>CM073492.1:2500-1202500 GCA_037074585.1 Biancaea sappan | reverse complement strand
TATGGAAAGAGACAAACTGTGCTTATATCTTTTGCATGTTACAGAAGACACCATTTGGCTATACGAGAAAGGACGTTCTATTAGTTGGACTTGGAGTAACTGTCCTTGGTGTTGGGTTAAAAAGTGGATTAGAGGTACCTTGCTTTCTGCTCCACGGCAATCGTATGAATATATATTCCCATTTTAGTTTATATCATTTTTTACTTTCAATCCCGTAGGTTTTACGGATATATGAATGAGACGTTTTATAGATGGCTTCTGACAAATAAATCAGATAGTTTTTGGCTTATGCACTAAAAGAACATTGCAGTGTTCCCTCTTATACTTGTTTCCACCTGTGAGGGAATGTATACCATATAGTCACTTAACGCATTGAGATTAATCTTGAAAATAATTTTGCAATATTTTTTGCAGTTCGTGGGAGTCGATCCACTACAAGCAGGGAATGTTGTTCAGTTGGTACTGGTTTTGGGACTCACTGTTGGATGGATCTCAACCTATATCTTTAGAGTTTCAAACAAGGAGATGACATATGCTCAACAATTACGAGACTATGAAAAACAAGTCATGGAGGTAAGGAAATATGCGATAATTTTTTCTTTTTATCCTTTTGTTTCCAGCCAAGTAAAATAATTTATGATTGGCCACAAGACAAGCACTGCAAGTGCATATCTGATATTGATTGTCAACTTCGAATTTGCTACCTTTTAAATTCTCATATTTACTCTAAATTGTTTAAAAGCATTATCTTGCACAGCATAGTACTACGATATTCAAGTTAAATTTTCTTCATCAATTCTTCTCTACTTTGTTGTTTCTTACTGAACATTTTGAAGTGGGTTGCATTTTATGGTTAGATATTTTCAAATTGCTGCACTCTGTACTTAAATTATGACACTACAAGACCTGTTCATTATAGTGGGAAATTGTGTTATTTTGTTATGCCTGAGACTAAGATGAGTACACGTATTCCCAACTTCTTTGAAGTTGCTTTACATTCTTATCGAATTTATCATCGTAATAAGACAATGATAAAGTTGATATATTATGTCTGCTTATTGTCGAAAACTCTCAAGATAGGAAACAGCAGAACTGGGTAGGATGAATTTTCACATTTGCTTTTCTTTTTTGGGTCGAGACGCATTTAGATGTCTAAGGAAGAAAAGAAAAAAAAAAAACTTCTTTATCAGAATTTTGTTCCCCATCCATGTGACTGGAGATTGAACCTCATTGATTCATGTTGCCTCTTCTGAATCTGCAGAAACGGTTAGAGGGCCTAACGGAAGCAGAGCTAGAAGCACTGCTTGAACAAGTTGAGGAAGAGAAAAGACGCCTGGCTAGTGGCGAGCAGGTGAATTGAAGTAGCTAGTTTGTGTATATAATCTATAGAATTACCACAGCTATTGAGTAGATATTTGAAGTTATATGGACAACCTAGTTCAGAATGATTTGATTATGCCTGCTTCATCTATTCACCGATATAAACTATAGAATTACCACAGCTATTGAGTAGATATTTGAAGTTATATGGACAACCGAGTTCAGAAAGATTTGATTATGCCTGCTTCATCTATTCACCGACGCAGAACAAGATCAAACTTCAAAATTCATTAAAATTCATTTTTCCAAGTGCTCCTAAAATTTCCCTGATGTAAGAAATTCTGAAAGATAGAACGATAGTGCTTTACAAATTATGGAACCTAGTGATGATTAAAGGTGCCATTAACCTCTTGCCACGGTGAAGGATACTTTCGGTAAGGCAGCCCATCTTATTTTGACTTTGCTTTCCATATCTGAAGCTGGCTGAATAATGAACCAATGGACACTCAAAAAATCGAGTGTTTCCAGTAGTGAAGTCCTAACACACCCAATTTGGAGAGTTTCTATTGGTTCTTGCCCCAGTTGGTTATGCATTTAATGATTCTCGAGAAATTCTGCTCAAGCTGCTCCGAGGAAAAACTAGTTGCACATCACATAGCTACACAATAATGCACAACTGCCTGTATGGATGATCATGAATTAGAAGGGAAAAAATGTCAGATGGAACCAGTCAAATTCAGATGCAAACATCAGTAGAAGTTTGCGTTTAAGTGATGTGTAACTAGCAGTACTAAAACTACTCACTCCAGAGTTTAAGCAATTTTGTTGCGTTTTTATGCAGCATGTTTTAAACCCAGGTCAATATTTGAAAAGGACATATTTATACACAATTTCTTATATCTTTACTATCAGATTTTTTATTAATAATAAAATATGTATAAAAGGTTTGTACGAAACCAACTATATAATGCTCAGTTGTAAAAGAACATATAATTATTTTTAAAGATCATATTCTTATAATGTTCTAATTGAAAAGTTATATTTTTATCATATACTTGTCGTGTTTTCTCTTCATCTATCTCTACTGTTTTTTCCCGGATGTTTCGATTGCTAGAAGCCAGAATTCAGAACAAGTGTTTGATGTGAGGTTTGCAATGGTATTGATAATTATCAAATCCAAGCACATGGTTAGGATGGGAAAGGCAAGTGGTAACTGACAATTATAGATTGGAAATATCTTGTGCTGAAGTAAAGTTGATGATTGATGCTTTTTGATGATTGGATTATGAGAAAACGACTACTTGCCATCCACTAATGTGACAGTGGATAGGCCAAAATTGTCGGTACTTGCTAATATAATACAATAATTCACCTTCAGCGTGTATTCATAATTTCATGGCCCTTTTAGGCTCCAGTCTGACTCCTTTCCCAGAAAAAAGCCAAGTAAAGTGGGGACTTGGCAATAATTTTTAAAAAATAAATAAATAGACCAAATTTATAGAATCACATAAGGAAACTATATTAATTATAAATGAATCATTAAATTCCTTCTAAATATATTTATTTACACATTATGATCAATTTTATTTATTTATGTTTTATAACTAAAACTAATGTGAACTAAAATGTAGTTCATATATTTATTTACTTAATAGAAGCTCCATGCCTTTGGATACTCCAGGCCAGAACTCTACCAATGGAAAAGAGCATTTCAATGTTCTTAGTGAGTGAAAAATAAGAAAATCTGAATGAAGAATATGATTGAAAATAAGTTCCTCCAAGAATATGATTAAAAATAAGTTCCTCCGACAGGGTTGATGCAACACGTCCTTACAAGCATGAAAGACTTGGTTGGAATTACCCCATTTAGCAATTTTGAAGAAAGCAGTACAGGGCAAAGAGAAAAGGTACATTGCTTATGTGGAAACTTTTTCAACTGCTATTACCAGAAGTTCCTAGAAGGACAGGCTGGGGATTGTCCGTTGGGACAATGGATTCATTAAAGCTAAAGATTTGAACCGTTTATTTTTATAACTAATGATTAAATATATATTTAGAAAATTAATGAATTACCGGAATTTAGATAAACCATGGTAAAATTAACGAAATTTGAATGAATTTAAGTTTAGATGAATGTGATTTATATTTAAAAAATAATTGAACTTACGTAGTTTGAATCAAAATATAAACATAATATATGTTTAAATATTAGTGCTCAAAAGAAATATTGAATGTGTAATTATACAAAATAACATTTAAATAGTTTGCATATATATATATTAAAAGAATAATATAAATTATATTATATATATAGTTAATACATATATATATATATATATATAATATCTAAATAATAACTATACACACTAACACACACATGTATGCAAATAGCCACACATACACACAACAATGCATCAACTCATCATCAGTTTTGCTTATTCATCCTTCATCTCGTCATTTTCTCATCTGTCTCATGTTCTCACTCTTTCCCTCTCTCACTCTCTCCATCTCCCTCTCTCACATTCTCACTCTCTCGTCTATCTCTCTCTCATAGGTCTCCACTCTCTCGTCCATCTCTCTCTAGCTCTCTCAAGTTCTCTCAAGTTCTCACTCTCTTACCTTTGCATAGCCTCACTCGGCAAGAAAATGGAAGAAAAGACCAACCAGAAACAAAACACAAAGATATGAAACTTACCTTTGCGTTGTCGCCTCTGTTTTTTCGTGTTTGATATAGAGGATTCGTTTTGTAGTGAAGGTGAGCTTCCGCTTCTCTTTCCATCGTGCTCTGGGTCTCTCTTCGCCATGCTCTGCTTTTTGGTGACTCAAAATAACCAGAAAAAGAAAATGAGGATCAAAACCATTCAAATATATATATATATATATATACATATAACTAATTTACTATTCCTTTGTCACACTACACTCTATATTTTATAAACTAGATTGAGGACAATATTAGAAACTAGAAGGGCTAACGTGAACAGATTGTTGCTGAGGCTCTAATTTACCGCGTATGCCTTAACATGGTTGAGGAGAATATCTCAACGCCAACGTGATTCATGAAACGATTTAGACGAATATCCAAACGGTTTGATTTTCACTCTCAAAGGGATATTCGACATCCAATGTGCATTGATATTGAACCACTGGAGAACCAAACACACAATAAGATTTTATGATTATTTAAAAAAAATTAAAAAATATAAAATAACATCTTGAAATATAAGTTGTTGGTTGTAAAAACTAACGATCTAAATAGACTAAACACCCTGCTTGACTTTCAAATTCAAACAAAAAATACATTCGTTGTTGGGCTGTTCTTGTGGTAGAAAGGGCATGTGATTTGTTTGTTGTGCCCTTGGTCGTAGATATAATATGCTAATGGAGTTCAATCTGGTATGGTAATTTGTGAAACATTTGGAACGTCATTTATAACCATAAACCAATCATATTATTTTGTAACTCATAAAATTCACAGGACTAAAATTAAAAAAAAATTATTAAAGCAGTGTTTCAATACATGACTTTTTTTTAAACGATAGATCGTGCCTATTTAAGCAGAGTTTGTTCCTTATAAATGTAACGATTGATCCAGTCACTCACACCATCATTTCTTTGTTCTCATTCTTTTCTAGCATACTCTCAAGAACATTTAAATATAATGAAATTATGAAGGTAGACTTACTTTAACTACAATTGAAAAAAAAAAATTGAAAACTATGGACTAGTATTGGAAGTGAGAATTAAGAGAGGTTGGAATGGCATATCATTAATTAAGAAATAAGAAGTAAGAAAATGGGTAATGCTTCCTCTCGAAGTTTACAAAAGAGAAAATTTAAGTCTAATTTTTATATTTTTATTATTGGGTTTGTATAATCTTTAAAAATGAGTATATGTTTTTCGTAATTTCAACAATGTGTAATTAATTTTTTTAAAATTTTATACGTATAAAATTTTTAATAGAAAATTTTGATACTACATATTCATAAAAAATTGTATATAAATATGGAAGAAAAGATATGAATTACACATAAGAGGGGCAGGGTCCCAATGTAGAATGCATGCAGGCCACATGTCCTTTCGTCATATGCTTTCGTCACGCTTTCTCCTTCTCTCTCTTACTATGACCTAATCATATCATTTACGCAATATAATACCCCTAAGTCCTAATTAGTAATTACATATTCCCTCATTAATCTTCCTCGCTCTCTATCGCCCTTAGCCACTAGCCATGGCTGATTCCTTTTCGCCAATCCCTCCCAAACCCCCTTTCTCCCTCTGACCTCGTCTCTCTCTCTCCTTCCATTCCTATTTCCGTCAGACTTCTCTATCTGCGAAGTTATCCTTTTATTCTACTGCATCTCCCTCTTTCGTCTATTTTCAGTTTGCATGAGCTTTCCAATGGGGTTGGCGGGTTCTGCTTACTACCCGAAATCCCTGATTCGACCCTAAGGCTAAGAGCGGTCGACTCTGTCTATTTCAAAATGGCGATTGTCACCGGAGATCAGTACCTGGAGAAGTTGGAGAAGTTCGTCGATGAACATGCTGATCCTCTGATTGAAGGAACTCTGGTTTTGAAGCTTAACCCTGTTGGGCTTCACTATGTCCAATCTAGGCTTGAGGCCTTGCATGAACTTGAGAGCTTTCTTGCTGGAGCACCCGTTGACTATTTGCGAGCTTATATAAATGACCTTGGTGATCACCGTGCACTTGAGCAGCTCCGAAGGATTCTGCGACATCTCACGTCGCTGAAGGTCGTTTCTGTCTTGCCACCGCCTGCCAGGGATCCCACACCCTTGTCCTTCTTTCCTTTTCTGCGTTTGAAGGTTTTGGAGCTTAGGGGATGTGACT
Organism: Biancaea sappan; assembly: GCA_037074585.1. Lineage (NCBI taxonomy): Eukaryota > Viridiplantae > Streptophyta > Magnoliopsida > Fabales > Fabaceae > Biancaea > Biancaea sappan. The sequence continues at coordinate 1,196,329 of CM073492.1, read as the reverse complement.
TGTCCACTTCGGCCGCTAAAGGATTGCTCGAGTTGAGGCATACTTTGGAGAGGATCATTTGTCATAATTCTACGGTTAGTTGCAAAATCCTCTTTCTGTAAATTTTCAAATTTGGGTGCTGTGGGAAACAGTTTGATTGCAAAGAACTTTAGTTAAAATTTTGAAATTTTCATTTAAGATGTTCTGTGTGTACTCAGTTTGAAGTATAACGGTTCCAACCAAAAATTTCTTCTTTTGTTTTTATGTAAGGATTATCCACAATGTGTAACCAAGATTCTTCTCTTGTATTGGTGATTAGGGAAAGCCTTCTTTGTCAGATTTCTTTCTCTATTTAGGCGACTGAATAAATCAATTAATAATTGTATTTCATTTCCTCAGAATTTTTTTGTATCAAAAATTATTTTCCTGGTTATTAAATGCTAGGTTTACTTGTTTCTCAAACAATTGAGTCTTGCTTCCTCATTTGAAAGTTAAAAATTCTGTCATTTTGTGTAATTTATTTCCCATGGAAAATTGAATGTTGGAACTTCGTATGTTCTAGAATGCTCTACGGCATGTGTTTGCAAGCAGGATAGCGGAAATAAAGGATTCTCCACAGTGGAACCGATTGTCATTTGTCTCTTGTGCATGTAATGGTTTGGTTCTCATGGATGAGTCTTTGCAGCTTCTTCCTGCAGTTGAAACAGTTGACCTTAGCAGGAACAAGTTTGCTAAGGTAGATAATCTTCGTAAGTGTACAAAATTGAAGCACTTGGACCTTGGTTTCAATCACCTGAGAACAATTGCACCATTCGATGAGGTACTTGATGAAAATATTTATTATCTGGATGATCACATTGAGAGTTCTGTGAGGCAGTTGTGGAAGACAGTCTAATGTTTGTTGCATTACATGTTCATACTTAGGTGTGAAAGTGAATGGTAAAATCTTTCAGTACCATGAAAATATCAAGTGCATCTTTGTTCTCCATTTTGGCCTTTAGGATTTTTTCTAATCTTTCAAAGTTTAGGTTACTGGATAGTAAAAGTGTATGATTGGTAATTTTGACAGGATCTCCTAAAGGCGGGATATATGAAATTGTCATAACTGAGAATATACTAAGGTGAAATCCCCCCCTTCCCCCCCCCCCCCCTTTTTTTTTAAATTGATGTGGGATTTTTTTGGGGGCGATGTGGATATCTTCCTAAGCAAGGTTATTTAATTTGATATTCCAGATTTGGGATGTCATTTCTGTTTAATAGTTTGAGATGGATAATCTAGTTGTTTGGTGACTGAGTCCCATATGGCATGGAATTGGTTAAGCTGTAACTAAACAAAGTGGGATTAACCCTTTTTCCTCAAATTATCACTGAAGTGCTATATCTATGGTTGTATTTTTAATTTACCAAAAATGAATCTTATTTTCCTTTGGATTGCATACTTAATGAGAGTATTCAAGGGTCAGCCTGATGTGTCATAGCATGAACATGGCCATACTATTGATTACTGAAACTTCTGGTGAACTAAGCCTTTAGGCTATGCTCATGTCGAGCCTCTTTTTCCCCTTCTATTTTTTAAATTATTGAATGGCATTGACATTGACAATAGTAGACGTTGAATCTTGCAATGTGGGAGCAATAGAAGTTCACAGTACATCAAGAACTTTCTATAATATCATAGGGGGAAAAAAGAAGTTGCTGAATGGGATTGCATGACATACCTATTGTTTTCATGTTGATCACATTACGTATTAACAGCCCAATTCTATTTATTTTGAGCATGTTCTTTTGTTTGATCAATTGGATTTTCTTGCAGTTTGATTAGATTCATGGAAGTTGAAAATAATAATATCATTAATTGCAGTAGCTACATATAAAGAACGGCTAGGTTCTCTTAAGTTAATATTCTTGCAGATTTAGTACTGATGTAGTATTTCTCGATATCTGAGGTTTGGAAGTTGAATGACTATTGCTTCAAAACTCTTGTTCTTGTAGCTGGATATGCAACCACTTTGACAACTTGTCTGATTATAAACTGTGTTAATTGTTCAGGGAGTTATTCAGAATACTTTAGATTGGAAGAGAATTCTTAGTGGGACAAGTTCTTTAATCTTTGTTTTCAATGCATATCCTTGATTTTGGAATTAGCTCTGGACCCATATAGTAGCTTTGTTTGTTCATGCAGGTTTCCTTTCATATTGTTAAACTAGTTTTGAGGAACAATGCTCTGACTACTTTGCGTGGGATTGAGAATTTGAAGTCACTTGAAGGACTTGACGTTTCCAACAATATTATTTCCAATTTTTCAGAGCTACAGTTCGTTGCGAGCCTTCCATTTCTTCAAAGTCTGTGGTTGGAAGGAAATCCTTTGTGCTGTGCCCGATGGTATAGAGCACAAGTATTTAGCTTCTTCTTCTACCCTGACAAAGTAAGTTATGATGTATCTATCTGTCAGTTTTCTGTATAGTGTTGTTTTTAGGATTTCCTTTGGCTCATGGTTTCTTATTTAAATATTATTAATTTTCTGATGCTTGAAGCATTTCTGTATTTAAGTATATCTACCTACTAATTTTATTCTTGCTTTTGCTGATTAGTTGAAATTAGATGACAAGGAAATGAACACCAGTGATTTTTGGAAGAGACAACTAATTATTGCCAGCAAGCATAAGAGACCATCCAACTTTGGGATTTATTTACCTGCAAAGGAGGAGGCTGTGGGGGAGGGGAGTTTATATAGAAAACCGGTTAGTCATTAGTGGAATTGGCTGTGTATCTTGTCTAAACAAAAATTGTTAAGTCAAGTTTTTGTTTCATTTAAAGTTTGTCATTAAATGCTCTCATTTCTAAATGAAAGTTGCAAGGCCAATTTTGTATGATCTGTACCTATCATTTTTTTGAAAAAAAAAAAAAAAGGTACTTTTCAACCCATACGGAGATGAACATCTTACATTTTTTTTTTTGAAGCAGAGAAAGGCTTCTCGTCTTGCCTATATTGAGAATGACGATGTCACTAGCATATGTTCCGACCAGGACTCTGTGTCATGTGGGAATAATAGTCAAAATAGAGATGATTGCGATTTATCTGATGGTGATGCTGAAATAGTGGATTTGATAAATAGAGTTGAGCATATGAAGCAAGAGCGTTCTACACTTTGGTTGCTGAAATTTAAGGAGTCAATGCACATTGGTCCTGGTAAATTCGTGGAAAGCAGCAAAGAAGGCAGATCCCAATCGCATCCTCGGAAAGAAAATTATGTAAGAGACAGGCCAAGCCAAGGGCAACCAGTTGAAGTCTCAAGATATGCCTCAGACTCGGTTCTAACATCAGGAGATGAAAGTAATTTGAATAACATAGAGTATGAAAGTTCTCTTATAGATACATCTGCCATCGAAAGCCAGCAGTACTCTAGAGGTTCGCTAGGTAATGTCGGTCGGTTCTCTCTTAAGTCTAATATGTCTAAAGGGATTAATAGTATATTGTCACAGTTTAGAAGTTCCCATTCTGATATCTCTACTATCCAAGAAGCACCTACAATTGCTGAAAATAGTGACTCATCACCAGTGACCATGATTGATGCTTTACCTGGATCTCACTCATCATCTATGTGCCCCTCATCTCCTCCTCACTTTGAAGAAGACCTTCTTCAACGTCGGCAAAACTTGGTGGAGGAAATTCTGCAGCTATCTGCAGATTCCTTTTCAGTGGCATCTTCTGATAGCAACACAAGCTGTAGTGAAGTTGACTACTCTGGATTTGAGCAATCAGTGCCTGAAATTGATAATTTTCTTAATAAAGATTATGTTAAAGAGGGTGTTGATGAGCGCATGTCTCCAAGTCTACCCAAGGACAAATTTGATGACCAAAGACAAGAATCTACTCATGTAAGAGAGAATGGCATTTATGCATTTGATTTATTTTCTGACCAAACTTCTAAACAATGTTCCAATGATTTTGCTGCTGGCGCTGAAAATGGTGAGAGTGCTTATATTTGCAACCAAGATGCTAATCAGTTAGAGAATAGAAAAAGCAGAAAGAAAGTCAAGAAAAGATTTATTTCAAATTTAGAGAGTTCAGACAGCAATGCATGTAATCATGAAAGTGAATTTAAGCAAGAGAAAAGTGAGCAGATTTCTCATGCAGGTGATTTTGAAATTGTGGGTAACAGACAGATGTCTGCAAATTGTAAGAGAAAAATGGATCTTGATGATGTTTCTGAATTGTCGGTGGCTTGCTGCTGTACCCAAGAGAACATCGATTTGATTGTTACCTATTTCAATACAAATATTGCTAATTTGGAAGCTCATGAAATATGTAGTCATTGCATGCGCAGTAATTGTGTCCTTCAGAGCGAGTCCACCTACAAAGAAAGGTAACTATTAATCATCACTATAGAAGTGAATTGATGGGAAGAGTCATATAAATATTATGTTTTATATCTAAAGCTGCTTAGGTGGTGCCTTCTTACTGGATAATACATGATTATATATTTTTTCATATCTGTTTTGGTTTCAGAGGATACTAGTAAATTATTTCATATTTATTTATTCTATTCCCTTTCTATTTATTCATTGAATTTGGAGAATACCCTTTTTGCCTACTAAGTAGCCACAATGGTTATTCACCCTTACACACGCATTGTTGATAAAAAAAAGGACATATACTTTAATTTTGTATACATATTTTGTACAAAAAAAAAAAATTTTGGACATATATCATTTATACATGATAAATATATATCTCTTCTAACTTAAACTATATGTCAAATAGCTTTGTCATTATATGTATTAAAATACACTATGGTGTCTCCATAGAATTGGAAAATTTTCTGGATCTGTTTAATAAGTAGTATTCTTGCACGTTTTTCATTTTTGCTATCTGTTCAATAAAATTGTAAAATAACTTTTTCCCTGATAAAAGGAACAAAAAAAGTTCTGGCGCTGGGCATTTATTCATCACTGTTGCCCACATATAAATTCAAGTTTGAGACTCAATGTTTTATTTATGTATTCATGCATACCCTATGTGCTTGAATTCTTTTCTTCCATAGATTTGATCATCTATGTCCATACCACATTATACTTATTTGTGGGGACTTCTGAGTAACCACAAGGTACAGATTTACATCTGCACCGCAAATAGTCCGAAACATTTCAATATTTTTATATGCAAGTAGTTAGCATCATCCCTTCCCTCCCCCAAGGGAAAATTTTTTATTTTTGTTGAGCTACAGTGGTTGACCCCTCTCAACTTTCAGTTTTGTCATTTAAACCCCCTTAATTTGAAGAATGTCAGAAGGCCTCTGGTCTCTATTGTTTGTTTATTGAATTCATCCGCCATACCACCCATTAATTATTTAGTAAGAATTGGTGCTTAGAAACCAAAATTCTCTATAATAATCAGCTCACATGAAAACAAAATAGCTTTTGAGATGAGGGGAGGTAATTGCTGAAATTAGAGCTCCAAAGTTTATGGAGGTTTTTTAAGCTTTTTTTTTTCCCCAAAAGAATTTGGGAATTTAACTTCTTAAATACATAAAATGACAATTATAGGAATCCCTTGAGATCAGTAAAGTATCATTAAAAATGACATAAGATACATCTGTTAAAAAGTCTTTTCATAATACATAATTGCAATTTATAATATAGAAAGAGTGTTGTGCCCAAAATGACATTCATTTAAGCAACCCCTCCCCCCCAAAAAAAAAAACCAAAAAAAAAAAAAGAGAGAAAAGGGTTCTACTTTTTTATTCATCCATAGTAAGCACCATATGGGAACAGATTGTGGTTGGCCTGTTGGAAGTTTTAAACACAATTTCCTGCAATAGCTCATTTAATGATGCGTTTGTTCCCATGTAGAGAAGTTGCAGTGTTGCTTAGCAGCCATATGAAGGTCTACATGCTACTAATCACTTCTGCTGCTGATGAGTCAGGTTAGGCTATGGCCTTTTCTTTTTCTTTATGAGGAACTTCAATTTTTAATGCATTCATATGAGTTCACTTCATCATTCTGATTTCTTTAGAAACCCTTAAGACCATATTCAGATTTCACATGGAGGACATTTGTTTGAGGCAGTGGAGAGTTGACTGGTGTTAAACATGAATGCCCTAGTTTCACTTCCGCCTTTGTTGACCTTTTCATAAGAATAGCACAATCAACGTTTCATCCATGTTTTACACACTTGAACAATTAAATACCTGATTTATAATCCTTCCTGTGAATTAAAGAAAATTGATCTTGAAACTTTTGATGCTATCCAGTGACACTTTTCAGTTTATTAAGTTGCCACAAGACAGAAGAAGTTTGTGAGGTGCTTGCTGGAATGGGACTTCAGGTGGTAAGGTTAGTGACTTGTGTATTTTCAGGAAGTAGAGGAGTGGTAACTTTCTAAATTTTTTTCTGTTTTTGGTAGGGTGAATTTTGAAAGTGGTGAAACATACCTTTTTCTGACAAGAAGCATGGAGAAATCAAGAGAGTTACTTTCGACTTTGCAAGTTTCTGATTCATGTGGAGCAAATGATAGATGTTCAATTAGAAGGTGATATGCACAATAACTATACTTTTAAATGTTGAACCAAGGTGACCATTTATGCCTGTGTTTTATCCAAATGAATAAATAAATGAAATCTATGTTTACTTACAGGTATGCATTGAACTAATTTGGATTTGGATTTGATTTTGATAAATGCACTAGAAATTTTCTTTTCGAGCTTTTGAATTTTCTTTTCATGCTATGATAAAGGGGTTTTGGAAATATAAATGGCAGTTTGGAGCAGGTTCAGGTTGAGATGTTTGACAACCAAGTATGTGGTGGTTCAAATGTGAGCATTTATCAGTATGCAATGGTGCTTATTTGTTGTAACAATAGCAAAGGTAGCATTCTTAGTTCTAGTTTTTTATACTATAGTTTGTTTTCTTCAGATGCTATTGATATTGAGCATATCTGTTGTTGATCATATCTTGTTTATTTTCATTCCAAATCTTCTACAAGATTAACTTATTTAGATATCTAAAATATGATGTTAAGAAAATTTTTGAAAACTAAATTCAAAAACACCATTTTGGGAAGAGATTGCCTTGTTAGATGCTAGGAGCAGTTCTTCATTCCTATTATTAACATGCATAAATTTAGCTTGTTAATATCATTGTGTGAATCCACTTAAAGTGAGTGCACAGATATGGTAAACTGCGATTTTCTATGAGCTTTATTTTGTTGTTGCCTCTTGAAGGTGTCGTAGACTATTTTAGTTTTTAGTGATACTAGGATTGAAAATATTTGTTTATTCATGAGTCTTCATCTTCCTATAGAAAAATTTAATGAATGCCTCTGAAACATTTTTATTTGTTAACACAAACATAAAGGTCCTCATTTTGTATCTTGCAGGAGAATCATGGCTTTCAAGATCGCTCTTTGTTGTTGGAGGATATGTGCTCTTATGCATTGAGGATATCATGCAATTCTTCTCATTTTCCTCAGATGTGTCTCTGTCTCCATATTTCAGAATTGATTCATGTTGCTCCATTGCTGACCTTTCTGAGGTGGTAAGTTGTTCCTTAACTGTATTGGCTACATTTATAAGTTCATTAAATTGCTGTTAAGTGGGGTAAATGTCAGCATTCTATTTTTATTTTTTATTTAAATCATTCTTGAGGTGTACAGAGTTGCTCGAATAATAAAACTTACTGTAACAGAGATCCCTGGATGTTAAAACTGGCATCTGTTGACTTTAGGGGTGAAATTGAGTGTTAAATATTTCACTATAACGTCTAATTTATTGAAATATTGGGCCTCTTTTTTACTTCTTTGGTAAGTAGTAACATGGTAAATACCCACTAATTGAAATGCGCATCCAGTGGAATTTGAGTTCTTGATGCCATCCCTAACCCCATCCTGGGAAATACATGAAATCTTGGGTCGACCTCTGCTTGGTATGATATGTTGGACACTGGCTGTTATTTCTTCTTATTATTATATTATTTTTCTGAGAATTGATTCTTTCCCTCGCTTAATGTTTTAATCACTTAATGACAACAACTTCCAGGTTATTGAGGTTAAAGGGCACTTCTGTGTGACTTTAGTTCTGCAACGTCTGATGTCCGAATTCCACCAGTCCACTCAAGCTAACCTTAAAGATGTAAGTAATGGAAACACAGTTTCGGGCTCTATTAAACTGAAGCTCCAGTGGTTCTCCAGAGATAATCTGTTGAAGTTCGTGACATTGTTGAAGGCAATCCATGGGCAAAAAACAGGCTGTGAGTTGGTAGTAAGATGTATATCGTAAAGCCTTTCTGCTCATTGTAGCTTCACATTCATTTCATTCTTTTGTTCAGTTTCTTATTCTTTGCTCTTGAAAATTTTGAGTAGTTTGGTTGCTTTCCTGGTGTGTTGAGTTGATCATAGCTTCCTTTCCTTTTTTTCATTCCTTTTATATCTGAGTTGTCATTCATTTTCAGTGTACAGAGTTGTATAGTGCCACTACACACTTCTAATCTGTCGTCACTTTCTCCGCTGCCCCTCTTCCCTGGTTGAAAAGTTTATAAAGAGAAAAATCCCAGTCTTTTGTGAGATGTTTGGGCCCTTTTTTTTTTTTTTAAATGATGTCCACTTATCTTTTTTCCCATTACATCAGTTAATATCTATGTAAATTATTTAGGACAGATTGATTCAAATGTATGAAACTATATGAAGCCTATACTATTGTCTAAAAGGATGAGTTATATATAGAAGAATTGAATATAACTTAGATGAAATCTTTCTCCTATTTTCTACTCTCTGAAATAGATGTCAGTTATTTTGGAATCTTGTTACTTTTATGTTTATGACTTGAATTATAAAATTCTCAATATCTTAGCTACTATCCGGAATTTGAATGCCTGCCTGAAAATGAGATCTGGGGAGTGAGCAGTAAATTGCCATTGCTAATTATGGGAAACAAATCACCAGTGGGCAAGAGGTAAACAACTCAGGCTGAAGCAGTTGGGTAGGTTGCCCCTGGTTTCGGTATTTTCTTCCAGTTCTTTCTTAATATATGAAGCACGCGTGCTAATATGTTCCTATTCCAGCTATTCCAGTAGCAAGGTTATGAGATTTATCACTTCTGGCCTCTCCAGTCTTGCAAGCTAGTTCTTGGTTTCTAGGGTCTCTCCCAAAAGTTTGTATCACATCAGTATTTTTTTTTTCCCTCCTTGTACAGGTTACTAGTTATTGAGCAAACTATTCAAAACAATGATGCGTTTTTTTGTGACTTGTTAGCCAATGGAGGAAAATGAAACAGCAGCGATATATATTAATTTTGCTTTGCATATATTAATTATGCCCTGCCTTAGATGGGTAGCAGGCAGTCAAAGCTGTATCAGCTCACAAGTAAGTAACTGTCAAATCGTGAATTCAACCCCCCCCCCCCCCCCTTCTTTTCCCCCACCACAAAAAAAAAAAAAATTGTCTCGTGAAAATTGAGATCATTACACTTTGCAGTTAACTAGTAAGATAAAACTACCTTATAAATGATATATGAAAAAAGCACGAAATGTTGGATATCGAAGGCATGTCACACATCCTGATGATGACGCGATGGATTTGAATAGCCAACGAAGCAACGACGATTGGTCCCCAGCGCGGGCCGATTGTGGTCTGAGATGGTAGTTAAAACCAATAATCTTAAAATCAGATTAGTTTTTGAATTGGTGAAAGTATTGATTTAAGATTTATTTGTTCAAAATCAGTAACAATATGTAGAGTATTACATATAGACGTTAAATATATGACGAATAATTATTTTTTAAAAAAACTAGTCCACTTGTTGACTCTGTTTTATGGGCTAAACAAATAGAATATGTGGTCAGTTGAATTTGTTTTGAAGTTTTTTCTTTATTGGTTAAAACCAGTATCGCATGACTTAAGGATGTAAACGCTAATTTTCATTATTTACTGGGTCTTGCTAATCAATATCCTAAAAGCACGGGTAATGCTTAATTCCCTTTTTTGACATGATAAGTTTATCCTAAAAATAATAATTCTTAAAATCTTTAACTATTATTATTTTATTTATTTATTTATTGTTTCCCTCTCCCTCTATCCATTATCCACATTGTAGGCTTACCACACAAGTATATGAATGAATCAGCAGTTTTCCCAAGGGAAAAAATTCAGTTTTTTTAATTTTTTATTTTAAATGTATTTTTTGGTTTTAAAAAATTTTAAATAGGTTTTAATATTTTTTTTATCTTTGTCTCTACTTTCATGGATTTATTTAAAAATAATAATTTTTTTCAATTTTTTCTTTAAATAAGTTCATAAAAGTAGACACAGATAAAAAAAATATTGGAATCTATCCACAATTTTTTAAAACCAAAAAATATATTTAAAATAAAAAAACACAAAAAAATTGATGGCTATTAAATCTATGGACCTAACACCATAACTTTTTTCTTAAAAAAAGTAGCTTGTTTTTCTTAAGGAAAAAACAGGCACTCCATACTCGTCATTGCCCATCCCAGTGTCCCCTGGTGCTGCTCACTAAGAGCTCGGACTGAATTGAGCCTCATTTATTAGATCAAAATGAACTAAAACCCGATGAAATTGTGACTATAAGTCTACTACACACTACCTTAGCCTCCTCTTAATCCTAATATTCTATCCTCTCACAACAAGAAACAGCAGTTTATTTTCAATTTTTTTTTTAAAAAAAGTGGCACTCTTGCCACTGAATATTTAATCGGCACCCACCTTAGATAAAAAATGTAAAACGTTATTGGCTAGAATATAATCCACTATCAGCGTTTTAAGGTGGTAACCATAATTTAGACTGAGAAGATGTCGCTTGAACAAAGGAATTAGCTTGGATGCACTTCTGGTTCACTTGAGTTCTGACGAAAGTGTGAAGACATCATCCAGTGGAGATATGTCAAGATGCACAAAGGAGAAACGTATAGTGATGATGATTGCTATCTCCGCTTATTTTTCTGCCTTAGTCTCTTAAAAGCCATAAATGTAACTGCTGCAGAGAGAGAATACCTGCTCCCAGTACAAAGAAAATAATGTTAGAAGATGCTGTGGATAACTAGATATGAATGAGGATGGTATTACCAGAAAAAAATGTGGTAATTTCATTATAAAATATGACTCTCATTCCGGTATGAATGTGAATATGATCATTTCCATTTTATAGAGATCCTAAGGTTTCTCCATACTTTTACCTTTCTCACGGGATAACTTAAGGAAAAAAAAAAGTATAAATTTTGCTTATTTAGATCCGGATGCGAGCACAGCACATAGCAGACACCAGAAAAATACTGTTTTCTCATCTAAGAAGCAGTGCAGGACAAAGTAACAATCACAATACAACTCCACTACATGACAGATAAAACCAAACATTATTATGTTATTAAAAGAAATGATTGCTTAATTACAGTATTGATTTCAGGATCTGTATAATTTGTGGTATTTGCATTGAATATTATCCAACAAATTGTTTATCAATGAAAATAAGAAAGGTCAACGAGCCAATGCTTGAAGTGGACCTCATCACAAGAGATTTAATAAAATCAATACAAGGGCTCACTAAATATTTCACCTTAGCAGAATCATAGTGGCTTACTGGCAAGGAAAAAGTTGAGTGTACAAGGCAACTAAAATTTATTATTACATATGGTTGAAGTTACAATACAACTTGTCTTTAACGTCATATTGATCCCAATTATTATTATTTAACCAAGTATAATTTAAATTACCCAAATGCTCTTCCACATTGACCAGACCTAAATTAACCACTTAATGGACGTGGTTAACTTGCAATCAAATTTGGTTAACTGTATTTGAAAGGTAATTAAAGTCAGGCAGTATAAATACCAAAGAAAAACCAATGCTATCTTAAAATCAGCTTTTTTTTTTTTTTGGCTAATGGGTTGTTCTTTAGAGAAAGCATCTTTTTTTACTCGACAGACAAATCTGAAGCAATACCACATTTATATACAACCCCCGCAAAAGAGTACACAATAGGAAAGATACTATTGGTGACGCCTGCTTTTGAATCTGAGTTTATTTCAGTTACATACTATTCGTATCATTTGATTAACTACTTATTAATGTTACACAGCCCTTGATCTTGTCTACCAAAATTATATGGCCCATACTCATATAATGGATGGTATCTTCTACGTCCTAAAGCAATTGTAATCTTAAGTAAAAAAAGATAGGTACCCGTGCCACCAATACAACAATAGTTACATCAGAGCAATAAGCTTTACTTAACACAATAGATGCATCAATGCAGTGAGAGAAAGCATACCATGTCATTGTATAATTTAGGTGGTCTTGGGGCATGACCGAACTTCGGATCAAGGTATTGACATCCTTTGGGACTGGGTAAGGACTACTTGGATTGACGTTTTCATTAATATCTTCAATATAGATAGTGTTTTCAGGAAGTCCACAAGCACGGGCAATGCCTGGAACATCAATGTAGAACCACTGGGAAGAATCAGGATCATTTGCTGGAACAAATATACTAGGTTTCTCACTTTCCCGGACTACTCCAACTACTTCTAAAGGTGTAACAGAAGGGACATGATCCTGTATGTTGCATCAAATTTAAGTTAGAACTTATAATTACCTGCATCAAACAATACATGGTGTGCAGTATATGAGTCGTCTCAGGTATTGTTCAATTAAAAAATAAGAATAAAAAGTACTATGTCTTCCTCATTCCTAAGATGTTGTCATGTAACACAAGATGATCCAAATCGAGAGTGATGAGACAACCTCAATGATATCAGGTTGTTTAGACCAAAATCTCCACCAAGATTTTGTTCCAACAGCCTGTGAAGGGGAGAGAAGCGCATCTGAAGAATGTTCACCATCTTGAGAAGCTTCAACAAACTTGTCTTTCCAAATGCGAGGAACCCATCCTCTGTTGACTATAACTGGAAAACTCACACTGGAAGAAAATTAAACAGCAAATGAATTAAAGGAAAATCAGGAAGATTATACAACCAATTCAATGCACTTCTGGGGCCTGTAGCACGCCAAAGAAACTATTGCCTTACTTTACAGAGATAAAATTATTATCATTGGAATGATAAGAGTCATAAGGCCTCGTGAATTATTGTGTATGGATCAATTACAGTTCAAGCCCTCAAATGTTCAGGAATGTTTAACCCAGCCCGGTTTGGATTTTTTTTTTTGATGAAATGAGAAGGACAATGAAATGAATCTACTTATTGGGCCACGAGAAGTGAATAATTTTTCATCAAATGGAACATCTTAGAGGTGACTCAGGATAAATCTATGTTAGTACCATGCACTTTCAAAAGAACAAATATCTAGTCTAAATAAAAAAATAGTTATAGTATTTCTTTTAGAACAGTCAAAATGAATTTCTTTCAGAACAGCCAAAATTGCATGCTTATGAAATGTTTTTCACATGAGAATTCTCCTTAGATGATATTATGCTAAATGAACCTGTCAATTCTCTTAGTTACTGTTGCATGCTAATCAATGTTGTCACGATATTGGTCATCATAAAATTTAAATTCTTCATAAGGCAACATGTACGTAAAACAACATAACTCTAAACTCAACTGTTCTAGAAGTGCATACAAACACATGGAATGGAATCAGTTCCATTTTAATTAAAATGTTATATGTCAAGTGAGCAAAAGTTTTAATATTGATTAATTTTGTAATTTTAGGGATAATGTATCTGTGTATCGATCATGCTGGCATTGAATATTTCGAATTTCCTTTTATCTAAAATAAAAATCATTTGTATCATTTGAGAGAAACCAGCATAACAAACAGGATGCAGATATACTAAACACAACTTATATGGCACCAAGATGGGAGAATCTAGGCCAAGCCTAACTGTGAATTCTCATATGAAGATCTACAGAAGAAAGGAAAAGGAGGTTATGCTGACTCGAGGGGCAGAAGAGGAATTGAACAAATGGCATAACTAACTCAGGTGATGAAAATGTCTGATATGCTGTGCTGGATAAGAGAGATGAGGTAGTTAGGAGGGGATTTTAAGGGACATCAGCGCAGGTTTGGTTGTGCAGAATTCAGTGGAAGGTCTGGAGAGAAACTGGCTTCTTTAATAAATGCTAGAGTACTGTTTATCTTGCTTACTATGCATAATCACTACATTTTCCAAGTTTCTGCAATCATTTTCCTCACTGTACTACTGCTGAGCTTAGTTAATCTGCTAAGAATGCTCGTAATTAGTAGAGTATTTTTCTTGTGCTTGTTTTTAATAACACAAACAGCAGTAGAGTTCCGTCATACCATAAAAGATAATAATTTCTAATGACTTGATGTATTACTTCCATAAATAGCAAAGATGCTTTACCTGTCAGGTTGGTTGGGAATTGGCATAAGAGGTGTTATAAGATAGTAACCATTTTCAGTCACTCCTGAAATGCTCCTTGAACGTGGACCCACAAAGATTGACTTTTTCTCATCAAAGACGCCTTTACACACTACCTTCCTGAATTCTAGAGAATCCAATTCTTCACTTAATAGAGATGCACTGCTGAATTTTAAAGGCTCCATCTGCAATCTCTTCTCTCGATATTCCAACATTTTTATCTATTAACAAGGAATGATGCAAGGTATTTTCAGTGTGCTAATCTGCTTAGCAAATACTAAGACATGGAATCTGGAATCTCATAACTTCATAAATAGTAAACTTCAACTCCAAAAGTTTGAACATCATTACAAAAAAGTACAACACCTGCTATCTAAGTGATCCATTCTCTAATATGCAGCACCTATTTCCAAGATATAATGTTTAAAACTTACAATATCCTTTAATAGATTACTATAAGTCATAAATTCAATGCCAAGGTCAGATATGAGGTCACAATTTACTTTTACGAGATTTATTGAGTAAACAACTAAGTGAAATTGAAATTTTTGTATGATAGAGAATAGAATAAGTTTAATAAGAATCGTCACCTTCTCTTGTCTTCTGAAAATTTGCCAAGTGCCAAGACCAAATGTGATTGCTCCAGGTAGGAATAGCAACCATTTTGACCATCTAGAGGGTTTTCCTTTCATTAATAAAAAGCACCAATAAGTACCGCAATTTAACCTTTAGAAGCACTGTGCAAGCAAACAGCAATAAAATGTTCATTCATTTAAGAAGTTAAAAGAAAAAACTATGAGAAACACGCACACATAAGTTAAAAGAGAAAACTATGAGAAACACGCACACATACCTTGTACTTCAAAAGAGGAAGGCGTTGGATGAAAATCAGATGCAGAGGAAGCAGCAGGGGCGGAGCTGAAAGAAGAGGAGGAGGACCAAAACGGCGGTGCGATAGGTGGAACACACTTAACGGCGAGAAAATGAGAAAACGACCCGCCGGCGCCGGTGCGTCGAAAGTTAGCTAGCGATCTGGCAGTGGAAGCTGATACCATCTTGACTCTGACATGTGAGATGCTTTCCCGCGGCTTCTTTGCGAAAGCGGGCTTATGGTTCCACCGCGGAGGGTTTACAGTGATAATTTGGTACGCTAGGCACCATAATAAGTACGATGGTACTTATATCACCAAAATAGAACATGAAAATAAAATGTTAATGTTAATGTTAAAATTTTCAATTATTTAAATTTTAAATTTTAAAAATATATTATTTAATTTTTGAATTTTTTTAATATATTGCTCTTTATTTTTCTCAATATATATTTAAATGGTTAATAATTAATAAGTGTAAGAAAATTTTAAAATTATAATTGTATTGTCGAACTTTTTCTTCATTATGATCAAACAAATAATTTGTTGCAATAATGTAATCCTCCAAATAATATCGGGTAAAATATAACTTCGTCTGCGGCATTACGTCCTTAGCTGTTTAACAAAAGAAAAAATAACACGTACATGTAGGGTTGTCAGATTGGTAACTTCGGTTAGATTTGGGTTGCGTCTAAAATAGATAGATAAAAAATAAGTCAAAAATCAGTTATGCCTCATTTAAACTTTTTACATGAGTTATGGATTGACCCATTATTTATTTTTTTTAGGCTCAACTCAATTTAATCATTAATTCATGATATTTTTAAAAGGATTTTTTTTAATTTATTTTAATTTTAAATTAAAATTTTCAATAACAATTTAATCTATTTTTATCTCTATATAAAAAAATTATTATTATTTTAATTCTAAAAATATTTTAATTATTTCTTTTCTTTGGTCAAACTATATAAATATATATATATACACATACATCCATACAAATATATATATATATATATATATATGTAATATTTACACACACATATATGAGACCTGGATTGATGACTCAGTGATAAGTTCGAGTCATATATATGCCACTAGTCAAATTATTGAGTCACATAGCCATTAATTAAATTGAAATAATTATTTATATATATACACTTACAAACTCGGATAGCATTTTATATTAAGTTTTAAAATAAGTACTAAAACAAGTATCAAAAAGATTAAAGAATTCTTGAATTTTTTTTTAATAAAAAATCTAAACTTTTGAAACTTGTTAAATGTTGAAACTTGTTAAAAATATTAGAGCAACAACGTATGTTCAATTGCAAAACAAGAAGCCAAAACCAACATGCTTTTATTATTTGACATTCATATAAAGTACTCCCTACTTTTCTGTACTAGAAAAACAGGGCGCTTTTTTTTTAACAACGGTTTTAAAAATTAAAGTGTCACGAAACATAAAAATCGTTGCTAAAATTAGCCACATTTATATGTTAACAACGGTTTTATTTTACTTTAGCAACGGTTAAAACCGTTGCTACAGAGAAAAGTACCTGCTTTTTTTTTACCGAAAAACAAGGAGGCCGCTCGCCATTTGAGCAAAAAACCAAATCCCACGAGAAGTTTTCTAGCAAAACTCCCTCTCTTGAACAGATTTTCTAACCCTAGTTTAATGTGGGAAAAAGTGAAGAAACCCTAGTCTGATGAAGAAGAATCAAAAGTATTACCCGGTCTTGAACAGATAATTGAATCCTATTTAAGCCATCAATGCAGCGAAGGCAGCTACTATACACCAAGATAAGTGATTCCGTAAGGAGTAATATTTCTGTCTGAACTATTTCTGGGGTTGGCAGGTGGAAGCTTATTATTGACAGCTGAACATATCAAAAAGCTTTTGTTAAACATCATTGATAGTTAACGGAAACCCTAATCTTTTTTAGAATGTCTTCTCCTATGTTAATGTATGATAAAGCCTCTCTGTGTAATGCTGTTATATGTGGAAAGAAACAAGATGAAGGTTTATTAAATGCTTTCTTCATTTTCTCTATTTCGCTGAAATACTTTGTATCTAACAATACAAACCCAGAGAGGAAACAACGGAGCCAAGAAGCAAGAAATAGCAGAGAAACAAACAAAACAACATATAAATGAACATATATATAAAACTGGAAGTTAACCAACACCTAAATGATCCACACCAAGATTAAGCCATGCATTCACATAAGCACGTGTGGTTCTTCAAATTTATCTAAATTACATAAAAGTCCTCCATTTCCAGTTATACCTTTGCTACAAATCAGGTGAAGAAATTAAAAGCATGCAAATAATCATACACAACACCAATTGTCATCAAAATTGTGTCTAGGAAATTAAAGCACTCATTCTCCACAACCAGAGTCCTATCATGATATCTTTTGCATTACAAAAAATCAAAGATTTTAATTTAATCTTTGAAATATTATGATTGTGTTAATTTTGTTCCTTAATTTATCAAAATAATTTTAAAAAAAACATCAAGAGTGTTTCCCGTTAAATTTGATAGAATCTTAATTTTAAAATTCTCCTTATAATAACATCTTCAAGAATCAAATTTTCAAATAGTTGCTATGACTATAACTAACCAACTTTGGATTTATCAAAATGATTTTTAACAACAAAAATTTATGATTTAACAACAACATATTTCTATCTAGTAACAAAAAAAGACCAAATTAAGAGAAATATAAATTTTTAAGGATTAATTCATACAATGGTGTTGGGTCTTGCTCTTGCAACCAAGTTTGACCTTACAGCCCTTGAGGAAATGCCTGTCGGCAATACCAATGGTGTTGTTCATGAAGTTGCAGACACATTTATCATTAGTCTTGCACAACTCCTGCAAGGGCTTGCAGCACTTGATAGGTGGTTTCTGATTGGACTTGTCCTTCATGAAGGGCTGGCATGGACTCAATTTCTTTATGCATGCATCCATGGTGCTGTTACCGTTGATGTTGCTGCCATTTTTATCATCGTTCTTCTTTTTATCAGAACCTCCCTCAACAAATGAGAATGAACAACACATGAGCAAGAGGAGCAGTATAAGAGAACAAGGAGGGACTTGGACGCCATGATGATTAAAGACGGTGGCGTCTCTCAAACGGAGTTAAAATGGAGGGGGTTGATTCAATTTTCCTCAGTATAGTTTGTCAATGCGGAAAAGAAGAGATGGGTATTTAGTGAGAGGGACTTACTTGCTATCTTCAAAAAGGGTCTCATTTGAAAGACATAGTTTTGACACACTTATTGAAGGTTCAGGTTTCCCGAAGACTTGTTCAAAATCTTTAAAATGGACATAAATTTTAGAGTAAATTATTGACTTATATTTTTAAAAGAATATAATTTTCTTAATTTGATTCTTGAATATAATAATTAAATGTTTTAATTTAATTTTTTAAATATTATTTTAATTTAGTTATTTTCGTTATAGTTTATTTAAAAATTAAATTAACACATTTAATTATTTAAGAACTAAATTAAAATAATTGTAATTTTTTGTGGGCCAAATCGATAATTTATTCTAAATTTTAACATAAGAAATTTAGATTTTTAAAATTTTAATTATCTCAAGTTATAACAAAAATTATTTTATATAAATTATGAAAAATTTTAAAAGTGAAAAGTCAAATGCTCCACAGCATTAAGTTTTTTTACTGATGAGATTTATGATACACTCCAATGAATTATTATTGATTTCTTGCATCATATAACTGTATAACAAGTATTTCTATAAGTCAGGCAATTCTTCACTTCCTTTTTTTTTTCTAAGATCTGATTGCTATGATTGTCAATACCAAATTTATGAAACTCTTATAGTTTCATATAATAATACATATAAGTCAATTCAAGTCTGGCATCAATTTTTTTTTTTTAAATTTTAAATTGTGACTGTAGTTGTAATTAAGTTGTAATTGTAAAAAAATAGCAAAGAGATAATCAAATATGTATTACTGTAATACC
Source organism: Biancaea sappan (assembly GCA_037074585.1). Lineage (NCBI taxonomy): Eukaryota > Viridiplantae > Streptophyta > Magnoliopsida > Fabales > Fabaceae > Biancaea > Biancaea sappan. Next base: position 1,177,121 of record CM073492.1, on the reverse strand, counting down.
CCAATAATTTTTACAAATATTCAAAATCCATTTTGAAGTTTATTGAAAAATTTAATTACGTAAAAAAAATATTCTTTTGAATTAGTGAAGGAAATTTGGGAATAGAAATTTTAAATTTAGGAAATTTTTACAAATTCTCAAGGATCTAAACGAACAAATCTTATAAGTTAGAGTGGTAATGAGTAAATTTATCCAAGAAAATTAGTAAGGCTGGTTACTATTCCAGTATACGGTACTATTTATGTATACGGTACTGTTCACATATACTATCGAAATGTCAAATACCAAATGTGGTTTGATCATAAGAGAAAACTAGAAAGAAACTGGGAGAAAAAAATGACATTTTATATGAGAGAATTCCCTGAGGGACTAAATTGAAAGGAAACTAAATTAGCAAATTGATTATACTAGTAGATGAGACTAGTAAGTGAAACTAGTAGATGAGACTAGTAAGTGATACTAGTAGATGAGACTAGTAAGTGAAACTAGTAAATAAGACTAGTAAGTGATACTAGTAGATGAGATTAGTAAGTGAAACTAGTAGATGAGACTAGTAAGTGAAATTGGTAGGTGAGACGGGGTAGATGGAATAGTACCCTTAAATTTTCCTATAAATAGACCCTTCCATTTCACTTTCAAAATCACACATTCAACTTCTTTTCTTCTCTCTTTAAGATTTCTTGGTCCAACGCTAGACCTCTGAGATTTTGGACCTTTCCTTTTCAGCTTAGGTAAGGATACTATACCATTTTTATGTCTTACAAATCTTAGAAGTTATTTTCTTAAGTATGCTCTGTGGTTGCAGCTTTGGCTGATCTTCCACATCAGAAAAACTGTCCTTAGCTGCCTATATATTATTTTGAATCCATGATTACCAAAATAGAATATAAACTGTGAAGAATACATGTCTAGGAAAGTTCTGGCTAAGGAAAGACCTGGTTTTTAAGTGTGTCCATTGCGACCCTCCACTCTTTCCTGGGAACTTACCTGGTGTACTTTTTTACAAATTGTATTCTCTATTTCTGGTATGAATAGTAACCGTACGTATGAATAGTGACTGTACATATAAATAGTGACTGTATGTATGAATAGTAACCATATGTATGAACAGTGTCTGTATGAAAACAATCCTAACTTGTTTTCTCTAATCTTTCATGAAAATCTCTGTAGCGGAATACTGAAATTCATCTGTGTACTCTTGTCCGTAGCGACTTAGAGAAGTGATACTCGTACGGAATCCAGGTGAGTGAAACGACCCCGTTTTAATAGAGTTTTAGCATTACTGGTGATAAAAAGTATGTCGTAGGACACTCCCAAGATTCATAGGGGGAAATTGGATTCAGAATGGCGAATATAATGAGATAATTAATCCAAAAGTATGGATAAGAAAAAGCAAGTATCTCATGATGATGTGAAGATTGAATCTCTTGAATTGTGGTTTATAAAGCTATAATATAGTTATATACTATACCTGTTATATGGATGAATATTATATTAAGCTTCTGATTATGATATGAAATGCTATTGATTGTGATTGAGCGGGACAGTACCCCCTCTCACGGCAAGGCGGAAAAACCCGGTTGACAGGGTGTCTTGACCAATGAGTGTGGAGACAACGATTCCCTCAATAGGGATATAGCTCGGATTGGTGATAAATCCGTGAGGCGCCCTAGCTAAGAGGATGAGGTTGTGCGTCATGGCGGAAATATACATAATTGGTGAGCCGGCCTGTGTGCGCTCTCCGGGATATATTGCCATTGACGAGTACTAGTAACGTTTGTTGAATTGGATGAATTTTTATCTTCTGTCTATTGGTTGAGTATGAGCCTTTGGATATGCTTGCATGACTGGTAATGTATTTGAATTTTATTAACGCGAGGCCGATTCGCTTATTGAGTTTAAAAACTCACACTGTTTGTACAACCTTTTTGTTCAGATCAGGTTGCCAGCGAAGAATATCTGCTAGAGGAGTAGATCACTTTGGACCTTCCCGTTGTCTGGTAGACCCCTCTTTTGTTATAGATTATGTTGCTCTGTAATCGTCTAGGACATCTAGGTCAGGGGTTTGGTATTTGGTTTGTATGTCAGCATAATAATGTATTTTATGTTGAGGATCTATTATTATATGCAAATAATCTCTATTAATTTCAAATAAAGAAAATTTGATATATTTTCTTCAGGAATGGTTATTTTGATAATATAGAGATAATGACTAAACTCATGGGTAGAATTTATCGAAAGACTTACAGTGATGGGATATTCATCATTGTGCCGGTCATGTGCCCAAAAAAATGGGTCGTGACAATTACTGTTGCAAATTTTATCATCAAATTAAATTATAATTAGACGTGTGGATATCAGAATAAAATGGGGATCCCTTCTTTTAAAAGCATGGTTAGTTTTTTCGAGAAGTGCTAATTGGAGGAATGAAATGTAAAATTTCAAAAAAATTAAGAGCACATCAATTATCAATAAGTTTTTAAAAGCGTTTGAAGAGCAAAGAAAATGATAAACTAATAAATAGTTTACATAAAGAAGTTGTGGTATAAAATTAGAATTTCTTTTAAGTGCAATATTATTAGGTACAGAGTGTTCCGAGTTGGATATTTCTATTAGTCAAGGGCAGATTCCAATATTCAATGCATGTAAAATTAAAATTTTGTAAGGATGTAAAAAAATTAAGGTAAACTGTAGCGAATTTCAGTTACTAAAATGGTAATTTAAACCTAAGGATATATATATATATATATATAAGGACGGAAACACAAGGCATATTTCTCCCAAAAAGGATACTGAGAGCGATCATGTTAATGCTAAATATTGAGCTTAGACGACTTTTGAAGAATATTATAGCTAACAACTAAGTAGCTTGAATTGCAAAATCCAAGAGCAAATTACACAGTTGATGGCTACGAAAATAAGTTATTATTATTTTATATTGGTGGTAAACAATCTCTGGAAACCAAGTCCCTCTAGAAGTTTCAGAAAGAACACCCCCTCTTAAACAGATATTTGTAGTCCCATTTATATAGACACATGTGGGAAAATCACAAATGCAGCCATGGCAAGCACTACCCCAAAATGAACCATTTTATAAGGAGTAGTATTTTTTGTTGAGCCACTAGCAAGGGTTTCAAGAGCCTCCTCGTTGGCAGTGGCATTACCTGAAACATATGAAAGAGCAAGAGAATGTCAGTTCATAGCATCTAATTCTATATACTTACTACAACTATAATTTGTTAAACAGTTTATTAAAATCCTAATGTTTTTAATGTTAGGAACTTTTAGAATGTCTTATCCTATATATGACAGAATTAAATCTCTTGTTGTACAATAAGATGTTATACAATCAAATGTCGTTCAATGGAATAAAGCTCACGTGAACCCTATTTGTTCAGCACTTATCAAATGATACTAGGATGCCCAACACCCCTGTTGTATAAGGAGTCGAGGAGCATATATGACAAACTATGTCATTAGTATAATTAAAGAAAAAAAAAATCAACTTACCAGTGTTATTGTCATTGTCCGTTGCTGCACCTGAACTTGAATTTGAACCTGAACTTGAATCTGAACTTGAACTTGAACCTGAATCTGAACTTGAACCTGAACCTATTAATTTTCACAACGGAAATTAAGAACACAAGATGAGAGTTAGATGGTTCTTCATTTTCTCATTTTGGCCAAAATAATTTATATAAGCCAAGATAAAGCCATACCCACCACAGATTTACATAATAAGTTAGTGGTGACCTTCATTTTACATAAAATAAAATTCTAAAAAAGGGTACTCCTCCATTAATTTCCGGTTACCTCTCCTTCATTATTATTATTTTTTTTGTGGCTTCTAATCAAGTTGAGAAATATCATGCAAATAATCATTAACACCAAGTCATCAAAATTCCGCTCATGAAGCGCTCATTCTCTGAAAGACAGTCATTTTTTTGCTGTCTGTTGATTAAGCTAACGTCACAGCATATAAAATTTAAAATTATGGGCTTATATTTTGAAATTTTATAGTTGTTTCTATGTAATTTTGAAAGATCATATATACATCTCAATTTAGTCCATAAATAATTATATTTGTCTTATTGTCTTAATTTTGTTCTTCTATTTGTCAAACTAATTTTTTATAACAATTTTTTTATAAATTAACAAAAAAAATGATCAAATTGATACAAATGTAATATTGTATGAATTAAATTGAGGTCTTAATTTTTTTAAAGACTAAATTGAGACAACTATAATCTTTAAAGGATTAAATTGATATGATTAATCTTCTAAAAACCAAAATGAAATAAATGTAATTTTTCAAAGCTTAAATATATAATTTACTATAAAATATGTCAAAATATTCCATAAAATTTGGATTAAATTACTTATTTAGTTTCTAAAATTTCAATTTGATTATTTAAAAATCAATTTTCTTCTTAAAAAATTGTATTAGTTTCAATTTATTTATATAAATGACCAAATTTACTGAGGTTGAACTTCAAATTATTCATAGAAAACAAAATTCGAGACAATGACAATATTTCGAAGATTAAATTAATATATGACATTTCGAATATTATGTATGCAATTTGGGGGGAAGATGAAATGGAAGAGTGAATACCCTGGTGGCATTTAGAAACATCAGCGTCGAAGCCACAGGCCCGGGGGAGCTTGAGGGCGTCATCCTTGGTGACGTTGAGGGAACTGAGGAGCGAGGCGTCGTCAGACAATTGGCAGAGGCAATCGGCGTCGGAGGTGACGATGTCCTTGAGAGGGTCGCAGCAGGCTGGAGGCGGGGGGGTGGAGGGCGTGGGGGTGGCTTTGATGTAGGGCTTGCAGGGAAGCAGCTTCTGCATACATTGCATAGTGCTCTGAAGGGAGACGACGCCCTTCCCCTGCGTGATGTTGTCAAGCAACTGAGTCAGATCCGCAGCGGAGGAGCCCCGAGGAGCGAAGACGAGGAGGAGCAGCGCGAGAAGGAGTTGGAGGGACTTCGATGCCATGAGGATTAATCGGTTATCGGAGGGAAATAGAGAGGGCGTAGGGTTGAGTTTGTTTCGAAACTCGAAACTTCCCTCTGGTTTCCCGGGTTGTGAGCAGGGATCACACCTGCTATTTCAATACCCGCAGCTTCCTATTTTTAGGAACACCATATGTTCAACCCCAACCCCTCAATTCTCTTGGATACGCATTTTCAAGCTTCAGCCCTCAGGTGCCCAACTGCCTATCCATTCTTTTAAAATAGCATATTCAACATATCGTCTTCATTCTTTCATGCATGTTGCACCTAAAACTTAATTTCTCTATCATTTGCATACACTTTACGGTATACAAGGGTCTCATGCAATATCCATACTCAACTGCTCTCGCATTTCACATTTGTGACGAATTATGTTTAAATATTTCTCATAGATAGAGTAGACGAATCAGTAAATTTAGGTACAACAGTTGAGTAAATATAATTTAAAAAAATCGTGATTTAAAAAATGTGATTTTGATAAATTTAAATTTGAGTGAACATAATTTATATTTAAAAGACAATTTAGTAAATTTAGATTTAAACAAATTATGAACGTGATTTATGTTTTAATATTAGTTTATAAATATAATTTTGAATGTGTAACTATAAAAAATAATATGTATTTTATAGTTTATTTTTTAATGTATTCTTATTATTTATTGTTACCCATTTGTTAAATATTTTTTTTTTCAAAATTTGTCAAATATTTTTTCCTCTCTAATTAATAGTTGTTTTTCCCTATTTTTTAATTTAATTTTAATTATAATTTTTCCATTCCCAATCCGAATAAAAAAGTAACCCATTGATGGTCCCCTTCCTCTATCATCTCCAGAACCATCTAATCTTCAATCTCTCATCCTCTTAAAGCCAAATACTTTACTCTTCCTCCACACTGTAGAGACACAGAACATAGCATACCAACAGGAGGAGCATTACCTAAGATGAAGAGGAAGAGAGAATAATTGAAGCAGAGACAGATCGAGAGGGAGAGATTGACAACATCAGAGGAGAAAGAAGACCAATGAGAGAATTAAACCTCTGTAGTTTGACCAATGGATACTCGAGCTCAATGCTCTCTACATCGTCGCGCTACCTGGCCTACCGTTCTATATTGTTGCCTTCTCTGTTCATTTGAGGTTTTTCCCAATTTCCTTCCTTCTCAACTCTTCTCTCTGATTCGCGCTCTGTGTTATCTTTGTTAAGCCTGGTCTCTTGTTCTGTGTCGTTCATGATCTCTCAAAAAATTCAATGCAAGGGCATCAAAAGAATATGGTACTCAAACGTAATTTATCGACCGGATAAGCTTCACAAACAAATGATGGGTTTAAACAAGGTTTGAAAATGGAAATGTGATTATAGCGATGACGCAACACAAGCCAAACACGTCAAATTTCATGGCTAATATGATTTAGGATGCTCAACATTCAGCATGCTCCTCTAACTAGCACTTAAAACCATCAACTGTAATATAATTATTACAGAAAAAAAAACAACTTAGACAGAGTTCTTTTTCTTTTTCTTATTAAATTTTTCGATCAAAATATGAGTATGTACTTTTTATAAATAATTATATATTTTTTTGCAACTTATTATCATATAATTAATTATTTCAAAATAAATTTTGCGCATATTCTCAATGAAAAATCTAATAAATATAGTTAAATATGATCGTAATTCATAACATTATCTCTGTCATTTAAAACCATGAAAATTTTATTAACATCTAGGATTAAACTCCATGTTTACTGGCCAGAAAACAATTCCTTGTGCAATAAGGGAAAATATATATATATACTTTGGTCCATAAATATCTTCGTAGCTACCATATCTGGTTTCTTTTTTTTAATTCTATCTAAAAGAAAGAGTAAACTGTTAGAAATAAATAGAACACTGAGCTAATTTCTCTAAGAGTGCCGGCCAAAGGTATCAATTTTACGATAATTCCTCAAACTTCAAGTCCTGGCTGCGGAATTTCCAAACTCTATTCTCATAAAACTTTTGCTTTAAATCTATAATAAATTAATTTAATTTTTCTAAATTTCTTAAATTACATTTAATATTTTAAAAATATTATTTAGCATTTTTGATATCTGAACTAAATTGTTTAACGACAAGACCAAAGGGAAATAGAGACTAATTTGTAGACTATTTTCGTGTTTGCCGGCGGCTTATGTTCTATTTTCTCTCATTTTGTCTTCACGAATATTCACAAAACCTCCAATATCTATAGTGGCTATCATTTAAACCGTCACCTTTTGTCCTCATTCTGCCTCTTCTTCTTTACTTTTCGGAGCCTCAACTTCAGCACTTTAAAAGCTCCTTCATTGCAACACTTAGATAAGCCAGAAACAAAGAGAGTTTCCCGACAATCGCTGCAATGACAAACCCAGACATGACAGGCACAAGCAAAAGCTTAGAGAATTTGCTGGTCATCGACAAAACAAGAACCTCAAAAAATATAGTGAAGCAATTGAGACCCATAAGGTCCATTCCTGAACATGGCCTAGAATTTAGTAACATATCATATTCGGTCATGAAGAAGCAGAAGAAGGATGGATTTTGGATCAAGAGAGAAGCTTATCTTCTTCAGGACATCTCTGGGCAAGCAAATAGAGGTGAAATCATGGCGATCATTGGGCCCAGTGGTGCTGGCAAATCGACCTTCCTTGATGCCTTGGCAGGTCGGATTGCACGGGGGAGCCTGCAAGGATCAGTTAGAATTGATGGAAAGCCAGTAATTAAGAAAATGAACTCCTCCTTCTCTTTGATGTTTTGTTTGTGCTGGATTCAAATCAGTTAGTTTCTCTCTTTCTTTGCTTAAACAATAATGATTCCATGGATGTTCTGATCATACAGGTGACTACAAGTTACATGAAGATGGTGTCATCGTATGTGATGCAAGATGACCAGCTTTTCCCAATGCTAACAGTTTTTGAGACATTTATGTTTGCAGCTGAGGTTAGGCTTCCGCCTTCCCTTTCCAGGGAGGAAAAGAAGAAGAGAGTTCATGAGCTCCTTGATCAACTCGGCTTGCAGGTAAGACCATGACTCGGCCTAAGTTCTAATATCTCTCTCTGACTCACCTACTCAGTAGTATACTATGGAAAAGATTAGCAAAGTTAAACAAGTGGATGATTGACTGTTCAGAGTGCAGCACATACATATATTGGAGACGAAGGGTCGAGAGGAGTGTCAGGAGGGGAACGACGAAGGGTGTCTATCGGCATAGACATCATTCATAAGCCACAACTTCTGTTTCTGGACGAACCAACCTCAGGTCTTGATTCTACAAGTGCTTACAGTGTAGTGGAAAAGGTAAAAGACATAGCTCGAGGTGGTAGCATCGTCCTCTTGACCATACATCAGCCTTCGTATAGAATTCAGTTGCTCCTGGACCAGATCACCGTCCTTGCAAGGTGCAAATCTGATATAAGTATTTCAACTAAGCCTGGAATCTAACTAAAAGGAATATAATTAGAAGTAATAAAAACTACATGCTTGAGATCTGAAACTGACAACTTGATTGGAGCATTTATATGATAAAAAAATTATCTATGGTCCAAAGGCGTTGAGTGCAGTTGTCATTTCTCTCATTCTCATGATAAAATTAAATAACTAAAAAGAAGCAATGGGCTTATGTTTTGTCCACTTTTTTGAAGTTGAGAAGACTTTCATGTAAAGGTGTGTGGTAGGTACATAAATAAGAAAGATAAATTCTTAGATATATTATAGGTTCATCATTGAAAGATCCAAAGGTAGGCCTCGCTAAAAAAACTGTCTTACATTTTTGTATGTCTTTTTATATGTTAGACAATAAATCAAGGAGAAGAGTAGAGAAGAACACATAGAGAATTTACGTAGTTCGGTTAATGTGACCTACGTTCACAGATAAAGAAAAGATCTATATTATCAGTGATGAAATGTACATTGAGAGAGCTTACATCTTTAAACTAAATGAAAAACCAAATGAAAAATTCATACACACACACACACATATATATATATATATATAGAGAAGTCAAATGGGCCATGGGCCATGGGTCGCAGGTAATGTCATAAACTCGGCTATCTATAAAATTCAAGTCACTCAGCATCATGATTGACTTAACTTTGCATCTATCTGACAATTTTTTAAGAAAATTACTCTACTCCATTGTAGAACTCATATAATACCATTTATCACAGAACTAAAATTGTGGAGCTCCAAAATTACTAAGACTTAAAGTAAATATCTTTAATTGTTTGCTATCAAGTTCTCTTATAAAAATATGACATGAGAAATTTTTTTAAAGATCCAGTCATGTGCTATTGAACTGTTAAAAACATTCACTTTCATGTTTTTATTGAAAAGTTTGATAGCAACAACTAAAGTCGTATCTAAGTTTTGTCCAATTGCTAATTAGACTGGCTAATGTAATCAACTGGTGTTACAGGGGAAGATTAATATACATGGGAAAGCCAGATGCAGTTCCTGCTTACCTTTCTGGGTTTGGAAGAACAATGCCAGATGGAGAAAACAGTATTGAGTATCTGCTAGATGTTATACGAGAATATGATGAATCAACAATTGGGCTAGAGCCCTTTGTTCAATACCAACGTGATGGCCGGATGCCTGACCAAGCAACCATGACACCAATTCCTAAAACACCAAAAACTCCAAGAACACCTCACATAAGCAATACCCCTTCATCTAAACACATAATCACCCTACTTAGCCAAGGGTTTAATACTGCTGGAACACCAAAACCTGACACTTCAAAATCTGATGATGATGACGATGATGAGAGTTTTGATTACTCGCTTGAGAGGAGAAGTGCTACAACACCAAGGAGTATGTCCAGTGGTGGTGTCCACTACACACGTTTGGCTTCTCAGTTCTACAAAGAGTTCTCAGCCAAGGATTTCACTGTCTGGCTTTACCATGGTGTGGTAGGAAACCCTCATCATCCACCATCATGGACTCCAGCAAGAACTCCAGGACGGTCTCCGGCTAAGACTCCAGGACAGACTCCTGCAGAAACACCTAGTTCAGCACCAAGAAGTGCCATTTCCAGTCCACAGTCTGCATCTTATCAGGACCCTTATCACACCAAAACCCCGGATGTGGTTAGCCAATTTACTGACTCCTACGTAACTTCTCATGGACAGTTAGAGATTGAACAAGTTCTTGATCAGCCACGTCTAGGATCCAAGTTTGCAAACCCATGGCTGCGTGAGGTTGCAGTATTGTCACGGAGAACTGCTCTCAATGTGATTCGCACCCCAGAACTCTTCCTGTCCCGTGAGGTTGTGTTAACTGTTATGGCACTGATCCTCTCCTCCATCTTCAAAAACCTGGGTCATCACACTTTCAGAGACATAAATAGGCTTCTTAACTTCTACATATTTGCAGTGTGCCTGGTTTTCTTTTCCTCCAATGATGCTGTTCCTACATTCATCTTGGAAAGGTTCATCTTCATCAGAGAGACATCCCACAATGCTTATCGTGCTTCTTCTTATGTCATTTCTTCCCTCATTGTTTATCTCCCATTTTTTGCTGTTCAAGGCCTTACCTTTGCTGCCATAACCAAAGTACTGCTCCACCTGAAAGGCAGCCTCTTTAACTTCTGGATGACCCTTTTTGCCTCGCTTATTACTACAAATTCCTATGTGATGTTAGTGAGTGCACTCGTTCCAAGTTACATCACAGGATATGCAGTAGTCATAGCCACAACTGCCCTTTTCTTTTTGACTTGTGGTTTCTTCCTCAAGCGAACTCAGATACCAACTTACTGGAAGTGGCTCCACTATATTTCTGCAATCAAATACCCATTTGAGGCATTGCTGACAAATGAATTCAAGAATGATGAATGCTACACGGGGAACCCAGCAGATTTGTCCCCTGGCCCTTTAGGAGAAGTGAAGCCGAGCTCCCGCCATAAAATGTTAAATGTCCCAAGTTGCTTCATAGGAGAAGATGTTTTGTCCACGATGGATGTTCAGATAGAAAACATGTGGTATGACATCTTCATCCTGCTTGCTTGGGGTATTCTTTACAGGTTCTTCTTCTATTTGGTTTTGAGATTTTACTCCAAATATGAGAGAAAATGATTAAGGTACTACTTTTCTTTTTCTACTTAGTCTGTATGCCCATGTGGGTCAAACATGTGGGACCTAGGACATATGTTCATATAAAAAGACATGATATATGTTAAAGAATCTTCATGATATATATGTTAAAGAATCTTAGTTTCAGCATTTCTTTCCTGAACGTACAATCCTAAATTGAATTTTTCTTTCCCAATTCAGTCATAAAATACCTTAAAAAAAATAGCTGGGGAAGTATAAATTTATTCAAAGTGAACATGAATATTGTAGCAAGTCACAATACAGTGAAATTTCTCTTTGATTATCCATGACATAATAGACATGTAAAGTTATAAACAGAGAAAACAGCATGGAAAAATAATTGCATTGAAGTTCTCATCACGTATTCACTTAAAGAGAGCTGGCATGTTGTGCAATCTTCTTTTCAAGTGCATTTTGGTCAGCTCCAACCACATTGTCAACTTCTTTGCCATTCTTAATAAAGAAAAAGGTAGGAACACTGCTAATATTCCAGCGTGCAGCCGCATCCCTTGCCTCATCTATGTCAACTTTCAAAAATACAACTTTGGGGTGCTTCTCAGCCAAGCTTGTAAAATGAGGTGCCATAAAACGACAGGGGCCACACCATGTTGCAGTAAAATAGAGGACCGCCAAACGAGATGTCTTTGAAGCAGCACTCAATTTCTTGTCCAATTCGCCAACAGAATGAATACCGATGACTTGCCCTGTTAAATGCCAAAAACATTATGAGCTATTCAATATCAATCATCATCTATGTCTGGATTTAATTTCGAAGTAGTGGCCAGAAAGAATATAGATCTTAAAGATCATGTTATAAACTCAGGTCAAAGGTAACAAATCAAGTAATATATAATTGGTTTAGTGGTTGTCTGAATGTAAAAGACCACCCTAAGCCCTCTAATCAATTTTTTTTTTTTCACACTAATGACATTTTAAAGAGACTCTCTTTTGTTTCTGTTCAACATCAACAATTTCTTATGCATGCCTATATGGCTATACCCACCGACTCACCCACAGACAATGGAACCTGATGATAAGGCTAAGATTACAGTTTCCCCTAATCCTAGATTGCTCTCCCAGGTCTGAATTGTGACTTGCAAGTTACAACCATGGCCCTTTTGGTCTTGTAAGCATTCCAACATTATCTGAGCTATTGCTCCAATAAATGTGTTTAAAAATGAATTTTCTATACTTATCTTTCATCTCCAAGTAAAATTAGCAATGATCACTAGTTCCTTCTCTTTCATCCTTCCCCCGCTCTCAACCCCACCAAAAATTGGGGAAAATAAAGCCAAGACAATCACATTATAGTTCTTCCAAAATTTTGATGAATAGGGGTGAGGGGGGAAAGAGAGGGGGGGGGGGGGGGACTTACAATCAACATGGGCGAGAATGGATATTCAACAAAACACACATCAATGTCTCTCTATCTTGTTAAGGTCAAAGGAGAACAAACCAAGATGCCTATATTTATTCAGTTCTTCCACTTTTCAAGCATACCCAATATTGCCAATTAATCATGATTGAGATGAAGCAACAAGGCAGTTGGAAATTAGAGAGCAATATGAGAAAGAGATACAGGAAACAATTCTGACAGAGGTATGACATATAGCTGCTATTGGGAGAAAAATTGGGTGCAATTCCTATATCTTTGCTATTAAATTCTTCAATCAGACCATGACAAGTGTATAGTCTTTAAAAATAACTACAAATTATTTACAAATTAACATTGAATGATTGGCTCTTTAAAGGAATCTTTTGTACATATTATATTTTTAGTGTAGAACTTGATAGCAAAGATATAAAGAACAATATATAAGTCTAGCCTTTCCATTTTCAAATCTAATTGAAAGATAAGCAAGTCCTCAAATTACTTTTGGAAATTGTAATAACTAAAAGCACCAGACAAAATGAGATAAAAGGACTTACCATCTTTTAAAGCAGATAATAATTCTTCGACCTGCAAAAATGTCAAAATAATTTTCAGCTCAAACCAGATCACTCTGCTACAATGTTAAAATGCATATGGAGGAGGGACCCAACCCTACAACATCTATCTGTAGTTATTGCACACAAGCTAGAATCCACTCTTTACCAGCATTGCTTCACTCTACCAAGGAAGGAAGCAGAAATTAAATGGCCCTAACTATTTAAATTGGACTACTACAATACAAGTAGAGGTTCATAGGAGTTGATACAAGGCTCACAAGCCTGGAGAGAGTACTTCCACTTCTAAACTGAATGATAATGGTTCAAGGAGAAATATGACTAGCACTGGACTAAAACCTGTGTTGAATACCCAACTAAAAATCGCCTTAAACCAAAATAAGAAGAGAATAAAACTATTATGCAAAGGATACTAATTAATTGATCCCTAAAATGTCACCTGATATACCTTAACTATCAACAAGTATGTTCAACAATGAAAACTCTACTCTACTCTACACTACACTTACTTGGGCCTCCGCTTCTTGTTGCTTCTTAAGTTCAGCTCTCTTCTGCTCCCTTTGCTTGCACAAGCGTTCATATTTTCTCCTATGGTCCTCAATTTTGCGGGCATTAGGTTCAACCTGTGGAGTTAAAATTTATAGTTACAAAAAGGGTTTATTTTGCAAGTTCCCACCCCCCTCAAAAAAAAAAAAAAAAGAAGTGCAATTTAGGGGGCTGACCTTTTTAAGTGCCATTCCAATCTCTTCATCATAATCTAACTTTGACGCTACATGAAGATCACTTGCTGCTTCTTCCCAGAGTCCTAACATAGCCCTTGCCAGTCCTCGTATTTTGTATCCTTTAGCTGAGTCAGGATTAATCTGGAAACAAGTGATCTAACTTTGAGTCAAACACATATATGTCACACAGGAGACATTGCAGAGTCAGACTCATCAAAATTTTAGTAGCAATTACGGCAAAACTTCCACCCATTTTATGCAACATAACATAGCAAAAGCCAATAACTCAACCTGTAGGGCAGTATCAGCATCACGAATTGCAGCATTTGGTTTCTTCAATTTGATAAATACACTAGCTGAAAGCAAGAAACGAAGTTTCCAAGGAATGATCCAGAAGGCAAAAATAATAATTATTTACTAAAAGTTAAAATAAATTAGCAGAGTACCTCTAGTCGCATAGAGTATTGCTGAATGGGGATTCAACATTACGGCTTCTGTTAGTTGATCTACAGCTTCATTCAGCTTACCTGAAAAGCACAGATAATCCGATTGACAGACTAAAGGGATCTCCAAGAAACAAAGTATGAGAACTATAAAGGAATTTAAGCCATGCCTTCTGAAATAGCATCCATGGCCTTTGATTTTGCTACTTGTGCAGCATCACGTTGATCTTCTGTTACCTCAGTTGAAGAATCTCCCATCTACCATTAAATTATAAAACTTTTGTTTTCAGAAAGTGGACGTCATGCCATGACAACCACCCACCTTCAACATACTCCAAAAAAAAAATATTGGATAGGAAGGCAAAAGAAAAAATTACAAAATATAATGTTGGATATCCACAAATTTATTGCCAGACACGTACCTTTTGAGGAGGATCATTATCAGGTTCCACAACATCAGTATCATCCAACTCAATATCAGATTCTACAATGTCATCTTCATCTTCTCTAGATAAACCAGCTCTTTTAGCATCAGAATGATCCGACATATTGTCACCAACTTTGTCCTGCGTACAGGTTTGCTGTGAGCTGAACACACATGACCAAAAAATGCCTGAATTTATTTTTAAAAAATAAACTTTCACTATAGCCTCTTTTAAGAAAGTGTCAGACTTCAAAAACACAAGAGATTCTTTGGGACAAGCTATCAGATCGGAGGAAATGAGCTATTTCTATATATTAATCTCAATATTCACCAGGGACTAATACGCACATTTTAGGAGTATTAAATTTTCCATGAAGAAGGAAGCAAAAGAAAAAGATGTAGAAGCTGATTCAAGAAACTAGGAGCTCACTGTTTTCGGTT
Organism: Biancaea sappan; assembly: GCA_037074585.1. Taxonomy (NCBI): domain Eukaryota; kingdom Viridiplantae; phylum Streptophyta; class Magnoliopsida; order Fabales; family Fabaceae; genus Biancaea; species Biancaea sappan. The sequence continues at coordinate 1,162,022 of CM073492.1, read as the reverse complement.
CTGGTGGTAGCCGAGCACCTAGGCTACAAGCACAAGTAACCCAATGTTTCAGAGAAAGAAATTAAGAGTCACTATGAGAATTCAAGAGCACTGTTAAGTAAAGATGGTTATGGTACCTGAGAAGATAAGACTTGAAGAAAGTAAGAGATGGGTCGTGAAGAATCGAAGGATTTGATTTGCACCCATCAACAAATTGCTTTAGCTCTGCTACTTTGGCATAATCCATTGATGGATTCTTCTTTATCTCTATCGCCTACCGCTTTACACACTGAAAGCACCTGAAGCCTGTAGAATTCAGCGTTGTATTCGGTATAGGTTAGCAGTAATGCAGTATGGGACCTGAAAATACCTGATCGAACGCGGGGTCGTAGGGTCTCGGAGAAAAATATTTTGTTCTTCCCAGAATCTTTAAATTCTTCGATTTTGATTAATTCATATGAAAATATGTATGCAATTTAATAATCAAAACTTTTAAATTTATAATAATTATTATTCCTATTATTTAATTATTAGTAAAATTGTAAAACCTTAATTCGTAAAAGTTACAAATTTAAGCCATAAATCCTGAAAACACAGGCTTCTAAATCATAAAGATAAACCTACACCCTACTAAACTCTAAAATTTCCAATCTAATAGTCTAAATCTTAAATCTTATATTTTTCATAAAAATGTGATAAAAGTGAAATGAATTAATCATAAAACTTTTTTTATGACAATAAAAGAAAATATGAAATAAGTATAAACACTTTTAAAAGCTAAAATGACAAATATTTTTTAACAGTATTGTCCAAGAAATTTTATTAGCAATAAATCATGACTCATGAGTCAAGAATAAACAACGTGTTTGGTAGTTAAAATATTTTTAAAAGAACAATGCATCGTTTTATACAGACTAAAAACAGATTATGATACATTTTTCAGCCTTTTGGCTAAGATCAAGTGTGAAAACGGACGATGCCCCAGCTCAGAAAAATATACGATACTCTACAAATACATATATATATATATATGATATGTCTTATATGAATATAAATTTTGGAAAAATGTTTGATTATTATAAAAACCACAAATACTTACAATAGTTGTGATTAGTAATTGGAAACTCAAAAATATTAATAATAAACCAAGTGCTAATAAAATTTTGATAAATGCTCACTGAAAATTTTTTCAATAAAAATACAACATATAAAAAGAAATGTTTTTGCAAGACTCCCTTATAAAGTAAACTAACAAACACATAAAAATTATATTTTAATTTTGTTAAGAATTATCTTTTTAATATATTGTTCCTTTTTGTCCAAAAGTAATCTATTGTTATAAATCATATAATGCTCATAGTAGTTGGAGTCCCTACTCTTTGGGCTGATTCCAGATTAGATAAAAAAGCATTATTCTTTGTCATTCATTGTCATTACCTGTAGATCAAAGTTGATTTCACGATAAAAAAAATATGATAAATGTATAATTTTTTAATTCAAATATGATCAATATATAATTTTTTTAATTAAAATATGACGAGAAGTGTAAGATTTATTAAAAAAATAATATATTTTTCTACAATTCATCATTATCTTAATAATTTTTTAAAACATTTTTTACATATGATTTATTCTTGATAAAAAATTTAATAGTAGAAATATATAGAACTTTTATATAAGACTTTTCTTCTTACCAAACCAGAAAGAACCAATAATTTCATATGATCAAGAATCAAATGCCCCGTTATCACATTTGTGGGATTTCACTTTATGTCAACTTATTACCCACTTTCATCTACACTTTAAGCATGCTATTAACATAATCGGGAACGAACACCTATTTGAAAATGCTCTCATTGTCTATTTAAGCATTTTTCTAATGGGTCAAAATTTTGTTAAAGTTACCTGTTTATCTTATGTAATTTTTTATTACATCATGATAACGCGTGATCTAGACTGTCCAATTCAATCAAGCGAATCAAATGACATTCTGTACATTTATGTTGCAATCTTTTGATGCTGTCTAACTCACGCGATCAAACGATCAAAATCATACGTCAAACAATATGTTTCTCTTTGTGAGCCATAGATCATTTTGACTCTATTAATCTCGTTAAATAAATATATTCAACTTACTAGCATGCCTCTTTATAATTGACTTGGTCTACATATCTTTACAACCTAAAAATTGTTAGCAATCATAATTTTGTATTTAACTTCCACTGATTCAGGATTAGAGTGTAGAACAAGATAACACTTTGTTCAACTAAATTGTTAGCAATGATAAATTTGTATTTAACTTCCATTGAATCGAGAGTAGGGTGTACAAGAAGATAACACTTTGTTCAACTCTGCTCCAAATATACCGTCACAGGCATATTTAATTCAATCATCATAACTCCACCTTGAGTTACAATGATCAAGATAGATATTTTCATTCAATCTCATAAAATCGAGACAAAGGCCAACGAATTTAGTAAGAAAGGCACACAATACTGTTGAAAGTTGCAGGGGGCTCAAGGTTCACTTCCCCATAGAAGTTTGGCCTGAATTAATGTTCTGTTCTCTGAAAAGATGATGCATTCACTATTCTCTGTACTCAATGGACAGGCATCACTTTTATTTAAGCTCTAATATCTATAAGTAACCAATCTGAGGATGATTCAACAAGAAAATTTGACAGATCTTTATAAAACAAAGTGAAGTACAGTGCTTCAAAGTTAAATAATAATGAAAGCTCTGACAACAAAGAGAACATTTGAAGCCAAAACCTAGGACAAAAATGCCTAAGGAATTTGCCTATTATAAACCAAAAGAATTGATCTTAGAATTGCAAAATTATATATGATATATAAACTTTGATATGTGCTCTTCATGAGGGCTAGTTGATGGCTGGTAGGGGACAAGAACCAGTGGAATTGATGTAGAAACTAATGGCATCAGATCCAGCAGTGCCACTTTCAGGCGATTTCTTGCTCACATAGTACGGAGATGTGCTCGTCACCCTGACTAATGCAAGTCAATCATATATAGACGTGTGAAGCATACTTTTTAATTTATGATTGATTTAATGTACCGGATAGACGGATGCAGATCTGCTCTTGTTCATAAATCTAATTTGGGGTCAAAATGTAATTTAATTTATGATTTGCTCCTGTTTATAAAAGAATAGAGCCTCCTGTTGGGACTAAAATCAAACAATAAAAAAATTTGGGGTCAAAATGTAATTTTTAAAAATATAAGGCTTAAATCTGTAATTTTGACAAGCCTTTTTTTTTTTCATTTACACACAAACTAAAATGAAAACAAAATAAAACCTATCACAAATAAACACATTCTTTCTTGTAGACCAGAGAAAGAGATAAAGAGTTAGGAGAGAGTGCCAGAGTAAGAATATAAAGTTGCACAAAAAAAAAAAAGAGCTTGAAAAAAGGGGAAGAGAATAGAAAGGGAGAGAAAGGAAGAAGAAAGAAGAAAAGAGTCAAAGAATCGACGATGGAGCTGGAATAGTCAAAAAATGTAAGTAGGTTCATTTGGGAAAAATTTACAATTTTTCTCTTGTCAAAATTACAAATTTAAGCCCCATATTTTCTAAAATTACATTTTGACCTCAAATTTTTTGTTTTGTTTTCAAATTAGTCCCAACAGAGGCTCCTGTTCTTGTATGGATGGACTGGGTTTTCTTAAAAAATAATAATAATAATAATTCTCCTTTACATCATATAAACCAAAATATTCTGAACAACAACAGAGTTTCTATAGAAGCAACTAAGTTGGCCAAACAACTTCATGCGTTCAAAGAAAAGACAGAAATAGTCAACAGGGAAAAGAGACGAGCAGTTACCTTTCCTTGCGCTTCTCTAAAAACCGGGCCAAGGATGCTTTACGTGCCTGAGGCAAGCCTACTGCAAATACACAAAAAATTTCGTTACTCATTAAATGTCTTACTTATGCTGGTAGTAGAAACTTCAGCATATATATATATATATATATAGTATGCACATAACATAGAGAAGTAAAGGTTGTACCAGATGGGACCATTTTTGTAGCCGCAGGTTTTGCAGAGCCAACTACATTAGGAGACTCCAAATGGCTACTAGGGGCAGAAGATGATCCAGTGGGTCCCATCATTGCAAGTTCATTGTTGCTAGAAGATCCTACCCCAGGCTGAGGCCTGGAATGGAAGGTCATGGGAAGAGGGCTTGGTAAAGGCGAGGGATACGGTTGGCTTATCATAAAACCCTCATCTTTGGACGGCCTAGTGCTTGGCGTTTGCATTTGAGCTGTGGAAACTGCCTTGTTTTGAACTGGATTACACCCATTTCCAGCCAATAACATGATATCCTGGGCCTGAACGGAAGATTAAAGTTAGAAGAGGGGGTCAATCAGAAAAGTTCAGAAAATATATCTATATATATATATATATACCTTCTCAAGAGATATGTCTTCATAAACGCACACCGAACCAGCATAGAAAATGGTGAGCTGAGCAGGTTTGCCAGAAGCTCTGGAGGAGGAGTTCCTACAGAGAAATCACATTTCAGCTATGTGACTCTGTGTCAGCTTACAATGCCATTCTGAAGATTCAAAAAACTTTAAATCTATAATACCTTAAGTCAGTGGTGCCGACAACAGAGCCTTTAGATGGACTAACAGATGCAGGGACAATCTGGTATGGTTTTATGATGGAACTGACCATGTCGTGACCAGCAGCAGAAACATTAGATTGGAGAACAGGGCTTCTATGATGTGATTGGTTGGAGACTGAAAACATTCTTGCTTCTTGAGGGCTCCCTGCAGGTGCATCAAATTGTTGCACAGAATACACTGTCATTCCATGTTTGTTTCCTACTTGTTTTCCCATGCTCAAATTTCTCTACAAAACAAGAATGTTAAGAAGATCAGTCAATTAAAAAAAGAAGCTATTGCTGTAAGCTTTCAAGCATTGATATATTGGAAGGAGAAGCAAACCTGGATTACACCCAAGAATGGTTTCTGGTTAGACTCATAAGCATCAACGTTTGCTACAGTCATATATCCAGATGATGCCATTGGATCAAGATTAGTCTTTTTGGTCCTATCTTCTTGGGTAGACTTAAAGGACAGCAATTGAGGAACAGCAGAAACTTTGTTCGAGAATGACCACTGAATTCCAGAACCTCTCGCTGCAGCTGCAATTGAAGGACAAAACGGTTAAGAACACCATTTATATAGTAATACATACAGCATGTAACAGGGAATCTTTTCGTGTGTTGAAACACATGGATACCTCATATACAAAGAAGTTGAACAATTTGGTATGATAGGAGTAAAGATTCCTTCTAAACAATTAAACTACTAAGAATCACTGGAACATCAAAGGGAACTAATTACAGATAAATCAGTTCTATGAAGATAAAAAGATTCACAATATGTGGTAAGGCACTATCAATTCATATAGATATCAAATAAGAAAGAAGGGGCCAACTAATAACCTGAACAACTGAAGCAGTGAAATAATAAAAACATAAATCCAAAACCAAAAATAAAAATAGTGGGTAAAGAAGTTCTGAAAGCAATTTCTTCGTAGGAAGCCAAAGCCCTTGTAATATTTCAAGTATTATATTTGATCACATGTGAGCAGGTTAAGTACTTTATTGTAATTGTCGGCAGAACCACGCCAGGTAGGGTTATAAAAAAATGCAAATTTAAGAACCAAAATATAAAAAAGGTCTTAACTCCATATGAAGTTGGCATTATTTAACTCTAGTCCACCATGCAAGATATAGTATTGTATTGAATGATTTATTCTTTATTAGTTTTCAATATCTAATACTGTCACCATTTGTTTATTTTATATCTATGTTTCCTAGTCTAGGTAGTTTATATAATCGTTATTATACGCACTTCACTTGTTTCAAAGGTACGTAATACTTTATTTCAAAAGGCCACTCGACGCGGCTAGCTGATTAAATTAAGATATATATTACTCATGCACATGTCAACCTCGAATAAAAAGAATGTATAAATAATTGCATTCCGTTGTCATAATCATTTTAAAATAACGCATCGATTCAAAACTCCAATGGAAGCAAGAAAAAGAAGCAGCACATTTTACTATGAAAAGATAGAATATATAATAGCAACAGCCAACTAAGACCACGTTTTTTCTATTATGCTGATGTACCAAACATTTAATAAGAACCACGTATAGATTTTTGCCGAAACAAAAGCTTCTCTTCGCTTTTCTCTTTCTTAAGGGTCATTCAACGATGAACTTCAAAATAATTATAACCTATAAGAGTTTACAACACAAACAGATAGCAGATACAGATACAGATACCCTCACTGACACGATGTAATTTCAACAGAGGAAAAATACGTGCAAACGACATCGTATGGACCAGCAATAGAGCTTGGTCCCCTTCTATGTCACTTTACAGCCTCATTATGGATTGGTCCCCTGTTCCTAGTGAGAAATAGCATTTACGACTTAATAAGCCTTAAAGTTCTTGATCTTCAAAACTATAGAAGAGGACTAAAATACGTGCATTTTTCTTCATTTCCTTCGTTCTTGTTTATTTTGTGGGAAAATACGAGTTCATGATAAAGTCAAAATTAAAGGATTGGTGTGCGTATCAGCTGGTAAGATTAGTTTTAACTCAACCAAATTTTTGAATTCGAATTCTTGCAGTTAGATTAAAACTTTGTAGGAATCTTATCCGTCGACACCCCGTGATTTGGTGTGAAAAGACAAAAATTTGACCCAAAGAAGGACCCCCCACCGACATGCACGTGTAGTTAATTTTCAACCAATAAAAATTAGGAAAGGGAAAAACAAAGTCTCACAGCTCAAAACACTCAAGTTTTCTTTTTCCCTCCTGTTTGAAGAGTAAATTATGGAAGTGATGATTGAAAAAAACTGGAAGTTCAAGCCAGTGAGTCAAACTTTCCATTTATTAGTTTGCTCAACTCCAGGAGTAGGTAAAAACAGAAAATTATCCAGTAAATTTAGCAGAAAATATCTGGGAGCCGAGGACAAAAGAAAAAAAAAAGAAGTAAAGCAGAGAAGTGGTTAGTGGTACCTGGGTCTTTTGCTTTATCAGGAGCATCCTCTTTCTTAGTGGCGGCACTATTTTTGGAACTCAAACCCAAGAAATCGCGTTCCATAAGGGAAAAAGCAAAATCAGAGAGAGACCCACAAGAGAAGATTTCAACTTGTAGTGATCACAAGTGAATGGTGAAGAGAGAGGAAGGAGAAGTTGATTGAAAGAGAGCAATAAGTAGCGTTGGATTGGGTACGTGAAGAAGATGAGGTGGGAGAAGAATAGGAATAGGAATAGGAATGAAAATGGGGAAAAGAGGGTGGGTGGGTTTTGATATTCGAAAGGAGTATTGCCGGTCAGTGACCACGTGCGCCACGGATCTCGATTAGCGAGGACTGGTAGTGGTAGTCTTTTTATGTAGATAACAGTATTTGGCGCTCCATTTGACACGTGGTACGGCCTCTCCATGCCCTTCTTATTTTCAAAAACAAAATAATAATTATTGTATAATCATGTAAATACCAACTGGTCCATTATTGTATAATCATGTAAATACCAACTGGACCAGCTTGCTTAACTGATTAAACTGAAAATTAGTCAAAAATTAGTTACATTAGTCTTAAATTAATTAGTTAAATCGATTCATTTGAAATTTTTAATTTTTTTATTTTTTTATTTTATTTATCTATAATTAGATAATAAATAAATTAATATTACAAACCAGTTAATTTTAGTAAAAATATTAATATCTTAATATTTTTATAGATTTAATATGAGTAAATAATATTTTGATTAATAATATTTTCTTATTATTTGGTCAATTTTTGCTACAAATTTTTTGATTGTGAATATTATTTTGTGTAATTTAGTATTAAATTTTATTTTTAATTAAATTTATAAATTTATATTTATAGTATTTGATTATGTATATTATTTTTTATAATTTTAAAGTTGACTGTTCAACCACAGTCCTATTATTGACTATTGATTTGGTGTCTTCACTAGTTCAATTATTTTCCTTATTTTAGAATCTTGCGATTTATCATGTTCCAAGAAATCATCAAATTCGATCGAAAAACCAATGAATCAGCCAAGTCTCTGATTTAGTTTAAATCTAAGAATCAGTAAGCATTTATACCAGTCAAACCAATAAAATTAATTTGTTCAACCAATTCTCTTTTTTCTACGTTTTTTAATTTTCTTGATATTATTATGTATTTATAGAAAAACCTCTAAAAATTTAAAATATTAAGAGAAGATCTATCTACTATAATTTAACTATTGATCCTTAAATCGATGTCTCAATCGATTGATGTAATTTTTTGAATGTTACAATTTACTAGGCCATTTTTTCATTTTTGTTTATTTATTTGCTTCGTTCCTGATTTAAAAAAACAAAAAAAAAAAACAAATCATGTAATGTTTGAAGGGTGAGATTATTTTTAAAAGTATTAAATACAAAAATTTTGAATTTTAAACATATTTTTCACCATTTTTATGTGTAGATTTTTTGAATATATATGTACAGCAATTATATAATTTAAATTGTATGTTAATTTATATTTATGATGTTAAAGATAAAAATGAAATTTGAATTTGAAATCTTTTCTAACAACCAGTAACTCCGATATTAAGAATAGTTTTGTTTTGGGCTTCTGGCCCTGTCTGTCTAGTTACCAATGTTAAACTATAGTAAACTATTGTAAGCTAAACAAGAAATTAATGAATTTTAAATACCAGAATCTATCGTGTGTTGCATAAAATTTGGTTCACTTTGTTCATCACTTAATGCAAGTTTGTCGAATGCGGCTATTAATTATTGATTTATTTTTTAATAAGAAAACACCTTAAAAAAGAGTTTAGAGATTCTATTTGTCCGTGATAGACAGCCAGGCTGGTCCGATGCAAGAAACCATTCGACGCATTAAGGTTTTCTAATTAATTAATTATCCTCCAAATTTAAAATTTGTACTTTGTTATGTATAATATTAAAATTAAATTATAATTTTAGTCCATATAATTTTACTAAAATTATAAATTAATTTTTATATTTTTCTTTCATGTAAAATAATCTTTATAATTTTCTTTTATTCATATAAGTTAGTCTTTATTATTATTATAGTTAACTTTACTGTTAAAATAGTTTTACATGATAACTAATATGTACATTTATAAATATGTTACCATGTTTAATCATCAATTTTTACACAACTCAAACACAATGTCATTAAAATTCTCATTTTCCCCTTAATTATAATTTAGCGTTATTATGAGAATTAAGAACAAAATGAGAAGAAATTAAGAGCAAAATGAGAATTTTGTTAATATAATGGTTAGAAATTATGCAAAAATTAATGACTGGATATGATAATATACTCATAAATATAAATATTAATTATCATCTAAAACTATTTGAACAACAAAGTTAACCATACTGATCACATTGACTAATTTACGTGGACAAAAAAATTATAAAAACTATTTTACATAAAAATAAAATATAAGGACCACTTTACAATTTTAATGAGATTATGGGGAACAAAATTATAATTTGACCTAATATTAAACTCATACATTTTGTTTGTTGATTTAGCTGAGTTTGTTTTATTTTAAAGAAATCGTCTACACATGCTTCTTTTTTGGCTAATCTAGCCTTCGCAAACTTCAATCACTACAATCATTTCTGAGTTGTTATTAGTGGTTCTAAGAAAGAGAGGACAAAAGCAGCCATTAAACCATAAAATTTGCCACAAAATATTTCACTAACAAACTTTGTGGGGTAATATAATTACAATATTTTTATCATATAAGAATGATAATATGTAGTGATAAATAAATAATTGCTCATAAGTCCAAAAAAGGAAGGAGCACAAAGCACTATAAAATTGCATTACGGAAATCGTTTGAGCAAATGCCATAAAGTTAAGACGATATTAAAATAAAATACTACAAAAAACGAAAATGCGATTAAACAAGTGAAAGGAAAGAACTCGTGGACAAATGGGTGACGAAGAAGATAAGATATATGGACTACATATATATTATTAAAATAGACTAGGTCTAATGGATAATTTTAACCTAACTCTATAAATAAAATGTAATGAACTAATAATTTAATTACTTATTTTAGATAAGGGTTTTTAGTCTTACCTATAAAAAATATTGTGACTTACTAATGTGGGTTTGAGTGAGTGAGCCTTTGCGTGTATTTTATATTTTATATCTTAAGTTTTTTTTATAAGTTTAATTTTATTTTTTGAAGTTTTATAATTTTAATATTTATTTTTTATTATTTAAAATAATTAAAATTACATTTAAAAAAGTGATATATTTGTAAGTTTAATATATTTTTTAAAAATTCATTTTTATAAAACGAAATCAATTGGCCCATGAAGCCAGCCCCATAGCCCATTTATGAATTATGATGAGTTAAAAAATTTTAGGTGTAAATTATATAAAATTTGATCTGATTTAATTTATATTCACCATTGCCTTTGTAAAGTTTATATTAATAAGCCGGACTGTCCATTTAATAGCCCTTACATCCTCAAAATTAAATGCGTCAACTTTTAGATATTCCACATATTTATATAATATTATACACGTCCTTTTCAATCTCATTTAATGTAAAGTATTTTGGGTTAAAATAATAATAATAAATTGTTATATTTTCAAGTTGATAAGCCAAAGTTACAATTAAATATTAATAAGTGGAGAATAATTTTATGATGATAATTAAAGAAGATAGAAATAAAGGAGATGGGATAAGGATATTGAGATTGAAGAGAAAAGAAGAGGAAATAATTAATAATTACAAATAAATAAAGAAATAAAGAAGGGGAAGTGCATGTGATGTGGGTATGGGTGTGGGGAAGATGGGACAATTGAAGCATGTGATTGGTCACTCCATTTGGTGCTTGTGTCTTTCCACCTCCACCACCACGCACTTCACGCCAATGATCGATAATGAATCGACTTCAGTGTAGGAGTATTCAAAGAAACAAGTGGCATATCAAATCAAATCAAATTAATTAAGTTGAAGTAAATTAAACTAATTAAAAACCAATCAAAATTAAAAGAATAAAGTTTAAATTAATTTTAAAATACATAAATTTTAATTGGTTTAATTTAATTATTAATTTTATTTTATTTTATATAAAAAATTGTATTGTATATATATATATATAATATTATATTTTTATGTTAACAAAATCATTTACTTAAAACTGTTCAAAAATTAAAACTGAATAGCTTCACATTTTTGATAAATCAACTAAATTAGTTTAATTTGATTAATGTACAAAATCAAATTAAACCTATGTATATTCCCATTTCAATGCATTGGAACATAAAAATTAAAAAATAAAAAGAAAAGTTGCATTTATTCATTGAGTGTGAATCTAACGCTGTACTAGTCCAGTGGCTTCAATGAAGTGGAGGGAATCTATGCCCCAATGATCAGGATAGTTGATTGTTACATATTTGTCATCAAGTTTATTAATTATGATATATATGATAATTATATAAATTTTTAATTATAATACAATAAATGTGTTATTTTTCTTTTACTATTTAGTACTGCATAAATGATTTGTTTATACATGTTTTGTTTTCAAACCCTATAGTTAAGATATAAGAAATTATACAAATTTTGTCCAAAAAAAAATTAATTCTAAAATAACTTTACATGATCTAATTTAACTCTAACTAAGACAAACCAAATTTTTAAATGTAGATGATTCTAATAGAATAAAATATCTTTGAATATTGCTCCAGATAATTCTAATTATGTGAAACCCGCATACTCGGTAGTCAACATGCATTGAGATGCGTGTTGATCATTTTTTTTCACTCGGACACTAAATCCAAACTAAAAATATGATGTGGGAGGTGGAGCTTCAGTCCACATCCTTTTCCAATATATTTCGTAGTTATATTTTGAATTCCTCATTACAATTTACAGCCACTTTCATTTCCATATACAAACTTTCCCACTTTGGCAAATTTATTAATATTCATATATATGATTATAATAGATGGTATGAATTACTTTAAGCATTCTTATTAAGTTTTCAAGACAAAACATTCATATTCTTTTCAGAAGACTGCAATTAACATTCTTAAGTTATAATCTAATTATAATTATAATATTCAAAATTTCAAAATGGAACATTTTTTCACAAGTTATCTGAAAAATAAAAATAACATAGTCATTCAATTATGGAGCAATCAAAATTAATTATGTTGACAAGCCAAAGTGTTGATTAGGCATATTCAAGAGTAATGTATTCATATTTTCATAAATTATATGTTCATTTCTTCTATCAATGTGAAGGATTCTTCGGTGGATAATTTGTTTGTACCATTGTAAATACTTTTTAAGCCTACTGGCCTACCCTGACCTTGATATGGCCTACATTGACCTTGACATGATAATCGGTGTCCATTATATTTAAACTTTGAACTATCTTTATAACATATAAAGCAATTCCACCCAGTCGCTATGCAAGTAATTGCTCCCCTCCTTCTCATTTAACGCTCCCCATCATGTAATGCAAGTTTCTCTCATATATGTTGCGACGAATTTTTTTTGTCTATCCTCACTTTCGATATTTCAAACCTCATCATTCTTCACTGTCATTTTTTGAGTTCTGACACGGTCTTCCATTTTGTTTTGACTGTAGACATTGAAAATATGGGTTCCCAACGTTAAATTAACCAACCAGCATTGGCCACGTGCGATGCTTCAGATTATTTTTCAGATTTCAATTTTTTGGTTGTTCCTTTATACCGAGTTATAACTTTATTTGGCCATCTATTGTTCTTCGAGACACTTTCTTCTCTCTTCTCCGATACGCCTCTTTGCTCTCTACATTCTTTCTCTCTTCTTGCTGCAGTCAAATCTATATGACATTTTTCACTTTCCTCTCTTCCATTGTACTGTCAGGTTCTTTCTCATTTTCTTCCATATGATTTTCTTCTTCTATTTCTGATATTTGCCGACTTTGACTGCATGATATTCGGAGTATTTGAATTTTGAAGCCTGTCTTCCATTCTCTCCCCTTTCCATATGTGTTTCTCTGCCCTCTCGATTCTCTTCTTGCTGCAGTCATATTTGTCTGACATTTCTCACTGATCACTCCTCCATTATAGTGTCAGGTTCCTGCTTATTTTCTTCCCTCTGTTTTTCTTCTTCCATATCTGATATTCGGTGACTTTGACTGCAATCATATTGATGATGTACCCACCGTCTTCCCATCCAATCTCAGTTGCTCCTCTTGCTTAAAAAAATCAGTATTTGAATTTTGAATACTTTGTTGCTTCCTTTATATTATGATGCAAAAAGTTACGCGGTACCGTTTTCTTCCTTCCAGTGTAGTTCCTCTCTTACTTTTGATAAATAATTATTCAATAGTATGCATGAATTATGAGTCATTAAGTTTACTATTTATATGTTTTGTTCTTTGCCAAGTCCTGAATCTGTCCTGGAACTTTATTATCATTACTATTATTTGGATTTGGGTATTTTGGATTTTCTTCATTGATAGAGATATTTAATGGCCTGATGTTAATGATATGTTCTTCTGATTAACTTATGGCAGGAGGAAAAACATGAGCTTCTGAGTTTTGCAGAAGTTGGAGCGACTGTTGTGAGACTTAAAGGAGGTGTTCCATTGGTGAGTTTTCGTTTGGAAGGGTCTACACTCTCAACTCGAACATGACGAATCTTGTAAATTATAGTGATTTGATGCATTCATGGTTTCTATTGTGAAGTTGTCTTAATTCTTACTATTGGGTGTTTTTAGGTGTTTGGGAGAGGTGGTGAAGAAATGGATTTTCTGCAACAGCAAGGTATCCAAGTGAAAGATATTCTAGGTATGCTACTAATTTCATTTCTGAAGCTGAGACCCTCTAAATACTAAATAGCACTGTCACCATTATCCTCATAAATGTCGGTTAGCTCCTCCTTTGTTGTATGTATGGTAGCTTACAGAAAGAAAGATATCAATTAGGATTTAGCAGTTTTGTTTGTAACTTTTGCAAGTTATTATTAAGTTTCGTTCAAGAAATATTAATGTTCAGAACTACTGGTTGTATATATTCAGCATGTTCGTCAATGCTATTGCAATATTAATTCAAGATTTTGATGCAGTGATGAACAAGTAATCTGAGTTTTTCCAGATTTCGGTTTTGCAGTAGATTTTGATCTCTTCACAATGTTCTTACCCCCTTTTTACTTGAGTTCATCGTTGAAGAGTATTCTTTTTATCTGAATGGACATCATTTATATTTTGTATATTCATTTTTTGTGGGGTAAAAATTCATATAACCGCACCAAGTATTTTGAATAAGCCTGACTTACTGCTATTTAGGTTGTATGACCTATAAGACCATTGTGATAGTGATAGCTACTTCTTTTTGTAGTTCACTTGTGTACATATTTGTGGCCTGCCTTTGTGGATTCACAGTAGAGCAATTTTAAGGTATTCTGGTATTGCCCTAACTTGTAAGATTTTAGAAGAAATTTCTTTTACAAAATGTATCAATGAGGTACAGTAGTAATTATACATAGTCCTTCTTAATGAATTGAACTATCCAAGTTTCAAGCCTAGAGCTTCAAGTATTTATTTGTTTTAGTGAAGTGGTGGATGCCTAGGTGTATTCATCCTTCATAACTTACAAGTATATGAAAACGCAAGAAAACTGACCAGTTATATCTTATCTTTTCTTTTAAAGTTGTTATGTGTAGTACTAGATGCTTAGATTTGCATTCTGTTTTGCAAATTGATGATTGTTGTATCTATAGCAGATGGGTCGAAAATCTTCAAGCTAATCTATACAGCCTGGCTTTGCATCTTGGTATGAGATCACTGTGCCTATAACTTGATATTGATAAAAAGCATTTAGAATAATTCATTGATCACAACACAAACAACTTTAGTATAAATGTTCCTACTAAAAATGCAACTCCAAGCTAATCTATACAGTCTGGCTTTGCATCTTGGTGTGGGATCACTGTGCCTATAGCTTCATATTGATAAAAAGCATTTAGAAAATTTTAAATTAAGATTATATTATATTGCATTTTTAGTAGGAATATTTGTACTAAATTTGATTGTGTCGTGATTGCTGAATTATTCTTCTCCTTTAAATTACTTTTGCGTGCTAATATATATATTTTTTGTTCAGATTATACTGCACTATTTTTTTCGGAGCTAAAGGCATTCGGAACAAATGTCTCACTAAATCCAGAATTTGGTTAAGAGACTACTTGTAACCATTTTGGCATCCATTCCTAAGTAAGCATGAAGAACCACCCTTTAACCATGATTTGAAGGACCACCCTGTTTTCTTGGAATGACATGGGTTCAAATCTTTAAAACATCTTTTCTTGGGATCCAATTTCTTCTTCCTCTTTAGAAGTTATAATTTTTGTTGTGTTTTGTCTATAAAAATTTTAGTTATATTCCAAAAAATATATAGGCAAACGATAGGTATATCAAAGTCGTTGAGGGTGTTAGTCTTGGAGTTGAAATATTGAGCTAATAAAGATACACAATTGACCTTTATTCTAAATGATTCAATCCCCCTGTGAATGATAATTGTGTGCCCCTCTTTTTTTTTTTCTTTTTAATTTTCTTTTAATATTTTTGTATGATAAAATTTATGATATTATGTATCAAGACCAAACTTTGTTTGGTGAATTAGTGATAATTTATTTGTGGTTAATGTACTATTATTTATGCAATCAGAAGTTGGATTTAAATCAGATTCAGTAACACCAATGAAGCGGTCTCATTTTGATGGAAATGGAGACGATGATGACGATGATGATTTGAACGGATTGCAAATGTTTTGTAATGTTGGGAAAATAATAAAAGTTGAGAGGCTTGAGTTTAAGGAAAATGCTTCTAAGCTGTAATATCTTTTTATTATGTTATAAGGCAAGATGCCTAGGTGAACTTTTTTCATGAATAACTTTTGTATGTTATGCTTTCAATTTCAAATGACCTACACACCTTCAATCAATTTCATGCATACTATTTACGCTCACTATCATTATTGAAGCTTTTCTATTTCTAGCATAACTCCATTTGTAGTTTTCACAGCAAGTTGATCCATTGGTTGTTCAATAGTTGTGTAAATTTTAAATTTTATGTTTCAAATGAACATAAGAAATGCCCTTCAAATTGCCAGTGTCCTTTGGACACTATTAGGGTTGTGTATATATGATGATTAATAGTCATATTTACTGGCATGACTATTTTTAAGGCCGTTAAAACTATTGCTAGAGGTTGAAAATCAAGATCCATAAACAAGTCGATTGAAATAGGACATGCTGTTTTTATAAATTTTGAAGTCATATTGTGATGAAAAAGTGAAGATTCTTCTTTTGATTAGATTGTGATTGTCACGACCTATTTTCTAGGCACATGACCGGCACAATGATGAATATCCCATCACTGTAAGCCTTTCGATAAATTCTTCCCACAAGTAAAATTGTTAGTCATTATCTCTATATTCTCAAAATACCATTCCTTAATAAATACAAAGAAAATACATCAGATTTTCTTAATTAATAATAGATCCTCAGTACAAAACACATTATCATACTGAAATACAAGCCAAATACCAAACCCCTGACCTAGATGTCCTAGACGGTTACAGAGCAACATACTGTATAACAAAAGAAGGGCCTACCCGACAGCGGGAAGGTCCAACGTGATCTACTCCTCTAGCGGATATACTTCGGCGGCAACCTGATCTGAACAAAAAGTTTGTACAAACAGTGTGAGCTTTTAAACTCAGTGAGCAAATCGGCCTCGCGTTAATAAAATTCAAATACATCACCAGTCATGCAAGCATATCCGAAGGCTCAAGCTCAACCAATAGACATAGTTAGAAATTACATACAAGAAAATTTCATCCAATTCAACAAACGATACTAGTACTCGTCAATGGCAATATATCCCGGAGAGCGCACACAGGCCGGCTCACCAATTTTGTATTTTTCCGCCATGATGCACAACCTCATCCTCTTAGCTAGGGCGCCTCACGGATTTATCACCAATCCGGGCTATATCCCTACTGAGGGAATCGTTGTCTCCACACTCATTGGTCAAGACACCCTTTAACCCGGGTTTTCCGCCTTGCCGTGAGAGGGGGTACTGTACCGCTCAATCACAATCAATAGTACAACAGTTCATATCATAATCAGAAGCACAATATAATACTCATCCATATAACAGGTATAGTATATAACTATATGATTCAAATTTCATATCATCATGAGATACTTGCTTTGTCTTATCCATACTTCTGGATTAATTATCTCATTATATTCGTCATTCTGAATCCAATTTCTCCCTATGAATCTTGGGAGTACCCTATGACATACTTTTTATCACCAGTAATGCTAAAACTCTATTAAAACAGGGTCGTTTCACTCACCTGGATTCCGTACGAGTATCACTTCTCTAAATCGTTACGGACAAGAGTACGCAGGTGAATTTCAGTGTTCCGCTACAGAGATTTTCATGAAAGATTACAGAAAATACGTTAAGATCGTTTTCGTACAGATACTGTTCATACGTACGGTACTATTCATACGATCACTATTCATACATACGGTACTATTCATATGGTCACTATTCATACATACGGTACTATTCATACCGGAAATACAGAATACAATCTGTAAAAGAGTACACCAGGTAAGTTCCCAGGAAAGAGTGGAGGGTCACACTGGACACACTTAAAAATCAGGTCTTTCCTTAGCCAGAACTTTCCTAGACATGTATTCTCCACAGATTATATTCTATTTCGGTAATCAGAGAATCAAAATAACAGCTAACGACAGTTTTTCTGATGTGGAAGATCGGCCAAAGCCGCAACCACAGAGCATACTTAAGAAAATAACTTCTAAAATTTGAAAGACATAGAAAGGGCATAGTATCCTTACCTAACCAAAAACGGAAAGGCCCAAAATCTCAGAAGCCTAGCGTCGGAGCAAGAGAAACTTAAGGAGGGAATAAGAGAAGTTGAAGGTGTGAGTTTAGAAGTGAAATGGAAGGGCCTATTTATAGCAAAAGTCAAGGGTACTATTTGACATGCTAATAAAATATTCAATTTACTATTTATGAAAACGACATTTCTAATAATGCAGTTACTGTGCACCTTACGAAAATTTTCGTTTATTTACTATTAAAAACTTTAAAGGAAAAACTATCCTTTCACCTTAAACCTTTAAGTTTCTTTTCAATTCAGTCCTTTCAATTTAGTCCCTGAGGGTATTTTTACACATAAAACGTCATTTTCTCCTACAAACTTCTTTCTAGTTTTCTCTTATGACCAAACCACATCTAGTATTTGACATTTTGATTGTATAAATGAACAGTACCATATACGTAAATAGTAACAGTAGTTTGAAAACACGCATTTATATTTTATTTTTCATGGGTATTACAGTGATATACTGAAATGTTGTGGTAGTAGTAAGTATACCAATTAATTGAATTTTTTAAGCTTATCTTAATTGTTAAATCTATCTGCAAATACATTATTTAGTTGAAAGGAATTTTGTTTCATACATATAAATAATTAATTATAAATATTATTGTATTTTTAATTCATTTAACTATAAACATCCGTACAACTAAAAAAATATTCCTCTATCTAAGAGCAATGCTATGCAAAGCTAACTACAAATACATTATTTAATTGAAAGGAATTTTATTTCATACATATAAATAATATTGTATTTTCAATTCATTTAACTATAAATATCCGTGCAACGCACGGCAACATTGCTAGTTAAAAAAATAAAAGGAGTAATGTCTGTCAACACAATAAGTACTGCATTCTAAAGCTGTCAAATAGATCGAGCTAGCTCACCTCAGCCCAAACCCTGTAGGGCAAGTGACGACTAAAGACCATAGGTTGGGTAGGGCTAGACTTTTGTATAATTCATAATTAAAAAAGTTTGATCTATTTCAACCTATCATAACTCATAGACTGACCATGTTTCATGATAACAAATAAATATTGAAATAATTAAATTTTAAAAAATTAAATTAAACTTCTAAAAAAATATATTAAACATTAAAATAGACAATTTTTCTTGTTTAAAATGTAACTATAATTATTTTGAATGAAAAAAAATTTGGTATTGAAACTATAAAACTTAAAAAAAAAACGAACTTCTAAAAAATAGACTAAAACATAAAATATAATAAATAAATAAAAATAAAAAACTCACAATAGCCAACTCATTTAAGTTCCATGGGTTTAAATGAGCCGAACTAAAAGTCATTTTTCAAAATAGATTATTAAATTATTAGCCCACTCTATCTTATTTTTAGAGTTCACCATTTTGACTACCATACTCCATGCCTCTTCAACTATTTTCTCTTATTGTAATTTTCTTTTCTGTAGATTCTTCCTCAATTGTCTCATCTCCACGCGGGAGTAGTTTTCTCCATTTCATGAAAATTTTCTCCATATATTTCAATAATAATAATAATAATAGACATGTGGAGTGCACGAGTTGGAAGACATAAAACAAACATAGATTCCACAAATCTATCCATGCCTAGCTAGTTTAGATAAATCTCACAGTAGATCCATAATTTTGTATCTATGACTCATGAATGAACTAAGAGATGACTTGAGCTCCATTTGTTTGCATTTAATGAAGATTTGAATATAATTTATTTAAATTTTATATTATTAAATATATTTATTTTTTATTTTTTAAAGTGTTTAGTAGGTCTAAAATCTGAATACATTTTAATAAATTAGACCTTATTACTATTAGAAATATATAGAACAAAATTAATACAAAATTAAGTTTTGAAACAAAATTGTAACATAGGTCAAAATTTAATGACATAAAATATATATTGCCTAAATTTTATTTAAAAAAGCACATGCTTAATTTTCACTCTCGTTTAGTTCCTAATGGGTAGCTCAATTAAGTTACTTTAGTTGATAAAAAAGCTTCATTACATAAATATTATCATAATCAAGAACTGGACTATGCTTCTATTTTTTAGTGGAAGAAAAGAGCTAGGTCACGTAAAAAGAAAAACACCAAAAATATAATTTACGTACACTAAAATCCTTTATTATTAATTTTTTTTTGGGTAAGAGAGTTTTCGTATAGTATAATCCATTGACATTTACACTTTGTTTGATTCGCACTCCATCTAAGCAAGGTATGAGATTTTTCATACAATAGTGTCTTCTCTCTTGTTTGGTTAGACACTTAGCTAAGAGCTTAAAGATGGTAGCAAGGCGAGGGAGGGGAGGAAATCTCTACCTGTCCCTGCCCCCTATCCCCAAGAGGGGAGGAAAAATTCCCCTATTCCCATTTCTCGCCTCCCCACGAGGCCCTGCGGAGACTTCACGGGGTTATTAAAAAAAATTCTAAAAAACGAAAAAAAAAGAAAAAAAATTGTAATACATAAAAATATATATAATTAAACATAAGAGACTAAATTTAAATATTAAAATAGTCATTCAACTACTCCAAAAGGACCAAAACATCATTACATCATCATCTTAACATATGTTCAAGAAAACAAAGATAAAAACTCAAATACATTGTCCACAACAAATATAAAAGATCAAAACACATTAAAATTCAAATACAATATTCTTTCTTGGTCACACCAAATTATCATGAATTCATGCGTTTGATTTACTTGTTCTTTGGTACTTTCTTACGAAATAAAATTCAAACAAATCAACTATAAGACATATATAAGAAATAATACTTTAAAACAATATAAGAATTAGAGTACTTTAATATGTATGAGAAATCATACCTCAAACTTGAATATATTCTCTTGTTCATCACATTTTAGCTATTTAAATTACAGTACTTTCCTACAAGATAAGAATTAAACAAATATTAGTAATTAAATATATTAGAAAAGGATAATAAAAATTAAACCATATTAACTTACTGCATCATCATCATTACCATCATTATCCATTTCTTCAAGAATACTATTGATTTTAATCCTTTTTTTGCCTAACAAGAAACAATTAAAGAGTCAAACAAATTTTGCAAAAAAAAACAAAATATAAATCAATATTATAATATATTATTACCTCCTAGTCCTACTTCATGTCGTAACCAATTTTGAGTACACATCAATGCTTTTAATGTTTTCTCAGTCAATCTACTACGATGTGGACTCAATACACGGCCACCAGTACTAAATGCAAACTCTGAAGCAACTATAGATATTTGAATAGCCAAAAAATTTCTTGCAATTCGTTGCAAAGTAGGATATTTCAAACTATTTTGTTTCCACCAACCCAATATGTCAAAGTCTTCAATAGTTGTTACATCAAGCAACACAGGCTCTTCTAAATAGTAAGTTAATTCATACTTGCACACTGTACTTGAAACATTTTCTCTGACATACTGAAACCATTTATTTTCCCAATTTTCTTTCCTCACATGAGAATTGGGGTCGGTTAAAGTTGAGGAAAAAGTATTATCAGCACTAGAAGAACTATGACTCTTATTCATAATTTGATATTCATTAACCAACCCCTAAAACATATCTTTCACCTTGTGCAATTCAACAGAAGCATCATCTCTATACATCAAAGGAAAGAAATAATCCAACATAGTCATTTTATATCGAGGATCCAACACAACACCTGTCACGTTCCAAAATCTGAGCACGTGACCGGCACGGAAAGTGAATTTCATTTCACCTCCGTAAGCCTATTTTTCTCTTAAGCATCATACCATTCTTTTTCATGCAACCAAACCGAGTTCTCTATACGCACTACAATCATTCACATTACATCACTGAATGAACCTACCCGATTACAGAGATTTCTAGATTTATACAACTTAGAATAAGACTTAACTATTATACCTTTATCCTGAACAAATGAAAAGGTAATCATGGACTAAGGATCCATAATTCCTTGTTCTGATATTTACCTTCAGCTATCAACTCTGAAAAAAAATATCAATAAGAGGGGTATGAGCAAACCACGTGCCCAGTGAGTAGATAACACAACACTATGACAAAAAAATATCATGCATCATAATGATAACATGTAGCAATCATACGTAAATCGATCATCATATGATATAATATTATTCATAATACTTCACAACAATATTCAAGTAAATCAAATACATTTCAATATAATTCAAAATTCACAACAGCAATCGGTGAAATCAATTTCACACACATTTCCCGTACCAACCGGGTTGTCCAGAATACCTCTGGATCGTTGCCCGCGGCCCCGGCCGCATCCACCCTTATCGCTCCATTTATAATCTCCACCCTTATAACTTCACATAAATTTCTCCATGGGGTGCATCACCATGTCTTTCCTTTCTAGTCAAACACAATCACAATCACATCAAAGAACATGCTCAATCATAATCTTGAGCCACACACACAACTCAGTCATTTACAATTTAAGTCATAACATAATCAATATGGTTCCAGCAACATAGCATGTATACAACATAATCCATAATATAGAACAATTATTCAACAAAATCATACTTCAACTATCCGCATATGAACTTACTCAACAATCAAAGTATGATATATTTCAACTCAGTTCACATACCATTGACAAACCATCATATAACCTCCATTCATGAGAAAATAAGAAAATATAATTATATACATTACCAGACACATTCCACAATTGTTTATGCCTCATCGTTCCACATCATCCTTTTCAAACTTGGATATACAACATATTTCCACTATGATGCAAAAAGTCAATAACAGATATTTAATCATAGCAAGTATTAACCCACTTACCTGGATTTCAAGCTCTCGGCACTCCCACTTTGCACTTTGACCATTCCTATTGTAACCAGATAAAAACCATAAGGGTTACGAAATAGAGAAATTTCCTACCACTACTCTCGACCTTTACTCACATCTTAAGTCATAACTCCTAACCGGTAATTAATATCTAAATGAAACTTATACCATTGGAAACTAGACTCAAAGAGCTTTCCAACGATATAAAGTTTGCCCAAAACGGAGTCCGGATGAAGAAGTTATGATTGATCAAAATAAGCTAGGTTTTTCAATACATCTGGCGCCTGGGCGCCAATACAAACCTGGCGCCTGGGCGCCAATGCCTTCTTCCTTCCCGAAACCTTGAACCTTGGCGCCTGGGCGCCACGATCGCGACCTTTTGCGATTCCCCTCGGATTTGGCTCAGATCCGGCCAAATCTTTACCGTTTTCCATGATTTCTTTCATAGGATCTCACCCTTAATGTCTAAGGAGCATTTAGACACCAAAAACACCAATTTTAATCGAGAAACGAAGCCGAAAATCTTGATTTTTACCCTAAACTTTCTTAAAACTAGAAAATAGAGAAAAGCTTGAGAAATAGAAAGTTATACCTCGATTCCTTGCTTTCCCTACGTTGCTTGGCTCCTAGAGGCTCGCCCCGTAGCCCGAGATCCACCCTCCAAAGCCCGGTTGTGGAGTTGGAGTGTAGAGAGAGAAAGAGAGGAGAGAAGGTGAAGAGAGAGAGAAAAGGAGAAAAATGAAGAAAAAATAGGTGAGGCCACGTATTTACTCGCCCGGGGTGAAATTATCACTTGCTCTGCAATTGACCCTCAGTCAAGACTAACAAAAGCAAATTCATAAAATCTCACCTCAGGTGTTTCTAAATCCTAGGTGCCCCACAGATTTCCTTATTTCACTTTAGTCCATCTCAATATCTCAAACTCCACTTTAATCCCAAATCCATCATCCTTTCGGTACCGGACTCATAATTCATTCTCATAAGCTCTATTCTTCTTCTCGGGTTCCTACTTGGTCATTTCTCAAAAGTCCTCTATATTTTCTTTTCTTTTCACTTTAGTCCTTGAGAATTTGTAAAAAATTTCCTAAATTAAAAATTAAAATTTCTATTCCCACATTTTCTTCACTAATTCAAAAAGCAAATTTTTCACGTAATTAAATTTTTCACTAAACTTCAAATTAGACTTTAAATATTCATATAAATTCTTGGGATATTACAACACCTATGGCCATAACTCCATTAATTGATCTCCAATATTTGTCAAACTTCATAATCATATTAACAACAATATTTTTTATAATGTCACAAGAACTATCAACCCACTCCCTCAAAGCCAATCTAATTTCACAAACTTTTGGGAAATAAATATTTGAGGTCGGGTATTGGGAGCCCAAAAATAATTCAGTGACACTATAAAACAATTTCAACTTCTCACAAATATCTTCTGCCATTTTCCAATCCTCTTCACTAGGCAAACTCTTATATTGAGAATCACGTTACTTTAATCTTTGGAAAACATCTTGATATGGTAAAGCAGAAGCAATCATCAAATAAGTAGAGTTCCACCTAGTTCTACAATCAAGAACAAGCTTATTTGAATATTTTTTGTTCAATTGAAGGCAAGTATCACTAAATTTTTCCTCCCTATTTGGTGTTGTAGTCCAAAAAGCAACACTTTTTCTAACTTTTTCAATTGCATCAAAAATTACCGACAACCCATCTTTCACTATCAAATTTAGCACATGAGCACAATAACACACATGAAATAATTCCCCTCTCAAAATAAATGAAGAATTTGGAATCTTATCAAACAAACGATCAATCATGACATCATTAGTGCTAGCATTATCAATAGTCAAAGTTGACAACTTTCTTTTAATATTCCAATCCAACAAACATTCAACTAACACATCAGAAAAAACTTCAACAGTGTGTGGTGCAAGCACATAAACAAACATAAAACAAATATGATAAATATGACAAGAGAGAAAAATATTAAAAGAATAGAACATTACCTCACAATCAAGCTCTGCAAAGTCCAACTATCATCAATGTAATGGGCTGTGATGGACATGTATCCTTTATTTTGATTAGTTGATGTCCACATATAAGTTGTTATTACAATACGACCTGAGTTCTTTGTAAGTAATTTCATTAATCTAGCCTTATCACTCTCATATATTTTCATTACGTCGCCCTTTATTGTATTGCGAGAATTTACTTTGAACATTGGTTGGAGAGAATTGACAAATCTCCTAAACCCGACTTGATCAACTATAGCAAGAGGATACTTGTCACGTCCCAAAATCTGAGCACGTGACCGGCACGGAAAGTGAATTTCATTTCACCTCCGTAAGCCTATATTTCTCTTAAGCATCATACCATTCTTTTAAATACAATTTATCTAAATTACATAATTTAAGAACTAAAATAAGAGAATTATTCATCTTTTCACAAAAGATAAGAAAATACGGCTAAACCGAGTTCTCTATACACACTACAGTTATTCACATTACATCACTGAATGAACCTACCCGATTACAGATATTTTTTAGATTTATACAACTTAGAATAAGACCTAAACATTATACATTTACCCTGAACAAATGAAAAGATAATCATGGGTTAAGGATCCATAACTCTTTATATAGATATTTACCTTCAACTGCCAACTTTGAAAAAAATGTTAATAAGAGGGGTATGAGCAAACCACGTGCCCAGTGAGCAGACAACACAACACTATGACAAAAAAATATCATGCATCATAATGATAACATGCAGCAATCATACATAATCGATCATAATACAATATAATATAATTCATAATACTTCACAACAATATCCAAGTAAATCAAATATATTTCAACATAATTCAAATAATTCACAACAGCAAACAGTAAAATCAATTTCACACATTTCCCGTACCAACCGGGTCGTCCAGGGTACCTGTGGATCATTGCCCGTGGCCCCCGTCGCATCCACCCTTATCGCTCCATTTATATTCTCCACCCTTATAGCTTCACATAGATTTCTCCATAGGGTGCACCGCCATGCCTTTCCTTTCTAATCAAACACAATCACAATCACATCTAAGAGCATTCTCAATCATAATTATAAGCCACATACACAACTCAGTCATTTACAATTCAAGTCACAACATAATTAATATGGTTCCAGCAACATAGCATGTATACAACATAACCCATAATATAGAATAATTATTCAACAATAACATACTTCAACTATCCGAGCATGAATGAACTCAACAATTAGAGAATGACACATTTCAACTCAGTTCACATGTCATTCACAATCCATCATATAACCTCCATTCATGAGAAAATAAGAAAATATAATTATATACATCACCAGGCAAGTTTCACAATTGTTTATGTCTCATCGTCCCACATCATCCTCTTCAAACTTGGATATACAACATATTTTCACTATGATGCAAAAAGTCAATAACAAAGATATTTAATCATAGCAAGTATTAACCCACTCACCTGGATTTCACGCTCTCGGCACTCCCACCTTGCACTTTAACCATTCCTATTGTAACCAGATAAAAACCATCAGGGTTACGAAATAAAAAAATTTCCTACCACTATTCTCGACCTTCACTCACTTCTCAAATCATAACTCCTAACTGATAATGAATATCCAGATAAAACTTATATTATTAGAAACTAGACTCAACGAGCTTTTCAACGATATAAATTTTGCTCAAAACGGAGTCCAGATGAAAGAGTGATGCTAAAGTAACGGTCAACGGTGAACGCATCTACAGTGTCGTTGACTAAGTCAATGCTACAGTAACGTTGACCGAGTCAATGCTACAGTAACGAGAAAATCTAGAATAATTTTCTCAGTGAACAGTATTTTCTGAAAATTTTCTGAAAAATTTCCAGAATGAACAGTGACGTTATTCGTGTTCTTCATCCAAAAATCATAAAATCACATATAAAACAACATTTCTTTTGATTTCTTGCGTGAGTTTTCATCCTTAATGTCTAAGGAGTGTTTTAACACCAAAACCCCCAATTTTTAGCAACAATCCAAGCTCAAATCTTAAATTTTCATCAAGAACACTAACTTTTTTCAAATATCCAAATTCTACGAATTTCTCCTAGTTTTCTCCAAATTTCTTGTTCTAATAACATCATAAACCACCTATGAATGTTTTAGATTAACATCCACACTTAAATTCATCCATTAAAATATTCTACAAAAATTTTACAAATTGATAGCCTAGGATTAGTTCTTGTAAGAGGAGGAAGAAAAAAGAAGAACATCTACTTACCAATCATCTTCGGTTCCATGGCTTCTTCCCCCAAGCAAGATGGCAAGAATGGATGATGAAGGAGATGAAATGAAAGTTCTACGAAGGAGCTGCAGAGGGCTTCAGAAGGAAGAGAGGAGGATATGTTTAATGATTGTATGTGTAGGCCCCACTAATATTTTTTTTTGATAAAATTGCTCATAGCCACTCTAACTTGTAAGATTTGTTCACTTAGGTCCTTGAGAATGTATAAAAATTTCTTAAATATCGAATCCATTATCTTTTCGGTACCGGACTCTTAATTCATTCTCATAAGCTTTATTCTTCCTCTCAGGTTCCTATTTGGTCATTTCTCAAAAGTACTCCATATTTTCTTTTCTTTTCACTTTAGTCCTTGAGAATTTGTAAAAAATTTTCAAATTAAAATTTTGAAATTTCTATTCCCAAATTTTCTTTACTAATTCAAAAAGCACATTTTTCACATAATTAATTTTTTCAATAAACTTCAAAATAGATTTTAAATATTCATAAAAATTATTGGGGTATTACAATACTCATGCATTATAATCATTCTTGCAAGTTCCTTTCTTGCATTATCATGATTAAATGTGAATGTGCCAACCATAACTGATTCACCCCTAGTTCCTATTGAAGAGGAGGATTGTTCCAAAGTATTTATAATTGATTGTCGTAGACCCTTCACAGTACGAAGCTTACAACTCTTAATGTGATCATGTAAATGTTTTGTGCCTTGTTTAGTGTCCCCACCAAGTTTCTTATTGCAATATTTACATATTGCTTTCCACTTATCATCTATTTTCTCCCTTTTAAAGTGTGCCTAAGCTTGTGAGATCAATCGTCTTTTATTTTGACTTCTTTGTACACTAACATATTCTTCTTGTTCTAAATCAATACTCACTTCATTAGGGGGAGGAGTTTGATTTTCATTTTCTTGTGTTCCTTCCATCGGATCTGAAGTAGGTGCAAGTGGAACTTGCTCATTTTCCATAGGAATATTAGATGATTGATCTTCAGCCATCTTTAAAAAGAAACCAACCTAAAAGAAAATAACTCAATGTATTTAAATGTAATCATTTATAATAATTACTAAAGATTCAAAAGTCTAATTTTTCTAAATACCATTTCCAAATGAATTGATATGGGCTAAGATAGTTTGGCTTTCATAGTTATTTCTAAGAAGCTAATTCCTTATGTATTTGTGGAATTTTGTCCCTTTTTTAAAAGTAATTATGAATTTATTCTAAAAACAGCTAGTTTTATTTGTAGACAGTTCCATCCTTTTAGATTTTGAGTTCTTCATTATTAAATCTTTTCAAAATATAATTCTAGATAAGTTAATAAAACATTATATTCATTATAAATCTCAAAAGAAATCAAACAATAAAAAACTTAAAACTCTTAATTAGTTTGATTGCCCATTTTAGCTTTGGTTCCGAGTATGAACATCTTCTAAACCAGTCATAATGTCAAGTCCCCTAAAACTTCAATATTAATTAGATTACCCAGTTTGTGGCCTTTGGGTTGAAGCCACGTACCCTACTGAAATCAATGGCATATAAATTTATGGTATTTATAGGCAGCAATTCAGCACATTTAGTCAACATTAATTAGCAATTCAGCAATTCAACACATTTTCATAAGGATTAACTCTAAATTATGTATATTTCACTAACTTACCTCGCCCGAAAGCAGGACGGAGCAGTGAGGACTGAGGACGAATGGTCGAAGGACTGACGAAGGAGGAATGATTGATGAAACCTGAAAGAGGAAGCCACCCACAGCACGCCGCACGCACAATCGGAGGAGTCTGGTCCTTCCCTGGATGAAGACAACGGCCGGCAATAAGCATGCCTCACGCACGGCAGGGAGGAGTCTGGTGCCCTAGACAAAGCGAGGGCAGAGGGCTGGCAGTAGGCACGCCTCATGCACGGCTGGACGACGGGACGAGTCTGCTCCTTCCCTAAAAGAAGACGATTAGACGAGGGTAGACGGCTCGATAGATTGAGAGAGGCAGAGCCATAGAGTCGCAAGTCGGAAGTTGCAGAGAATTTAGGGAAAATGAAAAAATTAGGGCTTAGTACTAATAGTTAGTATTCAAAATTTCAAATTTAGTTTTTTTTTAATATTAAAAGTATTATTATTTTATCCTATAAAATTAGTACTATTAGTTAGTATGCAAAATTTCAAATTTAGTTTCTTTTTTTTTAATATTAAAAGTATTATTATTTTATCCTATAAAATTACTAAATTACCATTAACTTTTATATTAAATATATTTATTTTTAGGACATTTTAATAATTTCGTATGAAATTACTAAAATGCCCTCAAGGACGAGGACCCCACGGGGGGCGGGAGAGTGATCCCCGTCCCCGTTTAATTTTCGAGAGAGTTTTTTCCTCTGCCCTTATCTCCGCAGGGGAAAAAACCCTGATCGCGGGACCCTGAATTCGGGGCTCCATTGCCATCTCTATGAGAGCCTCTCTATTATGCATATCACTATTATTCGTTATTAAACGTATAGTCTCTTCCTCTTTGCTATTGTTGGAATCCCACAACACCAGATGGAAAGAGCCATGGATTCTACGTCATTGCCCTTGACAATGGAAAAAATTCCACAAACGACTTGGTCAACCAAATGAAGAAATGGAGAATAGGGTTTTGTTTTTGCCAAGTTTCAAATAGCGATGAAGGATTACTCCTCAAAATTATTTTATTTTTATTTGAAAATACATAAATAAAAATCTGTTTTCCTCTTTCCTTTTTTTTTTTCATACTAAACAAATTTTTTGTCTTTTCCTTTCCTCTTTCATACTCTCTTTTCCTTTCTATTATTCTTTTCTATTTCATTATTATTCTATACTATGAACCAAATAGGGTGTTATATTTAAGGGAATTGCTCTCTAATATTGTGATATCGGATCACTGTGTGAATGTCTGTTCATTTTTATTTTGTGGATAACTATTAGGCTATTTTTTGGGTAAGCCCAAATCGCAACATTAGAAGAATGGCCTGGTCTTTAGAAATGGGCTTTATGCTTAGGGTGGAACCTAAACCTCATGCATGAATGGGCCCAATAATTTTTCATGGGTTTCCTTTCTACCTATGGCCCAGCTTGCTTCAATTTTGGTAGGTATTTTATGATTGAAATCAAAACCATATCCAATAGTACAAATAATAACATGCATGTTATATATTATATATTTTTATTAATAACATGAAATATATAATTTAACAATTGTTATTTAAACCTAATTATCAATTAGGAAAATCAGGTTTGACTTATACTTTTAAAGTTATTATTATTATATATTTTTTTTTAAAAGTTTAGTATGCGATCAAGTGTGTATTGTTCGACGTGTTTAAAAAAATAAACTTAACTTATTTTGTAGATAAGCTTATTCAACACGAATGAAATATTGTAAAGAAAATAGATATGCAGGTTATGTAACTCTGTGTCTGACATTATCCAAGTTTTGGTAAATACAATGAAAGGCAATACCTTGTTATGTACTCAATAATGATTCATCAGTTGCTTCTAACAATTCCACTTTGACAAAAATAATAAATTTTAGTCAGCGCGCAAATTAATTTCAATATTTTAAAAATTAGACCATTTATTTAATCAATTGATATATTGGTTCAAAATTTATTAGCCTGATGATTGAATTGATTGTAATTAAGTGTATATATTTTTAATTTTATACATTAAAAATTTAATATAATCAAATAATAAGTTTTTTCATGTTTATGTTTGATAAATTTATAAATGTTCTAAATAATATTAAACATTTTTTATACATTTAATACTAATACCTAATTTGAATAATGTATGAATATGTAACAAAATTTAAAATTAGCTGCAAGATAATATGTCAATAATAATCATATATATGACAACATATTAGTGCCCCTAACAAAAAAAAATAATGTACACAAAAATTAGAAAAATAAAAATAAAGCTAAATCTAGTTTAATTATTTAACTGTTTAGTTCATTATTTTTTTAAAATTTTTGGCTGGTTCAGTTATTTTTAATTCTTTTTGCTAATTAATTTACTAAATTAAACTGAAGTGACCATGTAGCCGGTTCACTAACTTTTCAATTCAATCAATGATACTAATGTACAAAAAAGAAAAGCCTTTTAACAATGAAATTAAAGAGAATATGATTTAGGGTACATTTGGAAGAACTTATTTTAGACTTATATAACTTATCTTATGACAAAAGCGTTTATGCATGTATTTATGAAAGCTTATGGTATGCACATAAACCGTTTTAAACTTATTTTTTTAAACTCTCTAAAATAACTTATAAAAATAAATTGAAAACAACTTATATAAAATTTACCTTCATAAATTCTTTAATTGTAAAAATAACTTATACATAAATAAGCATTTAAATAAATTATTTATACAAATAATACCTTACAAAAAAAAGTCATAGACTCATGTGAAGACACGAAATGATGCACACCACACCACAAAAAGGTGAAGTGCCATGAATCACACATATATATCAAATAAAGAAGGAGTGCTCAAAATGAATGCCCTCTCTAGAGTGCTTTTATCATAAATAGTATCCAAATTACTTTTGTATATGAGCATTTTTAATTAAAGTTATAATACTCCCATATCACATGGCAACTTTATAAATAAAAAACTATATCTTCAAATCAACGTTCAACGAATTTATCATTTCACAAGACTTGTTCAAGTATTAATTAGCTTAAATAAAGCTACAATCATCTAACTTTAGTTATATGATTGAGGTGTCATGCATCACAAGCACTGCAACTTTGCATACACAGTACACACATGCCAGCTTGTTTATGCTTTTGAAGACACCCATGCCGTTCACCTGTAAATAACTGAAAACGATTTGTCAACCCAACCATTAAATCATGGTAATTAAATTTTTTTAATTAATTCTTAAATTCATGTAAATTTGTAAATTTATGTCTTTAAATAGAATAAATTCGGTCATAGAATTAAAACTCAGTCAAACTCGTTAAGTTTATATTAAATTGACAAAATTAACTCAATAACAGTTCAAAATATTATTTTTTGTTTTTAATTTTTTAATATTTTATGGTATTTAATTAAATATAGAAATATGACTTGTGTTGAGACTAAAAAAAGTTAAATAACTACACAATTAAGATATTAATTTTTTTATGTTAATTATTAATTAAAATATTAATACGTGTTTGTAATACCCGTTAATTTCAGAATATAATTCGCTTAAGAGTATTTTAGAATTCTACAACGTTATTTTAGTTATTTATTTTGGTCATTTTTAATTTTCATATTTAATTGTTCTCTTTGAATATTATTTATGAAAATTGAGTTAAATGACTGGACTAAATATTTGCACAATGAGGGATATATTCTAAGAATGGTAAAATTCATAGAAAAGTGGTTTCAGAATGGTCCATTAGTCCATTTATTGTAAATTGACTGGATGGGTTTGAATGTTGGGTTATGGATACCCATGGGTTATTGAATAACCCATTAGAAATATTTAATATAAAGTTTCAATAGTACCCCTCATTTTTTTTCACTCAGCCGAAGGAAGGCAGAAAGCATTTCTCTCTCAGTTCTTCAGTTTCTTCTCAAATCCTTTCCTTGATCTTCAGAAGTTCGATTATTTGTTCGGTTCAAAAGCTTTGTAAGGATCAAAGGTAAGCTTTAATCCGATTATTTTCCTTAAATTTCAGTTTATGTAGAAGATCAGAGGAGGTTTTGTTCTTGAAGATTTTGATGATAATTCATGAATCTCAATTGTTTTAGAAGTTATATTTGAGTTATAATCGGTTAAAAGAGTTGAAATTCTGGTTTTAAAACAAGAAAGGGAAAGGATGAAATTGTTAGAAATTTCTGCAAAAACCGAGTTACTGTAGCGATCAGGGATTTCGAAACAAAATCTGGAAAATTTTCTTCGGGGTACTGTAGCAGTACTGTAGTGTCGGCAGTCAACGGTACTGTAGCAGTCAACGTCACTGTAGCGAACCGGCACTGTAGCAAACCGACACTGTAGCAAACCGTACTGTAGCAACCCGTTACTGTAGTAGTCAGAAAATTTTACGTATTTTCGTGAATTTGTTTCCTTTCTTATGATTCCTTGTAATATATTTTACTAGGAAATTTTCCTACACAAATTCTAGTGTGGAACAAGGTAAACTTGGACAAACATCAAGGTGAGTGAATAACCTTGCTCAGCTAATTTGATATTACTAGTCAAAGTACAATATAAGTCCCATTTACAATATTATTTGGATAATAAGCAATTAATTTTTCATATGGGAGTATATGATGATCAGTAGAAATAAGAGTATGAAGAAATTATTTATTTCATGACAATTGTACTGTGTGATGAATTCTCACTATTTTATTAATGAGTAAAGATCTACGGGATCTAATACACGAGTGTGAAAGGGTTAAAGTCCCATACTACTCGGTGTATATCTAAGAAATCTTATACACGAGTTTGAAAGGGTTAAAGTCCCATACTACTCAGTGCATATCTATGAAACCTATACACGAGTTGAAAGGGTTAAAGTCCCATACTACTCGGCGTATACCTATGAGATCTTATTCACGAGTTTGAAAGGGTTAGAGTCTCATACTACTCGGTGTATATCTATGAAATCTTATTCATGAATTTGAAAGGGTTAGAGTCTCATACTACTCGATGTATAAGACAATTAATTATATGAGTAAATGTGGTATTTGTACTTTTGATATTTTATATAGTACAGTTATTTACTTACTGAGTTTTTAAATAAACTCACACTCCCTATGATTATTTTTTCAGATACAGAAAATAAAGAACAAGAGTATCCGTTTGAAGATTATAAGCCCCTTGGGATTATTCTCTATTTCTGTCTGGTGGGACACCAGTACTTATTAATGTGGATATTAGAAACGCTCTGTACTTTCTATAGGTCTCCTAGGCTTGCGATGAGATAGAAATATCAGACTATGTATGTCTATATTTGCTTATCAGATAAATATAATTCTGTAGTGTGGAATGAATGATTAAGGTTGAATGTAAAACCTTACAGAATATATGTATATAACGTATGTTTGAGAATTATATCAAATGAGTAGTATCTTTTCACATGCTCAATTTTTGGGATGTGACAAATTTGGTATCAGAGGCAAGGTTTTATAGGTCCCCTATAGAGTACAGAGCAAAGTGATCTTTGTGGGCCCTTCCCTATTGTCATGAGCCGCGGCATGACCATGGGATTAGGTTCCATAAAAGACCTTGTAGAGTATAACGTCATTTTATAGATAACTTTTCAGTGGGGCTAGTAAGTGATATTTTGTTTATGTCTGGAAATTGTTTGTTATGTGTGTACATCTTTGACAGTTCAATGTCAGAAGGATCTTCTAATAATAATGAGCATATGGGTCCAAGGAGGGCCATAATTCCACCAGTACATGTGCAAGATGATCCTAACCGTGGTGATAGTTTACATGATCAAAGTGCTGAGGGCGCAACTAGTGAGCAAGTAAGCAGAGTCGAACCTGATACTCACGTTGGTAATGCAACTATTGCACATGTGATTAATTTGATGAATGAATGATTTGACCGATTTGAGGCTGAAATGAGAGGTCGAGCTGCACAAGCTAACCTGTCAGTGGATCCTCCTATTGTTGAAACTGAAATTATACCACCAACTCAGTTAGCTGGAGGAGGTAATGTAAGGGAGGTAAACATGTCTGAATTCCAGAAAATGAGGCCTCCTACTTTTTAAGGGGAAGATCCTAAAGAGGACCCACAATGTTTCCTTGAAGATTGTGAAACAATCTGTGATGCTATAGGGTGTTCTCCTACTCAAAAGGTAGAATTCACTTCCTTTCAGTTAAAGGGTAGGGCTGGTAAATGGAAGAGGTCAAAGAATAAAGAAGAATATCGACAAAAGAAGAAAGTTAGATATAGGAGATCTTTTGATCAAGGGGAAGACTCAGGAACTTTGAAACCCTTTACTGCGTCACAAAATGCTCCAGCCACTCCTACTAAGTCATCTTATTCTACAGCCAGTGTGGCTAAGCCTCGTTCAGAGAGCAGGGGTGATTTTAGCTCTTCTAGTAGAGGAGGTACTCAAGGTAGAAGGGAAAAACCTCGATGTCCTGAATGTGGAAAGCTTCACTTCGGAGAATGCAGGTTAAACACTGTTGGTACATGTTGTTTTAACTGTGGACAAAAAGGACATTTTATAAGGGAGTGCCCTCAGCTCATGACAAGACCAGGTCAAGGGTCTAGTTTGCCACCTCGACCACAATCTATTACTCAAACACCAACCCTTTCAATAGGGGGTAGTATAGGAAGAGGTTCTGGAAGAGGCCAAGGTGACCGTGAAAAACAAGCTGCTGGCAGAGGAAATGCAAGAGTATATGCTCTAACCCGACAGGATGCTCAAACATCCAATGCTGTAGTTACAGGTATATTATCTGTTAATACTTTTGCTGCACGTATTTTGTTTGACCCCGGTTCTACTCACTCATATGTGTCACCCCTATTTGCCAAGAGATTTGCAATTGATTCGATTATTCTTAAAGAACCATTCTTGGTTTCCACACCGATGAGAGAGACTTTGATGGTTAAAATATGTTATCGTTCTTGTAAAATAATTGTTGGAGGCATGAAAACTGAGATAGATCTTATGGTTCTCAATATGTTAGATTTTGATGTGATTCTAGGGATGGACTGGCTATCTTCTTGTCATGCTACTATAAATTGTCGTGACAAAGTTATTTCCTTTAAT
Organism: Biancaea sappan; assembly: GCA_037074585.1. Lineage (NCBI taxonomy): Eukaryota > Viridiplantae > Streptophyta > Magnoliopsida > Fabales > Fabaceae > Biancaea > Biancaea sappan. The sequence goes on along the minus strand of CM073492.1, from coordinate 1,126,116 downwards.
ATACCGGGGAGGAGTAATTTTGTGTTTCAAGGAGATCGAAGTGATGTACCTTGCAACATGATATCTATGTTAAGTGCCCAGCGTATGTTGCGAAAGGGATGTCAGGGATTTCTAGCTTTTATCAAAGATTTAGAAAAGAAAGAACAGAAGTTAGAAGATATTCATGTGGTTAATGAATTCCCAGATGTGTTCCCAGAAGATTTACCTGGATTACCGCCAGAAAGAGATATTGAGTTCAGTATTGATTTGGTCCCAGACACAAGACCAATTTCTATTCCACCTTATCGTATGGCTCCTGTTGAGCTAAAAGAACTCAAAGAACAATTGGAAGATTTGTTGAACAAAGGGTTCATTCGCCCAAGTTTTTCACCTTGGGGTGCTCCTGTTCTTTTTGTGAAAAAGAAAGATGGTTTTATGAGATTATGTATAGATTATCGTCAGCTGAATAAAGTCACAGTGAAGAATAAGTATCCTTTACTAAGGATAGATGATTTGTTTGATCAGCTTCAAGGAGCAAAATACTTCTCAAAGATTGATCTAAGGTCGGGATATCATCAGTTACGAATTAAGAGTGATGATATACCTAAGACTGCTTTTTGTACACGGTATGGACATTATGAGTTTCTTGTGATGTCTTTTGGGTTGACAAATGCACCAGCAGCATTTATGGATTTAATGAACAGAGTGTTCAAATTATTCCTTGATAAGTTTGTAATTGTATTTATTGATGATATTTTGGTGTATTCAAAGAGTCATGAAGAACATACTGAACATTTGAGAATAGTGCTTCAGACTTTGAGAGAGCATCAGTTGTACGCAAAGCTCTCAAAATGTGAATTCTGGATGAGTCATGTAACATTTTTGGGACATGTTATTTCCCAAGAAGGTATTCATGTAGATCCAAGTAAAATTGAAGCAGTAAAACAATGGCCTCGACCAACAACTGTGTCTGAAGTACGTAGTTTTCTTGGCTTAGCAGGGTATTACCGTCGCTTTGTCAAAGATTTCTCTAAGACGGCTCTTCCATTAAATAAGTTAACTCGAAAGAATGTTAAATACATTTGAGATGATTCATGTGAACAAAGTTTCACCCAATTGAAAGAGTGTTTAACTTCTGCACCAGTCTTAATTCTACCATCAAGACCAGGGGGTTACTCTGTATTCTGTGATGCCTCAAAGATAGGCTTAGGGTGTGTGTTGATGCAACATGGTAAAGTCATAGCTTATGGCTCACGTCAGCTTAAAAAGCATGAATTGAATTACCCCACTCATGATTTGGAAATGGCAGCTGTAGTGTTTGCCCTAAAGATATGGAGACATTACTTGTATGGGGAAACTTGTAAAATTTTTACAGATCACAAAAGCCTTAAGTACATTTTTGAGCAGAGAGATCTCAATCTAAGGCAACGAAGGTGGATGGAACTTCTGAAAGATTATGATTGTACCATCCTTTACCATCCAGGTAAAGCAAATGTAGTGGCTGATGCTCTAAGTCGAAAGTCTATGGGAAGTTTAGCTCACATTGCCACTATAAGGAGGTCTCTAACACATGAACTACAAGAATTAGAAGCTGATGGAGTATTCTTCGAGATCACTGAGTCAGGTACATTTCTGGCTCATTTAACAGTTAGATCATCTCTTGTTGAAAAAGTAAAAGTAAATTTAGAAAATGACATTGATATGGTCAAAATCAGAGATAAGGCAAGGCAAGGTCTAGCACCAAGTTTATTGGTAGATGAAGAAGGAGTCTTATGGTTTAATGGGAGACTCTGTGTCCCCAACATTGAATCTTTGAAACATGAAATCTTAATGGAAGCTCATGGTTCGCCTTACGTTGTACATCCTGGTGCTGTGAAAATGTATCAGGACTTGAAACAAGTTTACTGGTGGGAGGGCATGAAGCGAGACGTGACTGACTTTGTAGCTCGATGTTTGACTTGTCAGCAAGTTAAAGCTGAACATCGACGACCACCTGGATTGATGCAAAAACTAGATATTCCCGAATGGAAGTGGGAAAGGATCACTATGGATTTTGTAGTAGGTTTACCTCGGTCAACAAAAGGAAATGACTCAATATGGGTCATAGTGGATCGACTTACTAAGTCAGCACATTTTCTTCCTGTTCATACCACTTTCAGTGTAGCAAAACTTGCTCGACTTTATGTTAAAGAAATAGTGAAACTTCATGGTGTACCAATATCCATTATATCAGACCGAGGACCTCAGTTTACTTCTCGGTTCTGGAAAGTCTTTCAAGAGGCTTTGGGTACCAAAGTGAATCTTAGCACAGCATTCCATCCTCAGACTGATGGACAGTCCGAAAGGACAATTCAGACTTTAGAGGATATGCTAAGAGCTTGTGTGATGGATTTCAGTGGAAGTTGGGAAGATCATTTGTCTCTTATTGAATTTGCTTATAACAACAGTTACCAAGCCAGTATTCAGATGGCACCTTTTGAGGCTTTGTATGGGAGACGGTGTCGATCTCCTATAGGTTGGTTTGAACTTGGTGAAACCAAAATATTTGGACCTGAGATGATACAGGAAGATATAAATAAAGTTAAACTGATCAGAGAGAAGTTGTTAACTGCTCAGAGTAGACAGAAGTCTTATGCGGACAACCGACGACGTGACCTTGAATTTGCAATAGGTGATATGGTTTTCTTACGAATCTCACCTATGAGGAGAGTAATGAGATTCGGGAAGAAAGGCAAGCTTAGTCCGAGGTATGTTGGCCCATATGAGGTTGTAGACAGAGTGGGTAATGTGGCATATCGCCTAGACCTACCTTCCAACCTAGAGGGAGTTCATCCAATATTTCATTTGTCCATGCTACGGAAGTATCTTCCTGATCCTTCTCATGTCATTCAACCCCAAGAAGTTCATTTTGATGAAACTCTCACCTACGAAGAGGTATCAGTAGCTATCCTTGATAGAAAAGTCAAGAAATTGCGTACCAAATAAATTCCTACTGTCAAGGTTCTTTGGAGAAATCATTCTCGCGAGCAAGCTACGTGGGAGGCAGAAGATGAGATGTGGAAAAACTATCCACATTTATTTGAAACTTGAGGTAAGATTTTAATTCGGAGGACCGAATTCTTTTAAGGGGGGTAGAATGTAATACCCGTTAATTTCAGAATATAATTCGCTTAAGAGTATTTTAGAATTCTACAACGTTATTTTAGTTATTTATTTTGGTCATTTTTAATTTTCATATTTAATTGTTCTCTTTGAATATTATTTATGAAAATTGAGTTAAATGACTGGACTAAATATTTGCACAATGAGGGATATATTCTAAGAATGGTGAAATTCATGGAAAAGTGATTTCAGAATGGTCAATTAGTCCATTTATTGTAAATTGACTGGATGGGTTTGGATGTTGGGTTATGGATACCCATGGGTTATTGAATAACCTATTAGAAATATTTAATATAAAGTTTCAATAGTACCCCTCATTTTTTTTCACTCAGCCGAAGGAAGGCAGAAAGCATTTCTCTCTCAGTTCTTCAGTTTCTTCTCAAATCCTTTCCTTGATCTTTAGAAGTTCGATTATTTGTTCGGTTCAAAAGCTTTGTAAGGATCAAAGGTAAGCTTTTATCCGATTATTTTCCTTAAATTTCAGTTTATGTAGAAGATCAGAGGAGGTTTTGTTCTTGAAGATTTTGATGATAATTCATGAATCTCAGTTGTTTTAGAAGTTATATTTGAGTTATAATCGGTTAAAAGAGTTGAAATTCTGATTTTGAAACAAGAAAGGGAAATGATGAAATTGTTAGAAATTTCTGCAAAAACCGAGTTACTGTAGCGACCAGGGATTTCGAAACAAAATCTGGAAAATTTTCTTCGGGTTACTGTAGCAGTACTGTAGTGTCGGCAGTCAACGGTACTGTAGCAGTCAACGTTACTGTAGCAAATCGACACTGTAGCAAACCGACACTGTAGCAAACCGTACTGTAGCAACCCGTTACTGTAGTAGTCAGAAAATTTTACGTATTTTCGTGAATTTGTTTTCCTTTCTTATGATTCCTTGTAATATATTTTACTAGGAAATTTTCCTACACAAATTCTAGTGTGGAACAAGGTAAACTTGGACAAACATCAAGGTGAGTGAATAACCTTGCTCAGCTAATTTGATATTACTAGTCAAAGTACAATATAAGTCCCATTTACAATATTATTTGGATAATAAGCAATTAATTTTTCATATGGGAGTATATGATGATCAGTAGAAATAAGAGTATGAAGAAATTATTTATTTCATGACAATTGTACTGTGTGATGAATTCTCACTATTTTATTAATGAGTAAAGATCTACGGGATCTAATACACGAGTGTGAAAGGGTTAAAGTCCCATACTACTCGGTGTATATCTAAGAAATCTTATACACGAGTTTGAAAGGGTTAAAGTCCCATACTACTCAGTGCATATCTATGAAACCTATACACGAGTTGAAAGGGTTAAAGTCCCATACTACTCGGCGTATACCTATGAGATCTTATTCACGAGTTTGAAAGGGTTAGAGTCCCATACTACTCGGTGTATATCTATGAAATCTTATTCATGAGTTTGAAAGGGTTAGAGTCCCATACTACTCGATGTATAAGACAATTAATTATATGAGTAAATGTGATATTTGTACTTTTGATATTTTATATAGTACAGTTATTTACTTACTGAGTTTTTAAATAAACTCACACTCCCTATGATTATTTTTTCAGATACAGAAAATAAAGAACAAGAGTATCCGTTTGAAGATTATAAGCCCCTTGGGATTATTCTCTATTTCTGTCTGGTGGGACACCAGTACTTATTAATGTGGATATTAGAAACGCTCTGTACTTTCTATAGGTCTCCTAGGCTTGCGATGAGATAGAAATATCAGACTATGTATGTCTATATTTGCTTATCAGATAAATATAATTCTGTAGTGTGGAATGAATGATTAAGGTTGAATGTAAAACCTTACAGAATATATGTATATAACGTATGTTTGAGAATTATATCAAATGAGTAGTATCTTTTCACATGCTCAATTTTTGGGATGTGACAGTGTTAATATATATATATAATTTTAATAATTTATTAAAAGATAAAAAAAAATATATAAACTCTTATAAATTTAATAGTCAATTTTATATTTTGAATTCATCATTCTTCTCTTAGTTTATATAAACTATGGAGTTTGACAACCTTGCATCAAACCTATAATGGCTATTTAATTAATATGTGACTTTTTTTATTCCCAAGAAGAAAAAATATTTGGGGCATCCTAATTATTATTCTTCAAAGCCATATGTTAGTACATAAGTAAAATCATATATAAATTATAATATAAATAAAATAAATTGAATTGGATAAAGAAGGTGATAAATTAAATAGCTTCCTATTAGTTTCTTAAAATTTGTTGTTATAGTTATTATAATTTATATATATGGATTACATTTCGATAGAGAATTATATTAAATTATTATTATAATTTAATAAGAAATTTAAGTTACATGGAGTGAATGGACAGAGAAAAATTATAGTTTAATTGTAATATTGTGTATTATTTTGGATAAACTGTTACTATCGTGTTTGAATTGAAAAAAAATATACATTTACATAAATTATAGCTTATTTGATGATGGTTTGACGAACTCACCATTTTTAAAAGTATTGTGCTCTGATAAATTATTAAACTAAAAGTAAAACAATTAACATCGCATGATCGCAACGCGTTTGCTTATTCAAGTGGCAACTAAAACTATTTGATATTATTATTCTTTGATACATATATTCCTTTTGTGCCTTGTGTGGTAAGATGAAACAACTGTTTGATTATAAACTATCAAATATATTTAAATAAAAATTTAATTCCATATTTTTTTAGATAATTTCATCCATCTTTTGCTGTTACTATTTACAAAAAAATGTAAAATTAGCCATGTGATATTTTTCATATATTATAAAGATAAAAAATACAAAAATGATATTCTAACTAGTCTATCTTTTAAGAACTGTCTCATATTTATATGTCTACTTTTTAAAAAAATAACCCAAATTTCATATATTCTCATACGCATTATTTGTATACAAAGATATTTCTTTATATTAAGTTTTTGTTTAAAAATAATAATAAGAAATATACCATATACTATGTTCAGGATGTTGTAAAAGAGAAAGTAATGATTTTTAAATATATTAATAGGGAATGCTACACATTACAATTAATAATATTATCATTCAAAAATTACCCCTTAAAGATTATAAAAAAAAAAGAATCAGTATTCGCTCTAATATTTTATCATGGATATATCTACATGTACGTGTACATATTTATATCATAACTATATTTTAATTTTTTTCAATTATCTCTAATTATTAAATAATGATAGGGCAATTTCGGCTAGCAAGTAATAATTAAAACAGGAGGCTCCAAAACTTCTTTAAAAAGAGATTAATATACCACCTTTTTTTATTTAATTGGTCATAAAGTTTGGAATAGGTTGATAATTTTATTATAAGAAAACCTAATTTTTAAGTTGGTCGTACAAAATTAAGATATTTTAAGTCATAATAATTTTAGTCAAACTAGTCAATTTAAAAATAGTTAAAACTAGCTCTGCAATGCATGAACATTGGATCATTTAATATTAATATTGATAACATTGCATTTTTACTGTTGAATTGTGTAAAATAAATGGTATCTTGTGTGTTCACGAGACTCTTCAAAATATATTGCGTGAAATGGCGTCAATTTTACACGATCTAGTAACTGAAATACAATATCATCAATGTCAGAGAAATTGATTAAATTATAAAATTATTTTGCTTTAAAAGAAATAATTCACCCTCAAAATCTTTATGCACAATTATTTTTTTGACTCGGACTAATCTATATGTGTCAAGCTAAAATTTTAGCAACCAACTAGTTTAAATCATCCAACCAAATTGAGTTATAACTTCTAAATGACATAGTTAAAAACTAACTGGTGCCTTAGTCGACTTGGTCTTTTTTTTCTTTTTTACTTTTGTTGTTTAAACTCATAATGTAAGAGTGAGAGCAAAATATTTATTAAAAAAATAAAATTTATGACACTATTGTTATAAAAATATAAAATGTTATTATTTTATTATTATTTAATGTAAAATAATTTTAAATCATGAAAGTTAAATAATAATATAAAAACTTTATAATTTCATATAGTATTAACAAATATTCAAAAATAAAATTTTTAATTTTAATTTTATAATTTATTAATTTTATTATAAAGGATTGATTATATTTATCAAATATAAATTTTGTGTGCTAAATTATTTTATGATGTAGTTTTTAAAAATATTTAATTATAAAATTAATATATAAATTATTTATTTTAATATTTATACGTGAATATATATATATATATTATTTATTTATTCAGTCGGTTTAATAATTAATTTGGTGACACGTGGATTGGCCTAATGACTAATCTAACCTCCTCTACGGCTGGTTTGTAAAGTTATATTCTGCAATGCGATTTCAAAGGCTTCAAACTCAGCTGGTCATTTTTCAATGTCTCTGGCGCTTCTTGAAGTCATATATATTATCTACCAAGTCCACAATTTCAAGCTTTGAAGAAGACATAGACACCCACCCTTTCCTTTCTCGAGCAACTTCCTTGTTCACACAATCCGCAAAACCTTCGCTTTCGGCTTCAATGTCAGTCTTTGCAGCCCTGCATCTATGCTAGGGCTGCACCTTCTCTTTCTCTAGCTCGCTCTCTCCATCGCGCCTTCTATAATGGTCTTCAAGGGCAGGTTCTTTAACTTCAAGAAGTCCGACTCTTCCAGCAACGATGGATCGCCCAACAGCCCGCGATCACTTGGCTCCAATTCCCCCAGTAGATCGGACAAGAAGAAGGTGAAATCAACTGCCAAAGATTCCCAGATCGCTAACACCACTAATACTGCCACTGGCGGTGGGTTCGGTGTGGCCGCGGCGGCTTGCCGCCAAACGCAAGAGAAGGACGGAACTAAGAAGAAGGATGCCAAAGGAAAAGAAAGTCAAACTCAAGGGAAGTCCCGTTTGACATCGTCGAAGCCAAGTTCCGGCGCGGAATCGGGTTTCAGTTCGTCGCCGAGTTCTGGGTTGAAGTCAAAAAAGGTTGCGTCAGGGGCGGCTGCTGGGAAGGAATCTCCGTCATCGTCGGTTTCGCCAATTTTGGCATCGTCCCTTGGATTGAATAGGATTAAGACGAGATCAGGACCACTGCCACAGGAGAGCTTCTTTGGTTTTAAGAATGATAAGGGGTCGACACTTGGTGCAAGTAATCTCTCCAGGCCTTGTGGTGATGGCGGTGATGGCAGTTCAGGGTCAGGAGGTGGGGTAAAGAAGAAGGAGTTGGTAAATTACTGTAGAGTGGCGTTTCAAGAGAGTTCTGGAAGCGGAACCTGGGTTGATAATGGGAGCAATTCCGATAGTATGTCGACTGGGAGTGCGCCGTCCAGGGACCACAGTCCGAATGTATTGCCACGGTCGCGGCTACAGAACGGGGAATCGTCCTCCGAAGCAGGTTTGCACTCTTACAAGATTTTCGTGACATTCATTTTCCGGTTTTGATCATTTTTAATTGCGGAAGTCTCATCTACGATCAAGTTTTCAAAAGTGTTAACTATGTCGCTTTGCATCTTCATTTTGACTTGGTTTAAAGATATGTCGTGTGAGCAGGCACTTGCCTTCCAGAGAACCTTTCGAACATTGTTACGAGCAGAAGTTGCAGAGAAACTATAGTCTTCGGACATTGTTACATTTTTATAAAATGAAACAGGCAAATGAGATCACCATGACTCTAGGGTTTGGACTTCGAAGACAATATAGTTATATTTTTTGCAAACCTTTTACCTTTTAATGCATCATGATTCTTTATTTTATTGATCGAATTATAAATTATAAAATTAAATTAGAATCATAGATGCATTTAACGGTATGAAAGCTCAAATTGTGAGGTCAAGCTCTCTGAAAAATTACCCTAGAAGTGTCTTGAAAATTCCTATAACATAATAGAAGGCAATTTGGCTAGGTATTTCGGTTATCCGATTTGAACATATGGCTTATATCCTATCAGTTAATGGAGATATTGGATAGGGTTCAGATATCAAAATTAGATATCCATAATGATTCGGCTGGATTTGGATGCCCGATAATTGAAATTTGTGTAGTGCATATAAAAATGAAACGGATACAAATAAAACGTGTTATATTATAAATCACCAACTTTGATTCTTACTACCCTTTTTTGGGGGGTTAGATTAATGCTTTTCTAACATTACTTAGAGTAACTAACAATTATAATGGGAAATTTGAAAACCATCTTTTAAGTTGCATTTTGAAATATGATTATGGATATTGGTATTTTGGATATCCTCTATTTGACACACAATGCTTACTATCCAATACCTAATAACTCAAATGTTTTGGTGAGTTATCAAATATTTTAGATATCAAGTGTAAATATGAGAGGTGTAACATTCTTTTGGATTTGGGTAAGGTTCAAACAATGGATATATGTTTAGGATTTAGATAAGGATATTTAAAAAAATAAAAAAAAGACTGGCTGCATGCCCATTACCATTCCTAGCAAATATTCAACTGGACTCAATAATTTAACAAAGTGGATTATAATGTGTGATTAAAAAAATTCCAATTACTCCTCCACAATTTAGAATCCCAGCTCTACAAGCATAAAACATGTATGTAGCACATTTCAAGTGGGAGTTTTTCTTGTCCTGTTTTCCTGCTCCTCTACATTTCAAAATGATCTCAAGAATGCTAATGTTACTATGTTAGTGTCTTCACATTGATGTGGTTTAAAATTATCCTATGAGAGCCTGCACTGCGTGGTTTACTTCTAGATGCTTTCACATATGAAGTGTTCATCTCTTTTGTCCTGATTTTCTTCTGCTTTATTTTTTGGCATATACAGATACAGTGTAAGATATTCCTTTGAGTTAAAGCATGTTTTATATGGTTATGTTTTTGGTGGTTGAGGTATACATTCTAGGTTAATTTGTTATACATTGAAATTTACTGACTTGCAATTAATGAAGTGTGGTGCTAATCATTTCTATGTTTTTTAATACTGAAGTTACTGTTAAATCTTTATTGTTTCATTTCTAAAAATGCTGTTTTTGTTCATCACATCTCCTTAAACAGGGAGACCTGATTCTACAAGGGCTCAATCTGAAGGCTTAAGAAGTGCAGATGTTTGCACTCCAGAGGTACTGTGGATTATATAATCTTTCTTAATTACCTCTGATCCATTTTATTTATTTATTTATTTTTCTGAATTAGTTTCTCTGTTGCTGTATTATATTTGTTTATTTATTGTGTACGAAAACTGGTTTTTTTTTTTTTTCAGACAGCATATGATTATGAAAACCCAAAGGAGTCTGAATCTCCTCGTTTTCAAGCTTTATTACGTGTCACAAGTGCACCAAGAAAGAGGTTTCCTGCTGACATTAAGAGTTTTTCTCACGAGCTTAATTCCAAAGGTGTCAGGCCTTTTCCATTTTGGAAACCTCGAGGTTTAAATAACTTGGAGGTACTTTAGAGTTTAGATTCCATGTCATGCAATATTCTAGAAGTGTTGCATTGGTTTTGGGAAGCATGCATTGTATAATCACTCTGCTGTTCTTTGCAGGAGATCTTGGTTGCTATTCGGGCAAAATTTGATAAAGCAAAGGAAGAAGTGAACTGTGATCTGGCTATTTTTGCGGCAGATCTGGTTGGAATTCTTGAAAAAAATGCTGATACTCATCCTGAGTGGCAAGTGACAATTGAGGACTTGCTAATTTTGGCCAGGAGCTGTGCTATGACTTCACCTGGGGAGTTTTGGCTTCAGTGTGAAGGCATAGTTCAGGAGTTGGATGATAGGCGGCAGGAACTTCCTCCAGGGATGCTTAAGCAGCTCCACACCAAAATGCTTTTCATTCTCACAAGGTGTACGAGGTTGTTGCAATTTCACAAGGAAACTGGTTTGGCTGAGGATGAACATGTTTTTAATCTTTGTCAATCTAGAGTCTTGCACTCTGCTGAAAAACAGATTCCTTCTGGTTTGGTAAGAAATGAAAAAAGTTCTAGTGCTGCAAATGCCTCAAAAATGTCAAGGTTTTCAGATAAAAAATCTTATAGTCAGGAGCAGCATGGCTTGAATTGGAAGAAAGATGTTAAGCGGCAAGAAAATCTTCCACTTCATGCTGATGACACTTCAAAACAAGATTTTTCAGGCATGGATCGGATGGCGTCTTGGAAAAAAATCTCATCTCCACCAAGTAAAAACCCAGAAGGAGGTGCTCAGTTGAAGGACCAGAATTTTGGGAGGGTTGAATCTTCAAAGATATCAATTAACAAGAGGTCAAATTCTGATGCGGATCTGTGTGCGGCTAAGCCATCTGAGCTTCTTCATGCTAAAGATTCCAAGCACCAACACAAAGTCTCTTGGGGCTATTGGGGTGAGCATCAAAACATTTGTGAGGAGAATTCAATAATTTGTCGTATATGTGAGGAGGAAGTTCCTACTTCACATGTCGAAGAGCATTCAAGGATTTGTGCAATTGCTGATAGATGTGATCAGAAGGGTTTGAGTGTCAATGACCGTCTAGTCAGAATTTCTGAAACTTTAGAAAAGATGATGGAATCGTGTACACCGAAGGATATCCAGCAAATAGTGGGAAGTCCTGATATTGGAAAGGTGTCAAATTCAAGTATGACTGAAGAATCTGATGTTCTCTCTCCCAAACTTAGCGATTGGTCTCGAAGGGGCTCAGAGGATATGCTAGACTGTTTTCCTGAAGCTGATAATTCTGCTTTTATGGATGACCTAAAGGGATTACCTCCGATATCGTGCAAAACTCGTTTTGGTCCTAAATCTGACCAAGGTATGACAACTTCATCTGCAGGGAGCATGACTCCTAGATCTCCTTTAATGACACCAAGGACGAGTCAGATTGATTTACTCTTGGCGGGGAAGGGTGCTTATTCGGAACATGATGATCTTCCACAGGCATGCTTTATTTTAACCTTGCTAAAAATAGTTTTATTCCTGTTTTCTTACCTCATGTCATTGAAGTCAGATTTCGTGTTTTTGTAACTAATGCCCTTTCCTATGTGTTCTTTATGATATTTGTTGATCTGTGATCATGATTATGTATACAGACATGCGGCACACACACAAAAAGCTAGTGGCATTTGGTCATTTATTAATGCTTTGATAATTAAGTGAATGGATGAGTGGGGGGTTAAGTTGGTTCAGTGGTCTTGTAAGGCAGTTGATTACAGCAAAACAAAGGTGCTTTTTTGCTGGAAGGTGAAGGGATGGTGGTTGACATTTGCAAAATGATGTCTTTGTTGATTGTTATGGGAAAAAAAATGGTAGATTACAGATTGACATTGTGAAGTTGCGTTTCATTGAGTTCTCAGTTGATAAGTTAGCATATTATTACTGTCTTGTATGTTGTAACGAGCTTCAAAGAACTGCGATATTCTTCTTGTGCTTTCTCATACTCAATTATGAGTCTGTTTATAAGTCTATTTTGCTGGTGTCAAGCTACTCCTTTTTGGAAATTGTAGATGAATGAACTTGCTGATATAGCACGATGTGTAGCAAATACACCTCTGGATGATGATCGCTCAATGTCATATCTATTATCTTGTCTTGATGACTTGCGGGTTGTTGTAGACCGAAGAAAATTTGATGCACTTACTGTGGAGACCTTTGGTACACGCATTGAGAAGTTGATACGGTTAGTACTTTGTTTTTGTATATGTTATAATGCTTTCCTACTGTAAAACTTATGACTAATGGGAAGGCTCCACACATACTTGTTTTACTATGGCAGCCCTTTTATTTTCTCATTTATACTACTTGGAAGATAGAGATTAGCTACAAGATAAACTTCTAAAGATAATGATAAAGGATAGCTAAGACTTCTAAACAACAATAAGCTCTAAGACTCTAGATGATGATGAAGTTCAAATCCATTAGGATCTTTGCTTAGATAAGTTTCTGTACATTCCCCACAAATAAACCTGAAGTTAAAAGTGAAAACATATCTAGACCGGAACACCTAAATTGGCACCTAAATTTATTGTTGAAAAATGGTCACAAACTTTAACTTGCAGCCAGACAATGACCACAGCACTTTAACCAATGAATTGAACAATTATGAATTTAACCAATGAACAAATTTAAATAATTGGTGTTGTAAGGTTTAAAAGGATCTCATTGAAGATTTTTTCAGTCATCAAACTATGCTTTAGTCATTGAAAGTGGGGTGGACAGTGTGTAGATAGGAGCTATGGCGAAGAAATATGAAGGCTCTTATTCTCTGAAACCATGCTCTGTTACCATGTAAAATTTAATATAAGAACAGAAATATGACATCGAAAAGCTGAATTCACACTTGTCTTGCATGTGGCGGCCCTTCTCTTATTTATTTATTTATCTTTTGATCGAAAAAGAAATCTTATTAAGGAGAAAGGAGATAAAGACAAAGAAAACAGGAACAAAAAGGAGGACTAGGGGTCCTCCTAAAAAGAACAAAAACAAAACATTCCAAGAAGCCCAAAGACAAGGCTAAAACAACAAGGCCCTCCAATTTCGATGAACATCTACCAAAGGAACCCCCTTAAAAAACCCATTAGCAGAGACCCAAAGAGAAGCCATAAAGCAAATTCTATCCCACAACAGATGAGGTGGCAAAAAACGATGCTTGAACACTCTAGAGTTTCTTTCCATCCAAAGGCACCACATGGTTGAAAAAATAGCTGCCTTCCACAAGGCCGTGTTTTCTTTTCTCGAACCAAAGCCAAAAAAGTTAGTGGCCAAAAAATCACCAAGATCACCCGGGTAGATCCAACTCTCCTCAAAGAGGCCAAATAATCTATTAGTGGCCAAAAAATCACCAAGATCACCTGGGTAGATCCAACTCTCCTCAAAGAGGCCAAATAATCTATTCCAAATATTCCAAGCCACTTGACAATGTAAGAAAAGATGACTATTTGTTTATAAATTCTTCCAACACATTACGCAAACATTAGGAGATAAAGCTTTAGAATAATTCCTAATTTGGAGTAAATCATTATTATTAATTCCATTGAGAATAGCTGTCCAGACAAAGGCCTTAACCTTTGAAGAAACCTTAACTTTCCAAAACGAATTATTAAGAAACGTCGACTCTTGTGGGCTATGGTTCAAAATATTCTAAAAAGAAGCACAAGTATAAGAACCTAAGGAATCCAAACTCCACAGCCTCATATCAAGGGGAGAGGAGATGCGGAACGGATCCAAGATTTCCAACATCAAAGTAAGATCGCCCACAAGTTTATCATTTGAATTTCTAGAGAAATGGAAATTCCAAGAAAGCTTGTCCCTATAAAAACAAACGAAATCCACAATGGGAGCATCATGCGAAGAAGACCAAGAATAAAGACGGGGGAACCTGTCCATGAAAGGAGTATGACCGATCCAACGGTCCTCTCAAAAACGAAAACGGGATTCATCTCCAACACGTAAAGACAACATTGGAGAGAAGAAAAGATATACTAGTGAAATTGCCTTCTAGGGACTTGAATGCGTAACGGCGCCTCTCGATTTTGGCTTTAGTAACCTTATGCCAAAGGAAGTTAGGCTCTAGAAGGAAGCACCATAACCACTTAGCCAAAAGGGAGATGTTTTTAGACACCACATTACCAAGAGCCAACCCCCTTCATCCTTAGATCTACAACGCAAATCCCGATTGGCCAAATGATCCCTTTTACTCTCCCCTCTATCAGATCACAAAAAATCTCTCATAATCTTCTCAATCTTATGAGTTACCCCAACTGGAATCTTGAACAGAGACAAAAAATACAAAGGCATACTAGATAAGGATGCCTTAACGTAATTCTCCCCCCTAAAGAAAAATAAGTCCCTTTCCAAGTATTAAGTTTCTTAGAGATTCTTTGAACCACAGGATCTCATAATGACTTTGCACGAGGATTACCACTTAGAGAAACACCTAGGTAAGTAAGAGACAAACTTAACATTGCACAGCATGCTGTCTCAGCTAACTCATCCAATGCCCTTCCTGAATGTTAATACCAGCTAAGCCACTCTTGCTTAAGTTAACACGAATCCCTCACACCAATTCAAAGGCCTGTAAAAGCAAAAGCACATTAAGGAAATTCTTCCTATCATTAGGTAAGAAAAGAATAGTGTCATCTGCAAACTGCAAATGAGACACTTCACACCCATTCATTCCAATCATCAAGCCTTGAACAACCCCTCTATTAGATCCCCTTCGCAACAAATGATTTAAAACATCAATCACGAGAGTAAAAAGAAAAGGAGACAAAGGATCACCCTGCCTTACTCCATGTTGCCCCTTGAACCACTCTCTAGGTTGACCATTAACAATAAATGAAAAAGCTACAGAAGAAAGACACCCCTTAATCCAGAGCCTCCGTCTATCTCCAAATCCCGTACAGCACATAACATTGTCTAGAAAACCCTAGTTAACCATGTCATAAGCCTTTTCAAAGTCCAGTGTGAACACCATCCCTTTTCCTTTCTTTGTTTGATATCCTCAATTAACTCATTATCAATCAAGCTAGCATTAGGGATTTGCCAATCAACGATGAAAGCACTCTGGTTCTAAGAAATAGTGTCCCCAAGCGCCTCACCCAATCTCACAGAAAGCACCTTAGCAATGATCTTATAGACACTAGTCACCAAACTAATAGGCCTGAAATCCTTTACCTTAATAGACCTATCTTTCTTAGGAACCAGAACAATGAAAGTAGATTCATACTAGTGGGTATACGCCCAATTTGGTGAAATTCTTCAAACACCTTCATCAAATCATCCTTCACAATGGACCAACAAGCTTGAAAAAAGGCCAAATTGAAACCATCAGGCCTAGGCTCCTTACTCTTCTCCAAGTTCCAAATGGCACCCCTAACCTCCTCTTCCTCAAAAGGCCTTTCTAACCAACCCCACTTTGAACAATCTATGGGTGACCAATCCAGCCCTTCAATAGACGGCCTTTCGCGCATGTCCTCAAAATAGAGCTCCTTGTAAAATCTAGTCACCTCCGCAGCAATAACATCATTATCCTTAACAATTCTACTTCCTTCCACCTCAAGCTCTTTAATAGAACTCCTCCTCCTTTTCCCATTAACAACCTTATGGAAAAACCTTGTGTTCACATCCCCCTTTCTAGCCCATTTAACCCTACTCTTTTGGCGCCAACTAACCTCTTCTTTCTTACTAATGTCATCCAAAACATTTCTAAAAATCACCTTGCGAGCAACAAGATTCTCCTCTAAACCCCTTGACTCTCTTAACTTATCCAAAGAATCCAACTCCTTGAGGACCTCTTTTTTACGAACTCTAATATCCCCAAAAACTTCCAAATTCCAAACTTTTATTTTCTCCTTGACATATTTCAGTTTTTTCATGACCTTGAAACCGTCCCACTCAACAACCGAGCACACAGACCACCCCCTCTCCACAAAACTCAAAAAAGACTGATTTTGTAGCCACATATTTTCAAATCTAAAAGGACACTTGACCTTACTGGACTCTAGGATAAGGGGAAAATGGTTGGACACCGGACGCGATCTCACCTCCTAAATCAAATCCAGAAAGGAATCCTCCTAGTCAAGGGTAACCAAGAACCTATCTAACTGAGAAGAAACTAGATCGCCCCTATTAACAGACCAGGTAAATTGAGCTTTAGAAAGAGGAAGATCCTTTAACTCACAATCCCTAATGAAATTATCAAAATGCTAGCATTAGATCTAGACCGTCCCAATTTCTCGATGGGAAAACAAACAACATTGAAGTCTCCCCCAACGCACCAGTGAGGGCTACACAGCCCATTAACAAACGACAATTCTTCCCAAAGATAACCCCTCAACCTAGGATTCGTGGGCCTATAAACATTAGTAACCACCAACGCCCCTTCCCTTTAACATCCAATAAAACCGAAAGGGAGAAAGTACCCACTAAAACATCTACTTTAGAAGCGATCTTAGTGTCCCAGACCACCAAAAGACCACTAGACGCTCCTACAGAAGGCAAGCAAACCCTCCCTTCTCTTATTTATAATATACTGAAAATAGAGGTTACGTACAAGTTAGTGAGAAAGGATAATTAGGACTCCTAAACAATAATAATCGCTGGGACTCTAGGTAATCATAAACTCCTAATCCATTAGGATTTGGGAATTCCACTTAGGTTTCTTAACACCTATATTAAGAAAAGCACTCAATTCAACTATGAACGGCAGCATATGGATTCTTAATGAATACAAATTTGCGTTGAGTCTTGTTAAAGACATAGGAAAGATAAGGACTTTACTTCATTTCCTAATAGAATAACCATGATTTTATGACTAAGTACTATGCAGTAATGATTTAACTGCTTGTGTCTGCATCTGTCCACTAGCTACCTCTGACATCCCTAATCTGAATCTTCTTGAAAGTTCACTTAAAATGTATTTTTGCACTATTCTACAGTTGTGCTTGCGACTTCTCGAATTGTTTTTTGCATACTTTTGGTGATGAATAAGTTGTTATTTGGTAGGGAGAAATATTTGCAGCTTACTGAGATGGTAGAAGACGAAAAGATAGATATCACAAGCACTGTAATTGATGAAGATGCTCCTTTGGATGATGACGTGGTTCGTAGCTTGAGAACAAGCCCTATCCATTCTTCGAAGGACCGTACCACTATTGATGACTTTGAGATTATAAAACCTATCAGTCGGGGAGCATTTGGACGCGTTTTCTTGGCCAAAAAGAGAACAACTGGGGATCTTTTTGCGATAAAGGTAACTATATTTTATGCTGTTGCTTGTCTCTCATGAAGTTTTAATATACTTGTTAGTATTACTGTATGCATCTAGTTTGTTAGTTTTCTTTTGTTTTTCCCTCTTTTTGGTTTGTGCTGTCAGCCATTTAAGCTCATGTAATTTGGAATTCTGTTTGAGACCTCTGTGCCTTGTTTCTATTTGTGCCTTATCTCTGACTCTGACATCCAGACAAGTTGTTGCATAGTTTTACTTTCTCTTTAAGCATAAGTAGTTGCTAACAGAACTTTCCAATTGTATATATTTCTGTTTACAAGATCTTCAGACTTCAGTTCTATCTGTGTTGAATGTAAATGATTTATCTCAGAAATTAATAAGTTACTGGTCTTTGGTGCCGACAAGTGTGTAACAGTCACTACGGAATGCTACTTTGTGAGCAGCATTTCGCAGTGCATATCTCACAGAAGAAAAGCTTGGTATATTTGTTATTCTTGGGGTTTTAGTTCTACATGAATTCTTCTTGATTACTTCCTGGCATATTCAGTACTTTTGGCTTATTTACATATTTCACTTCGATGGTTCAGTACTCCAAACTCATTTTCATGTTGTAGATTCTGATATAGCTTTATTTGGCCTTATTTCTTAATGTGTGGTTAGTTTGTTTCTGTTTTATTAATATATGCTTTACTCTTTAAGTCTTTATCATATTGTAATTTTTTGTGAAAGGTTCTCAAGAAGGCAGATATGATCCGTAAGAATGCTGTGGAAAGTATATTAGCAGAACGTGATATCTTAATTACAGTGCGCAATCCTTTTGTGGTGAGCAGCTCTAACTTGCTTATTATTCTATGTTGCTTAGAGAATTGGAAATTTTGTGCTAACATTACTATGAACTGTATCAGGTTCGTTTCTTCTATTCTTTTACATGCAGTGAGAACTTGTATCTTGTCATGGAATATCTTAATGGAGGTGATCTGTATTCATTATTAAGGAATTTAGGTTGCCTGGGTGAGGAAGTTGCTCGTGTATATATTGCTGAAGTGGTAATTATTGGTTCTCTCCCTGTCTTGGGTAATTAACAGAAAGGACATACTCAAAACATTTATAATTTTGATATTCCATCCAATGGCAGGTGCTTGCATTAGAATATTTGCATTCTCTACGGATAGTTCATCGTGACTTGAAGCCTGACAATTTGTTGATTGCACATGATGGTCACATTAAGGTAACTACAAATGATTATCTTTATTTTTGTTTACGTGGATTGGAGTTGGAATTGGTTTCAGCAGTAACATTTTATGATTTTAAGCTTAAATAGCTTGATATTTTTGGTCAGGTTACCGTTTATGTTAACTTGTAGTAGCTTCATTTAACGCCGCTGTAAATAGTTCTGGTTAAATGTCATTGCTATATCTGTTTCACATCTACTTAGCCAAAACTCTACATATTTCTTTCTTGAAGAACTTGGTGGTACGCAGGCAAAAACTGCTTTCTTGCAGCATTGCTGTGGCTGTATTTTTAGGGAAGAAGGTGATTGATGAGTTTTAATATTTTCACCTTAAGTTAAATGATAGATAAAGTCTATACTCCTTTTATGTTACAGTGGCAAGCTTTTGAGTTTCGACATTCGTGTAACCCTTGGGGCTTTCTTGAATAAATTTACACATACACTGGTATTACAGTTTTCAACTTTTTAAAACTTCATTATTTTTTGTCCACTCATGCAGTTGACGGACTTTGGGCTTTCAAAAGTTGGTCTAATCAACAGCACCGATGATTTTTCTGGTCCAGCAATGAGTGGGACATCCCTACTTGGTGAGGATGAACCTCAGTTATCTACATCTGAGCATCAAAGTGAAAGAAGGAAGAAACGTTCTGCTGTGGGTACACCTGATTATTTAGCACCAGAGATACTTTTGGGAACTGGACATGGTTTGTATAGACCTTTTTTTTAAAAAAAAAAATCTATTATTGATTGATTTTCTTTTTCTCATTTGTCTTGTAAATTATTGATTAGACTTTTCTTATTATTAGAAAACATTATATTGCTGGTGTTTAGAAAGTTAATTAGGTTGAAAATAAATTGGACGGATATTCCGAGTGAAATTAATTGATAGATGTTAATTTATAGAGCTATCACAATCGTTGCTGAATTACTGATTCTATACTGATGGGGAGCTCCTTTTTTTTTTCCCTTTTGTCTATTTGTTATTATAAACATTTTATGATCAAAAAATTTGTGCAAATTTTACAGGCTATACTGCTGATTGGTGGTCTGTTGGCGTTATTTTATTTGAATTGCTTGTTGGCATTCCACCCTTCAATGCTGAACATCCTCAGGTTAATATACACTGCTTCTTTAGATGATATATATATATATATATATATATATGGGATTTTAGTTTCAGTTTTTTGGTTCTACCTTTACTTTGACCTCCACTACTCTTGGGGAGGTGATAGGGTACTGTGGTTGGTTTGAGAAACAAAATTAGTATTCTCCAGTCTTATAAGATATGATAGCATTTAGTCCCCTGGAATCAAATTGCATAAGATATATGTATTTTTGCACTGGCATTGCTCAAACTTAGTTTGAAACCCTATTATTTGGTGATGATGTTAATTTAAGTAATTGCTTCTATGATGAGGCTGTATACCCGGTTGCCTCTCAAGTTGTCCTCTGTCCCTGTAATAGTGTTTGATCTATGAATTAGTTTTAATTTGACCTTAGGTACGTTTGGTAATTGTGGTCTTCTGACATTATGTTGTTCTACATGCTTCAATTACAAAATTATATGGCTGCAATTAGCAATGAGTTTGGTCAAGTTCTCACTGACAGTTGTATCTTGTGTTTGTAGACTATTTTTGATAATATCCTTAATCGTAATATACCATGGCCCGGGGTCCCAGAAGAAATGAGCCCTGAAGCACAAGATCTTATTGATCGGTAATATATTTGTTTTATATTTCACAGTTCTTATAATGAGGATTAGGATAGTGTGTGTGCACATTCCAGAGTCCAGAGTATTGATCTCACTTCCCCCCCCCCCCCTCCCCCAAACAAAAAAAATGAATCTTACTCATCTCATTTGACTGTCTGCACTATTACGATAGTTGGATATTTTTTGGTTTCAGCGACTGAAATGTTCAATTTTTTTTTTTTTTTTTAAGATTACTGACTGAAGATCCTAATCAGAGACTTGGAGCCAGGGGGGCATCGGAGGTAATCTTAATTCTCTTAATATTCTTATAGAGGCTTATTTTCCATGTTTATGATCAATTTTTCTTGTCATTCCTTTAAATGTTGAAAGTAATACAAGCTTAATGATCCAGGTGAAGCAGCACGTTTTCTTCAAGGACATAAACTGGGACACACTTGCCAGGCAGAAGGTACGAACTCTTTTCATAGAGTCAAATGTTATATTGTTAATAGTTTAGTGCAGCCCTGATGTAGATGTCCTGGGCAGAACACCATAAAACATTTGTTGTTTTTTGCAGGCTGCATTTATTCCTGCTTCTGAGAGTGCTCTGGATACTAGTTATTTCACAAGTCGCTATTCATGGAATACTTCTGAAGGCCTTGTATATACAGCTAGTGATATTGAGGAATTTAGTGATGCTGATAGCTTGAGTGGCAGTAGTAGTTGCTTGAGCAATCGCCAGGATGAAGTGGTACGTGCTTTTATAGACATTTTTTTATGTAAAATGACAACTGGTGATTTATTTTGGGTAAATTACATTTGCTCCTTGTGGTTTGGCCTGAAATCAGTTTGTTCCCTTAAAGTGTCTCATTCAACTCCCTTGTGGTTTGTTCTGTGACCATTTGACCGTTCATGGTTTTTTTATTATTCCTTAAATCTTCAATAGAAATTATCATGTGAAAGTTAATATGATGAATGATTTCATTGTTTAGAGTACGTTTCACTTCAACAGTTTAGTCTTTTAGAGCTGTTATTGGAACTAAGTTGGCATTTTGATTTTGAGCTGTTCACTTAATTCTTGCAATGGCCTTAAAATATTGTGAAAATGTTCAAGATACAAGTGAAATAGGCATTTAATAATGAAATTATTTATTATTATAACATTCATGTGATTATTTTTGTTAAGTTGGATGCTATAAATTACGGGACAGTTGAGTAGTAATTGAACACATTATATGGGTGTTAAATGACACACTTGCATAGGGGAAAACTGACTTAGGTTAAAATAACGAGTAATATGTACTTTATTCATTATTTTTCAAGTCCTCTGGGCTGACTTGCTGTTGGGAACATCTATAAGCAGGGAGATGAATGTGGGGGTCTTGCGGAGTTTGAGCCTAGCTCATCTGTCAATTACTCCTTTAGTAATTTCTCCTTTAAGGTAATTTTCTCTCGTGAGATTTTTGAGTTTGGCAGAAGCATAAGCTTTTTCTCCCTGCCTGTCAATCATGTGTTATTGATAGCGAATCAGTGATTATGTTAAATTATAAGTTTACTCTTGGGCTGATGTTATACTATCCCAATTTATGTGTAATTAATTTGTCATTTACTTTTCTTTTGTTTTATATGCTTCCCATTGGTTTTCAGAATCTCTCCCAGCTTGCTTCAATCAACTATGATCTTCTCACCAAGGGATGGAAAGATGACCCGTCTACAAATTCTAGTGCATAGTTCTCACCGTCTCTGTCAACTTCCAGAATTTGGTTTTTGACATGATCTGAGCAATTTTTAGGGCCTCAAACACCTTTGTTTTTTTGTATACCTTGTACATGTATGATTCTGCGAAGTCTTTCATTTCATTATGTCTACTTAAATTTTTTTTTTTCCACTGACATAATTCATATTTTTTGATTTGCAGAGATTTAAGAGTCTCTAACTGGTTCAGGATGCGCACTTTATTTATTAGGCAACAGGTCAACATTGGGGTTTCAATCTTTCGGTTTATGCTTGTGTATGAATTGAGGACTGTAAATTACTTAAATGCATGCCACAATGTTGGTTGCTTACATTGTTCTGTGGTGTACTGTTCCTGCTTTTCTGAATATGATAGCAATAAAAGCATTTCCCCTCTTTGTTCAGTTCACTACTACTCACAATTTTGAGATGTAATGAAGTCTCTTCTGAGCCCCTTCTTTACCCCCCACCAAAATTGAGATTTTTTAAGTCTCATTGACTTTAATCACATATCATAGCTAATTTCAAGTGATTGTCCATAGACTAACATTGGATTCTTTAAAATTTTCAGTGAAGTACTTTTTTATTTTTTTTTCATATTCTCTTCTGTCCATTTCTCATAGTGGAGGTGCTTTGAATTCTGTCGTCTCTGGATTTAAACGATTTTAGTCATTTAGTGTGATTATGTTTTTATATTTTTGTTTTACAGTCAAGGGTGGCCTTAACTTTGTCTGAAATTAAACTTAAATCTATGACCAATATAAGGGGTGCATTCTCCAAAAAATCTAATCTAAGTTAATAAAGAAAAAATGATCGCTTATTGATTAAGCATTTCTTATGTATATAGTGCTTGTCTAATTCAGAACTTTGAACACATCGTTTTATATTTGATAGCTCTGAGGTGTAGTTTCTAGCGGACTCTCCTAAGAGACAAATATGTCCACTATTTTGATTGACAAGTGGTATTTATTTATGGAGTCAACACTAAGCGTAGAATATCTTGTTTAAAGCCTCGCTCCTTCTATAAGTAACCCGCTAATGACAACAAAAGCCGCATTTGTATGACTCAACAATGGACGTAACAAGAAGTCATTTTTTTAATAATGACATTGTTGGAAAGTTGTAATACCCTCAAAAGGGAGATTTTTGTTCCAGTGTGTTTACAAAGAATTCCACCATGTTACATACAGTCAATTTATTCCCTTTTATAATTAGTACATCAAATTTGCATTTAATTAATTATAACTGAATGAGGATAAATAAAGGAAATAAATAGAAAAAAAAACTCCTATTAGCTTGCTTGGTATTAATATATCAAACAAATTAGTGATCTTCCTACCTATAATATTGACTCGTGATAAGAGGGGGAGGGGCGACTCTTAATATCACACGTAAGGAATGCGACAGCAGAAAATTTATCTTTTTGTTAATAAAAATCTCATTTTGACGAATGGAAGTGACGAGGTTTTCACTGTTAAAATATTCAATCGATTAATCAGAATCCAATATTTGTCTGCATGATGCGCGGATTTGTAAGTGTGCAACTAATTGGGTCACCAATTGTTGAAATATGCAGAATAGGACGGCAATATAACCAACACACAAATACATCCTATCTTAGCACAACACGTAGTACAGCGTTGTTTCTCTCTCATCACTTTCTTGTTCACTTGTTTCCTACCTCATTTGAATTCTGACCATTTCAATTTAGACACGACATAACAGCAAGGTTTGG
This sequence comes from Biancaea sappan, assembly GCA_037074585.1. NCBI lineage: Eukaryota > Viridiplantae > Streptophyta > Magnoliopsida > Fabales > Fabaceae > Biancaea > Biancaea sappan. The sequence goes on along the minus strand of CM073492.1, from coordinate 1,101,907 downwards.
ATGGCAACAAAATATGAATATGAATACGAAGTAGTAGGACCACCATGTCCATGTCCATGTCCATGTCCGTGTCCATGTCCATGTCCGTGTCAGAACGCTGGCTTGTTATAAAGTGCCCCTCCACTTCGTATGTTTACACCATTCAGTTGCATTTTTGTAATCACCTTCATATATTTATATGCATCCAATCCGATACCCTTTGGGATTTTGTTTTAAGTGCATGCAACTGCCCTTTGTTGATATTTGAAATTTAAAATCTTTTGTCAACGAAACATAACATTGTAGTATTTGCTAATTGGTTTATGGGGACCCATGACATACTTTTTATTTGTAAACTATGATAACTTTGAAGGTTTTTATCTTCATTGATTTCAAAATTAAATAAACTATTATTATAATTTATAGCTTCAACTTGGCTTAGACCATTTCAAATTAGTTTTTCAAAGCAGTTTAAGTATAATTATTACTCTAAATTATAATTCATATAGCGTAAATAACAATTTTATGCTGTTTTTAAATAAAAATTAAAAACAAGTAAATAAATAAATCAATGATATATTTACAAAATTTATTTATAATCGATACTAGAACTACATTAAATAAGGCTCTTCATAGGCTATAATTGACCAGTGTGGAGGCTGATAAATTATTTTTTCTTTTCTGATGAATGATGAATAAGCACCTTTACGAAGGTACGGCCATGTCATGCCCGCGATTGACCTTTTAGCCCTTAGGCAACAAATAAAGTGGTGTGATAATATATGCCACCGACGAGAGAACCAATGACAGCAACTATCTTCTACAACATCCAGTTTCAACAGACCAAAAAAAAAAGGTTTCAACTTTCAACAAAGCAAAAGCCAATGTTAAAGCAGAGGTAATAATTACATGGACCAGAATCCGCCAACAATAACTAATAGAACAGATATCCATCCCCCCAAGCTATTCACTCAGAAAGTATAAGGGAGAAGAAATAGTACAATGGAGATTGGAAGAGAGAAATAAAAGGAAGAAAAAAAAAATTCAAAGCTGGGTGCTGAGAAAATTTGAGGCCCAAGCTAGAAAATACAGCGTCAGCAAAAAGAAAACACGGGCTTTTTTGGTTTTAATTTTTAACAAAGCAATGCTCACTCTTTTACCAAACCCATCATCGAGAAGATACATCCTCTATATCATTGATCAGATCAGGCTGATGAATTTGGTCTTGATCATCTTTCAAGCTTGAACGACGTAACTCTTCTATGCGTTGTGTCACTTCAGACATTGCAGGACGCTTATCAGGATATTGAGCTGCACAATCTACTGCAAGCTGCAATAACTGAACCATCTCATCCTCAACATTCTGATACCGTAAGAGCTCAAGATCAAACACCTCAGAGGTCCACTCTTCTCTAACAACAGACTGAACCCATCTGGGTAGGTCTACTCCGTCCTCGTTTAGGAGAGAATGGGTGGGAGCCTTTCCAGTCAGAAGTTCCAAAAGCAACACACCAAAGCTATAGACATCTGCCTTCTGAGAAACTTTGCGAGGATCAGTTACTTCGGGTGCACGGTAGCCAGCAACCCGGTTGGGAGTGGAGGAGGGACCAACAAGCTGTGCCAGACCAAAATCGGACACTCTGGCATCATAGGATTTAGTAAGGAGGATGTTGGATGACTTTATGTTTCCATGAGAAACATTAGGCCCCTGTGAATGTAGGTACTCAATGCCACGAGCAGCTCCAAGGGCAATTCCTGATCTCATTTCCCAATTCAGTGGAGTCCTACCTGCTCCTTTGTTTCCTGGTTCAAGTTATTTTTACAAACAGTTATTACAATGATGTCAAAGCCAATTCCAATGGAAATAAACGAACAGAAAATCCGAGACTCTGAATTGTTATGATAATATCAGCTAATACTACCATCAACTGCTTGCATGAGCCTTATAGAAGATGGAGAAATACAGACTGACGATGACCATGTTTAAGATTATATGAAACCTGAAGGAGATGATGATGTTGAATTGCTTTTGGATTCAGTGGTACTAATTAAGAAACCCATATAGATCTAGAAGGAAGCAATAGAAGTGAACTGCAATGGCAGTGTAAAAAATCCCAGTTCCTAAAGGATACCACACCCTCAGCCTCCCCCCTTTTGAAAGATGCAATGGAATCAACAATCAGTCACTATTAACAATTATGCATTTCCTAAAAAATATAAGCACAATTACCAAAAGAATGCAAATTGTAGAATTCATTTCGAAAGAACTGATGCACCTATAAAATCTAGTTAAAAAAATTCATATTGAATGATCTAAAAAGACTGAAAATGCTAACCATGCAAAAGTGCGGATAAGCTTCCCATTGACATGTAATCATAGACAAGAAGCTTTTCATCCCTGCTGAAATAGTAAGCCCTGAGAGGGACCAAACTCTCATGATCCATTGCTCCCACTGCTTCAATCTTCTCCTTGAATTCCTTCTCAGAAATTGTCACATCCTTCAACCTTTTCACAGCCACCACCGGACCAACCTCCAGAACCGCCTTATATGCTGTTCCAAACGTTCCCTTACCCAAGACCTCCGCCGAAGCTCTAAGCAAATCCTCCAGATCGAACACCTTCGGCGAATTACCAAAGAACACCAACTTCTTAGCCCCGCTATTATTGGCTTCTGCTTTGCCGTTCCCGGTCATGGCTGCTGCAGCCACTGCAGCCACCGAGTACCCATTACTGTGACCATCGTTCTCGACATCGGAAACGGGTTTGTCACCAGAAATTTCAGTTTCTGGATGCTTGGTAGTTGCAATGTCGACGGAGCTTGACCTCTTACTACTCTTCTTTCGGCACAGGAGGATTAAAGCGAACGCAATCAACAGAAGAAACACCGCAGATCCAACAACGATTCCAGCGATGGCGCCACCAGACAACTTCTTCTTCTTCTTCCCGCCATTGTTGGTTTCAACCTCACTCGCCGGAGAAACTCCAGTTGCACCTCCCGGGCAGAGCTTAAGAGGCTTCCCACATAGGGAATTGCCTAGAAATGAATCTTCAGAAAATGTCTGTAACTTTTCAGGCACCGACCCGTTCAGCATGTTGTTTGACACATTAAACTGCTCGAGCTTTAACGCATCCCACCTAGGGATGGAACCTGAAAGCTGGTTGTTCTGGAGATACAGCGTCTTAAGCCTTACCAATTTGTTGAAGCCCGGCGAAATCGTGCCGGAAAAATTGTTGGACGCCAAATTAACGCGAACCAAGTCGGGCAAACTGAACAAGAATTCTGGGATTTCTCCAGAGAGCAAATTTCGCTGCAAGTAAAGGTTGCGAAGGTTGACGCAAGAAACAAGATCTGAAGGGAGTTTACCTGTCAAGGCGTTAAAACGCAGGCTAAGAGTGAGGAGGTGAGTCAGATTGCCGAAAATGCCGGTGGGTATTTGGCCTGAAAGTCCAACACCGGGTAGATGAAGCTCAACGACGTGGTCGTGTTGGCATTGGACACCAGCCCACTTGCAGGGACTCTGCTCGGTGACGTTCCAGAGAAGGGTTCGGCCTCCCACCGCCTTACTGAGAGCCAGGAGAGCGGCTCGCTCAGAACCCAGATCTGGTTTGGCCAAAGGAAGCAAAATGAGGAAGAGGGTAAGTACCAAAGAGAGTCTGTGAGGCAGCATTGCTCCGTGTCAGTGGGTTATGCTCAGAGCAGTCCCCTGAGACAATGGTGAGATTGAGGGTAGTGGCTTAAGGTTCAATTTGATGGCACTCTATGAGTTCTAGATTGAAAGGAGTGAGAGAGTGAGAGAGGGAGAGAGTCTGCAAGAGTTGGGCAACCTGCATTTTTCTATTTTCTCACTCACAACATTTCATATGAGAGAGAGAGAGAGAGAGAGAGAGAGAGAGAGAGGGTCCAGGCTGTTTCTTGCACACCTTACCAGAAACAAAGAAACCCTAGCTGTATACAGTAAAGTGATTAGTCAACTGGTCTTTTTTTTTTCTTTTAATTTTTTTCTTTCTTACTTTTGTCTCTTTTATTCTATTTAAAAAAAAATTATGAAGAGTTTATTGAGCTTTTTTGTCATTAGATAACATAGATTATCTTAATATTTATATATATAATAATTAAAAATTATTTTATACAAATTTAATTATTAATAAAATCTTCAACCTTACTCTTCTATTTGTTACCTTTCCTGGATAATTTGATCATCATCTCTTAATTTTTTTTTTTATCCATTTCATTCTGATTGTTTATCCAAGGGGCTTGGATAGTTTTTTTTTTTTTTTTTGCTTCTCTATCTGCACTCTTTTTTTGTTTGACCATTATGCTTTAATTGTTTGCATACTTAAACCTAATTGATTAAACTATAATTCTTATCTTTATAAGTTTAGTTAAATTTTTTATTTTAACAAATTCAAAATAAATTTTAAAATTTAGAAAAATGTTAATTGAGTCTTTGCTATAAAACTTATATCAATGTTCTGTTAGGTTTTGTTGGCATGACTAATTATTTACTATTTTGATACTTCAAATATGAATGTTTCAAGTCAATTAATCAAAACCACTTACTGTAAATTTTATCATGTTTCACATGTGAGTTAATTTTATTCTTTTATTCACATCTTTTTATTCTTATTAGTATGAATTATAGATATTTAAATTGTCATGGTAAATGCATTCTTTGTCTAATTCAAAAAATTTAATACTATAGTAATATTGACAAAAAATTAATGATAATGACTAAATTTAAAATTCGAATTATAAAGAATTAATTATAATAAGTACAGAGTGATAAATGATAAAACTAATAAAATAAACTAGTCTATTTTTTATTAACAATTTGAGGGTATTAATAATAATAAATGATTATTTTATAAAACTCAGTTAAATATGAGTCTCGCAATTAAATGAGAATAATAAAAAAGTTATTGGTTTTATTATTATTATTTAGTTTCATATAAGTAATATATATATATATATGCTAGAAGCAATCTGTCTTAATGTATGATTAGACACTAAAATGTAGATAGACATTTTTTTCCAACAAAAATTGGAACCTTCATTGGCCATATGATAAGAAATTATTTCTTTTTTGTTTTTTTTGGGTAAACAACCATCATTTATTTTGTGCAGTTGCATTTACAATAACTTAAACTAAAGACATATGGTTAAATTATAACAACTTCTTACTAGTGTTGACATACGCGTTTGGTGATAAATTATTATTTTTTTCACTAAACCTAATTCCTTGATAGGAAACAAATTTCTTATTTGTCCAAGCAGAACTATTTAATTAACCTTGACAAGTATGATTCACATAAACCTCACTTTATCAGACAGTTTTGTTTGACTAAATAAAATCTCGGCCAAATAAGGAATATGTGAGCCTTTGATAGGTACTATTTTTGTTTGAGTGAGTGCAGATGTTGGAATTTCTATTAAAAGTATAACCTTAAATTTTGATAATAACAAGTAAGTAAAGGTGTATGAAAGATCAACCACCGTCTGATTTATAATAAGCAATGATTTCCTACCAACAAACAATAGCCAAATTGCCTCTTATGCCATCTGTTTGAGATATTAATATATTATATAGGATCCTCATCCTCTAGCCTACCTTTATTTCATTATTTTTAAGCTTACCAAATGTATATATTATTAATCATATATATTTAAAAAAATCCATTTGATTCCATATGGTGGGGACTGACTGTGAAGGATTTTGTGTTTTTCTTTTTTCTTTCTAAAATCTGAGATTAACATTTTCCAGCTACATCTCCAATTATTCACAATTCATAATGATTAGAGCATCCTTGAAGCTGTGATTTCAGATTCACCTCATAGCAATGGGGAATTGTATTCCTTTTTTGGGTTAATTTTCTGAATTCAACTCATTTGGTTGCAATATTCTGAACCCTCTCATTTCTGTCAAAAACTTTTATTTTGGGTTAATTTACTGATTTAGCAGTGCATTAATTGCTGCCTCATAAATCTTAAAAAGGCTGATGATTTTGAACAATCATATTATATTTTTTTGAAAAAACAAATTAATTAATTCGTCGAATTAAATTCAAATAAATGTGTAAGTTGGCTTTTAAATGATATTTGTTCTAAAATTTAAATTTCAAACAAGTAAATTTTATAAATTACCAATTTAGTACAAATTAGTTATTTTCTATTACTAAGTCATATATTTATTCATTTTAGGAAATTAATTCAATAAAATTGTGTAACGAATTTATATTATTTAATCATTAATTCTCATAAAACTAAACTATTAAATATTAAATCATTAATATATATATATATATATATATATATTGAAGACTAAATTGTTAATATAATCAATAAAATTTGAAATAGTAATTGTTGACTCATGTTTAAGCCCTCTTCTTCTTGCTAGTAGATATTAAATATTGCCAATTAAATCGAACTTCCGTGCATTCCTCTGTTTTGCAATTTTTTTTAAGTTTAATCAACAAATAATTAAAAAAAAAAGGTTCCTGAGAATTTTGTTCAGTATATTTAATGCAACTATTATAATTTTATTAACAAACTTTTGAATTATGATTAGAATTCCCCTATTAGTTGTCTGCCACTCTGCCATTATATATGAAGCTAGCTTGTGGTCCTTTTTTATATGATCATTACACATCATAATCATATAATAACAATGTGTACTTATAACTTCTAATATAAAAACATAAACACGTTAGTACATAAATAAATGAATTCTTATACAGCAATATAAGTATAATAAGTTGTTCGTATGTTATGATATTTAAAAAGTCATTTAGGTGAGTTTGATAGCAAGTTTTTTAAGCTAAGCCTGCAATGCAAGTGACCTTTTACCATAATGAAATTCCTTTGTTCGTTGCCTTAAATAATTGAGGTTTGATCATATGAGAACCTTGCATTGTGCTTTTGGTAAAAAGACACAAATAATTAAATTATAAAGAAAAAAAGTAGTTTCATAAAGCTTCTCCAACCAACAAATTAAAATTTTGTGCAATATATTATTAAATACGTATATCAACTAATAAAAATGTTGAAATAATTTAATCAGATGTGTTGAGTTTTATTATTTTCTAAAAATGGAGCTATGTTAAAATTTTATTGTGGTACTACCCGACTTAAATTTGAATCAATCAATACAAACATAGTGTTCAGATAATATATAATTGTTTAAAAAAAATTATGAAATATAAAAGAAAAAAAAATACACATGCATTTGTTGAAAACGGATCATTTTTGTAGACGTTAGAGAGTCTAGCGCACTTTTAGTCATAATTTTACACTGACTCTCTAACACAATGAAGTCGAGTCGGACCCACTTTTGTCCACATGTTGATTATTTTGAAGGGATTTTTCACATTAATGTATAAAACGACCATCTATCTTTAGAAATAATGAAATGTCCCATTATTTGGGGTATTCAATTATCATGTTCACTTACGGAGAAAAGGCCGTTTCGTGTTTTTTTTTTATTCTCTCTTTTTAAAAATTTAGCTTAGTGCAAATTACATTTTTTTTTCCAACAGATATTAAAATTATACGGCTCTCTCTTCTATTATTAATATATGTACTATATTTTCTTTTCCTGCCTTTTATCGACAGCATTTGGTCATATTTAGGCTCTAAAGATATTTATATTTATTTTTGTAAATAAAAAAATAAGACTACATAATTTGAGATTTTTCAGAAGATGGAAGTGACATTTTGGAAGAGAATGAGTAGTATTATAATTTTAGATGAAAAAGATAATAGAAAGGCTATTCTGTACAAATCAAAATTTTCAGAAAATTGTCTAAATTTTAAAGTTAAAAATATTATACAATAGTCGAAATTTAAAATGAAACTTTTTACTTTTTGACCAAAAATAATAAGTAGGAGACATTTATATGACTTTCCTTTGTCCAAAACCACAGCACGTGCAATGATACAATGTTATCGTCCTCTCCACACACCCCACATTTACACCCACAAAATACACAGTACAATAATAACTCATTAATAATATATGTATATATGTAAAATATATATATATATATATATAGTAGAACCTATAAAAAATCGGTCAAATATATTATATAGTTGACATAATTATGTTTTTTTAATTAAATTTGTTATTTAATTTATATACATCAATTCTATTTAAAACTCTATCCTCTACAACAAATTCAAGTTTTATTTGCTCTCTCCATTTGAGAGCCATCATAAATTATCTGAGTACTATCATGCAATAATTATTTAAATTTACTGAAAAGTTAAAATATTTTACTATTATTGGTATGCAGAAATTTTAAAATAATTTTATTAAACGTTTCCTAATAAAATCCAATTATCTTGACAAACTAATCCAACAGATTTTAAGCTGCTCAGCTGGCTTAGCTTCAAGATTATCTCATATTTTTGGAAACTTTATATTTTTTTTTATCACAGTCATTTATTTAGACGATTTAAATTAAAGAGCGAAGATTAAAAAAAAAAGGCAAATTTCATAAAGTTTTTTTTTCTTTTAATATGAGCCGTCTATTTTAAAATAAATTGTTACAATTAGAAACATAACAGTCATATTCCTTAAATGATCCCAATTCTTTTTTTTTTTTTGGGGGGGTAAGATCCCAATTCTTACTTTCTTATTTTCTTGTATCAACTTCTGCCAAATTAAGAACATCTCTATAAAGTTTCTTACCTAAGGTGGTTGATCTTAATTCTTAACCATACATTGCCCTCTTAATTACTCCAAAGTTATTACACAAATACCTATCATAATTAATGCACTAAATGACCTTTGTTAATTCCATGATTTGTATATTCAATATTTTTTTTAAAAAAATTATATTAGAGTTAAAACTGATTCATCTCACTTGACTATCATATTAATAATAACGTTTGTAGTTTGATATTGCGCATAAATATGATTTATTTGATAAAAAATAAATTAGGGAAAGTTTTGTGCAGTGGAACCTAATATATATAATTAAACAAAAATGAATATAATTAACTCCAATTTAATATGTTAGGCAAGATGTGTGTGTAGATTGTGAAATTGATGAAAGCGAGGGTTAGGCCAGTGAATGGGATTGTCTTTTTCCCCTACGAAGGGAATAATTGTTTAGAAGAAAAGAAAGTGTCAGTGTTAGGAAGATTTATAATTAAACTCAGCAAAGTCATATGTCGTTTACCTGATCGATGCTGAAATAATCTGCATTTCTAAGTCTTGTTTGTTTCCTCGTTTATTTCCTTATCTTTGTTTTTTCCATTTCCAAACAAATATTCTTTGCTAAGCAAGTTTCATCACAGTCCACCAACTCCCATTAATCAATTGCGTTATTAGGTGTCGTACGCTCAATATAGTGTTAGACACTTTTTTGGGCAATAATGTTGATTGTTTACTGGCCGTCCGATTGCTTTTTCATTTTCTTCTTTCTCTCTCTCATTCACTCATTATTTCTCCTTTTAACTAATTTTCTTTTTTTAAGATTAGTCTAAGTTTGAGTTTTTAAATATTTGTTATCATTAAAATTTATTATACTTTCATTTTAATTTCGCTTCGTGTCGTTTAAGAGTGGGTTATATTTAATAGTGTTAATGAAGGAAGCGGCAACATTGGAGTGGATAATGACACTTACCATTGATTTAAATTCATGAATTTTAGAGCTATTTACTTTATTTGGTTCTTCTTTTATATCTTTTCTATTTTTAATGATTGGATTTCATAATTTTTCAGTTTTTTATTGGGACGTACATGAAGCGGTGAACAAGTCAGTTAGGAAGCAGATTAAAGAGTTAAGAGAGCTTATTACTAGTGACATATTCGGGACTCTTCAGTTAGGAGGTGCAAAATCTTCATTCACCTTTTTAGATTTAATAGTAGTTCTTTTAAATTAATTTCAATCTGTTGCTTATTTGATAGTAGTTTTCTCTTAAAAAATTTTTATTACAAAAAAAATATTTTTACTTTTAAATTCTAATTGCATAATCAATCAACCAATTTGATAGAATTAGACATATGTACAAAAACCTCAAATTTCAAGTTTTTATAATGTGGTTCATAATAATGGAATGAGAAATTAACCATCATAAAAAAAATTCATAAAATTGACTTCACAAATATGTTATTCATGATCTTAATTATATAATCAATCTATCAATATGATAAAATTAGACTTATGTATAAAAATCTCAAATTTCAAGCTTTTACAAAGAGGTCGCTAACAATAAAATGAGAAAGTAACTATCATCAAAAAAAATTTCATAAAATTGACCTCACAAATATGTTACTGATGATCATAATTACATAATGAATCAACTAATTTGATAAAATTAGACTTATGTATAAAAACTTTAAATTCAAGCTTTTACAAAGATGTCTCTAACAATGGAATGAGAAATTAACTATTATCAAGAAAAAATTTTAGTGACTTTAGGGAGTGGGGTTTCGTGATTATGAACAGCAAAAAGGAATTGAGTCACTAAATAAGGCTTCAAAAAATGTTAAGGGGGTTTAAAAACAAAAAAGGAGAAGGGCAAAATAAAAATAAAAAATTTTTTATATGTAAATTTGTAAAGCTGCACCCTCCTCAATTACATGTGGCTTCGTCACTTCTGACTACACCTAGAGGTTTTCTGAAGGTGAATACAAATGGAAGTTCGTTGGGACGAGCTTGGGATCTAGATCATCAAGATTTCAAGCTACATCATTGTCCTTTGTTTTTTTTAGAGGTTGGCACACCTGCTATTTTGGCAAAAACAAACTCCTTTAGAAAATAAAAGATTAGAGATGAAAAAATTCGTCGCAATTGTTTAAAAACAGATTTAGATCTTGACATCACAAACAAATTGAAGACAGAAAAGAGATTATGTCTCAGAATTAAAGACTGATTTTTCTACCTTAGATCATGGACGAATTTTTTTGTCTCTAATTCTGTCTCAAATTCTTTGAACATGTTTAAGAACCAGTGGATTATTGAATTAGTCAAATTTAACCACCCAAAATTTTTTTATCCATATTAAATAATACCAAATTAGAAGATACATTTATTTATTAGTCTTTTCAAAATAATAGTGTCCAATAAAATACTCTATATAGAAAAAGATATGAGACAATACTATATGTAGAAAAAGGTAGGAGAGTCATTTTTTGATTTAGACTATGTGAGACTAACAAAATTTGAGACAAAATTTATTCTGTCTCAAATTTTTTAACTAGATTTTAAAAACAAAATATTTCTTGCTAAGATGAGTTCAAGAGTATTTCTAGCCTTTGTCTCTGAAAGGAGTCTTCTCAAGAGATACGGCTAGCATCCGTAGTTCACTACACTTCTACAATGTTTCTTAGATTTTATTTTTTTAAAATTTTTTTAAATGATTCGTGGTTCGCCAATTAAATATCAAAATTTTGACCCATTTATTGAAGGTGGAATCTGTATTTCTATTTTTATAAGAGCAGAGCAGAGAGATCAAAGGCAACAGGGAGAGTTAATTTCATATGTTCGTAAAAATAAGGGTTTTCAAGGACAAGTAAAAATTTTTATAAGAAAAATGACAAAAAGAAATACAAATTTGAGATTATCGATCAGAGCCAGATAGCCCATGTGTACGCTGACCAAAAAGTACTCAACTCATGATTATGCCCACCCTCTTTTTCTTTTTCTTTAAATAGAATACCAACTGACATTTAAATATCATAAATGTTGATTAATTTAAATTTGACTCAAATAAAATTATAATTAGTGATAAAATTTTTTTATTAAATTTTAATACAATTTTATTATTAAAAAATTAAATTTAAAAATTTTAATTAAATTAAAATAATCTCTTATTAATTAACTTACACATTTAATATGAGGCTGATATAGTATTTATTCTCTTCTTCGTTATTAGGAAGTTTCTCAATAACTATGTAACAAACCTTATTTTCTTAACAAAGATTTTATTCATGTATAATATGAGGTACTCACATCTAATAATTACAATTATTTGAAAAATAAAATAAAATTGACAATCATAAAAGTTTTTCTTGTCCAAATAATTATGTGTCTTAATTATATATATTATATAATATATGCTCATCTTTACATTAATCACGAGAAAGCGTACAAAGAATCCAATCTTTCATGTGGCTACGTACTGGTTAATAAATTATTTAAGATTTTTTAAGTTAATCAAAGTTTAAACATAAATATTCTGTCAAAAAACTAAATCTGAGTGCAAGGTATATGCACATCGGATTCTTATATAACACTTTTCAATGTCTTCTCTTAATATGATTACATTTACATTTGGTGTCTCACACACATGATTTCTTTAAGAAAACACACACACACACACACACACATATATATATATTCTCCAAAATTGACATGATGTCTTTAAATTAAGTGGTGGGGCCTCATCTTATTCTTCAACAAATCTTCATTCAATTTAATAACTTTTTGGGGAACCAGCATGCCAGCCTATGTACCTCTTGAGATGTTTCTTATTTAGAAAAAGACAAAGTATGCTTAAATTACCAAATTTCCTTCATCACCCCCCACTTGCGCTTTTAAAAATTGCTAATTGATGAAGCTTTATTAATGATTGCAAAGCCTGGCTCTAGAAGGCAATACCTGTGGTTTAAGAACTTCATATCTGTTTTACTTTTTTGCTTCCTTTTGTTACATAGGACCTAGATGAGGTGAAAAAGAATGAAAAGTGAATAGGGTAAAAATTGAAGGTAAAATTATGTCTCTAATATTTATACTAAATTTTAATTTTGTTTATAATATTTTTTTTATTTGTATCATTTATGTTTTACATGTTTTATTTTTGTTTCAAATCTATATTTTTTTATTAATATCGTCTATTTCATTAACGAACAATGTTGATTGAGAGTTTAGTAAAAATAATAGATTTGAAACAAAAATGAAACATATAGGACATAACTGACGTAAAAAAATGTTTGAGACGTAAAAATAGTAAATTTAAATAGTACATTTTTTTTAAATCTATCATTTTTATTAACAATCCAGTCAATATTTTTTATTAGTAGAATAAATGACATTAATAAAAAAGTAGATTTGAAACAAAAATAAAACATGGAGGACATAACTAACGCAAAAAAAAATAAAAACTAAATTAAAACTTAATATAAATATTAGAAACACAAAAATACTTTTGCCAAAATAGAAAGAGATTAAATTAAATTCAAATACAATAAAGCACCAAAAATAGCATACTACTAAGAAGTATAGATAATTTTTAGGACGAATTTGATATATTGTTATTTTTATATATAGTTTATGGTATTATAAATAAAGGTTATATAATATTAACATTAGGAAAATATGATATTTATGAAAATTAAGAAAGTTAATAAATGGCGGAGAGGCATGAGATAATTACATTAGTAAAGGCTTGATATTTTGAATGACACTCATGATCTCCAATATTAGTGTACCAAACATAATTATCTTTGAATATCAATTAACATTTAAAATATTAAAATCAAAATAAGATTATAATCAACGTCGCCTCCTCTATATTGTAGTATACTAAATAACTCATATAAACTCATTGACTCAGGCAATTCATATTTAACTCTGTTTTGGATGTTATGCAGTGCACCGCTAATTTAATGGTGGCAGGTTAAGCCATGCCTTCTATTCCGTCATCTTAATATCATTCTAAAATCTAAGTGTTTCATAATGAATAGGTTATATTATAGTTTTCACTTATCATCAAGAGCCAGTTTGTCATCATCTTGATTTATAATCTCTTGCTGGCCCCTCTAAAAGATTGAAAGTTCAGTGATATTGATTATTGACAATAGAATGTCTACTTATAATTGTTAAAATGGGCTTCGTCCATTGGCCCTATTCATTCTAATTCTGAAAATGGGATGAGATGAATCAATAGTTTAATTGTCTATTTTAAAGAAAGACTTTTAGTCAAACTCATAAAAAATATTAGAACTTAGATGAATTGAGATAGTCGGCCCTTGCGGACTTTTTAAAAAAAAAATTATTTTTTGTATTTTAAAATTTAATCTATTTTTTTTTAGAAGTTTAGTTATATATTTAAAAGTTTTACAGTTCTTATATCTAATTTCTTTATTTAAAATAATTAAAAATTAAATTTAAAAAATGACCTATTTTAAGGTTAATATATTTTTTAGAAATTTAATTTAATTTTTAAACTTTGATTGTTTCAATATCTAATTTTTATTATTAAAATAACTAAAAATATATTTTTTTAAACAAGATAAATAGGTTCGCCCACAGCCTATAATAAGTCGTTATAAAGGCACAGTTCAGTCCAATCCATACTCGCCATTAGCCTTGAAAAACTTTGGGCTGAGGTAAACCAACCTGACTTATTTGACATCCATGTGCCTGCCTTTTAGAAATTACAATTATTAGACAATGGATTCTTTCATTTCAAGGAAAAAAAGCTAAAACTAGAAAACATGGCCAGCCTATATATGGTGTGACGTAAGAGCTGTGCACAAAACCAAAACCATATATATAGACAAAAGTCAATAGATGCCTGCCGACGTCTATACGCCAGATTGTAAAGAAGCTTTGAGTTAGGTTGGAGATAAGTGATGAAGAATCTTAACGCCTTTATCATACCTAAAAGAATATTTGATTATAAAAGTACTGATCAGTCTCAGACAACTCAGTGAAATGTTTCTGATCATTTAATGAGGACACATTCTTTTGCTGAATCTCATAAGAAATTTGTAGGGTCATGCTTCTGGCTACAAGAAACATCATTTCAGCTTCACACCGGCATGATCATCATTCATGGCTCTGAAAACCAGCACTTCCATGAGCTGCTTTGTTAGCTTTCTGCTTAAAGTACCATCATAATTTAGCTAGTTTCTATTTCAATACTCTGAAAAGGAAAAAAGAATAAGAATCACCAACTACATAAGCCGATTTAGCGGATCCTAGAAATTTAATCAGCAAAACAAGCACCTCGTAAGAAAGTGATACCAAACATATGTAAAGAAAGGAATACTAACAGAAATAGATGAATAAAGCAGAATAGAAGGTTGGAAGGTGTAAAGAAATGGCAGCTTCAAACTGCTCCAGGTTGTCTAAAGATTCTCGAACCTTAATATGGGTGACATAGTGACATGTTTGGTCAAATAATCCTATTAACCAAACCGGAGATGAGGAAAGTCAATTTGGGGACAAAAGGACAAATACAGAGAGGAAGAACAGAAAGATTTTGGCTTTTGTTTATGTTTGTTTTTGCTTTCGGGATATTAAGTCAGAACTTTTTAAACTGCGAAATTATATTTAACGACTGAAAATAGGAAAATTTGACCATTAAGTTACCATTATATTATGACGTTTGCTGTAGATATTTCCTTCTCTGGTCGTTTATTAAACTGTCCTCAAATGACAGATGCCCCAACTTCAACCAGTATGAAACATAACTGAAACTAAGCATTGTTCGATTTCTTTTTCTGTTATTTTCTAATCATATGATGCATGATGTGCTTGTACTGAAGGTAACTGAATTTTATATTAGCAGCTAAAGTGTTAGACTTGGAACACATGGTTATTGGTTTAGTTTGCACGAATGACATCTACCTATTGATGATCGAATTTGAAGGAGAAATCTCGTATTATTTTCTGCCCATTTTTTAAATGCAACATATATATTTTAGATTATTAACAAAAATAAAAAATAAAAAATCTCACATGAGTTAACCATTATTTTCCAACTTTAAAATGTAATACTATATCTTATTGAAATATTACAAAAATATAAATATGTTATGTTTGACTTAAAACTAACATTCAAAAATCACTGACTTATTATAACTTGGGAAGGTAAGATTATACTGTTCAGATAGAAATGATATCCTCAGATGACCCATTGACTACCCTATTTAAATATCCATTTAGTAATGAATTTAGCATTTTATTTTCTTTTTTGTACTATTTTAATATGTAAGACTAAGATTTTGTTCTAAAAGATTTAATTTTCAAAACTCAAAAGATGATATTGGTTTCCCTAGATAGATATTTAAGTTCCAACTTTTCCTTTAGCATATTCAAATGATATCTGGAACAAAATCTATCTTTTCCAATGGTACAAGGTACGAAAATAAAATCTGCCCAAAAAAAAATGTTATTTTCTAGATTAAAAAAATGATATCAGAAACAAATATCAAGATTTAAGTACCATGCAAATTAAATTACTCTATCCAAAATTTAAATTACAGCCATTATAACCTAGATCATGAATAGCTTATTTGTTTCACTTTCTGACGCAAATTTACATTGATTCATACAACATAAATACATATTTGAATATTTTGGAACAGTATGCGAACTTGTTTCAGAACCAGCTGAGGTCTAAGGGATGCGGATAGCTCGTATATAATCACCCCCATTCTAACCAAGTAGACATATGTGGGGCAAAACTGTGAACTTAACTCTCATCTTTAGCTGGATCAGAAGAAGTTTTTCTTCTATCGTTTTTCACTTGGTATTCTATGAATAGAACGCAGAGTTCTTTTCTGAAACAAAGAGTTAGACTTTGCTATAGACACAAAAAAATAAGTTAGAATGAAACCAACTAAAAGAAAATATGGGACTGATGAGTTTGGCTTGCCAAGCCTCGACAATGCTGCTGATGAATCCAAGCTAATCGACGCAAACCTTTCTTCAGACCGTCCTCCCCTGCAAATCAACAAATAGTTTAGAAGTTTTATCTACAGAATTGTTAAGTAAAGATTCCTACTTGGACAACAAAAGACTGGGTTGCCTCAAGGGCATCAATGATCAATCATCTTCAAATCATCCAGGTCTAATTCTAAACGCACAACGCAGCTTTCTTACTAGTTTGAGACATAAATGTTTAACTGAAAAAGTTTTATGCCAATTGATCTTTTAGCGGAGTATCATAGCTCCTTTGAGAAATGTTCCAGAGTTTGGTCCTTGCCACCTTGAGTTTCACATTTAAACTCTTTGGCCAAGTTGTGATTTCTCCCTGAGTCAATAACAGTGAACTTTCAGATAGGGGAGCTTATAAGATGCAATCACCATACTTGGGCCCTCACACCTTTAGCTGGTGTCGTTCTTTGACAGAAAAATTAAGGTAAATAAATTGAGTTTTGTACCAGTAACTACTGAAAATATTAGCCTGCTACATATTTCTAGTTACCTCCTCTCCATATTACAAACTAATTATTAGTAATGTCAGAACATATAATAATAAAAATAAATAACTTCTCCTTCCATTAGTCAACTGTTCATATTTGATCTCACAACTTGGTGCATATACCCCAGCAATGTTGTGTTATACCTTAAGAAGTTTTTGATTGATTTCCATAAAGAACCATGTTTGATTCCAATACTTGAATGACCTTTTGGATCCGCCTTTCTGAATTCATTAAGTCTCCCTTTAGGTGTCCCTGAAAAGCACAGTTGCAAAAAGTCATGAATATTTCCTTCCAATCATTCATGCACGTCCTGCAAATCTTTCTCCTATTATATTTAATCCAAAGGGATTTAAGAAAAATGAACCATTACCAACATCATTAGAAGAAAGTGAATCATCTCTGGCAGATGCTCTAATTGAAGCCAATTCCTCGACAAGTACACGTTCAGTACCACTATAACAAGCAGGATTTTGAGGAGAACAAAAAGAAATCCAAAGCATAAGAAAACATCATAAAGTAACGAATAATTAGTGTACCAGAAAGGCATTATATGATTTTGAACTGAGGTCATATGTTCTCCAGGCACTAAAACTGTTTGTAATTGAAAAGAAATTCAAACTCAGCAATTACATTCATGGAAACTTCTTTTAAGGTGAAATATTATTGCGGACTCCTTTTATTTGCAACCACGGGGAGTATGGACAACTAACCAAAATTTTCAGATGAAAACGTTAAATGCAGAACCATAAAGCAATGAAGCCATCCAGGTTTTAATTGGTATGTAAACATAAGACTCGCTAAGAGTTGTTGCCTTTAGGGAAATAACACTTAAGGGCTATTAAAGCTTCTTTTGCAGAAGGTAATTTGACAAACCACTAATCTCCACTTTGAACAATATTCGAACAACCATTTTTTCAAAATACGTATATCTCTTATGTTAACAAAAATAAACAGAGTTTAATGTTACTAACCCTTGCCCTCCTATCCACCCAACACCCCCCCCCCCCCCAAAACACAAAAAAAAAAACCTAAACCAAAAAAAAAGAGGAAGATACATCTATAAGCTGTAACATTTATGGTTACAATAAAGATGTAAGAAATAAGTGAAAGATAGTTCAAAGTGTACAGACCTTATATCTTTTGGAATAAGAACATTCACAATGAAGTAGTGATCCCCTCGAACAGATGGTTTCTTCATGTCAGGAACCCCCAAATGTGACAACTTCACTGAATCTCCAGGTTGAATACCAGAAGGAATTTGGAGATCCCTCGTACCCTCAACAGTATTTACCTGAAACAAGCACTAAACTATGCATGATGAAATGTACATAATGATTGAACTTGTATATATGCTTCCATTTATAACACATTTAGAAAAGAAACATATTATAAACTTTTAAGAATCTTAGAGACATCTCCAAACACAGATAGTCAGAATAATACTCATGGAACTCCTCATAAACACATAGGGAAGCATGATCATCTGTTTAAGCAACCACATTGATGATATAGATTGGTTTTACTTAAAAATGAGAATACAAAATTGCTAGCAAAGGACTTCAAGGGAAGCTTGAGCGTTTGAGTAAATAAATCACATGGGAGACATAGGTTGTTCATAGAAAAAATTTAAAGTAGAATATTCAATTGTTAGCAAAGGAGATTACTTGCATTCTGAGTGTAAAATTAATCCTATCCACTGGGTGAAGCTCAACTTAAGGCATCCAATCTGAACGGAAAAAGACATAAGCTGGTTGCATCTACACAACTGCACCAGGACTAATATTACCTTTTTAACAGATCCCAGTATTGCCTCTGTGAAGTCAATATTAATCTTTGAGTACAAATGAAGACCCTCTCTCCAAATTCCTTGCTTTTCATCTACATGGATGACTATATACAGATCACCAGCTATGTCCCTGAAAAGAATGCACCACATTTTTGGTTATCAGACACTTCATTTTCTAGAGAAGCTAGCATAGTATCGAGAACAAATAGTGATATCCATTGGTATGCTAACATCTAACCTATTCTTATCAAAATTCCCTTCTCCACGGATTTGCATTGTAGCTCCATCATTGACACCAGGAGGAATGACCACATCCATTGTTTGTTTAGACTGCACCTGACCACTCCCCCCACACCTCTGACAGTGATCAGTGATTATCTTGCCAAGACCACTGCACTTAGAGCAGGTTGAAACCTAAAAAGAAAAATGATATCATTATCCATCTGTTCTGTTTTGCAAATGATATACAAAGTATTAAATATAGGAGAAAATGCAAATATCCCCCTTCAACTTTGAGCCATATGCAAACACCCCTATCAACTTTAAAAGCTAGAAAATACCCCCCAATTGTCACCCTTCAGAATTTAAACCCTTTTGTTCATTTCCGCATTAACATTGCTAACAGAGATGTCACATCAAATACTGTCAATTTGTGAAATGGCACACTTCTATTCTTTTGGAAATGACACATTGCTGACAATAGAGTCTTATGTGAGAGTTTGATGTGGTATCTCTGCTAATTGAGTTAATGGGGAAATAAACATAACGGTTTAACTCCTAAAGAATGCTAGCTGCGGCGCTGTCTGCAAATGGCCTGAAGTTAAGTAGGGTATAGCAT
This sequence comes from Biancaea sappan, assembly GCA_037074585.1. Lineage (NCBI taxonomy): Eukaryota > Viridiplantae > Streptophyta > Magnoliopsida > Fabales > Fabaceae > Biancaea > Biancaea sappan. Next base: position 1,082,141 of record CM073492.1, on the reverse strand, counting down.
TTTTCCACAAAATATAATTTATGAGTACTCTAAGCATCAGAAATTAGGAAGCAACTTTTTACTTTTTTTTTTTGTGGAAAAAAATACTTTGGAGGAAGGGAGGCAAAGAAACTAAAATTGCTATCTATCATGGAAAGAGGTATCTGATACAATCCCTCAAAAGACATATTCTAGAAGGACACGTGGCAGCAAGGGTAAGAACTAAATTATTTTGAACAAGTCCAATTATATAAGATGTTGGGAAGAAATGAAGACTTAGTCAACCAAGAAGTGGAGTGATTATCCCCTGAAGTTTAGCCAGCATATCATCCACTACTGTAACTGTTATGGTTCCACAGTTTAGAGTTATTAGTTATTTACATTATCTCCTAGTTTGTAGGAAGTCAGTTATGTTTATCTTATCTCCTAGTTTGTAGGAAGTCAGTTATGTTTATCTTATCTCCTAGTTTATAGTAAGTCAATTATGTTTATCTTATCTCCTAGTTTGTAGGAAGTCAGTTATGTTTATCTTATCTCCTAGTTGTAGGAAGTCAGTTATGTTTATCATTTTAAATAGTCATTTAGGATCAGTTGAGATTATCTGTGATTAAATATATTTGCTGTTATTGGAGTCTTGTCTTCTCCTTATGGACACATGTATTGGAGAAAATTAAGTGTTTAAGATTCTTGCACCATTTTCTTCCAATATCTCTCTGTTACTACTTTTTTTTAAAAAAAAAAATTTCCCAGCATCTATCAGTATCCTACATTATTACATAATACATATTTCATGATATGCAATGAAAAAGAAAATTGTAAACTAGCTTTACTACAGAAATGCGGGTAGCAAAAGAATGGAATTAGTAATAAATTAAGAATACAGTATTTGGTCATTGTCATGTTATTGAAATGTACATCACCTGAGACATTACTCCAAAGGGTGTTCTTTGACTTTTCATCTCTCCTCCTCTACCACCACAATTTGTGCATTGTTTAATGCAATTCCTTGATTTAGCTCCTGTACCATCACAATAATTACACGTCTGGAAACAAGGAACTTCAATTTCTCTCTGTCCTCCAAATATTGATTCTTCAAAGCTCAAATGAAGGTCATACCTGAATCGCAGAATTATATAAAATTAATACCATATATTACAATTAAATTTGTCAACATCTACCAACAGCATATACAATATCCTCCACAAATGTCAACCTCTTGTTTCTCAGTCATGGCAGTAGCCTATTTGGGAACACATTAACATTAAGCATTCATGTACTAGACAGATCAAATTGGTGTAAGTGACAAAATACTGGACAGACAACAGACAGGTCCTCTAATTCATTGCGTTTCTTATTGATGATCAGGATAATCTCTATTGGGTTCCCGGAGGTCGACCCCCCACCCCACATATTTAGACCCCAAGTGGGTCCAGGTAAAAAAAAAAAAAAGTGACCAGCATGCAAAACGATGCGTGCTGGCCACAGTGGGAGGTCGACCTCCATAGATAAATCCATCTCTATTTACTTCCAAGTGATTAAATTAATCGACATGACACTTTTAAACAAAATGAATTGAGTATTAACATATTGAATTGAAACATTCTCGTAACTGCTATTTATTCCTTAAAGCCCAGTCACCAAGTGAAGCATGACTCAATCATGAAGCATGTATAACAATATCCTCTACTTTCCAGTTTATTTCTTAAAGCTTTGAATGTCTTGGCATTGAGAAGAATGACATCTTCAAGGATCAATATTTGGTTCCTAAGTTATAGTATTAACAGAAAAGGTCAGTTACTTCCTATCGGTGCTTGTCTAGGTCTTATATAGGAGGTGTCATTCATAGATATTGGAGCATCAGGTCTTTAAAAAACCTTCATTAAGAAGGCAGTATCAAAGTGGATGCCTCTAAGTACTGAGTTAATTGTTAAAGGATTTTTGTCACAGTAAGTGTATGATAATGTGCCATCAACTTCCTTCATGTGTAACAAAGGCCAAAACCAATTTGAGAAGATAATTACCGAATATCAAGGCCATGTTTTCTATTGTTTCTCAAATTGAAGTCCATGCCTCCAAAAAGACCGTCCGAACCACCAAAGAATGTGTCAAATACATCAAAAGGATCAACCTGAGCAATTCATAAAACATCAGCAGTAAACTAAAATAAGTAGTACCAGACAGAAAACCAAACTCCTCCAAGGTTAGAAAAAGAGTAAAAGCAACATTTGTTTATAACGTAGGACTATATTATCAATCAAAGAGTCTTCAGTTCCTCTTGGACATTCCAGAAAGCAGAAGACATGAGTATAGACATACCCCTGAAGTACCAGCTGCCCCTCCATTTTCTCCTTGTAGACCTGCCTCACCAAAGCGATCATATAAAGATCTTTTTTCATCATCTGATAGAACCTATTATACATGCTCTGTTACCACAAGAATAAGGAGAGAAGCAAATGTAATGCATAAACAGTTATGACCTATGATGTAATACAATCAACTAAAAATTCCAGTACTTCATTCAATAACCAGGATTACATCCCAATGTAGAATATTAGTGCTCAGATCATGAGCATAAGCATAGTGGATAAATGAACAAAAGATAATAAAATAATGCATGGTAACCAAGAAAATACAAGAAAATAAAAACCTTTAACGGATCCAAAATTTGTTTCACGCAAGCACATATCACTGATAACAGAAAAGATTGTACTCTTGGGCAAAAGAATTACCTCATATGCAGCACTTATCTCCTTGAATTTCTCTTCCGCCCCGGGGCCCTTGTTCATATCTGGATGGTACTAATCCAAAACCCAAAAAAAAAAAAAAAATTGGTTGTTCACCACACATATTTTATATTCAAGTTTTGGATTCACGTAAAATCTAACAAAAGATAAAACTCCAAATCTTCAGTTACAATATTTATAATGCCATAGAAATTGCTGAATATAGTATAAGGAGGATGCAACCATTCATGAGCCAAGCGTTTATTTCAAATAGACTGATGGAGATGGAAACATGGGAAGAAAAATATTATATCATTAAAACAAATAATTAACAGCAGCTCTGGTATTCTTGGTAGGTCTTAGGAGGAATTACCAAGAGTTCTTGAGTTCAAATGCTGGTAGAAGAGGAAGAGAACAAAAGAACAAATAATTATGCTTATGGAAATCTTAGTCCTTTTTTTGTTTTTAAGGATGAAATTTCTTGGATTGGATTTGAATATGATGGTTATTACTATTTGTCAAGATTTCCATAACTCCAAATGAAAAAAAAAAAAAGAAAAAAAGACTCTTCTACCAGCATAACAAAAGACTTTATACAAAATGACTCCAAAAACTCCAAAAACGCTACATTTTACAAAATGACTCCAGCTACATTTTCTACAGAACAAGACCTCACGAAGCTGTAATCAACAAAAAAGACATTATGCATAACAAAAGAAAGAGGCTACAAATTTTGGCCCCAATAAACCAACGAAAGCCTTTATACACCTGTTTGTTACATGTACCATGGTCAACTGTTACTTCCCAAAGTTACCGTGGTAATGTGTCCAAACCTGACAAGGAGAGAAGGGGGAGAAAAAAGACCAAACACCCCGAACATCATTTTCCTCTTCTTTCTCCATTTTCTCAGAAACCAGACATAACCCATAGCAACATTACGTAAGCATATTAAGATGCATTATAAATTTTGAGCGAAGTTTAAAAACAACCAACCTTACGGGCCAGTTTTCTGTAAGCGCCCTTGATCTCTTGCAAAGAAGCACTCTTACTGACTTTCAAAGTTGAGTAGTAATCAGTCACGGCGGCTCTAACCACTGGACAGAGCGAATGTTTCCTGCGGGCGAAAACAGAACTTGGGTGCTGGAAATAACCAATTTTGCGTAAGAAATCAGAATCAAGAGCACGCAATCCGGAGCTCCGAACAGTCATGGGCGCGCAAGAGAATATTAACGCATTGGATCGAACCAAATAGTTGGGACTGTCATTGAACTTAGACATGGGGTTAAGGTTGGCATAGCAAGAGGAACTCTGGATTGAATGCATCGATGGAGGATTTAGCTCAGAAGTGTAGCAGAAGGGATTTAGTAAGATTAGAGAAGGAAGTGAAAAAGAAAGAGAAGGGGTTTAACGTTTACGAAAGGTTCAGCGAACAAAATTATTCTTTAATTCTTTGGCGGGTTTTTAAGCGGAAAGTCAGTCGGGCTGCTGATCCAAAAATACACATATCTGGGCCCAGGTTCCGAAGCTGGAACCTTCGGTTAGAATTTGGAAGATTAAAACTTGGTCCTTCTCATTTGCTTTTTTTTTTGGTAATTTAGTTTTTCATAAAATTTTATTTTTAATTTAGTCCCTTATAAATTAATATGTTATTAATTTAATTATTTATAAATTTTTGTTCTCAATTTGGTTTATCACATACTAATATAATATCAATTTAGTCTCTTATAAATTTTCTTCTCAACTTAGTTTCTCACATATTAATATGTTAATAAGTTAGTCTCTTTATGTGGTTGCTATTCAACAATTTAACGAAAATACTGATTTGACAATTAATTTATTTATGGAAACCATAACTTTCAATAGCTACAATTTTTGTTAAAGAAAAGAAGATATGATAGTGTGTTTAACGTTATTGAATGAATTGTTAAATTAATACTTCTGATAAATTATATATGGTAGCTACAAAAAAAAATTAAATTGATAACATATCAATATGTAAAAAATCATATTAAAAATAAAAATTTATTTGAGACTAAATTAATAACATCAATTATCAATATGTAAGGGACCATCAAGAATGAAAATTTGTGTAGTACCAAATTAAAAAAAATATTGCATTAATGAAAAATCAAAATAATACTTTAGTTGAATCTAAAATAATAACTGACAACAAATTATTCTCGTGAAACTTGTATAAGTGTCCAACTTACAAAAAATTTAAACATGTTGAAATACATGTTTATCAATTTTTTTTAAGTAAACTAAATATATATTTATAATTTCACATATATATATATATATATATATATATACACAGACACACACACGCACACATAGACAACACGTTAATGTTAAGATTAAATAAATATGTTAGAAGTTTTCTTTTGTAAGCAATGTAAGTTTGCATTCGGATTAATTTAAATTCAAACCATACTTGGCATTTTTTGTTATAAAATTATATTTAACAATTCATCCAGTCATATCCCTTCAAGTGGTGTGTTCTAAATTCCAAAAACCAACATGCGCACAAAGGAGTTTACTTCTCTCTTTATTATATCGAAAATATATACAATAATTAATATATAAGTTCATCCAAATAATTGTTAGCACTTAATATATTATAAAAAAGTAAATACACACACACACACACACACACACACACACATATATATATATATATATAATATCGCTAACAATTCTCCTACTTTGACTACATATAATTTTGAATATTGTATACGTACATATTATACATATATATAAACTTTAGTGTGCATCAACCTACTATCCAATCATATATATTACAAACAATCTAATTTATTAATCATAATAGCACATAACCAAAGGGCTTTCGTAACCAGTAATATTGAAACAAAACTCAATAGTGATCACAATGCTAATACAGTTAATGACATAGATCTAGTTTGGATGTATAACATAGAAATTACATGTAAATGATCTTTATCCATGCATATTTTCAACTGGTTTCTATATTTTTTCAATTTTATGCTAAATCACAAGAGAAAACAATCACTTATTTGAATTCTTTCCTTCACAACCAAAACTTAAATGTCTGAATGTTCAGACTTAGACGAACTATAGTTATTGTCACAAAACAACTTGGCGGCCTTATTATTACAAAATATTCTCAAAGCTATGATAAAATCAAGCAAAGTCAGCATCGAAGTATCCATTGACTTTTGAAGTCGATCTATTCTTTAGTAAGTGAGCATGTAATCTTTTGGTAGATATTTGCCCAACATTCTTAATATGTACGCTAGATATAAATGCAGACATATTTATGCATACACGAGACTCTCTATTTAACTTGAGGTATATGCATTTTTCCTCTCTCTAAAGGATCTATACAATAATAGCACTACAGTCTAAGGTTGTTGAGGTTTTTCAGTTTCAAGAGATCGAATCTCTTTATCCTAAATAAGAGTGATCTCTCCTTCTATTATGTTTTCAAGTTTATCCAAATTCATAGGTTCAACTATTTCAAGCAATATTACTTGATTTAGTGTACTCTTGACTATAGTAGGAATACTATCATATTCCACCTCAAACACAACATTCCTTATATAATCACTCCAATTGTAATCAACATCCTTAATGAACTTGACACTCTAAGGTTTCACTAGCTCTAGATGTACGTGTACCCTTAACTCTTGTCAGCTTACACTTAATGCACTCTACCACAAATATTAGATATCTGTAGAATGCCATTTGACATAAGTCTTTGCATTCTCTGTTTAGAGATATACCCTAAATGCTTATGCCATAATTTAGTTGAAGTTTCATCACATAGCTATGTTTAGTACCATAATTCACAATATAAAGAATCTCAAAGTTATTAGATTTCACACAATTTAAACGGTATAGATTATCAATTAAATAATCAATACTAATCAAATTTGAATTTTAAATAAGTATGGAAAGTTTCATTCCCAAATGAACAATTATACTAAAATTTGTTCAAGCATGAAACTGAAATTAAATTTTGTCTAAATGATGGTGTAATAAAGTATTATCTAAATTCAATATACATAAGTTCTCTAAATATAATCTAAAATGACTAATAGCTTCAACAACAGCTCATTTGTCATTTGCCACATAGATGAATCTTTCAGCATTAAGTAGTCTTCGCCTGCTCAAGCACTCTTGCATAGAGACACTTACGTGAGTAGTTGTACCTTAATCTACTCATCATATATCAGTAGGTACTAATACTAAATTAACTTCAAAATTGATAAAGTTAAATATCATACTCTTTTTCTCAAGCTATGCAGTGAATTTAGGACACTCATTTTTTAAATGTCCAACCTTCTTGCAAATGAAACAAGTAGCTCCCGAATCTTGTTTTTGTTTGCCCTTATGCTATGAAGTTCCCTGAACTGCAGTCTCATTCTCTTGAGTTCGCTTCCTTTTATTAAATATTTTATTTGTACCAGAAGTAGATGCTAAGTTTGCACTCTCAACCTTGTCAAGTTTTAACCTATCTTCACTTGTACACACTAAGCTATAAGTTCGTTCAGTATCTATTTTTCCTTTTGTGTATTATAAGAGATTTTAAAATGATTAAACTGTGGAGGAAGAGAGATCAAAACTATATGCACGAGTATGTCTTCTAAAACTCTAACTTTACAAGGTTTGACATTTCCATGATGTATTCTTTTATGTTTCCTTTTTACCCTCATATCTCATTTAAACAAGTTAGTTAAAATTATACTTGTTTCAACCTTTTCGTTAGGAGCGAATCGGTCAGAGATTTTATTAAGAAAACTCTTAGCATTCGGATCTTTCGTAATCCCACCCCTAATATATTCCAGAATAGTGTATTGCATGATTTGAAGACTTATGTCTCAAATGCAGTTCTTTGCTCAATAGTACTTCTGTCAGTCATGCCTGCAGGGCGTTCAACCCTCAAGGTTTAGTCCAAATCAAAACAGCCGAGCACTATCATAACATGTTATTTCCACCATTGAAATTGGTACTATTTAATGTAACATCCCATATTTTCTTTATCTAAACCTTGAGTAATATTAAATTAAGTTGTATATGTCTTTAAATGCCTAGAAATAAGTAATTAGATAATGGCATAAAATAACTAGGATAATTAAGTTAAATATAGAAGAAAAACTGAGTTCTGAGTGGAACAGTCGACTTCTTATAGTCAACAGTTGACTGATAGCAATTGAAATCAGACCAAACTTCTGAAATTTGCAATCAGTCAACTAGTGGAGAGAGAGTAGTTGATTGATTACACTTTATAAGACTGAAATTCTATATTTAGTAGTGATCAATTGACTGAAATTCTAGATTCAATCGACTGTCAAAGAGCCATCAGTCGACTAATAGCATTATAGAGTGTGAGATAAGTCAGTGGAATGCTGAAAAATCAGTGTGAAATTTGACAAAAATACCCCTAACATATTCGAGGAAGCTCATAAATAAGGGAGTATGAATAAAAAAGGCATTTTATAATAAAAGCTCTATAAAGACTTTTTTAGAAGCTAAAAGAGAGAGAAAGAGAAAAAATGGTTCATTATTTGAAAATAGAGAGAGAGAGAGAGAGAGAGAGAGAGAGAGAGAGAGAGTGTGTCACATCCCAAAAATTGAGTATGTGAAAAGATACTACTCATTTGATGTAATTCTCAAACATACGTTATATACATATATTCTGTAAGGTTTTACATTCAACCTTAATCATTCATTCCACACTACATAATTATATTCATCTGATAAGCAAATATAGACATACATAGTCTGATATTTCTATCTCATCGCAAGCCTAGGAGACCTATAGAAAATACATAGCTTTTCTAATATCCACATTAATAAGTACTGGTGTCCCACCAGACAGAAATAGAGAATAATCCCAAGGGGCTTCTAATCTTCAAACAGATTCTCTTCTTCTCTGTTTTCTGTATCTGAAAAAAATAATCATAGGGAGTGTGAGTTTATTTAAAAACTCAGTAAGTAAATAACTGTACTATATAAAATATCAAAAGTACAAATACCACATTTACTCATATAATTAATTATCTTATACATCGAGTAGTATGGGACTCTAACCCTTTCAAACTCATGAATAAGATTTCATAGATATACACCGAGTAGTATGTGACTTTAACCCTTTCAATTCGTGTATAGATTTCATAGATATGCACTGAGTAGTATGGGACTTTAACCCTTTCACACTCGTGTATTAGATCCCGTAGATCCTTACTCATTAATAAAATAGTGAGAATTCATCACATAGTACAATTGTCATGAAATAAATAGTTTCTTCATACTCTTATTTCTACTGATCATCATATACTCCCATATGAAAAATTAATTGCTTATTATCCAAATAATATTGTAAATGGGACTTATATTGTACTTTGACTAGTAATATCAAAGTAGCTGAGCAAGGTTATTCACTCACCTTGATGTTTGTCCAACTTTACCTTGTTCCACACTAGAATTTGTGTAGGAAAATTTCCTAGTAAAATATATTACAAGGAATCATAAGAAAGGAAACAAAATCACGAAAATACGTAAAATTTTCTGACTGCTACAGTAACGGGTTGCTACAGTACGGTTTGCTACAGTAACGGTTCACTACAGTACCGGTTCGCTACAGTACGTTGACTGCTACAGTACCGTTGACTGCCGACACTACAGTACTGCTACAGTAACCCGAAGAAAATTTTCCAGATTTTGTTTCGAAATCCCTGGTTGCTACAGTAACTCGGTTTTGCAGAAAAATCTTTCAAAAATTCATCCTTTCCTTTCTTGTTTCAAAACCAGAATTTCAACTCTTTTAACCGATTATAACTCAAATATAACTTCTAAAACAACTGAGATTCATGAATTATCATCAAAATCTTCAAGAACAAAACCTCCTCTGATCTTCTACATAAACTGAAATTTAAGGAAAATAATCGGATTAAAGCTTACCTTTGATCCTTACAAAGCTTTTGAACCGAACAAATAATCGAACTTCTGAAGATCAAGGAAAGGATTTGAGAAGAAAATGAAGAACTGAGAAAGAATCTTTTCTGCTTCCTTCGGCTCAAGTTTCAAATATGAGGTTACTATTGAAACTTTATATTAAATATTTCTAATGGGTTATTCAATAACCCATGGGTATCCATAACCCAACATCCAAACCCATCCAGTCAATTTACAATAAATGGATTAATTGACCATTCTGCAACCACTTTTCCATGAATTTCACCATTCTTAGAATATATCCCTCATTGTGCAAATATTTAGTCCAGTCATTTAACTCAATTTTCATAAATAATATTCAAAGAGAACAATTAAATATGAAAATTAAAAATGACCAAAATAAATAACTAAAGTAACGTTGTAGAATTCTAAAATACTCTTAAGCGAATTATATTCTGAAATTAACGGGTATTACAGAGAGAGAGAGAGAGAGAGAGAGAGAGAGAGAGAGAGAGAGAGAGAGAGAGAACATAAAGAAGAATAAGAAGAGAGAGGAGGAATCCTTAGTTGAGAAGATAGTAAGAAACTACAAAAGGTAATTTTCCTAACTTGATTCCTCTAGTTTAGATGAATTATAGAGCTTAAGAATTGATAGCATAAGTAAATTTTAGACTAAAAGAAAGAAAATAATAAGAAGTGGTCTGAAATTTGAGAAGAAAGAGGAATTAGAGAGGAACTAGAGAGAAACTAAAGAAAATTCACAAACTTTAGGTCTAAGAGAATAAAATGTAACTAGTTTTTCATAAAAGCAAGTTATTTTATTTATTTATCAAGCTTTTGTATGATATATCTAGTTTTTATATTAAAGTTTTCCAATTAAAGTCTTAGAAAGAGATTTTTCATGAAATGTATAGATTAATTCCTCATGGGATGACGAAACCAGAACATTTCCTCATGTTATGCAAAACTTTCCTCATAGGATGTAAAAGTTCTTATGGAATACAGAATTTCCTTATGGGATGTAGAGTACTTTTTATGATAAATAGTTAGAAGTTATAGTGCACTATAATAAAAATGAGAATATTCTACTCACATGTCCATATGATAGCTTTTATTTCAAGGAAATGAAAAATATTTATTTAGATTACTTTTATGATTGAAATGGTTATATTGTTGTTTTCATAGTATATACTAACTACTAAAATTTATATCTCACCATTTCTTATGACTGAACATTTCAGGAGCTAAAGTAGAAAAGCAGGAGAAAGAAAAAGAATAGAATGGCTTGAGATAGTTTATAAATAGAGAAAGGTCTTTCCATATAATCTTTTGGAGACCTATGTACATTTCTATGTATGTATGGAAACATATGAGTCTTAATGTATATATACGTATCTAAGTGTATGACTATGTGGATAAAAGAACTAGAACTAAGATAGTTATAACTTTGTTTTTGTGATATTGCCTAGATTGTGTAGAGTACATATGTTATATTTGCATAATCAACTAATGAAAAAATCAAAAAATGAAGTTTATAAGCTACCAGTTGACTGATAGAGTGTCATCAGTCGATTGGTACAAGTGAAAATATAAAGTACATGACTTATCAGTCGACTGGTACCCAATATTAGTTGACCGGTAGCCTTTGAGATCTTGAGATATATTAGACAGAAGACGACCAATTGACTAATAGCTGTCTGGCAGTCTACTAATTGTCCTATGTATAGCTTCAAATTTTTATATTTTTAATGCTCCATAATTTTGCTATTTTTATAAGAATTGGTATTTTTCAAGAATCTTTAAAAGAATCCTCAGAGTTTCACCATTTTTCCTACATTACTTCTACTGCAATTTCCTAAAATTGTAAAAGTCTAGTAAATATTACATTTAGCATAGGAATATTGCTCATATTTATAGAGATATTCGCAAAGGCAAATACTAAACAAAACAACAAAATAAATATGCTCAAAACAACATACATATGTATTTAATAACACATATACTCAAATGTAAATTAAAAGGTTTCATCTAGATACAGAGGCACCTAGTACAACAATATCTATTAGTCTTTTGATAAAATAAATGTCTTGTTAATGACACTATTTACAAATATAGTTGAAAAATGTACACAAAAACAAACAAATTTAGTATATACTTTCATTTGGGTCGACATATCTTAAGTAAGTATCCAAAATATATCTCACATCACACTCATATGTATATTAAGGGTTTCATTTAGATATAGAGATGCTATCTTTGAACAGAATAAATATCTTGTTAATGGAACTTTCTACACATATAATTTGCAAATGTAGACAAAACAAACAATCTTATTATATACATTCCTTTAGGTCGACATATTCTAAGTAAGTTTCCAAATATATCTTATATTTGCAACTTTTCTTAGCCTGACCAATTAAACTCTTTTGAGATATTTAATATGCATAGATATTTAACATGTTTTTCTTGTTAGAATTAAATTAATTTTACCTAAACTAGTTACTTTGGTAAGCAAATAGTTCAATCAATTTAATTATAATAACAAAACATAATTTAAAAAGATTAGGATTCAAGAAATATCCACACTTTGTGATTTAAAACCTCAAAAAAAAAAAATTTTGTTCCAAATGATCCAAATCACACTCAGAACATTTTCATGAACCTTAAACCTTAAAAAACACATATGGGTTTGATGAAACTCTAAATTTAATCGATAAAAACCATTTTAATTAACCCAAAATACACACAATTATAAATTTGAAATAATATGGTTCCCGACATACTCAGACCCAATTCTCCATAAAATTCAAAATTTTGAGCAATATATTAATGACAAAATATAATTGAGATAACGTTAATATCACCAAATTGAGATAAACATGACATATATAACATACGGATTTGGATTCTCTCAAGAGTCTTTGAAAGAAGTTTCCTCAAGGACCAAATTTGGATTGTTGGAGGTTCAGATTAATTTTATGTTTTTTTTTCTTTTTTTAATAAAAAATTTATATGATTAAATTTAAAAAAATATATAAAATTGAACTTATTAAAAATTAATCATGTAATCTTTTTTTTTAAAAAAACCTAAAACTAATTTAAACTGTTCTAACGATCTAAACTTAGTCATTGAGATCTATAACATACATATGACGTCATCTCAATAACACATAATATCATCTCAATCCATATAATTGATTTTCAATAACATACATATAATTAAAATATACAAATGGATCAAATCCAATAATTTCTCAAGTCCTGATTAAATCTCAGATATTCAATCATTTAGATCATCACAAATTCAATTAAAATATTCGATCAATTTGATATCACCAATACCACTACAATCTCAAATTCATTTGATATATGATTATAGACTGGGGCACAAAGAGATAATAAAATTATGTGATCCCAAATTCAGTTTAGGAAAAATATACATGCATAAGGCATTTACCATCATCATGAATCTCCAATTCAATTAAATCACATGGATTCAATCCTTTTACATAAATCACCGTAGTCATATATTTGATGTTCAATTATAATCAATGAATCCGTATAATCAATCATTAGATTGATTCAAATCAATTATAATCAAAGATATTGATTTACAAAATTTTATCTTCTTTGCCTCTGTCGCAATTACATCCCAAGTTATATAATTTTCAATCATCCACGTTATACTATCACAAGGGATCAAAGTAATATATCCCAAATTTATGATTGAATTCACAATAATAATGAATCCATATCACAACTCAATGGAAGGAAAAATTGACGTCTTAAAAAAAAAAAAGAAAAGAAAAAGAGGAGATGACGTCTTTTATTAATGGATTCAATTAATTATATATGCAACTATTAGAAGAAATTTTTTTTTGTAGGCACAAACTTAATACCTCAGTTTTAGATATAATTAATTAAATATTTTCACTTAATAAAATAAAAAAAGTCACTTATAAAATAAGAGAAAAATACTTTTTTTCTCTTTCTTCATTTGCTAATTGTATCTCAGATTTCACACATATGTCATTCAGTCACAATTTTTTTAAATAAGTCTAATTAAATCAAAATGTTAAAAATATATTAAAAACAAAACAAAATAAAATAGGAATCCCCAGTTTTTTTTTCTTATGGACAAATTCTGTCTACCAATTTCTAATTTCAAGGCTTTTATGATTCCATTGGTTAATTACGAAATTTTCGGTTAATTGTGCTAGCGTCATTTATGTGCAATAATAGTAAACTACTGTATGTTCACTAAAAAAACAAATTGTTTTAGAGATACGCTAAAAGTGTTAAGTAATAATTAATGATATTGTATTAAAGTATATCTTTTTTAATTTTTAAATATAACATATTCATATGCAGTTCTATAGTCATCGAGAAAAAAAAAAGGGGATTCCCTTTTTATTTTGTTTTGTTTTTAATTTTTTTAACATTTTAATTTAATTAGACTTATTTAAAAAAAAATGTCCTAAATCGATAGTGTGTGAAATTTGAAACACAGCTAGCAAATGAGGAGAGAGAAAAGAAAAAGAGAGGGAGAAAATGCAAGAGTCTTCTTTTCCTTATTTAATTTACAAATATTTTTTTTATTTTATTAGGTGTAAATATTTGATTAATTATGCTTAAGGCTGAGATGTTAGATTTGTGCCCATAGAAATTTTTTTCCATATTCTACATTTAATTGGGATTACATGGATTACGATGATTGAAAATGCATTCCCAAAATGTTTCGAAATTACAAGTATACATCCCCAGAGTGTTTCAAAATCATAAGTATTCAGAAATCAAATCAAAAGTCTATTCCACATAATTTAATCAAATTGAAATCATGAATTTATCAAATTTGACATTACGTAATCCAACACATAATAAATCAAAAATTCTAAAATTTCTCTCAATTGTAAACAAAACACAAATTTAGGATTTATAGAAAAAATTTCTTATGATGTTCCTTACACGATTTGGGAAGATTACTAAGAAATCTCCTAGAAAAGATCAGCAGATATACAAAAGCCATCATGGGTTTTACCTTTCTCTGATCAAATCTATATAAAGGCCAACCCATTTCATCAAGTAGAAACGCCTCAAACTAATTATATTCATATCATATCATATCACAAGCAACTCTCTTGTATTTGTTAGAAAATCAACTTGAAAATGGCTGGCAGGCTTCGTTGTAGTTTTTGCAGCATCTTCTGCACATTCTACACCCTCTCCATCATGTTCTTTCTTTCCGTTTGCATCTTCCTCATCATATTCCTACCCTCCAATGTCAAGTTCTACGTAACAGATGCCTCTCTCACACAATTCAATCTCTCAAGCAACACCCTCTCTTACAACTTCAGAGTCAATATCACAGCAAGAAACCCCAACAAACACATAACGGTCTATTACAGAAGCATCACGGCCATTGCCTGGTACAAGAAAAGAGCATTTGCTAGAGTAAGCTTGGCTCCCTTTGTTCAGGGCCACAAGAACACAAGCTTTCTGCAATCAGCAGTGTTTGAAGGCAACAGAGTCATTAATCTCAAACCTCGTCATGTCGCTGAGTACAATGAAGAGACTCAAGCTGGGATCTATAACAACATAGTTGTGAATTTGGATCTTCGAGTCAGAGAAAAGTATGGTAGGATCAAGGGTGCTCGTTTTAGGCCACCAGTTGTACAGTGTCGCTTGAGAGTTCCTTTGGTTTCAAATGGCAAATTGGATATTCCTTTCAATGTCACCAAATGTTGGAACTGGTTATGATGGAGAATGGAAAAAGAATAATTGAAGTGATATTGTAGGTAGCATTTATTTTCCTTGAACGAATTGAATTAAAGATTTCTATATCTCCCTCTCTTTTCTGCTGGCTATTTCTCCCTCCTTTCTTCTCTATATCTCCCTCCTCCCTCTCTGTTCTACATCAGGTTATTTCTTCCCAGATCGTGATGCAAATTATTACAGACAACATAAAGCTCCATAGAGCTTTATGTTTTTTCCATAAATTGATAAAAATTATGTGTGGACAATTTGAACTCAGAAAAAATCACATTCTGTAATGAGTTTGTAGATGTCATCTATTTGGTGTCATGGTACGAGAAACAAACAAACTCATGATAGTATGTTGAGTTTGTTTGTGTTCTAAGCATCTAGCTTGAACACTGATTATGTGTACATCAAGGAGAATTGTTCTTGGGGAGGCAAGAAAACGAAACATATTGTAGGTAAGTCAACATCGTTAGATATCAGTCACTGAAAAGAGACCTACACATCAAATCTTGATCTTACATGGATATCCTTGTGTTTTCTACTTTTTTTGCACGTTTGAGTTCATCTATCAGTGGAGAAAATAAATTTAACACTTTAGTTTTAAGTATAATCAATCAAATATTTATAATTAATAAAATAAAAACAAAAAAAAATTACCTGTAAGATATTAAAAAAAATAACTCTTGAATTTCTTCTCTCTTTTTTTCTTTTTTTTATTGTGCCGCGTCTTTGTAAAAAAAATATATATTATTTTTTAAAATATGTAGACGCCACGCAATATTCACATTTGAGAGACCATAATTAAGGACGGTGCTGATTAGTTGTTTTATTAGGAATAAAATTATGATATTGTCACAACCCCATAAGCGTGCAAGTCCAAAATTGTAAATTCTCCTACAGATTTTTTTTTTGTTTTTCGTATGAATTTGAGCGTATTTTAGATAACTTAATATTTTAATATAATAAAGACAGTTTGCTTATTCATGTTACGATCGAAAAATATTAAAAATAGGTTCATAATTGGTCTTTTGTTGAAGGATTCTTGTAATTTAAAATAAAACTCGTAATATTAAACTTGCGACATTTTTGTTTTATGAAGGTGGCATGTCAAGTCATCAACGGTTTTTTTTTTTTTAAGGATGACTTTATATGGCGTAGTGATTAAAAAAAGAGTAAAATATGTCAGGTTTTTCAAAATTATTTCAGCTATATTTAATTATTTTTATTTTAAGAATTATACTGAATTTTTTGATATTCTGGAATATATTAAAAATATTAATTTTATTTTAAGTATTATGGTATAATAATAAAGACAATAAATAATAATATTTAAAAAAAAGAGAAGAAACTCAAGAGTTTTTTTTTTTATTTACTTATAGGTGACTTTTTGTTTTTATTTTATTAATTATAAATATTTGATTAATTGTGCCTAAGATTGAAGTCTTGATTTGTACCTACAAAAAAATTTCTCATTAGTGAATGGGGGCATTGATTCGTATCCCAATTCTTGAGCTATATTTCAACCAATCAAAGGAAAAAGGAACGAAAGTCAAAAATAGAAACGAAGAAATTAGCAATAACATAGAAATAAAATAGATTCAAAAGAGAAAAAGATATAAAATACAAGCCTAAACGTGATAACAGAGGACTAACCTTTGAAAATTGCTATTCCAGTTGGAGCAATATTTCGTTTCTTCAGGCATAGCGAGCTGTATATGAATTCAAGGAAGAAAAGACACCGTCTTTATTCAGATAAAAACTAAATCTCTTTCATTAATTATTTATCCAACAATGCATTCATATTGACAATATGCAAACTCAAATATAAGTATAAACTGTTAAGATTTAAGAGGTTACCTGTTACATATCCAGTAAGGCTTTATTCCCTTTGCTTCTATGCAATGAGGCCACATCTATCCTTTGTTCTTTCTCACGTCCTCCAGTTCGAAGATAGAACCATAATGAATACTTTCAGATTGACAATAGGAAACCGTTATGGAAGAGTCCTATTCTATTATAGCAGAAAAGAATTTGAAAAGTGAAAACTAAGATATCATAATCTGAGCTAAACCTGCTGAAATTCTTCATAAGTCACGTTGTTTTGGATATAAGATAGTTTAATTCTGCTCTCTAAGGGCGAAAGCTAGAGTTTTTCTTTGCATCACAATCAGCCTCTACAGCTGTAGCTACGGAAGTGGAAAGGGTTTTCCTGCTTAAAATATTTTAGGCAAATGTTAACAAAAATGAAGAGCTAACATAGAATGCAAAAGAAGTTAAATTCTATATCTAACCTCGGCATGGCTCATTTACGTCAAAATTGCCACATCTTTTGCAGTCTTCTTCATCACATAATTTCTTTTGCCTGCATTTGTGAATTGCATTGCATTGTTCTCATTCCAGCTTAATTATTTACATGCAGTATGTGAGTGGTCCGCTTATGCTTAACACAATGTGTCTGTATATAATTTATATAGCTATCAATATTTTATCAATTTAGTCTCTCACAAATTTTCTTTCTAATTTAGTTTCTCACATATTAATATGTTAACAATTTAGTCTCTTAATGTGGTTGTCATTAAATAATTTAACAAAATTTTTGATTTGACAATTAACTCACTCACTTAGATCATAACTTTTGACAGCTACATTTTTTGTTGAAGAAGAGAGGTTAGGGTACTGTGTTTAATGTTATTGAATGAATTACTAAATTAATCATTTTCTTCAATTATTTACGGCAGCCACAGAGAAGAACTAAATTGATAATATATCAATATGTGAGAGATCAAATTAAAAATAAGAATCTATTAGGGACTAAATTGATAACATATCAATATGTAAAAGACTATTAAAAATAAAAATCTGTGCAGGACCAAATTAAAAAAATATAACATCTATGAGAGATGAAAATAAAACTTTAGTTGAATTAAAATAATAACGACAAAAATTATTCTTGTGAAACTTATTGAAGTGTCCAACCTACAAAAAAATTAAACATGTTAAAATACATGTTTACCAATTTTTTAAGTAAGAACTAAATATATAACAACACGTTAATGACTTCATGTTAAGATTAAATAAATATGTTAGGAGTTTTCTTTTGCAGGAGATGTAAGCATGTACTATGTATGCATCGATATGTAAGTTTGCATTTGGATTAATTTAAATTCAAACCTGCTTGACATTTTTTGTTATAAAATTATATTTAACAATTGATCCAGTCATGTCCCTTCAAGTGGTGTATGCTACGAATGTATGCTGGCTGAATTGTTCAAGGAGTTTACTTCTCTTTATTATATCGAATTTAAATACATAGAGTGTGCGACGTAGTTTCCATGAAATTAAAACAAAATATCATGCACTACCTTACCTACGACTTGCTATTTCTAAGTTTGTGCATTGGACAAATAAAGATGTTCATTTTTTTTCTATATCATAAACTGAGGGTTTCCTGCCAAAAACAATAGACCAGTTCCTTACTCGATTTGGGAAGATTACCCAGAAATCTCCTAGAAAAGATTAACAGATATACAAAAACCAAAAACACATCATGGGTTTTACCATTCTCTGATCAAATCTATAAATAAAAGCCAACCCTTTTCATCAAGTAAAACATCTCAAACTAATTATATTAATCTCATATCATCATATCACAAGCAACTCTCTTGTATTTGTTAAAAAGTCAACTTCACTATGGCTGGCAGGCTCCGTTGTAGTTTTTGCTGCACATTCTGCACATTCTTCACCCTCTCCATCATGTTCTTTCTTTCTGTTTGCATCTTCCTCATCATATTCCACCCCTCCAATGTCAAGTTCTACGTAACAAATGCCTCTCTCACACAATTCAATCTCTCAAGCAACAACACCCTCTCTTACAACTTCAGAGTCAACATCACAGCAAGAAACCCCAACAAACACATAACCCTCTATTACAGAAGCATCACAGCCATTGCCTGGTACAATAAAAGAGCATTTGCTAGGGTAAGCTTGGCCCCCTTTGTACAGGGCCACAAGAACACAAGCTTTCTGCAATCAGCAGTGTTTGAAGGCAACAGAGTCATTAATCTCAAACCTCGTCATGTCGCTGAGTACAATGAAGAGACTCAAACTGGGATTTATAACAACATAGTTGTGGATTTAGATCTTCGAGTCAGAGCAAAGTATGGTAGGATCAAGAGTGCTCGTTTTAGGCCACCAGTTGTACAGTGTCGCTTGAGAGTTCCTTTGGTTTCAAATGGCAAATTGGATATTCCTTTCAATATCACCAAATGCAGAACTGGTTATTTCTTCGCAGATCGTGATGCAACAGCTTGAAATATTATAGACAACATAAAGCTCTATAGAGTTTTATGTTTTTACCATAAATTGATAAAAATTATGTGTGGACAATTTGAATTCAGAATAAATCAAATTCTGTAACATTGGGTTTTTTTCTCCCCACATGACTATGCTTAAGGATATAGATGTCATCTATTTGGAGTCATGGTACGAGGAACAAACAAGCATGATAGTATGTTGAATTTATTTGTGTTCTAAGCATCTAGCTTGAACGCTGGTTGTGTGTACATCAATGAGAATTGTTCTTGGTGAGACAAGAAAACGAAACATATTGTAGGTAAAGTCAACATCGTTAGATATTAGTTGCTGATAAGAGACCTACACATCAAATCTTGATCTTACATGGATATCCTTGTCTTTTCTACTTTTTTGCACGTTTGAGTTTATCCATTAGTAGATGCGCCACTGATTCGTATCCCATTTCTCGAGCTATATTT
The DNA here is from genome assembly GCA_037074585.1 of Biancaea sappan. Taxonomy (NCBI): domain Eukaryota; kingdom Viridiplantae; phylum Streptophyta; class Magnoliopsida; order Fabales; family Fabaceae; genus Biancaea; species Biancaea sappan. The sequence goes on along the minus strand of CM073492.1, from coordinate 1,061,968 downwards.
CAACCAATCAAAGGAAAATGGAACGAAAGTCAAAAATAGAAACAAAGAAATTAGCAATCACATAGAAATAAAATAGATTCAAAAGAGAAAAAGATATAAAATACAAGCCTAAACGTGATAACAGATGACTAACCTCTGAAAATTGCTATTCCAGTTGGAGCAATATTTCGTTTCTTCAGGCATAGCGAGCTATATATGAATTCAAGGAAGAAAAGACACCGTTTTTAATCAGATAAAAACTAAATCTCTTTCATTAATTATTTATCCAACAATGCATTCATATTGACAATATCCAAACTCAAATATAAGTATAAATTGTTAAGATTTAGGAGGTTACCTGTTACATATCCAGTAAGGCTTTATTCCCTTTGCTTCTATGCAATGAGGGCACATCCATCCTTTGTTCTTTCTCACGTCCTCCAGTTCTAAGATAGAAGAACCATAATGAATACTTTCAGATTGACAATAGGAAACCGTTATGGAAGAGTCCTACTCTATTATAGCAGAAAAGAATTTGAAAAGTGAAAACTAAGATACCATAATCTGAGTTAAAGCTGTTGAAAATCTTCTTAAGTCACGTTGTTTTGGATATACGATAGTTTAATTCTATTCTCTAAGGGTGAAAACGAGTTATTCTTTGCATCAAAATCAGCTTCTACAGCTGTAGCTACGGAAGTGGAAAGGGTAAGATGAATTCAATTAAATGTGGATCATCAAAAAAATCAGACGCCAAATATTTTTATTCCGATTTATTTTTAACTTGTTTCCCTCGTCTACATGTCTTATATTTAGCTAAGCTATTTGCTACTTACCTTCACCATACCGAACCTTGAGACATGCTCTGCAGAAAACACCAGTACTAGAGTGACAAACAGAACAATCAGTCTTCCCTGCTTAAAATATTTTAGGAAAATGTTAACAAAAATGAAGAGCTAACATAGAATGCAAAAGAAGTTAAATTCTATATCTAACCTAGGCATGGCTCATTTACGTCAAAATTGCCACATCTTTTGCAGTCTTCTTCACCGCATAATTTCTTTTGCCTGCATTTGGGAATTGCATTGCATTGTTCTCATTCCAGCTTAATTATTTACATGCAGTATGTGAGTGGTCCACTTATGCTTAACACAATGTGTCTGTATATATTTTATATAGCTATCAATATTAACCTTTTACCTGGGAAACATTACAGTCGTGCTCAAGTTATTAATGTAGTAAGGATTAGAGAATGAAACCTGCAGAAATGGCAGCATATCCCAAAAATAGGGTTGTAAACACTGCCTCTACCCTTGCTATTGCAGCGCACAGCAGAAGCCTGTACAGAAAGTTGAAGTTCTGTACCCTTTATATCAATCAAAGGCGCATTCGCAGGCCTCTTCTCTTCTGATCCACACAACAGGCTCTCTTCTTCTCCATCAGATAAGCTTACCTTCTCTGTTTCAATAAGCAGAGAAACATCAGTAAATCACCATTAGGGCGTGAAAAGATACCATTAGCAGATTATGATTTTCCCTTTTTTCCCTACTGTTTCTCTGCTACCAAACAGACCCCTAAAAACAATCAAAACTAGCTCAAAACCTTCTTTTGGGGACAAAATGTCGGCTTTACTCCCTCTCAGACGCTCAGACCTTCGTGGTGGAAGGTGTTTGGTGTTTACTTTGAGGTTACGCCGATTAATTCTCTCAGAGCGGCGCAAGGGAGTGAGTCCATAGACCCTTTTCTTCCAGGGTCTCTTGGGTTTTGCTGACGCTGCGGTTTCTCGAAGTTCAGAGATCGTTCTTTGAAGACCCAGAGAGGCCAACCGAGCCTGCATTCACCAAACAAACAGCTCAATTGAAATAAAGAAAAAAAATCGCGCGCGCGAGGGAAAGAGAGGAAATGGAGACCTGATTCTCTAACAAGCGAGCTTTTCTGAGAGTTTCATAGTCACTTTTTGCTCTACGTCTTTCCATGATTTTCAGGCGAGAGCAAAGTGCGATGGAAATTCCGACTATTTTGTAAGATTGTACGATCAGTTCACTTGGGTTCTCCGGTGGAGGGCAAATTCAAATTTCGCAAAATTTGTTTGGACCAAAGGCCCACTAAGACTTTATGGTTGGGGTTTTCTACTCAATAACTCCAAACAGATCGTTTGGACCAAAGGCCCACTAAGACTTGATAGTTGAGCTTTTCTACGCAATAACTCAAAACAAATGTTTGTAAGGTGACATATTTATTATGGCTTTTCCAATCCAACGTAACACCAACCCCCTCCGTGTCATTTGTCACATACTTACTTTTTTTTCTTTTAAAGCATTTATTTTTATTAGATGAGATATTTGATCTAAAATTTTCAAAAAATAATAATTTTAAGTGATAGCAGAAATAGATTTTATTCTGCAAAAAAGAAACCAAAAAGAAAATTAAAACTTATTCTTTAAACAAAAGCAGAAGTGAAAAAAAAAAATTAACTGTATTATATTTAAAATTGAAATTTCTATATTCACTTTTTAAAAAAATTACAAAAAATTTTATATTCAAATTTGTTATATTTATTGAATATAATATTATAAAATATAAAAATATGATAAAGTAAGATTATTTATATAAAATAAATTATTTTATAAAAAAATTTAAAAAAAAAAGATCAACCCATTTGAAAAACGGACCAAAAACAAAAAGCAGAAGGCCATCAAATACAAGTGAACACGAGTCCTGGTTATTTGAGGTTGAGGGAATGATTATAAAAGAGCAATAAGGACTGCTTCAAAGGGAGGACTCATTCCACACTCATCAGTAGTTACAGTTATACACGCAAATTGGCCAATCTATTCCTTGTTCCTTAGAGGATGTGTGTTTTTGCCACCATCATTATGTTTTCCACATCGTTGAGAGGTACTTCCCACAGTGGACCCAATGCTGACTGCAACTTCTATGGCTTTAATCAAACGGCTATCCTTTCACACAGAGTCAAGTGAATTATTACACCACCAGTCCTTTTCAACTTTTTCGGTTTTCCAATCAGAGTCGAGCAATAATGCAAGCTTATCTCTTTGTACTCGTTATGGAATCTCTTCCTATCCCTATGCCTTTCTGAGAACATAGACTTTCAGGTTTTTACTCGTGTTAGGTTATCTATTCTATGCCTTTCTAAATACGAAGACTTTCAGTTCAGGTCTTTGGAGTGGAAGCTTCATAATTTAACTGACAATCACCATCGCAGACTGTTTGTTTGAACTGAATATGTACCAATAACGTAACTCTTCGTGTAAGAATTAGAAACCGCTTCTGTTGAAGCAGCTTCAATCTGCTATGTGCCTTGAATTTATGAACAATGAACCGTTACTTAGAAAGTATGAACAACAATGAATTTCTAGCTGAGAGCAACTATGAAATACTCTTTGGCCTCAATTTTATTTCATGTGCAAGTATGAACAACGGAATTCTTAAGAAAAGATAGAGATACCAAAAAGAATGGAATCATCGATGCTAAACATTGTTATTATAAAGAATCACATTGAAAGAATCAAATGAATGAAAGAATTGAATTTGTACAACTACAGCGGACTTCTATTTGATATATCTCTCCACTACACTCAAACTTGGATTCTGCTGGTGCACTTTCAGTAGCACCAAACAGAAATTGAAACCGGGAAACAACTATGAACTTTAGAAGTTTCCTTTTCTTGACTTGATTTGCAACCACTCTCAAATTTTCTGCCCTAACATGTCATCTTAGTGCGCCTGTCTGTCAGTCAAGTCATCTGGAAACTCGATGAACAATAGAGTGCCTAGGCTACAATGTACAACTAATTTCATAATCCATTCTGCTTCTGCTGCACCATAGTTTGTCTACTGACCAGTACATCTAAAGCTTCCTTCATCCAAGTATGTGGACATGCTTCTTTTGCTTCAGCCACAGACATCTGCATCATGCAAATCAATCAAACATTTAAGATACCCACAAATTGAAGATTACCCAAGGGATAATTTGCAATCTGACAAGAATGATAAATGGACAAGCAAATTATATGCAGACTTACCCAACTTCGTTTTCGGATGCTCTTCTCAGGCCAATCCTCAAGTTGCTTATTGACAAGCAAAGGGAACATATATCCCTCATGTACAATTGCTTGGCGTTTGCTCTTGTAATTCCATTTACCAAGTGTTCTCTGCAAAAACATCAAAGGCAAACAAGGTAAGAAACCAAGGTTCACAAATAGTCAAGAATCTCCATCTAAACAGTGATTGTAGTTTGTAGATACTAACTTCGACTTTGCCAACAACCCCTGCTTCCTCCAGAGTTTCCCTTAAAGCAGCTTGTTCCATGGATTCGTCAATCTCCCAACCTCCCTTTGGGAACTGCATTCCATGGCCCTTCTGAGCACTAATCACAAGAACCTCTATTTCCTCGCTAAGGGTTCCATCAACATTGGTTTTCCTGTATCTGTAGGGAATGCATCTGCCCAATTGGAAAATTTAACGGAAAAAGTCAGATTTACAACAGATTTTAAGCAGGAAAAGACAAATTTAAAACCAACAACCCCAATTGAAGTTCTTTTTTTTTTTTTTCTTTTTCAATCCCAAAATTTCAGATTGCATCTTCAATTTCAGGGATCACAGTTGAGAACAGTAATTTAATTTTAAGAACCCAGAGCAAAGAGAGACGAACACACCCTACGACTTGGCGACACCCTTTATCGTATCGCTGCAAATGCCTGCCGGTGCGAGAAACCAAGCACATCATGTTTTCTAGCTGTTTGGGGAAAATATTCGCAGAAACTTTCTTGCGGACAAGGAAGGGAATGAAGAATTTAGCGGCCAAAGCCCTCGAAAGGAGAAGACCCATGAATCCTTTTCTCGGCCAATCGCGCACACAGCCACAAAAAGAGAAGGAAGGGAGACGAAGATATCTAGAAGACCCAAACATGGAAATCGAACCCATCCACAATCAATACTGGCGTGTGTGTGCATATATATAACTCGTCTGTGGGGGCGTCTCCGTGTGGCGTTGAAAGGCAACGCGATGACCAGAGAGCGTTTACTCACGCGCACACCAATCAACGAGAAACTTGCTTTGCTGCTGCAGTTTCGTGTAATTTTCTGGCAGCAGTGAAACGTTAAAAGGGATTCAAGTGGGAGGAATTTGGGCCTGTGGACTGGATCCCTTTCAATTGCTGATGTAATGGGACGAGATCTTATTTACTGGATTTAATGATTTAATAAGTAAAAAAAATTAATTTTTTTTTATCAGAAGAGCTTTGCTACTTCTTAAAAATAAAGTTTTTTAAAAAAATCTGAAGAGAATACAAACCCGAAAGTTGGAGGATATGGGTCAGAACCTTAATAATTTATAAAAGAGAAAAATGAAGACGCGGAATCATTGGGGTCGTAATCAGACTTCAGAGTGAGAGAAAACTGGGTCCAATTTACAACTTGAAACACGGTTTATAGGTGGAGGTGGTGGGGCCTAATACCTAGTTCCCCTATTCAAGGATCGAAAAATAAATTATTATAAATTACAGGGATGATAAGTATAATTTTTTCAAACTTTATAAGAAATTAATGTCATTTAGCTTTTTCACTGGGAAAAAAAAGTACATTTTTGTCATTTTAATTTATTTTAAATTTTAATTTTATTTATAATATTTTTTAGTATTAATTTTATTTTATATATTTTTATCTAATTTTATTTTTAAAATTAATATCGTTAATATAATTAAAAAATATTAATTCTATATGATTCGTCTATTACCAACGTGTCATATTAATTAATTTTAATTTTAATTTTATTTTAAATATTTGACTAAATTTTAATTTCATCTTAAATGATATTTTTATTATTTTTTTTATTTATTTCAAATTAATAATTCAATGTTAATTAAATGTTTGATGTATAGTATAAAAGAATAATATCATTCAAAGGAGAATATATTAACATTTTTAATAAATTTTATTAACAAAATGCTAGGACAAAAAAAATATAAAACGAAATTAACATAAAAACATATAAATAAAATTAAAATTCAAAAGATACGTGAGAAAAAAAAAAGTATACTTTTGGTTACCTTTCAGTTTTTGTCGTTTACTCCGTTTGAGCTTTCAACTTTCACGCTCTCTTTTTTTTTGTTACGCTAAAATCCAATGATTATACATTTATACTCTATTTTCATATAGATATGCCGGCAATATTTAATTATCGGAGATGAGACAATAAATGTACTTAATTTTTTTAAGAAATTAAAGTTCTTATATATTTGGGGAATATACGATTCGGATGCCATCAACCCAATTCAATTTGGTAGGTGAATGTTAGAGCACATAGAGCAGCATAATAAATAATAATTGAGCTGATACCAGTCATCAAATATAATTTTCCAAAAGTATCAATTTTTTTAGAACGTTTATTTTATTTTGATATCTTTCCAAAAACGTAAAAAATAGAAAAAGAATATAATGCGCGGACGAAGGAAGATGATAAAAGTTTTGTATTTTTCAGAAATAGGAGTAAGGTTTAAATCATCAATATGATATATTAGTTTATCAGAATTTCTTGCCAATAACCAGTGTTTTTCCGTGTTTGTTTTACTAATTATATATATGGCATGGCTCATTGTAGAAAAGGATTACAATTTTTATTTACTCAGCAAATGATGTAGACAAATTCATTAAAAAATTATAGATTGAGTGTTCGTAGTTTGTTTAATTTTTACGTGTGTAAAATTTATAGGAAACAAATTTAGTGAAGAATTATGTAACAGTGATATGTGATTTCAATCGTTTGATCATTTAGATTAGACAATATTTTATGTGTTCACATCTTTTAATGTCATGTGTGATCAAGTGATTAGATTTACCTTCAAAACTAGATTGATCCGTTTGTCTCGTCATATAATTATGTAAAGTAACAATTAAATGTCTAATTTTAATTTCATTTGGATGTTGACATTGCGATTTCCACCTCACACATCCTTATCCGCTTCCAAATGGCATTTCTTCTACGGCAAAATCCAAGCACAAACTTCCATACATGCAATAATCTCAATTCTCAAGTGTCTGGTTTTGCACCAAACCATTTCCTGGATTATTGATATTAGAGATATATACATAGGCTTTTGGTGATTAGACGTCACTTTTCATAAACAATTTGTGCAGATAGAAATGGAACCCTTGCATGTGTCGGTGGGATCAAGTGGGGGAGCCTGCCACAAGCCCAAGGGACGCACCCAAAATTGATTACGAGACACGAAGTAGACAGATTTGGATGATTAAGATTTTGATCATACATTAATTACCAATTTTTTTCTATTAGATTATTGATAAATTTATTGACTAGTTGCAGGCGTTAAATTAAATATGTATCATAATAAAACCTAACATCTGACTTGAATTATATTCCATTCAGGTTTATGATTCGACTTAATTTTTTGAGAACGCAATTTAAAAAGAGAAAAAATTGAATTCATAAAGCGGTCTGGTCTGAACAATTATATATTAGTAATATACTTCTTTTTTCAAATTTTTTTTATAGAGTATATCAAATATTTTGTCAGAAGTAATACAAGAATTTTCTGTCTGTAGATACAAGTTACATTGACCGAAATATGTTAAATTTGTGTTTTCTATTTTTTCATGTTGTTTATCTTCTCTCTATTTTGTGTTAATTCCGTGATACCCAATAATACCTAAATTGTATTTTATAAAAAATTGATGGAAGTGGCCAATCTTTATATGTACAAAGAGCAGGATTGGTTGTGTGATTATGTAAAATAATGAGATCAGGATTGGCATTAAGTGATTGTCATTAGGAGCAAATAGAATATCCCAAAGTATTGGTTGGAGCTAACACACACACACACACACACACACACACACACATTGGAACTTTGTGATCAACTTTTAGGAGATAGTATTTGTTGTCGGAGTGAGCATGTTGTTGTGTGTTATTTTGTCCCCCATACATGTGTGCTGTGTAGTTGAGAGGCAACATAAATGCAATCAAAGGCACCATCACCTGGGACACCTTCAACATTCTCATCTTTTTCATCGAATTTCAGGCTTTCTAATTTTCTTAGGAATCGCAAGATCGTCCATCGATTATTGGAGGATAATTCCTTGCAAGCTTCTCATACTAACACTTACTCTCAAATCAGCTTCAAGAATTTTAATAAATCTTGGGATCTAATCATAACTAAGATTGAAAACTTTTTGTGTTTAGGTACATTGATTAGGTTGTGTATGAACTTATTATTGCATAACTTAATTATGGAATTTGAAATAACCGATATCTTTTTTGCCTTGACAATGATCTCTCACGTAGATAATAACTTAAATAAAATTCAGATATCATTTTATATAAGAAAAAATACACTTTATTCCCCATGAATTTTACCAAATGTGCATAAAACCTCTATGAATTTTAAAACTCGATAAGGAATTCTCATAAACTTTTTAATTTGCGTAATTTACCCATTCTGTCAAAAAATCTATTTGTCAACCTAACGATCAACGTCACGTTAGCAAAAAAATGTCACATAAGCTGTTGATGTAGCAAAAAAATGTCATGTCAACTTCCTACATGATCCACTAACTAACCTAGACTCATACGCCATAGATAACCCGTCCCATGTCCCACCATGATCCATTAATCAATCTAACGGTTTTCTTCAAGAAAATGAACAGTGAGAAGACAAACGGCAAGAGGGTGAGTGGCGAAAGGCGAACAACGAGAATGTGAGCGGCAAGAAGGCGAACGACAAGAAGACAAATAGAGAGAAGGTGAACAAATCGACGGTGAATGGCAAAAATGGGGTCGGCAAACGAGATGGAGAAACCATAACGACTCCTCTACTGTTTGGACCAACTGAGAATGACCACAAGAAGGAACGGACACCACAAAAGAAAGATCCAGAAACCACTGTCGAAAATCATGAACCCACTTGGAAACTTTCCTTCAAGGATATTCTCTGTGGAAAAAAATCAACCGTCTTTTAAAACTCGAACTCCTCCTAAATCACAAATCACCTTTCACCTACCAGCTTCAAAAAGCATTGACCAAATAACCTCCTCGTCTCCAAACCGCATAGAAGATCTGCAAGCATCGCCCATGGTTAGGTACAAGCAAGCTCTCTGTACTGATCTATAAAAGACCAATGCATCAAACAACCCAAAGTCAAACACTAACGCTCAGACAACAACAGAGTTAAACCTGACTGACAACATATCTGGCAACTACAGCAAGATTTTGACGGATCCGAAAGGAAAGCATATGGAAAACGATACCTTAACATTGGAAATCTCGCCGGAAACTACGGCGGGCCTGTCAAAAAAGTGGGAGAAATCTTTGACAGTAGCCTAAGTTATAAGCATCAGAATTGGATAAATAACAATGATTCATGCAAACAGATTTAGGAAACCACAAAGCAAATGAAGTTGAGGGCCTTGCAAAAAGCTATCGATTCCAAACCCATACCCCATCGATTCTCATTTGCTCACCATCAGAGATGAGGGATGATTTACAGTCACAGATACAGAAGATATGTTGGTCAGGTTATCGGTTTTGGATGTCGGATGGGTCGGGTCATCCATGGGTATGGGTTAGTTAGTGGGTTATAGTAGAAGCTGACATGTCATTTTTTCTCATGTCAGCAACTTAGGTGACATTTTTTGCTGATGTGACGTTGACCATTAAATTGATTAACAAATTTTCTGACAAGAGGGATAAATTACACAAATTGAAAAGTTCATTAGAATTCCTTATCGATTTTTAAAGTTCATGAGGGATTTCTGCACATTAGGTAAAGTTCATAGAAATAAAGTACATTTTTCTCTTTTATATATCTTTACTATCAAGTTCTTCAATTAAAAAATAATAAGTTCACAATTCTCTAATTAAAATAGAATAAATGTATATGGTTTACATGGTCATTTAACAACTGCCACTTACAAGTTTTAAACAAAGATTTTATGCATGTTTATATAAAAGAACTCCTCGAGATTGAAGAAGGATGCATGTTCCGAGGCCAGCTCTCTGAATCTGAAGACTGACGTTTAAATTTCCACTCCATCATTTCTTTTTTAAGGAAAAAAAAAACTTTAATAGTGCCAAAATGGAGATTTTCAAGTGAGAGAGAAAGTTGATTGGCGCGGACAATTTTAGTCTGTACAACTGGCAAGTGGATAATTTGCAAAAAAGTTCAATGGGCGTGCGTGTATAACAGTATTTTTGAATTGCTCATAATTGGCAGGGAGGACGAGTCACTTGAAAATTTCAATTTCTGGATCAGAATCTTAGGATTCAACGAATAGTGACAACATTTTGGGGAGAGGTTTGGTGTGCGCAGTGTGGGCTAGTAAAGTCAGTACAGAGAAGTCTGGTAATGGGTTGCTTATATAACATTCTTTGCTAGTTTGCTTACTTTTCCAAATCTGATCCAAAAGGCCACCCAGCGCCGGAAAGGTCATGAAAACATTTAATCCACATCTAATTTTTCATGCTTCTAGAGTATACAGAAGTATCAAACTGAACATTTAAAAAATAAACAATGATTGAATTGAGAAATATTAAAAATACAAGTACTGAATGGGGAAAATTGTATCTTTCCAGGGAGTAAAATATTAATTTTCCCTGAAAAATACTGAACAGCCAGTTCGCTACTGTGACGTATAAAAATCCTAGGAACTTGCAATCTTAGATAACGACTAGTCCTGTGACGTATATAAATCCTCGGAACTTGCAATCTTAGATAACGACTATGAAGTATAAATTTTTGGGAGAATAAATAGCATCAGGTACCTGTTAATGTACACTTGAAAAGGGAATATTCAACTGCTCTATGGCAAAATAAACTCAGCTTTCCTCCGATTTATTAACTTGATTATCGTTGATGTTGGTCTCTGAAATGTTCTGCATTTCAAGAAGCTTTTGTTGTTCCTCCTCGTTTGCAAGAGCAATTACTTCTTTTGGAGCCTTTGGTTTGCTTGTTGATTGCTGATACATAACCCCGCCTAGCATACAGATCAACAGTCCCACTGTACCCACAAACGTTGAATGTTTGTCCCATATTACTAGATTAATCACAACTGTCAATAACTTGTTCACTATACCAAGAACAGTAAATCCTGTTGCAGAGATTGCTCGCCGGCAAGAAAATCCAAAGAAAGAGATGGATAGACCAAACAAACAAGACAATCCCACAGGTAAAACCACTTGAAATGAGTGCCAATCAGACTCATCAGAAATCTCATGCTTTATCTTCTTCAGCTCACCCATAATTAGGAGTTCCACTGGAAAAAGCATAAGAGCCTCGAGATTGTTGTACAACACAAGACCCCACGTGTTCAAACCAATGGTCATAACTACATGCTTTATGTAAACAAAATCTATGGTCATGCTTACCAGGTATGCTAGAGCCCAGCTATAAGCCATGAATGTGAACTGGTAATCTGTCGCCACGTAAAGCACACTTCCTGCAAAGATGGTAGCTAATGAAATCCATGTCTTCACTAATGGCCATGGCTGGTGCAAGAAGAGCGTCTCTCCTATTGCAACGAAAATTGGAACAGCAGATCGGAATACAATGAAAGTGTCAACATTAGCATGGAGGAGTAGCTCGCTGTTGGTGAAAAGGGAGAGATAAAATATGATAGCTGCAGGCAGAAACCGCCACATTGTCAATAGATCAAGAGGGTCATGCTCAATGAACCCAAACCATCCAAAAATGTAGACTCCGGCTGCACTTGTGAAGTACTGCAAAGCAGTTAGTGCCCCAGGATAAGGAAATTTCATAACAGCCCATTTGTTGATGATTGAAAGCAAAGATGCAGACAAGCAATATCCAGCAGCCAAACCATAGACTGATATTTGCTGGAAAACTACACTATACCAATTTCCCTGGTTACCATCACTAGAGGGAGCAGGGGCATTCAGACCTTTCTGAACCTCAAGGTTGGTAGGATTTTCCACGTCGTCATTATTAGACATCTGAAACAACGAAATCTATGTAAGCACAGTAATAAATTTATTATCGGTTAATACGAGTGTACCCCACATGAAGCAGGAGTGCGGAATCCTTATTAAAAACCCACCCAAATACTATATGTTCCAGAGACAAACTCGCCTACCAAGGAATGGAAGATTTCATTTGTTTTTAAGTTTCACTTACCCATAATAATAAACTCTTTTCCCAGCAACGACATAAACAGTCAATTAAACATTTGCAATAAGGTCCCAAAGCATATCTTCTAAAAGAATGAGAAAAGAAAGAAATTGCCATAAAACAAAACAAATCGAGCAAGAGATAGCATTCCAGCTTCAACAACAAATCAGCCACGAATCTTCATGCAACATGATGAAATCCAATTGGCCAAGCGGCAGATATTTCAAATTAGGATATGAGCACAAATCTTCGTGAAGACCAGAGGATTTTGCCGAGCACTTGTCTAGTGCTGGTACAAATTTCAGCAGGTAAAAGCAAAGGCAAGATGAAACGAGGCATGATCACAGAGTGAAAAACGCATATTCAAACAAGCATACAAAATGCATCAACAGAAACGATATTTAGCAGTGTCCATTTTGCAATTCCCCTTCCCCCCCCCCCCTCTTCTCTCCTTTTACAACTTATCATGCATACATTCTGTAATGCATTCTGTAAGCCATCGAAATTGAAGGTATGGCCATTCTTTATTTCCTAATTTTCTGAGTAGCACAGTAAGCACATAAAATCAGTATAAATAAGGGTTTGAAAAGGGGCGGAGGCAACAGAGGGCATGTGAGCTAAATTAGGAGGGGCAATCACTTGCGCGGGCGCTGCTGATTCGAGATTCATCAGGAATGCGATTCCAGAAACAAACCCAGATAACAAAATCACAAATTAAGCCTAGTTAGCAATAGCAAAATGTACAGGGACCCTGACAGTTTGCCAGCCGAAGTAGAGAGAGAAGCAGGCATGATACGGAAGAGAAGCGGAAGAGAGTACCTGAGTTGAAGGCGGATCTTAGATGAAAGGTAGTGGAGCAGGATCTGATTGCTAAGCTCAACAGTGGGAGTGGCGCGCGGGAGAAGTTGCGAGTAGAGTATATGATGAGCGGCCGACGCTCCTTGCAGAGTAAACCAAGGCTTATGGTTTTTTTTTTTTTTTTAAACAATCTTTCTGTGAATATCAAATAGGAAGTTCCCACTAATTTGAATTATTCTTAAAAGAATCAAATTTGATATCTTTAATTAAGTTAAAATAATTACTTAACAGTTAACATAAAAGCTTATCACTTTAGGCTAAGGTTTAGGGTTTCTTTTCTTACTTTTGTTCTTTTCTTTTGTCATATTCAAGTTCCAAATTTTTGTTTAAGAAAACTATTCAAGTTTGGTTCTATTTATTAGGTCTGTTAAGCAAAATTAATTTATTAGTTAGTGGATAATAGCCTATAAGCTTATGGTTTTCTTTTTTTAAATAATCATTCTATGTGCGAATATTAAATAGGAAGTTTCACTAATCTGAATTATTCTTAAAAAATCAAACTTGATATCTTTAATTAACTTAAACTAATCACTTAACAGTTAACATAAATACTTATAGCTCGGTGCTAAGGTTTAGGGTTTCTTTTCTTACTTTTGTATATTCACGTTCCAAGGTTTTGTTTAAGAAAACTATTTAAGTTTGGTTCTATTTATTATGTTTTATTAGACAAAATTAATTTATAAGCTAGTAAATAATAGTTTATAAGCTAATTTTTAATTTATAGCTTATAATTTACAAGATAACTTATTGAATTAGAGGTATTCGATAAAATTAACTGTTGAAATAATTGAAAAGTGTAAAATGACATAAAAAGATATATATATTTTTAAAAATAATATAAATAAATATATTATTTTTTTTAAATTAAATTAATTTAAATTATTATATATAATTCATTAAAATACATATTTATATATTTTATTATATTTTATATATGAATAATATATTTTTACATATATAATATATTTATATATTTTATTATATTTATATATAAAGGTATAATGGATATGAAGGGTATAATAAATTTATTTTTAGAATAACAAGGATAAAAAAAAAGAAGACAAGTATATAAACTATAAGTTATTTAAAGTAGTTTATCAGAATAAGCTATAAGTTATTAAAATATGCTCGTTTACCAAACACTTTTAACAAGTTTAAAAGCTAGTCAAATAAGCTATAAGCTCGTCAGGCCGAACAAAGCCTCAAGGAGAACAAACTTCCCTTGATTCATTGTAATTTGTATTTTTGAAATTTAGGTGTTATTTTAAAAATATTATTAAGCATATTGTTTGTAATTAAAATTGAGATATAATTTGATTTTATAAGAGGACTAATTTATAATCTATAATACAAATTTATTCAAAATTTAAGTTTTAGTTATCAAACAATAAAAAATAAATATTTTAAGAATTAATTTAATTTATTAAAATTCAACCAATACTTAATCGAATTTGTGCATACTAGTGGTGTAATTCGACCAACACTTGGTCAAATTACACAAAGAATTTGAAAAAGTGTTAGTCGAATTATATAAAAAGTTTGTATATTAAAAAATAATTTTAAGTAGTTAATATTGTGTGAATTTTTTTTCAAAAAGTATATATATAGGTAAATAATCCATTATTTAATTTAATTTCTTTGGTCATAAAACATCAAGAATGAAATTCAACTACATTTTATGGGCTTTTGCTGGGGTATGTTTCATATGTAGTAAGAGAAAGGAAAAATGAATAAAAAATAATATCTTACTAAAATATTTAAACTTTTAAAAAATAAAATAAAAAAATTTAGTATTTATGAGAAGGCTGATTTGAACAATTTCTTATTATATTTCTTTTTACTTCACATCTTCTAACATTATATTCTTGGTACCAAACATGCTATAAGCCTTAGAATAAGTTGTCTGGGTATAATTAAATATTTATATTGGATTTTAATGAAATTTATTCATTTATATTTGATTATACAAATAAAAAAATAGTTCAAGTTTACATATGGGGAATTTTATATTTGGGCTTGAGAATTTGGAATATTTCACGAAAATAACAATAAGTGAAATGATTTGATATGAAAATATTTGTTCTCCATATAATTTTTTTTTTGTTGGACAAATGGATATATTTTCATTAAATGCATTAAAGGCAGAAAGTTTGTGATACATGTGATATTACAGAATCTCAAAATAACATAAATATAAATCAATTCTAAATTCCTGAGATAACATGTACATAAAATAGGACAACACACCATAAAAGTACCTAAGTATTAAAAGAAGTAACACACTTTTAGACCAAGTGGATTAAAACAAGAGCCTAACCCAGAAGAGTGGACTGTTAAAGCCTCCATATAATATTTATCCATAATTATTTCGTCATATTTCTATATAATGGGCCAAATAGCTTAGCCCAAAGTGTCTTGCATTAAGGTATACGGATCAACTATTGGGCTTAACAAAGTAATTATTAAAATGGGTTGTCAGGTATAAGATTTGAGACCCAAAAGACAACAAAGTATCAGATTAGGACCAAGAAGGCAAGAAAACATATTTGCCTTTTTTTTTTTGGGCCAAGATAATAACGTACACATTTGGTTGCTAATTGAGTAATTTATTCATTATTTTCAATTAAAAAACATAATTCAAGTGGCACAACAGAATAATTATTGTAAAAAAAAATATCTTTAAAAATTAACCTCTATGGAAGAATTAGAATCTGTTTAGTTTGTGAAAACATTTTCTTAAATACATTTCTTGAAACACTAAAAACATCTTTTTGGTGTTTTCATATTTAGGCTTATTTTAAGAAATGTTTTCAATAAAACATTTTCAGTTAACTTA
The DNA here is from genome assembly GCA_037074585.1 of Biancaea sappan. Classification (NCBI taxonomy): domain Eukaryota; kingdom Viridiplantae; phylum Streptophyta; class Magnoliopsida; order Fabales; family Fabaceae; genus Biancaea; species Biancaea sappan. Next base: position 1,046,137 of record CM073492.1, on the reverse strand, counting down.
ACCAAACGCATTTTCAAGTCTATTTTCTGTTTTCAGTGAAAATGAAAACAGGAAATACCTAAACCAAACAAGTCTTTATATTTTACATTTAAATTTTGAATCTTTGGTGTTGATTTAAAAATACAATTTTTATCATAAAAGTGAATTACAAATTTCGTCCCTAAAAAATTACAATATCTTAATTTAATTCTTAAAATGTCACACTTATTTCTTTTTCATCTTTGTGTTCATCAAATTGACTTTTGGTAGTGAAAAATGAGATTTTGCAATTAAAATTATCAAATTAAAACAAATGAAATATTTCAACTATTATTAACACAATTGTAATTTTTCAAGACTAAATTAATAATTTATTCTTGTTATAGTTAGGGGAAAAAAGAGAGTGATTGATTAGAAAGGGGTTGGTGAGACTTCCCTCCTATGCATAGGAGACTCCTATTCGTTGGAGGATGTCACATCCTTAACAGTGAGTCCAATTCAAGTTATCTCTAAGTTAAAAATATTATCAAGGTCTTATACAAAGAAACCTTAAGTAATATTCATATTTACATATAGTCCGTCCACAAAATCTTAGGAGGCTTATGTGACCACAAAGCTACTTATAGAGCTTACAAGAATACAAGAGGGTTGGTTTAAAATAAACTCGTTAATCCCCTGGACAATCTCCAGCGTCAGCCACAGATTCTAAAATGTTGTAAAATAACAGGATGAGTAATGAAATACTCAGTGAATGGATAACATTATCAATCAAAAGTAAATTTAGCAATTAGTATCATAAAGATATCATTGAATTAAACTCACATCAGTTACCAATGATATACACAGTATAAATTATTCAGTGCCAAACACAAATCTCGTACCAACCGGGTCGTCCACGGTACCAGTGGATCGTTGCCTGCGGCCCCCTGGCCGTATCCACCCTTATCTCTCCATGAAAGATATATCTCCACCCTTATAACTCCTGTAACTTCTCCTGTGGGGTGCACTACCACGAAAATATTATAACAATGTCATACCATAACGCAAGTATTGACACAATCTCAACATAATAACGGCAATATCAATATTAACTTTACATATTTTATAAGAATTGACATTTAATCAAACAAGAGGTTTGAAATCCACAATACATTTAAATACAAGGAATACAAGTCCTTGATAATGAATACACAACATACCGTTTAAGTCCACGTTCTCAATTTTCTTTATGATACTTGATGACAATACTTTTGAAGAAATATAGATGAGATAAGGTTATCACACTCACCTCGAATGTGGCCCTAACTACTTTTATTTTTGCAACTAAATTATGAGAGGTGTTAGGAAATAACTCTCAAAGATTTCCTAAAATGCAAATAAGATGAAAAAAATAAAGAATACATTAGAATTTTCAAGTGAAACATTCTAACAGTATCGTATTTATAAAAAATAAAGTCTGGATGTAAGAGTTATGAACATTTTAAAACTGATGATACAGTGACGGTCAACGGTCACTGCAGCTACAGTAACGTTGACCGAGTCAATGCTACAGTGACGTTGACCGAGTCAATGCTACAGTGACGTTGACCGAGTCAATGCTACAATGACGTTGACCGAGTCAATGCTACAGTAGCCGAGAAAATTTGGAAAAAAATTTTCTGATGAACAGTAATTTCTAGAAAATTTCCAGAATAAACAGTGATGTTCTTCATGTTGTTCATCCAAAAATCCTAAAATCATATCTAAAACAACATTTCTTTTGATTTCTTCCATGAATTTTGTTTCTCAATGTCTAATGAGTATTTTAACACCAAAACTCCCAATTTTTACCAACAATCCAAGCTCAAATCTCAAATTTTCATCAAGAACACTAACTTTTTTCAAATATCCAAATTCTACGAATTTCTTCTAGTTTTCTCCAAATTTCTTGTTCTAATAACATCATAAATCACCTAAGAATATTTTAGATTAACATCCACACTTAAATTCATCCATTAAAACTCAAAATCTTAATTTTCTTCCATAGGTCCGAAAATGGAGAAAAAAAGAAATAGAGTAGATAAAACTTACCTCTTTACCTATAGAACTCGTGAGAATCGGAAGTATGGTTAGAAAATACAAGATCGCCGGATGAAAATTTGAGAAATGATTGAAGAAGGGAAGAGTGGTAGATGAAGAGAAGATAGAGATGTCTCAGGGAGGAAAGAAGGAAGAGAGGAGATGAGTCTAATAATTGTACGTGTGAGCCTCACCAATTTTTTTTTTGATAAAATTGCACATAGCCACCTTAGCTTTTAAAATTTGTTCACTTAGGTTCTTGAGAATTTATAAAAAATTTCCTAAATTAAAAATTGAAATTTCTATTTCCAAATTTTCTTTACTAATTCAAAGAAAGAAAACATTTTTCACGTAATTAAATTTATCGATAAACTTCAAAATAGATTTTTAATATTCATATACATTATTGGGGCATTACAGAGGGAAGCTAGAAATCATTTGATCAGTTTGATCTAACGATTCTCATTCATTCAGTATTTGTTTTTGTTTAAAATAAAAATTTTACAAGTATCAACTGATCTAATAATAATTTTAAACACAATAATAAATATAAAATAATAATTATAAATTTTATTTAACTTCATTTAAAAAAAATTTAAAAAAACACTAGATGAATGAGAGCCGTTAAATCAATATTTAATGACTCTCTTTTCCTCTTACAAATAAAAACCTTCTATGTATAAAAAGAAAGTCTCACCCAGTCTCAACTCTCAACGTCCGCTTAACGTGACTTTCTGAGCATCATAACACAATGCACAAAAACACATGGATAAAGAATTTCCTTTATACTACATATAGCAGTGCATGGTATCCCCGTTACTTTTTCTTTGAACATATATTATTTGCTTAATAAAATAAATAAATAAATAATATCTAACATGAAAAGTTGATCTCCTTTTATTCTTATTTTTTCATCCACTTCAATTTAAGGTGAATGGAAATGGCAAGTATATATCACAGAAATTCATGGATAAAAAATAAAAGAAAAATACTGAAAGAAAAAATATAAAACACACATAAATTTACGTGATACAGTCAATGTGACATACATTTATAGGTAGAGAATAACTTTTTATTTTTTGATAGATGAAAATTATTTACAAGACATTGAAAAAATTAAAATACCATATATATTATACAAACTAGATTGGATCATTCAAAAAAAAAATCTCTCGTCTCTTACCTTATTTGTTATACATAATTATATTTTTTTGTATGTTCGAGTTGAGTTATAGTTTAATTCATCTGTTAATTTAAAACTCTTGACTGCGTATATGAGAAGAGAGAAGGATAGAATTAGTAGATTGAGAGATAGATATAAATGGAAGAAGCAACGTGGTTCGTGGAAATAAAGAGAGAGAAATGAAAATGTGGAAAGTTAGTTAAAGAAAGTTGGAGAAGTGAGGATGGATGCTTCATTGATCGCGATTGAGATTTGAAATTTTGAAGCCAACCTAACCTATCTCACTTTCAACGTCAAACTTCAAACAAATTTTAATCAAAACGAATACTATTGCTATTATATATTGTATTGACTACGTCCCTCCTTTGATCAAACTTCTTCTACTCTGCTACGCCGGTTTTCCCTCCTTCCCTTTGTCTTTTTTATTTCTCATTCACATTGTGCTTTCACTTTTTTTTCCTCCTACCTCTCTTTTTCACTATTGATTGTTTGTTCGTGTGATGGTAGTTGATTATCTAAATCTAATAGTTACGTACTATAAGTCATCTCCCGTCAAACAATTTATTTGATTTTCATGTTAAGGAGGCGATCTGAGTTTTTTTTTTTTTTCACTTTCTTATATTTAGTCATTGAAAAGCTTACTCTTTTTTTAATTTGATCCTCTAAATGCTCACAATTTAGATTTCAAAATAAAGTTTTTTATTTTAATTTAGTCTTTGAAATGCATTATCTTCTCAATTTGATCCCCAAAAAAAAAGGTCTTTTTGTTATAAAAAGGAAATTATTAGTTGTTGATTAATAATATGAAGTTATGAACTTATCAATATTTTTGTAATCCTGAAAATGATGTTACTTTTGTGTCAAAGAACTTATAGATGCTTTATGATAAAATCATTTTGATTTGAAAAAAAATATTTAGAAAATTAAAATGAGAAATTATATTTTTGAATGACCAGAATAAGAAGATATTGAGATTTTAGGGGTCAAATTGAAAACTTTATTTCCAAATTACCAAATTGAGAGACAAGTAACAAGGAAATCATTTTTAGTTCAAAAAAGCAGCTAAATCTTTATTTCTTTTTTCAAATTTTTATATTAATTGAAATTTATTATTCCTTACCTGAAACAACATAGACCGAGTTGCTCGGATAGAAACAAGATGAGATTAATCTCACAACTATAGCAGCTCATAAAAAAAATTAATTAACTATGATTTTCAAGCTTTCATCCTCTGTTTTTTTTTTAAAAAAAATGTTATTACGATGTGCAAAGCTTATCTGCATGCCCAATGGTAGAACGATATGAAGTCCATTTTTTTTTTACCTTTTTTTTTGAGTTTTTCCTGTATATTTTTCATCGAAGATAAATTTATTTAAGATACTATTAAATGTTAGATGTAAGTATTTTTTTTAATGAAAATTCAAATTTAGGTTGTCACCTTAAAAAAGACTAACCAATTTTATTATACTCAATCTCAATTTTTTTTTTGACCAAATGATACATATTAAGAAAGAACCATATGAGGTGGCAGATTTTTTATGACGTGGTAAAAGAGATAAAGGACTTGAGACCACGTAATTGACCATGCCAATCTGCAAAAAAAAAAAGTCGTATCATCTCAAAATTTAGCCAATGAAAAACATTTGTTTAAACTTTATATAAAATTTTTTTTTATTAGTATACGCGAACGAGAATTTGTTACTCCAAAAAATAAAAACTTTTCGTATCAAAAACCAAAGCCTTGCCTTAAGTAGATGTATTATGATGTACGTTATCGAAACAAACACCAATAGTTGACTGTGAAAATATTGGTTAAAAGTAAAAAAGAGGACGAAATTTTAAAGGATTGGCTTTCAAGTTTGAAGCGTGGAGAAGCAGAGGTACACGTGGAAGGAGTTCGCAGGATAATCACGTATTTTTCAAGGGCACAAGTAGTTGCCTGTGAGTGATACACGTGGCGGTGACTTCTCTAAACACTGTTAATGCTACGCGTGCTGCTTTACGAGGAGCGAATTCTCAACTTGACTCGGCTTCTTTAAAAACAATTGACTTAATTGGCTTCTTTAGAAACAGTTGACCTATTATTTTATAATTAATAATTTAAATTTAAATTTAAATTAATTGGCTTCTTTAGAAACAGTTGACCTATTATTTTATAATTAATAATTTAAATTTAAAAATATTATTTTTTTAAAAAAATAATATTTTTAAATTTAAATTATTAATTATAAAATCTAACACCTCAAATTATGTGAAACGTATCAAGAAAAGAATCCAAATCAACTAACAAACTTAACCGCCCCCTCAACCTTGACGTGTTCTTCTTGTCATTCTTTCATGACCTTGCCAATTACCTTAATACCCTCCCTTTATGGCACCTCAATATTTGACCCGCCGCCTCCAACTCCCTACCCTACCAACATCCCCCCATTTGCGTTTCCTTTGTCATATCCATACAACACCTAAGGATAAATTTGTCATTTCAAAATGGTTTCCCATGATCCTCTGAATTTTTGGACCTATCAACTGTGAAAATTTGATATTTTGATCTTATATCTTCAAAATATTCGGTTCAAAAGCTAAACTATATTATAATTGGAGGAAGATTTCATACTCTTAGAATCTATGCTTAATTATTACTGTTATCTGAAATCGGCCGCACACTACAAGTTGATGGACAGCGTCTTCGTCGTTTAGGAGTTTGGGCATTTGGTGAACCTCCCGTTCTTGTAGTCAATATTTGCATAACTTATTTGATCAAAGCTTTGACCGTAGCTCCCAAAGATATATTCAATTTTCTGATCTTTTGTACCCAAAAAAATTAAAAAGGAATGGCAAATAATTGCATCATATAAAAAGAAACTGATAAAAATAAAGAAGTGGCTCTATTGAGTAGGTGTGAATGGTGTGATTGAAGGAAAGAAGAGCATCCAACGGCTGTGAAAACCTTAGTAATTATGGGACGGCACGCAGGAAATGAAAACCAATCTGTCAACGACACGGTCCAATCGGGTCTACGTCAAACCGATTCCAGAAGATAGAGCTTTCCCACCAAACTTCTCCATTCTCTTCTCTTTTACGTTTCAATCTTGAACTCCCTCCATTCTATATTTTCACATCTTCTGTATTTTTTATATATATAGCATACCGCCCACCCCCCCTTCTAGATTGTTATTTATGCGTAGATAGTTCAAACAGAATTGGAGGGGCAGAGTTTGAACTGTGCGAGAAGATAAAAATCGAAGCTTTTCGTTTTTATTCGGTTGAGTCACACAGAAGATGGAGAACATGAAGAAAGAAGATGGGTATGAGAAAAAGGGCGTTCCGATTCACAGCCAAGTTCGAAAGATCAAGCAGGAATCGGAGAAGATCCTAGACTGGTCGCCGGGGCAGCCGGAGATTAGACCGGCGCTCCGGGATATAAGCCGCCAGATTTCCCGGTCGCCGTTGGGGATCTCCGGCCGACCCATCTCAGTTGGTGACTCGTAGGCCACGGAGTTTATTACTTGGTATTCCAGAGACAGAGGACGTGTTTGCTTCCCTTCTCTGTTTTGCTCTGTTTTTCTTTCTTTTTCCTTTTTGTAATCAGAGAACATATAGTATGTTCTTTTTTTTTGTTTTTTTGTAAATAGTATAATGAATATATAATTTTGTAGTATGAACTCTTCTTCCGTTTTGTATTTATCGGACTTGGGAAAATTACGTGCTCTTACTGAAATCAGTATATGAAGAGCAACAATTAGAATCAAACGCGAGGGGAAACGATGCTTGTGTTTTCAAATTGATCCGATAGTAGAATATTCGCAGGTAAAGAAAGGCTGCGAAGCGTCTTAAAAGATATCGATGTTGCTTTATTTATTACCAGAAAACATTAGCAACAGTAATGGTAGCACTCAAGGGGATTTGCAGTTCTTGTTTGTGATATGAAAAGATGACAGAAGAAGCTTCTCCATAATGAAATTTGTTTATTAGTTCAAATATTTCACTTTTAAGATTATTAAAAATCAGTTCTTTATATGTTATTAGCGTAAAATTTTGAAGGCTAGGTTCTCCTTGTTCATTATTGCCTCGTCTTTACAATGATGCAGCGAGTCCATTATTCTACACGTTGAGATATAAATGATAATGGAGACTTAGGTTTTAAGTGAATATTTAATTTAGAAGATTGGAAATGTATTCTCTTATCCTTAAAATGAATGAATGAAGGGATCGTTGTCTTTTAGGAAGAGTGAAATGAAGGAAAGTTCGCTGTCATATTCAGCGGAGGAATTCACACGTCGTGCAAGATGAAGATGAAGAAAGGAAACTGGAGGCTAAGGATGGTGATGGTACAATCTTATAATATCAACACAGGAAGAAAAAGGTAGTGAGTAGTTCATGATAATGAACTTTGCTAAATTTTGAGGACGACACAAGGAGCCCTCTTGATCACACACTTACTTTCTCAGTTAATAATTTATATCAATTCTCGTTTTACGATTCAAGTTATAGTTCACAAAAAATATATCGATTGTAAAATTCACAAGTACTCATAATACAACTGCCATTTAAATATTAGCAAGTGCTTTTTTCTTTCTTTTTTATGTTGGAAATACTTTTAAAAGAAAGTTACTTTTCACGCAACTTGGAAGAGCAACGAAAGATATGTCTTGAAGCTTATCTTTCTTTTAAATAAATAAAAGAAACGCGCTTCAATTAATTTATTTCAAAAGCAATTATTCACGCCGAAAATAAGAAACTCAAAACCGACAATTTTTCTGATAAGAGAATGGGACATTAGCGAAATCATTGAAAATTGACACTTAAAAATGATGGTGTGGTTAGAGAAGCATATCTTTAGACTTCCGATAATCATAACACGAAATTTGAATCGTTTATTTTATGCGATTAGACGGTGTTATTAATTTTTTTTTCATAAATATGAACGGTCTAATCTCGTAAAATGAACGTTCCAAATTTCATATCATGAACCTTTATGTCAAAATATTCGTATCCATGTTATTAGCATGTAAAATTTAACGTGAAAAAGAGAATAACATTTTATGAATGGTGGTTGGTTCCCTTAATGATGGGTACTGTGAAATACCTTAATTATGTGACAAGATGATTGTACACCTTAATTAATTTCCATGTTGTGATAATCATGATGATCTCTTCACACATAAATAACCCCACAATTTTAGCATCTTAGTTTGTCATCTCATTATCTTCATTATCCTCCACTTTTCTAGTCATTGTCACCCAGCCAAGACTTTTCACCTAATACCCTCCTCCTTGTAATTTAAAAGCTTCTCGAATTAATAACTGAATTATATTTTAGTCCTTAATAGACAAGTAAATTCTTAGTTTGTCTTCAATAGATTATTTCTTTCAATTCAGTCGTTCTATTCTATCGTTAAAATATCTGTAACCTTGCTTTTTTTTTTGTTTCCCATATTGTCCTCATGTAATACCTTAATTCAGTAGTCTGTTGATTTACACATTATTTATTCATATGGCACTGTTTATTCACATTCACAAATCAAATTTACTCTTCAAGTCAATTGGCCATTAAATTTTGCATTAATTTTCCGAAAAAGATCATATGAAATATAATATTACAAGCATTTTAATATATAAAGAACTAAATTTTTATGTTTGGTGATCTATCAAACATTTTAAAAAACTATATCAATTATTGAATAAGCAGAGATACTAATTCAACATTAACTGGTCCAATGGTCCTTGAATTGATAGAAAAGAAAGTACTTTTTTTTTTTAATTTTACATGTTAAAAATTTAATATTACAAATAATTATCAAATATTTTCATGCTGAAACTTAACAGGTTACAAAAGTCTAGATAATTAAATTATATTGAAATATTGTGGATTAGGATGACTTGGAAGGAGGCCCATAGTCTTTTGAGTTTTGAAAATTAGGTACTTAAACTCATACATTGAATAACATAATAACATGATCCATAAAATATATGAGAATATATATTTTGAGTTTGATATTATTGAAAGGATTGGTTGGTTAAATGAATTGAAGAGGGTTAATGATTAGTTTGAAGTGAGTTTTTGGAGTAGTTAACAGAAGAAGGGTTAGTGTTGGTTGGTTTATTAGTTTATTTAAGTTTTCAAGAGGAAAGTGAAGAGTTTGCAAGTGCCTCTTATTAGATGTTGAAAGGACAAAACAAATGGAGAGGCATGTTAACGTTATTTGCAGAATCCAGTGAGTGAATGAGACAAAGAGATAAAGAGATATTTATTGGTCAGTACTCTGATCTGAGTTTTGAATTTGTGATACACAGATTCTTCACCAACTTGTGTTACTGTTGGTGCAAGTGGCAACTGGCAATTGTGCCTCGGAAGACAGAGAGATATTGATTGGTCAGTAGCGATCTGAACTGTTAAATTTGTGATGCACAGATTCACCAACTTGTGTTACTGTTGGTGCAAGTGGCAACCACCCACCCACATGCACTCATCTCACTCCCATAAAGTTTCTTATAGTCCTTCTGCTTCTGCGTATCTTTATATGCACATGCCTTCCCTTATTTCACATTCTTCCATGCCTTCTTTGCCTACCGCCCGCAGACTCTCAAACTAGATCGTCTGTTTGTCACCCTGTCACTTGTGAGCCGTTGAATCAGGGTAGGTTCCACTTGTTCATGTGGAGCTTGCCTGTTTGTGTGGCATCCATCCCATCCAACGGTGTGCAAGCAGAAGAACTCGAGTGGTGGACTCTTTACTTGGTTAAGCCTGGTTATGTGGACATTATACAGACTATATTTGTTAATCTCGATCAAATAACCTGTTAGAAAATTTGAAAATAATAATGGTTTTGAGATGTGATAAATCACTTTCTTTAAAGAGTTTATGTCTGTATATTGAGAAATTATAAGAAAACTTTTTCAAGATACAACAAAGCCCTATTAGAACTAACATATCTACCATAGAATTCTAATAGAATATATATAGAGTTTAAACCGTTATGTGTGTTCAATTTTAACAGGTGTATCTGTTCAATGTTAATAAGTGTGTCTGTTCTATCTTTAAAAATCATGACTATTCTATTTTTAATAGTCATATCCGTTCATTTTTCAATAAACATGTTCATTCTATTTTGAATTTATTAAATTTTAAAATAAATTTAAAATTTAATTTTCAAATGAAAGACACATCTTTTTAAATAGAAGACATATCTTTTTAATCAAGTGACACTTCTTTTCAAATAAAAAGACACATTTTTTTTAAATAAAAATCATATCTTTTTTAAATAAAAAGACATATCTTTTTAAATAAAAGATACATTTTTCAAATTAAAAGATGCATTTTTTAAATAAAAGCAAACATTTTCAAATAAAAGGAACAACAATTAAATTTTTCTTTTTAAATATCATATTTTATCTAATACAGAACTTTTAATTCTACTCAATATTACAAATTATATAATATGACCCCATTTGATAAGCAAGATGTTGATCAAATAGAAGAGCCGAACTCATTTTAGATCCTTTACTCTTTTTTTTTTTAAACAATCATCTAGTGTTTGAACACCAAACTCCAAATATTGACTAATCTGAATTTAAATGGTATAAGACTACAATAAATAACAAAATTCTCCTTATTAAATTTAAATATAATTATATTTTCAAGAACACAAACTAAATACTACTAATTAAGTTAGGATAAATTCTTTACTGTGTCTGCATTCTCACTTTTGGATTTGGATTTATTATCATCTGACCTCCAACACAAAATACATACATACATATCTACCAACCCTTTTTTTTTCTTTCTTTAAATATACACACCTACCAACCCCATTTCTTTCTTTCTTCTTTAAATAAATTTCATCACTTGTTAATCAAATTGAACTCTATTTAACATATTTATGTGCGTTGAAATCTAAGGAATCTTTTGAAAATCTGTCCTCGATTGAGCTTCAGCCGGCCTTTCCTTAATTATTTTCTTTTTTCTATACATAGATACCCGCGCCTATAATCTCATATTATTTTACATAAATTTTTTTAATTAAAAACAAGTTAAATACAAAGACATTTTAAGTATTTTCATATAATCTTAAATTCATTGTGCATAAAAAAAAATTTAATTACCTTCTTATTTTGTCTGATAATTATAAAATAAGGAATTTTGATATAAAACACAAATATATAAAGATTGCTAACACTCCACAGTCCACAGTTATAACCTATTACCGAACAACAGGTACAAGGAAAAACTGAGTAATGAAACATCATGAGTAATAGTATTATTAAAAATGCATCAATGTTGAGGTTTAAATGGAAGAAGCACGCGTGTTCCCAGTTAACAAGGATCATCATGTTATTTATACTGAAACACTAACGAAACGAAAGCAAGCTTGCAGATGGATGTTGAATAAGACGACAGACAGCGGAGCCAATGTTGTGTGTGTGTGTGTGATGGTGTTCAAGGTTGCCAGAGGATGGTGGTCTCGGCGATCATGGAGGTGACGACGTAGGGGTCCATGTTGGACGCAGGCCTTCTGTCCTCAAAGTACCCTCTCCCTTCGTTCTCTGTGTCCCTCCCAACTCTCACCGACGCTCCTCTGTTTGCCACTCCCTGCAATATTCATTCCCACCAACACATTCATTAGAATCATTCATTGACTTCTATTAATTTTTCTGTATTTGTATGTATTACTATTACCACACCAACTTGTAATTCAGTACGTAACATACCCAAGAGAAGGTGTTGATGTCTGCTGTCTCGTGTCTCCCAGTGAGACGCCTCTCGTTGCCTTCTCCGTACGCAGCAATGTGCTCCTTGTGCTTCAGTCCAAGCTTCTCGATCGCCTTCTTTATTATCTCGAAGCCTCCCTCCTTTCTCATCGACTTTGTGCTGAAATTATTACCATATATTTAACACTCAAGCGTAGCCTATATAACATTAATTGATATCAGTGTAAACTATAAAAGAGGTTATATTATTTACCTGTAGTTTGTGTGAGCACCAGCTCCATTCCAGTCTCCCTGATTACAACGGTGTAGCCATTGATTAAGTTAGAATTCAATGTCAGAACGTAACTGTCAAGAATTCCGTTTTTTCTTATTTTCATCTTTACCTGAATAGGCTTGGGATCAAATGAAACCACAACTCCAGCTATCTCTGTAATCCTCTGTGACAAAGGAACATATCATCCTCAGTATTTATATTTCCATTAACTTCTACTAATCATCATCATCATCAACAACAAAGAGTTGAAAGTACCTCGAGAATGTAGCGAGCAACCCAGAGCTCATCACCAGCAGAGATGCCGACGGCAGGGCCAACTTGGAACTCCCACTAGAGACGTGAAAGCAGAAGATGAATCATAGTAGTCAGACTCAGATCAGAATAAGCCAGCCAAGAAGATAATACAAGAGTGATGAATGCTGACCTGGCCAGGCATCACTTCTCCATTAATGCCACTAATGTTAATGCCAGCATAGACACAGGCTTTGTAATGTGAATCTACTATATCTCGCCCATAAGCCTTGTCAGCACCTACCCCACAGTAGTATGGCCCCTGTCATATCAACTTCATAAGTTTTACTTAAAGCACCTTCACAAAACGCCAAATTACACCATTTTATTTTAAAGATTATGGGATAGGATATCAAGATACAAGTTATCATCCCATTAAAAGATGTAAAATTCTACTTGGCAGTATATGAAGCTTTTAGATGCCGAAAGTGTACAGCTATAAGCGCCATGTTTGACATTTGTGACAAAATTTTGATAGTTAGATATTATCAATAGAAATATTTTCAACTGAGATAAATGCCAAATACATAATCGATGAGCCCGAACTTAATTTTGGTACGTTGGAATTTTATAATGTGAAAACATTTGACTTGCTCAAAGAAGAAAATTGAATGGCCGTTCACCTTGCGTAACCAGTAAGACAGCAAAAGAAAGTGCCAAACTGAAGTTTTGAACTAAAGGCTATTTCAATAAACGAAAATTCATAAAGAGGTGGATTCAATTTTTCTTAATAAAACCTCACATTTATAAATTCTCTTACCAAGGATAGATAAATCAGCAACACAAAAAATAATAATTAAAACATGTACCTGTGGTCCAGGGTAGCCACCAATTGGCCACCCAAGTGGCCAATTTGTATCTTTCTGCAACAGGGTATACTCTTGCTCAATACCGTACCTGTTTGCATAGAAAATTTAGCAAGTTTGAACCCTATAAATGTAATATACATATCGACTATACAACAAACAACAACAATAGCGATAACAACAAAGCCTTTTCCCACTAGTAGGGTTCATATCGACTATACCCCAAAAAAAAAATATTTAAAGCCTGTCAAAAAATTTCACATTGAACAGAGAAGATAAATAGAAACAAAAAATAATAAAAACACACGAATTTAATGTGCTTTAGTTAATGTGAGTTACATACACTGGCAGGCTGGCAGAAAGTAGCATATTTTCCAGGCAAAAGTGTTTTGAGTATAGAATAAGTAAGCCAAAAATCATACAAATATGAACTATATAACTGCTCATGAATATCACAACTTGGTCTCGCCCCACAAACCTCTCATGCTTCTAGAAATGTGAATCGGATCATAATCCAATTTATCAAATACAGAGCAAAAAATAAATAGAAAATTAGAATAATAATAGATATATACCATGGTTCCTCTGCAGCAACTTGAGGGTGGCTGAAAATTTTGGCAGCGTTGCGCCTCTTGTTGGTTGGAATGGGTTCACCAGCTGGGGTGTAAGCATCGCACATAACCTAGTTGATTTTTACCATAAGTAAATAGTTGACCCAAACCACTGGAAGATGGCTCAGAAACAATTACTTCTTTAATTATAAAAACCAGTTAGATTAAAAATCTTACAAGAATATTGTTGCCTCTCCTGAATGGGTCCCTGAACACTGCTTGTGGGCTTTCAGACAATACATCAAACACAAACACATCTATACTCATCAGTCTCTGCGAGAGTGACATAAAAAACAAAGAAGCAGCTTAGAGCATCAAGAAGAGAATGAATGAATCATACTATAGGATGACTTCACTGTCTTCCCCAGGAGCTTGTCCTGTGCTTGATCCATCATAGTTCCACTTGGGAAGTTTTGCAGGGTCAGTGACTGGTCCAGAAATAGTCTGTATTGTTTAGATTAAAGAGAGAGTCAAATAGTGGCGTTTTAAGATGATCACTCAACACCAGAAGGAAAAAAGCATTTACCCTGGCTTTGCTTCTGAGGTCCATGCCAGATCCACCGATCCTGTTGATTCATACATAAAAAGGTTTCATTTTTATTTGACTTTACAGTAAATAGATCAACCCCATAACAAGGTTTTGGAAATCAAATCAGCCATGGTCATGTTAGTGTTTATCACGTAGCTGATTGACCAAAAGACCCCGTAGGTTTAACAGAACGAAGATGAAATCTTGAGCTGAGTCAACGGAAGAATCATCAGTCATCACCATTTGGATATACCAAGATTCAGAAAGAAGAAAATACCCACAAATAAAGAGTGTTTCAAAATTAAATCTTTGGTCATGATATCCCCTGTTCTTATAAGTTCTGTGAAAGTTGAGAGTGAGAGATCTATGAAAGCTCACCATATGTACTCAGCGATAATCTTATCGGTGGATTCGGAGAGGTTGAGGTTGATAAGATCTGTAAGCACAGACATTTGTAGATGCAGAGGAGGAAGGCTCAGAGGAAGAAACGAAGATATGTGACTCACAGGAGGAGGACTGGTGATTATAGGCCACAGACTTTGTTTGGTGTAGTCTTCTTTTTATAGAAGAGTCAGAGGTGTGTATGAGTATTGAGAACTGAGTGATTACAGAGACGTAAGATTTTTTTTTTTTTTCTCAGAGTCGCAAGATTTTGATTTGAGCTTGGAAAGTAAAAGTAAGGCAAAATATTTAATTTTGGTAAAAAAAATGAAGAATTAGAATAAATGTTTGAATTTTGATTATAAATTGACTGGTAGGTAGCGGACAGATGTTGCAGGTTCGCTGAACGCTGTATTATCATTTTTTATTCCATATTTATACAATATTGGTTCTTTAATTTTATTCAATATTTTAGTTATTGATTCAAAATTATATATTAGGTTTTACATAAAATAAATAAATAAAGTCAGAACTGTTTCTGTTAATTTTAAACCATAAAGAGGTTGTTGCAATTCACTTTTATTCTGCACATTATTTAAAATTTTAAAATAACATATACTGATGAAACAACTAATATCAATTATCAAATAATTCTTTCTTGCAAGCACAAGTAAAGCTCGAGATATTCTAACTCTCACGAAACACTTTTTTAAAGTGAAAAAAACTGAAAGGATTATAGTGGACCAAAAAGGTTGTCTTTTTGAATTTTGGTGCTGATCCAATCATTTTTCAACATTTCTATTATTTTTAATTTTTTAAAATCTTTCTAAAATTTTTTGTTTAAATTCTCATTACTATTTGAGTTCACAAAATAAGATTAATTAAAATTCGTACAAAAAATAGTAATAATGCTTCTCTGAATATTAAAATTTTAATATTTGATGTGTAAACGTATTTTGTTATATTTTAAACTTTTAAAATATTTTATTATATTTTATATTTTATATATTTGTTGTATAATTAGATTTTAATTCTGTAACTTTTTTTTAGAATAGGATTCTTTGTTTTTATCGTTTTCGTACGGTGTACGCTCCTTTATTGGATAATAATGAGGTCCTAACTCCTAAATATGCGTGCATAAAATTAAAAAGAAAAAAAAATAAAGAAAAAATAAAGATCTCATTAAAAGAAGAAAAACAGAAGAGATAAGTTCTATCCTGCAATTCACTAGCAAAACTGCTGTAACAGTGGTGAAGGTCATAGCTTATTTATTAGTTATTACCATTGAATAAATTTATCGCATAAAACTCCTACTTATTTCGAAATATTGGTATTGATAAGATATATTTTAAAATAATGAATTTTTTTAATGAGGACAACCCGTAAAAAATTTGCAACTTTATAATTAATTAATCCTTGCTACCAAAAAGGACCAAGACCAAAATAACAAAAATCAAAAGCAAAGTCAGAACAATTAGGTAACATTGAGACATCAATAGTACTAAACTATAATTAACTTATTGAGTGTCCCTAAAGTATAATAAGATAAAGCTTAGATTAGAGTAAAGTTTTTGTATTCAACCTTTCATAAACACAGACCAAATAAAACTACAATATGAATATCATCACTTTCCTTTCCTTTTTCGTGAGTTATAAACTGCAATTTTCTAGGTCTCTATCATAACCTTATTCATTTAATGTTTTAAAATTGGAAGAGAAAGACCAAACAGATGGAAACATAAGTGATAACATTGTGTTATTCTGGTTTTGCAAGTAATAATAGTAGGCATGGTGGTACAAATACATTACATTAAATGAAATCTCATAGTGATTTGCCCTATTAATTCCACAATGGTCCCCCCTCTCTCGGATCTGGATCGGCTCTTGCACATTTTTATAATTGTGGCTATAAATATTTGTAAAACTCGTGGTTAAAAATAAATTTAACCATAATTATAACAATGGTTAAAAGTATATTTAACCACAATTATAATCGTGATTAAAAGTGCATAAGATTTTTTAACGCTTTGTAAGCGTTACAGATGATCTACATTCTTCTTTCTCTCTCTCTCTAACACACACACACATTACCATTATATTTCATTATGCACTAGCTAATTCTGACTTTAAATAAAACAATTTCAGTATCACAAATGAAAAATATCTTATACCTAAGAAATATAAAATTTTTTACAATAAATTGTGCACAAAACAAAGAAGTAAGAGAAAACAAAAAATTTAGAAACACACATATATTTAACGTTATTCGATAAATGTGACATATATTTATAGGTAGAAAGACGATATTTTATCAAGCAAATTGTTTCATTACAAATTCATGAAATAGAAAAATACATAACTAGTTATAAAAAATAAAACAGGTCATGAGTCACTCTATATGGTTACTCAAGTCGTGCTCCTAAAGAGACAAATCATAATTTGATTCGTCAAATAATTTAAATACAAATCAAAATGAAAATGTGCATAGGTAAAGAGGGTGACTCTATCAAAGAAGGGTGACTCTATCAGAAAAGTGACGCCCTTCACCATTCAATATTTCATAGGGCACACCTACTTTTGATGCTCTGTAATGAAGATGCATATGAACAACATTGTACATTGCGTTTTGTCCGCTTTGCAAAAGCCAAATGATGTATGTAACGTATCTAGGTTTTCTTGTTCACAATGTTAGCATCTTCTTCATATACAACATTACCGTTTATAATTTGTAAACAAAGAAATGAACTCTCCTGGGACCACAAATACAATGGTTTTTTTCTTTTTTGGGTGACATTTCAGAGAACAACAAATGAGACTATCTCAGAATTTAATGGACATAAAGATAGACATAAATTTTTCAGTATATTTCTTCACATCATAATTAGTTTATATATATATATATATATATATATATATAATATATATAAAGGGATTTAGTTTTGGCAACAGAACAAAAAAAAAATCGACAGCTTTGGCCTTTGAAGGCATAAAACCCTCAACATTGGATTTCTCGCTACCATGTGAAACGCCGCTTGTTGTCTGTCTTTTATTACGGAAGTGTCCACATTTTCGGGGGGAAACTTACTAACGAAAATAATAAAACACATCACTATTTTTCAACCCAAAAAAAGTGGTATGTTTAAGGTGGACAATAGGTCGGGTTGACCCGCACAATTTAACCCAAACTACATTTTTAAATTGGTTATGTGTGATTGACATATTGGGTTGAGTTAAAAAAATTTAACTCAAATCATTGATGGCATGGGTTGAAAATATCACTATATAACATTGTGTGGCCTTTTTTTAAAAAAAAATAGTTGATTATTACAACACCATTTACGTAATAATTGAATACAATTTTTTTTTGAGGGTTTACATGATTGCTACCATGTTAGTGGTGCTACTTTATGAATATATATATATATATATATATATATATATATATATATATATATATAAAAATTAAGTCGATGGTTGATATTGGAAGCTGAGTTTCAATTGAAAAGGGGGTAAATAATGAGACAACTATACAAATAACTGAAAAAAAAAATTAAAAATAAAATATAGATAAAAATAAACATTATTGAAAAAATTAAAAAAAAAAAAGGAATGCGGCTTTCAATTAAATGAAAAATAATAGCGATGGAAGATGAAATATAACTAAGATCACAACTATGCAACCATCAAGAAAAAGACTGCAACAAAAATATCAAGCTGCAAGTGAGCGATAATTAAAAGTCAAACAAAAAAATTAAAATGTAATTAAATAATTGAGATTCAGTCAGTTGAAAATTTTTTAAAAAAATCCACTTGACATTTATTTTGTCAATTTTATTATATATAATAAAATAGCCAATAACTCGCACTATTTTTTTTTTATTATATATGACTTTTAGACCTTGTAATTATTGGTCCCAAAAAATGTATCTGAAGATATATAAAATATAATATGAGGAAAAAATTTGAATACATGTGGAAATGGGAGGGTGACAAGTTAAATAATTTTTTATTATTTTAAAATTGATAGGAACTACTATGATTTATTTTTATATATAGAAAACTACTTAAAAAATAAAAAAATTAACATTCTTCAAATATTATACATAAGATTCATAAGAATCACTCTTTTAATTTTACACAAAAACTGTAATAATTGAATGAAAGATTTATAAATTTAAAGTCATTAGTTGACTTTGAAAATTTTGTTGGTTTAAGTGTTAACTTTTATTTTCATATATCAAAATTAGTGACGAAGGAGGATTTTTTTTAAAAAAAAATTGTCATCATATAGGATGGACCAACAATAACGTATCATTCCCTTTTTTTTGTTGGTATACAATATTCTATAATTTTTAATATAATATTTTATAATAAGATGAAATATCATCTTAACTCAAACAGTACATCCGTATGTGTTTTAGTACCATAAATTTTAGGTTAAGTTATAATTTTGATTTTTATAATTTTATTAAAATTTTAAATTGATCTATATAGTTTATTTCTATATAAAATTGTCCTTATAATTTTTCATATATGTAAATTAATTTCTACTGTTAATATATTAATAATTAATTTAATTGTTAAAATAACAATTGATATATATATATATATATATATATATATATATATATATATATATATATATATATTTGTAAATTTCCCTGCAAATCCCTACTGAACCAAAGTCCTATTCCATCAAACTTTGCGAAGACCGAGCGCACTGCACTTCTTGAATCATCACCTCCGTTGATTCTTTGTCGCACAATACTTGAATTGGCAGTTTCTTGGTGCTTTTATTTTTCTTTGATTATTTCTCTCGTCTTTTTCTGATATTCTTCGTTGTTTTGAATTTGGTTTCAGCTTTTGTTACTTCTTCCTTCGAAATTTTATTGCTTCCCTTTCCCGCAAAAGGCTCTCGGTTAATACTTAGTACTGTTCTTGTAATACCCGTTAATTTCAGAATATAATTCGCTTAAGAGTATTTTAGAATTCTACAACGTTACTTTAGTTATTTATTTTGGTCATTTTTAATTTTCATATTTAATTATTCTCTTTGAATATTATTTATGAAAATTGAGTTAAATGACTGGACTAAATATTTGCACAATGAGGGATATATTCTCAGAATGGTGAAATTCATGGAAAAGTGGTTTCAGAATGGTCAATTAATCAATTTATTGTAAATTGACTGGATGGGTTTGGATGTTGGGTTATGGATACCCATGGGTTATTGAATAACCCATTAGAAATATTTAATATAAAGTTTCAATAGTACCCCTCATTTTTTTCACTCAGCCGAAGGAAGCAGAAAAGCATTTCTCTCTCAGTTCTTCATTTTCTTCTCAAATCCTTTCCTCGATCTTCAGAATTTCGATTATCTGTTCAGTTCAAAAGCTTTGTAAGGATCAAAGGTAAGCTTTAATCTCGTTATTTTCCTTAAATCTAAGTTTATATGGAAGATTAGAGGAGGTTTTGTTCTTGAAGATTTTGATGATAATTCGTGAATCTCAGTTGTTTTAGAAGTTATATTTGAGTTATAATCGGTTAAAAGAGTTGAAATTCTGGTTTTGAAACAAGAAAGGAAAGGATGAATTTGTTAGAAATTTCTGCAAAAACTTCTGCAAAAAAAAAACGGGTTACTGTAGCGACCAGAAATTTCGAAACAAAATCTGAAAAATTTTCTTCTGGTTACTGTAGCAGTACTGTAGTGTCGGCAGTCAACGTTACAGTAGCGAACCGGCACTGTAGCGAACCGACACTGTAGCAAACCGTTACTGTAGCAAACCGTACTGTAGCAACCCGTTACTGTAGCAGTCAGAAAATTTTACGTATTTTCGTGATTTTGTTTCCTTTCTTATGTTTCCTTGTAATATATTTTACTAGGAAATTTTCCTACACAAATTCTAGTGTGGAACAAGGTAAACTTGGACAAACATCAAGGTGAGTGAATAACCTTGCTCAGCTAATTTGATATTACTAGTCAAGTACAATATAAGTCCCATTTACAATATTATTTGGATAATAAGCAATTAATTTTTCATATGGGAGTATATGATGATCAGTAGAAATAAGAGTATGCAGAAATTATTTATTTCATGACAATTGTACTATGTGATGAATTCTCACTATTTTATTAATGAGTAAAGATCTACGGGATCTAATACACGAGTGTGAAAGGGTTAAAGTCCCATACTACTCGGTGTATATCTAAGAAATCTTATACACGAGTTTGAAAGGGTTAAAGTCCCATACTACTCAGTGCATATCTATGAAACCTATACACGAGTTGAAAGGGTTAAAGTCCCATACTACTCGGCGTATACCTATGAGATCTTATTCACGAGTTTGAAAGGGTTAGAGTCCCATACTACTCGGTGTATATCTATGAAATCTTATTCATGAGTTTGAAAGGGTTAGAGTCTCATACTACTCGATGTATAAGACAATTAATTATATGAGTAAATGTGGTATTTGTACTTTTGATATTTTATATAGTACAGTTATTTACTTACTGAGTTTTTAAATAAACTCACACTCCCTATGATTATTTTTTTCAGATACAAAAAATAAAGAACAAGAGTATCCGTTTGAAGATTAGAAGCCCCTTGGGATTATTCTCTATTTCTGTCTGGTGGGATACCAGTACTTATTAATGTGGACACTAGAAACGCTCTGTACTTTCTATAGGTCTCATAGGCTTGCGATGAGATAGAAATATCAGACTATGTATGTCTATATTTGCTTATCAGATGAATATAATTCTGTAGTGTGGAATGAATGATTAAGGTTGAATGTAAAACCTTACAGAATATATGTATATAACGTATGTTTGAAAATTATATCAAATGAGTAGTATCTTTTCACATGCTCAATTTTTGGGATGTGACAGTTCTATTAGTATAATATCATAATTTAAAAAAACAAAACATATTAGCTATTGCAAGGCAATGTCAATTGGCTGCAGTAAGTCCATCTCTTTAAAACATAGAAACTACACAGAGCAGTTAACTGTTTTTGTATATCCACATAGAACAACAACAGAGCAGTTAATCGAGAGACACAACGACAAAGCAGCAATTGATAGTCTTACAGTAGCGTCGACAACATTGTAAGTACTATGGACATGCTTGTGCAACGAAGAATCGTGCACATTGTTGAGAACTAAAGGAAAAAATGAGTGGAGTTAGCAAAAATTAACGATTAATCATGTTGACATGTTCACAAATATACATATCGATTGTCATGTATAATTATTTTAATAATAGAGTTAATTATACTAACGGTAAAGATTAATTTATATAAATGAAAAAATTATACGAACAATTTTACATAAAAATAAATTATAATGACCAATTTAAAATTTTGATGAAACTATAAAGACTAAAATTAAAATTTAACCTAAAATTTATCATCTCAAGTATTAAAATATAAATATAGTAAATATAAATATCTCCATCGTCATTGTATCAAATGAAAATATTTTAAATGTTTTTTTAGCATTTAAAATATTAAAATAAAAAATATACCAGATACCTCTTTAATAAAAAGATGTACAACATAAATAACAGGGATCCTGAATCTAAACCACATTGTTCCCATGACATCAAAGCTGACAGAAGTGTGTTGACAGAATATAATATTGGCATTAAAAAAAAAAGATGAATTGTTTGAATCGAATCGAATCTCATTTGTACCCTAAACCTCTGTCGAAGGGGCAAGACGATGGATTCTGGAACAGTGATTTTTGTTAATAAACTTGAAGCTCCTATGACGTCAACTTTTATTTTTTAAGATTTTTGTTAATGTAAGTTACTATAATAATATAATTCTGGTAGATTGGTAGAATATATAAGGTTAACATAAATGAAATAATATAAAAAATGGTTTAGTCAATAAATATGAAGGATAAATTTTAATTTAAAATATATCGATGAAGTTGAATGAGTGAGATAGAGTACAAGTGTATCTTTAAAAAAATATAAACAAGTTGAATTAATGCTCATTATTGTTTATCTTTATTTTTTATTAAAATAGTCCTTAATTTATACGCTCAAAGCCGATCATTGACCTGTGACACTGTTTAACAAGACTTTGAAAAGTATAGCATCGTGCATCCCATTTCTTTTATCAGCTAAATTTAGAGCCGAAAATTTTCGTCAAGAAGGAAAAAAAAATTTGTTTTTAAAATGAGTGTTTTAAATAAATATAAACAAAAAATATTTCGTTTCAATATCAAAGATATAAATTATTTTATCTCAAATTTAAGACAGATATTTTTGTCTTTACTTCCATCTCAAATTAATGATAGAAATTCTGTTCCTAAATTTAGCCTTTAATATTTTGGTTCAAAAAATTAAAAGATATATGTATAATCAAATAATTTAAACAGGTTATACCATGTAAATTTTTATGAAAATATTTAGTGAACAATAATAGAATTGCAAACATTAGAGTTAGTGGAAAGACGAAGTGAATTTGCAATAATTTATTAAACAAAAAAAATTAAATTAATACCTTAGTTACAGATGATGTGCACAAGTCTACATTCTCTTTCTCTCACATATATATTTAAATCGTTGACGTGTGTTAAAATGCACATAAAACAAGTTTCAACTAAGTAAAGGGAGATAATTATAATCAATGAAGTGGTGCACCCTGACATAGCATCCAGACATGATTATAGGCAATCACAAAAAACTTAAAAAATGAGAAATATCAACATGATTGTTACAAAGAACATAAAAAAATATCAAACTGATCAGCGGCAAATGGGGCAAAAACAAACTCAGTAGTTCTAAATGCATGGCTACATCTAGCTAATTGATTCTCTCATTCTAAATGCATGATATTGTGGAAAGCAAAAACAAACATAGATAACACAAATCATCTGTATTGTAGTGGTGCAGCACTAGTTATCACTTGCTATTTCAAAAAGAAAAAGAGAGAGAGAGAGAGAGAGAGAGAGAGAGAGAGAGAGAGAGAGAGAGAGAGAGAGAGAGAGAATCAAAGAAAAATTTGTGGATTCGGATTCCTATTGGATATGAATATTATTTTTTTTATCTCTTAAGTGAAGTTTTAAAACATAAATTGGGAAGTGGATTCAAAAGAATGCAATTTAAGTCAAAATTTGTTTTGCAGGTCAAGCACTCAAAATTTTGTTAGGCTTGACAAACAAACAGTCAGGGACTATAAGGAGATGTTGCATTATTAAGAGTCCATGACCATTTATTTATTCTCCATATTCATCATTTGCACTAATTGATTATGATCTAAATGGAGCACTTGCATCAAATTATAGCCAATAGCCTTTATTTCATCATCATCATTCTTCAGAGACAATCTCAAGTTGTTTCTTACCAATCTAAATTGACGAAGACTTTTAAAATAGCTTCATTCATAACATTATCTCGACACTTGGCACAAGGCTGAAACCTCATAAACTATCCCAACTTTCTTCAAGGCAGACCGAAGACACCCTTATATTTTCATTTCTCATTCTTTCAAGTATAATATTATTCTTTTCCTTTTCTTTAATTTCATTTTTGGAATACTACAATTAGATGTTTATATGGACTTAGTTAAATGCTGAAATACTGCATTTCTCCTTCTTTCAATTACTCTAAGTCTCAAGCATGGAGTAGGGTGTTTTCTCATATACAGCCTACTCTCCACCCTCACAAATTGCCCCAACTTTCTTCTTGGCAGACCAAAGACATCTTAATATTTCCATTTCTTCTTTCAAGAATATTATTCTTTTCCTTTTCTTAATTTCATTTTTGGAATACTACAATTAGATGTTTATGTTGACTTAGTTAGATGTCGAAATACTACAGTTCTCCTTCTTTCAAGTACTCTTTAAGTCTTAAGCATGGAGTTGGGTATATGTTTTCCCATATACAGCCTACCCTCCTGCAATTTTTTATATTTAATTTATGCCATGAAAAATATTTCTCTCTTCTTCAATTAATCTTCCTTAACAGTTGCATGATATATCAAAAATTTTCATTTAACAGCTGAAGTTATGAGGTCCTTGAATATCCCAAGATGACGTAAACCTAAAATATGCAATCACACAATCACTTTTTCATTTGCAGTCAGTAAACCTAGAACCCATAAAAGAGAAAGGAGAAAACAGAGAGAAATTGAGAATTTTTATCTCTGCCAAATGATTGTTGTGTATAGTCGCAATAACCTTAAGCCAATTCCACCTACAATGAAGCCGATATGCAACCCATAAGTGAACAAGTGAAAAAGAAAAAATTAAAAAAAAAATCATAACCTTGCTAACCTGTAAGCAAAGAACGACAAAGGAAAAGAGAAATAAAAGATGAATGATGGACGAGCAAGTGATCGAGATTCAGAGACGGAAGAAAGAGAGAACACTAGAGAGAGTGAGGGACCTTGAGAGAGAGAGAGAAAGAACGTTGCAGAGTGAGAGAGGCATACGCAGGGAAGAGAAATGGGAGATTTATGTTAAGATATTATAGATAGAAAATATCAATACGACATCATTACAATTAAATTACTCAGAGACAAATGCCAAGCACGGAAAAAATCAATGTCTAATATTTTGAATCTTTAAAAAATATATAAAAAAAAAGTTAGGGATGAAAATTCATTCAGAGACACAAAAATTATATCTCTGATTCTGTTGCTAATTCTCCAATTTCCAATTTTAAATTAGGGATGAAATTTAAAACAGACCAAATACAGAATCGAAGATGGAAAAATTCAATCTTTAAATTGAGTCCGGATTTGCTGCTGATCAAAATCGTTGCTGATGCTGCTTTTCACTTTCAGCAACGGTTTTTACCGTTGCTGAAAGTTTTGGCAACAAAAAAACTGCTGCCATAACTTTTAGCAACGGTAAAAACCGTTGCTAAAAATGAAAAGCATGCAAACCACCGATTTTGATCAGCAGCAAATCCAGACTCCTTTAAATTTCGTCTTTAATTTGGGTTTTCTTATAACGAGGGTGAAATAGATCATAAACTTTGTTCAAGTGTGATCTATTTCTAGTCCATAACTATAATCAAGTCCAGTACTTTAAATAATAGTAAAAATTAACTAAATTGATAAACAGTAAATCGAAGTGAAATTTTTGTTATATCTTATGTATCAAAATCTCAATGAATTCAAATATAATATCTAAAATAAATAGAATATCAAACGTCATTTAATTAAATTTAGGGGAAGTCGATGTAATTTTCCTGTAAAAATCAGTTCTTTTTTCGGGAAAAAACA
The DNA here is from genome assembly GCA_037074585.1 of Biancaea sappan. Classification (NCBI taxonomy): domain Eukaryota; kingdom Viridiplantae; phylum Streptophyta; class Magnoliopsida; order Fabales; family Fabaceae; genus Biancaea; species Biancaea sappan. The sequence continues at coordinate 1,020,072 of CM073492.1, read as the reverse complement.
TATATTTAAAGTTCTTAGATGCAATTTATTAATCATATTGATCCAGTCTATGTTTGCATTCATCATACATCAGAGAGAGGGGAGAGTTAGAAAGAGAAGGATAGAGTGTGAGTGGGTTATTCATGGATAGTTCAAAACTAATTGCTAAAGCCAAAGCTGACTTACGGGATATGTAGATTTATTGTACACTCTACACTGTACATACTACTTAGACCCCAAAAAAAATAATAATAATACAGTGTACATACTACATCTATAAGTGGAATCGTAAATTTTCCCGCAATGTTTATTAAGTATTGTTCTATGAATTCTTCCACCAATTTCTAAATATTCACCACAAACTGATATACTCCAAGAAATGCAGATAAATAGTCCTTAAACGACTCCATGAAAGGGCTTAATTTTGGGTTTTGAAATATCAATGCAGCACTAAATTTCCAACTTCATAACCACGATCATGTTTGTCACCTGTTAAAAATAGAATATTCAGATAATGTCCTCAGTAAAATGACCTCTAATTCACATACCATAAAATGGCCAGAGTTTTATGAATTGATTTTTATGAAAATGACATAAGAGGAAGCAAGTTAGTAAAATGATTTTTCATAAATGACCTGTTGTAGTCAAAAGAAAAACATGAAAAATTTAATGCAGTAAAATGATTTTTCTTAAGTGATCTGTTGTGGTCAACAGAGAAACATGAAAAATTCATGTTCAGCATCAATATTTCATTTCAACATCAGCATAACAACTATGAATGACATCTAAAAAAAGAAAACATGTCTTACAACATCTGCCGTATTTTGTTTTTCTCAAGAAAAAGCAAAAATTATATAAAGAAGGAAAAAAATTACAAATAAGGAGGATATGGTGTCCACCTAAGGGGAAAGCACAAAAAACTAAAATGGTAACCACAATAAATTAGAAAATCAAACATGCAGGAAAAGCTGCCCAACTCCTCAGCAATATTGCTCTAAAACAACTTAACCAATAAACATTACTTTAGTAGTCATATATTTTGAGCAATAATTGAATGAAAACCCTGAGGAGTTACTGAAGGCCAAATTCTACTTTTGTCAAGTTCTGATGGCACAAAGACAGCATCTAATAACAAGTTTGGTAGCACAGCCCTCATAAAGAAGAATTAAGAGAATTTCAGGGATATCAGGAGTCCTCCAAGAACAGAGAACACAACAAAGAAAAACATAAAAAGAGCGTTAGCTCAAAAGAGAAATCCAACGCTTTGCATATCAAACAAGGAAACTCTTAAGAATACCATGTACTGAAACCCATAAAGAAGCTAAAGAAAAGCGTATTTCATAAAAGATGAGCAGGCAGTAATTTATGTCCAAATATTCAGGCATTTTTCTCCAATCAAATGGACAACAGTCCTGCAGAAAAGGCACCAAAAACAACAAGCTGAGCACTTGATATTATTATAACATTTTTTAGCCAGAACTTTCGATCATACAGGTAAAATTCTCTGGGGATCCACAAAATCCATATCTTATCATAGCATATCTTTGGCCAATACTAATTGTCCTCACTGAACAAGATCGCCTTTGGATATGATCAGTTGAACATTCAGATGTGAAATTTGTCAAATTGATAGGTAGCATTAAAGGTTGTGAGCTCAAAAATACAGCCAGATCATGTCAAATAATAATCTTCTACAGAGGTGGCATCCATCAATAAATGAAATTTAACAGTTGCACAGTCCCTTGCATATGTTCAATTTCCCGAGACAGAATTTATGACCCCCGAAAAATAGCTTTCCAGAAATATTGGTTGGCTGAAGATCATCCTTAACGTTGGCCAAATAATACATCCTAATGTAACATGTTGTGAATCACTAAATTTTCTTATTTATATGTAAAAGAATGCTCAATCCCTCTCAAATTGAAGAGAAAGATCTGATTTGTAAAGGCCATATAGCTCTAACTATTCTGAGCTATTTCAAATAATACGAAGCAAATCGTGCATGTATGTAGAGGTTAAAAGAACTTACTGTTTAAAGGAGGCCATGAGCTCGTGTCCTTTTTCACTAGGTGTCCTATGTACAAAACAAGGGAGGATGCAAAAGCTTGTAATGCATCAAATATGAAGACACAACATATAATCAATTGAGAGATTAGATTCGACAACTAAAGAAATTCTTGAAACACTTTATCTCCTTTGTTAACAGATAAGTAATTGATAAGCAATTCTGTTGTGGCAGCATCTATAGAAAAACCTCTGTCTCTCATTATTTGAAGGTATTTCTTTGACCTTGAAGTCTCCTTTTTTAACAGCAATCCTTGGATGAAGACATTAAAAGTGCAACTATTAGGGGGGCAGCCCTTCTCTTCCATATTTGTAACTATGTCCTCAGCTTCATCCAGTAGTCCTTCTTTACAGAGACCTTTAATCATTATGTTATATGTTCGACAAGTAATTTGCAACCCTTTGCCAGGCAAACAAGAAAAGAGTGCCCACGCAGCATTAAGTTTTCCAGCATTGCACATTCCATCAAGCAAAATATTGTAAATAACAATATCAAGATCCAGATTCATCTTCTCCATTTCCCTAAACAATGATATTGCCTCAGAATGAAGCTGGCACTTGCATAGTCCATCCAATATAATAGCACATGTTTGGAGACTGGGAACTTGGTCATATTTGTGCATATTAAGAAACAGTTCTTTTGCAGCTAGTGGTCTACCGACTTGGCAAAACCCACCTATAAGAGTGGTCCAGGTGATAACATCTGGAATAAATCCATTATTAACCATTTCATCCAAGAGATACATAGCCTTACTTATGTTTTTAATCTTACACCATCCATGGATCAATGAGTTATAAGTTATAGAGTTAGGTAAACAGCCCCTGTCAACTATCAAATTAAATACTTTCATCGCCTCATTCATTTGCTTTTGAATACAATATCCACCAATCAATGAATTATAGGTGACAACATTAGGCTCCTTTCCCATTTGGATCATGATACCTATTATGCCTTTAGCGCTCATAATCATTCCCTCCTTGCAAAAAGCATCTGTTAAAATATTATAAGTTTGCACATCCGGCATCACCCCCTTTTCCATCATCTCATTCAGTAGTGTACCAGCCTCTTTCCATCGGCCAAAATTACAAAGACCTTGAATTAAGCAAGAGTAAGTGACAAAATTAGGTTGAATACCTTTGCTAGTCATTTCTGAGAACAAATTTAAAGCATCAGACACCAATCTATCCTTGCACAAGCTATCCATAATTGTGCTGTACACTACAACATTGAGTTTCCAGCTTCTTTCTTCCATCTTCCTCAAACATCCAATGGCTGCAGAAGTGTCACCAATCTTGCACAGTCCATTTATTATTGCTCCATAGGTGTGAATGTCAGATTGATACCCCATCTTTTCCATATAGTCAACCAAACTTACAGCCTGAACAACATTGCCTTCTATACAAAGTCCATTAATGAGAGTAGTAAGAGTCACCACAGTGGGCTCAAAACCAACTTTGAACATAGTTCCCAAAACTGAGAATCCGAAAGCTGTCTGCTTTAAACGGCAAAGACAATTGATGATAATATCAAGAGTATAGACATCAGCTTTAAAACCTAAGGAATACATATGTCTAATTAAAGAAATTGCTGTCGTATAATGCTTCATCCTCACAATCACCCCAAACAATAATGTAAAGTCCTCCACATATGGAAAAGGCTTTAACCTAACCATTTTACCAAAGAAATCTAAGGCATCATCAACCTTTTTCAGTTGACCGGACTTGCACTGATGTCTCATAGAATTCAATAACTGAATTCTATATTGCCTCTCATCAATTTCCCTAGAACTGACAGTGGTAGAATGAGTTGCAAAAGAAGAATAATAAGAGATGCCAACGCAAGGAAAATGAAAGGAATGATGCCATATGAAAGGAGAAGTTCGGGAATTAACAGCAGTACTGATATCTTGAAAAACAGGAAACCAAATAACATATGCTATTTTTTTCCGCATTGTCTCTCAGCCTTACAATATGAAGTTCACCTCTTTTTCTTCCAAACATCACTTCCTCATCTAGGGTAGTATAGGAATACTAGATAGAGCAGGTCAAGCTGTCACTGTCAAGTTGCAATGCTTTGATTTCTAGGTCTGGTTTTGTTGATGTTCTAGCTGTTTCATTTTCTTCGCTAACCTTTCTGTAGGGAAAAGAGAACACCCTTAGTAATCTAATAGAAACAAAGTATTTAGCCCCAAAAAAAAAAAGAGATAGTAGATATATAACAGATAAGTGTTTCTAGGCAAGAACCAAAAAAAAAAAAAAAAGACTTATACAGTGCACATTAGAATAAATAATAATAATAATGAACGGGAGTGCCATACTGATTCTAAAGAATTGTGAATGAAAAATTAAAAATGAAAAATGTAATTACAATCAGGCATCTATTATCTGATAAGCTAATCTTGTTTGTTACACCTAAGATTTAATGCTGTTACAAGTCTTCTTTTTCTGCTATTAAATCCGCATATCCCAGGAAAGATCAAGTGTTTTCTGGTTCCTTTGTAGTGTCATTGTGGGATCCTTTCACCATTCACAATACTTTCACTTCTACAACCAGAAGAAAAACCCATGTGCTAACAAATGGAGCTTACTGCTGTCTCAGCCATTCTAATGCTGGAGACTCTCAAAGATTTTATAACAATTAGCCTGGTTGTAGTATTTCTCTCAAACATATATATTTAAGAAAAAGATATTCCAAGACGATGTTACTTTCTCCTTTCTTAAAAATACGGAATACTAGCTAGCAATTTCACCTTCCGCCATCTACTCTAGGCAGGATGTCCTGCAGCAGGATTAAATAAGCTACCATAATTAACATTAGATATAAGGTCAAAATAATTTGCCCCTCTTTTGTGTGTGAGAAAGAAAGAGAAATTTAAGGGGACATTTGACTTGGGAATATAAACCCATTATAATTATAAGTCTTATTCCTACGAACGACCTACAATGGAATATAATTCCCGATAAAGCATGATTTTTTTTTTTGGTTTGTTTTCCCACAGGAATGTTTGCCAGTATTCAAAAAAATTAATAATTCCCAATAACATAAATTTCCAAGGAAATTAGTGTAATTTTTTAAAAACAGCCCCATGCATAATTGACTGGAAAAAGGCTAGATCACCCCCCCCCCCCAGTACGCTTTCCTCAACCTTTTTATTTGAACATGAATCAATTCAATGTTTATAAGAATTTCAAAATTAGTATGTGAATAGCAGAAACTGTAATCTTCCCCAATAGAACGAAAGTAATTTACCAAGATCCCGTGCAAACCTATAAAAATTTAGCCAAGCGTAGAAGTCGACGAGCAAATCCAGAAGTGTACTGAACTTAACTGATGCCCCAAATATCCCCAGCAGCACGTAAGAAATCAAAGTCCCAAAGATTTTTACAAATCGAAAGATCAAGTAGAACATATAGCAGATACCGAGATAGAGAGAACAGCAAATGCTGGTAGGGTAAAGAAGATGTATTTCTCGTGTAATACAGAGGATGACAAGAACAACGAAGAGTGAAGTACCTTTGCCGCCGCCAACAGAGCAAGGTATTATTGCTATTGCCGGAGTATCGCCTGCTATGCCTCAAAACGTCGGCGAAGGGAGGCAAAAGGCGGGCGTCGCCCGTGAGTGACATGGTCATTAAATTATTTTCGGTAATTTTTATTTATTAGTTTGATAATATAAAACAAATTTTTCTAAAACTTTGGATAATTTATAAATAGATAAATTTTTCAAATTTTAAAATAGATGTTTAATTTTTTTTAACTCTATTTGTTATTCATTTGATCATTTCACATTTAATATTGTTACTTAACACAATACTTCAAATTTTTTTTAATTATCGTGATAAATTGGCGTAAGAGTATGATTTATTTTCTGAATTATATAACTTCAGGGATTCTGTTCTAGTTTTGAAAGTTCATAAATAAAAGAGCAAAATGCACATAATTTCCATGAAATTTTCTCATTGTATAAATAGTCTCCATCAACTATAAAACTCACAAGATTCTTACAAACTTTTTTCTTTCTGTTCAATATTCTGTTAATTGATTATTTGTCAATGCTGAATTACAAAATTGTTATATCAACTTCATTTGGCTACATCAGCTGCTGCCACGTCAGCTACCGTCGCCGGACCCGAAGATTGAACTTCTTCAAAACCTTAGCCTTCGCCGGCACTATGCAAACCCAAAATCAGCGACTAGAGGTTCGAAATCTGATTCAAAATCACATTGCTAACCTTGATGTCCCTATGAATTATATGGGGTGTGACCTCATGGCGCAAGGTTGAATCTTCTTTTCCAGTGGGGTTGGACTTCACATGCAAATTGGCCATGAAGATGAGAGAGTAGACTGAGATTTGGCATGTAATCGTAGACTATAAGGCACTGATCACCCCCTTCTTCACAATGCCCTCTAAGTCCCATCAAGTTCTTGTGACCAACGCTTCCCAGAACTTCTTCTTCCGCCACAAATTCCATCTCTGCCTTCGGGCTCTTGCTTTTAGTTTTTTTACTGCTATCTGCATGAAATTCATCACAAACCAAGGCAATATATATATATATATATATATAAAATAATTGTTCTGTATCTGTCTCCTCGTCTCACATTATCTTCAATATGTCATACATACGATTTGTAAGTTTAACATTAAATTATTTGAAAGAACACAGTTACTTCAATTTGTTAAATAAAAATATTAAGCATTTCAAGCTGATCATCGGATAAACCGTGGGTGGCACAGTGCGAGGAAGACTCGCACAGTGCGAAGAAGAAGCACCTTGTTTTCTGATAATCAGCTTGCGGTTTATCAGCTCGACAAGGTGCTTCTTCCTCGCGACTTCTTTGTTCCGAAGCTCCGGCGCCGCCGCTGGCTCCGACGAAGGCTAATGCTTTGAAGAAGAAGTTTGAAGAGCGCCCTGCTTCTCCGGCGGATGACTATGCTTCTGTGGGGTTGAAACAGAGGCTTGGGATTTGGGTGCACATTGCTGGAGTTGCTGCTTCTGTTGATGTGGGAGTGAAGGAAGGAGGGGAGATGCATGGAAGAATGCACAACACAGACACGAGACGCATGAAGAGCAAGAATGCCGAAGGAAGATTCAATCTACGGTTAGGCAACAGTAACTGATGTGGTAGCAGCTGATGTGGCCAAATGGAGCTGACATGTTAATTTTGTAATCCCAATCAATATTGATCATTAGCCAACTAAGAAATTATTTTATTAAATAGAAAGGTTTTATCGCACAAAATAACAAGTTTATGAGAATTTTATGTTGATTTTTATAGTTCATAAGATTATCGATAAAAAAAAGTTTATGAGAATTGTCTACATTTTTTTTTTGAAATGATAATCCAAAATTAAGGATTTTTTTCTATTTTCTTTTTATGTTAACTAGGATTCAGACAAACAATACCTCTTTGGAATTTTGGGGGATCATTCAGCAGTTAAATGCTAGTGTTGACGTAATTTACGTTTACTAATTAAAGGTAGAAACAAAGATATAAAAAGTTTAATGAAACAAAAAAAAAAGAATATATAAAATTTTAAACAAAATTAAAATATTGTGATAAATACTTTTGAATAAATTACATAGATTTTTCTTAAGCTTTATCTTTTCTGATAAAATACAAGAGGCTAAAGTCCAACAAAACCTTAAGGTGCATTTCGGAAAAGCTATTCTCTTCATATATATTATAAGCAAAGATCAAACTCTTAAAGGATTAGGATTATGTCTTCCTCTTAAAAGGAATAAGAGGGTCCCATTTTTAATCTTGAATATTAATTTTTTAGATTAATGGTCTAAAAAATAAAACAATAAAAAAGACAAAAATGAACCTAAAAAACATGTAAAATCTAGACTATTGATTTTAAAAATTAATTATTCATATGGATCAAGATTTTCAAATATTGGAGAGGGTCTTGTTTGGACTCTTAAAAGAAGCGTTTCATAAATATAGCATGTTTTTGGTTCCACAATGAAGAGCCTCTAAATCATGTTTGGAGCAAGTGATTTTATGCTCACTTCAACTTGTTTGGATCTATGGGGACCAAATATGGTGAACGTGATTAAAGCCTCTAACTCTGGTTTGGATCAACGCTTCTTTTCATTGCTTTTGCATTGAAATACCAAAAATCAATATTCCCTAGCTACTTCCTTCAATCTTTCGAGCTTGGGTGAGAATAGAGAAATAGAGAGATGGAGTGAGGGAGATTATGGATGAAGAGAAGAGGAAAATAAGAGACAGAAGAAATCAAGAAAAGAGGAAATGAAGAAAATGAAGGGGGAAAAAAAGATATATGAGGGCTCAATCTGTACTTTATAGCATGTTTGGTTGGGCAGGGCACGCGAAAATGAAAGAGGAATTCCAAGCAACAATAGTCCTTCTTACGTTTCGTTGGCATTCTCAGCAGAAGGCACCTATTCCACCGAAGCACTGTTTTCTACTTTTAACTGTACGGTCGTTTCCTTCCCATAAGCAATGAAATGCGCCTCTCACTGGATGGAAAATGATAAAATTGACTTGATTGCCCTTGATTGTGTTGAGCAATTCCAACCACAATCATTTGAAGAAGCCCTATATGTACTATTACCCATTTGTTGCCACTAGTGTGTTTGTGTTGCTCCTTCATATGCTATGGGTCGTTGTTTTTCATCCAACTTTGCTTTCGTCTAGCCTCTGGTATGTGTTCGTGTTGGTCCTCTTCCATCTCAGTTTTATGGTGTAGGAGAAAGCATCAGACAGAGCATCAAACAAAGGTGCTGGACAAGTCGGAGAAGCCACCCACAAGTCGCATTGGTGAACATAAGAGATAGTGAAGGGGTTGGGGGTGACAGGCTGCTGTATCGAGTCTACGGTTCACGTTGAAGGGAAAACGTATGAACGAAAGAGAAGATGCTTCATTTTTTTTTGGTCAAAATACAATTTCAAGTGAGGGGTATTAAGGTAAAATTATCTCATTAAAAAATATATACCAAAATATTTATTTTCTTTTTTTTATTTATTTTTATCGCATATCAAACAAATTTTTTTTTCTATTTTTTTTCCCTTTTCCATTATCTTCCTTTTCATTTTTTTCTCTTTTTTCCATTCTTACTCTTTACTGCAAAGTAAACACATGGTTGATGTAGTTTGTAATTTTGGCTAAAATTATATTATTGAGCCCTACTTTTTTAAATTTCACTTTAACCCATATTTATTTGTTCCTTTTTATTTTGGTAATTATGTAATTAACTTTTGTCCCTATTTACTTTATTTTTCACATTAGTCTTTAAAATTTTGAATTAGCTAAAATTATAGTTAGACTCAATTTTTATTTGTCTTTTCATTCTAGTCCTTAGTAAAATTGTGGCAAGCTTTTCTGTACAATATTGTATTTGTTACCAGTTGAATTAACCAAACTACTAAATTATATAATATCCCCTAGAGCATATTTTTTTTCTCTTTACCATTAGAACTCTATGGATGACCAAAAACAAATATCAGGTGAATAAGTAACTGCCATCTTTTTTTCTCTTTGAAAAGGGTCTCTACCAAGACAAATGAAATTGTCAAAACTGCCATATGTAAAGCTACTGAATACTAGGTGAATCTTGATCACCCCAAAAATTTCACTGAGCCTGTGCAAGATTGCAATCGAGCCCCAATATGGAAAATCCCACCCCATTCATAGATAAAATTAATGGCCTGTTTGGTATCACTTTCGACAGAGAAAGGAAGACGGAATTATAGCAAATTTTTTCCTTATAGCATTTGGTAAAGCAAAGTTACTTTGAACAAATGGAAAATCAGTTTTCCATTTTCCATTTTAAATGTACATATCATTTCTTTTGTTGAATCGACGGAAAATCGCCTGATGGAATGAAAAAATAAATTGTTGTTTGATTTGCCCTTTGTCACATCCCAAAAATTGAGCATGTGAAAAGATACTACTCATTTGATATAATTCTCAAACATACGTTATATACATATATTCTGTAAGGTTTTACATTCAACCTTAATCATTCATTCCACACTACAGAATTATGTTCATCTGATAAGCAAATATAGACATACATAGTCTGATATTTCTATCTCATCGCAAGCCTAGGAGACCTATAGAAAGTACAAAGCGTTTCTAGTATCCACATTAATAAGTACTGGTATCCCACCAGACAGAAATAGAGTGTAATCCCAAGGGGCTTCTAATCTTCCAATGGATACTCTTCTTCTTTGTTTTCTGTATCTGAAAAATAATCATAGGGAGTGTGAGTTTATTTAAAAACTCAGTAAGTAAATAACTGTACTATATAGAATATCAAAAGTACAAATACCACATTTACTCATATAATTAATTGTCTTATACATCGAGTAGTATGGGACTCTAACCCTTTCAAACTCATGAATAAGATTTCTTAGATATACAACGAGTAGTATGAGACTCTAACCCTTTCAAACTCGTGAATAAAATCTCATCGGTATACACCGAGTAGTATGAGACTCTAACCCTTTCAACTCGTGTATAAGCTTTCTTAGATATACACCGAGTAGTATGAGACTTTAACCCTTTCAACTCGTGTATGGGTTTCATAGATATGCACTGAGTAGTATGGGACTTTAACCCTTTCAAACTCGTGTATTAGATCCCGTAGATCTTTACTCATTGACAAGATAGTGAGAATTTATCACATAGCACAATTGTCATGAAATAAAATAATTTCTTCATACTCTTATTTCTACCGATCATCATATACTCCCATATGAAAATTGATTGCTTACTACCCAAATAATATTGTAAATGGGACTTATATTGTACTTTGACTAGTAATATCAAATTAGCTGAGCAAGGTTATTCACTCACCTTGATGTTTGTCCAAGTTTACCTTGTTCCACACTAGAATTTGTGTAGGAAAATTTCCTAGTAAAATATATTACAAGGAATCATAAGAAAGTAAACAAAATCACGAGAATACGTAAAATTTTCTGACTGCTACAGTAACGGGTTGCTACAGTACGGTTTGCTACAGTGTCGGTTCGCTACAGTGCCGGTTCGCTACAGTAACGTTGACTGCTACAGTACCGTTGACTGCCGACACTACAGTACTGCTACAGTAACCCGAAGAAAATTTTCCAGATTTTGTTTCGAAATTTCTGGTCGCTACAGTAACTCGAAGAAAAATTCCAGATTTTCAGTTGCTACAGTACTTCGAATTTTGCAGAAAATCTTTCAAAAAATTCATCCTTTCCATTCTTTTGATTCAAAACCAGAATCTCAACTCTTTTAACCGATTATAACTCAAATATAACTTCTAAAACAACTGAGATTCATGAATTATCATCAAAATCTTCAAGAACAAAACCTCCTCTGATCTTCTATATAAACTGAAATTTAAGGAAAATAATCGGATTAAAGCTTACCTTTGATCCTTACAAAGCTTTTGAACCGAACAAATAATCGAAACTCTGAAGATCAAGGAAAGGATTTGAGAAGAGGGTGAAGAAACGAGAGAAAGTGAATTCACTATTCACTTCAGCTGCTTCGATCGTGAGAAGAAAATAAGGGGGAGTACTATTGAAACTTTATATTAAATATTTCTAATGGGTTATTCAATAACCCATGGGTATCCATAACCCAACATCCAAACCCATCCAGTCAATTTACAATAAATGGACTAATTGACCATTCTGAAACCACTTTTCCATGAATTTCACCATTCTTAGAATATATCCCTCATTGTGCAAATATTTAGTCCAGTCATTTAACTCAATTTTCATAAATAATATTCAAAGAGAACAATTAAATATGAAAATTAAAAATGACCAAAATAAATAACTAAAGTAACGTTGTAGAATTCTAAAATACTCTTAAGCGAATTATATTCTGAAATTAACGGGTATTACACCCTTCTTCAAATTAAGAAGAAGAATAGTAGAAAACTGAGAAGAGTGATAGCAGTGTTAGCTTCGAAATTAAGCATAGGTGAAGAGAGAAGTGGTTTGACATTCGAAATTATAGCCAAAATGAATTTAGTAAGAAAACAATTTAGTTGCTTGCTTTTGTTTAAAAAGAAAATCAGGGTAATTTAATAAAAACTAACACATATTTAATTTCTTTTTCCTAAAAAAAAGGTCATACCAAACAAAATAATATTTCATTTCTTTTATTTTTTTTATTATACCGAATAATTTTTTTTCTTTTCATTTTTATCTTCCTTTTCTTTTCTTTTATCTTCTGCATACCAAACAGATTCTGAATGTTGATGGCTCTATGTACAAATTGAAGAAATTTATAAACAATTCCTATATACAAGTATTGTATTGCAGATAGTCCTATAGTATATATGAATAATAACAAAAATATGCGTACCTGGGGAAACAGCGGAATTCTTGATAATAATTGATTATCGGGTATAAATGACATATAAGAGAAAAAGAAAATAATTAAGGAGAGTATAACTGCCCTCTTGGCCTAATATGCTTTCAGAGGGTGTTGCTTCAATGGGACTGCTACACCACATATATAGGCAGAGAGTAGAGACCCTTCCTTGTGAAACCCTAATGGGCTGACATTCCCATCATTGTCAGCCCACACAAGGCCCAGTTTCAATTCAATAAAGATTGTTTAATTTATAAAAGAATTTATAATTAACTTATTATTAAAACTGGATAATACATATAAATAAATAAATATATGTATAGATAAATATGATTTATGGTAGTCCATATGAAAAATCTAACAATCTCCCACTTGGACAACATAAATCATTTAGTTTAAAGTATAAATAATTTCCAGAATTAATAATACAACAAAATAGACATGTCAATTATGAGTTGTCACTATAAATTAACAATCCTCAAGTCAAATCAAGAGGCAATAAGTATTTGACAATGCAAAAAACCATGTCCGATAGGGGCACTAGCATCTTACATGTCAAGATCCTCAACAAAAGATTTGAATAATATGTGAAACTGGTGTCAGAACATACATTACAAGGATATGATCCTTGTGCAATCCTGACCAATGGTCCAAGCATCTGAAAATGCTCTAAGAGATATGATAGTATAAGTGACATCATCACAAACATATCTCATAAGAATGACACTAAGTAAATATTAAATTTTAGACTCCCACTAACCCAAAACATCAAAAGACTTAACTAAACCCAAATGAGCTACATGATTATGAAGAGCTCTAATAGTTAAGCCTTTAGTTAGTGGATCTGCTAACATGTTCTCTGTAGCAAGATGCTCAATACGAGTCTGAAATTCTAGAATTTTCTCTCTAACAAAAAATATTTAATATCAAAGTGTTTTGATTGAGAAGAGTTTCTGTTGTTTTGAGAGAAAAGCACAGCAGCAGTATTGTCGCAATATGTCACAAGTGGCTTAGAAATGCTTTCAACGATATGAAAGCCAAAGATTAAGATTTTCAGCCACATGGCTTGACAAGTAGCCTCATAGCAAGCGACATACTCTGCCTACATGGTAAAAGTAGCTGTAAGAGTCTATTTAACACTCTTCCAAAAGATAGCTACTCATGTCATCATAAAAGATAGAGCCGGAAGTAGATTTTCGGTCGTCAGGGCAACCATGCTAAATAAGAATCAGAATAATTAATGACCTGAAATTGATCTGACTTCTTATAGGTCAACACATGATCTTTGGTTCCCTGTAAACTTCTTATGACCTTTTCACGGCTTTAAATGACCTAAATCTGGGTTGCTCAAATATATCCCTAGAGCATTAATAGCAAAAACAATATCGGGATGAGTACAAAATTGAGCGTACATTAATCGACGGAAGCATACGAGACCTTTTTGCTCTCTGGAATGGTCTATCTAATTGACTTCTTTATAGTGTATTTCAACACCGTGAGACACATCATGTTTGAGTGTTCTTATTTTTTTCACAAGAAGCATTTTCAACAGCAGTGGACGAGGCAATAAGAGCACCAAGCTCTTATTTTCTCAAAGCCAAATCCATATTAGTGATAGCCAAATAGAGATCCAGAGATTATTTTATTTTAAGTCCTCAAAAATGGTCCTATTCAAAGTCTTGACAGAAGTCAAGCATAGACAAAGAAGGCTGACATTATAACAACAAAAGGAACATTTAATTTACACGATGTAATCATGCAATAAGAGAATTAAATAGTTCCTTATACACAGCCAATCATGCCCTTTAGAAAAATTTTCTTATTTATGATGGTGGGGCCTAAAGGTCCCAAACCATAATAAATGAGAAATGTAATAATTATAATACACAAATCTTATATCACCAAAGTTTCTAATACCGATAGGGTATTCGAAAGATAATTGATAAAAGTATAAAACTAACAGTGCATTGTACAACAAATTACATTAATGATAACACACCGATAGGGTATAATTATTATTAATGTAATAAAATAATGATTAAAAAATTTAATCATTCAATTCACAAAATTTGTATAATTGTACCCACGATAGGTGAGGTTACAGTTATACAAATAATCAGCAATTATATTCAAAAAATATAATAAATATATATCATGCCTAATGAAATTATTCAATTCACATATGGACTAAAAAAAAATTAATTCCTTAACTATGACACATCAATAGGAAAAGTATGATATACCAAGGTGCCATTAGCAGAGACTAAGGAATACTCATAAAATTTCAAGCCCATAAACTGAGAGTACAGTATTTAAAATCACAAACTTACTCCCACTATGTCACGACCCGTTTTCTAGGCACATGACCGGCACAATGATGAATCTCTCATCACTGTAAGCCTTCCGATAAATATATCAAATTTTCTTATCTGAAAATCATAGATTATCACTTTAAAATATATTATTATACTGACATACAAGCCAAATGTCGAACCCCTGAACTAGATGTCCTAGACGATTACAGAGCAACATAATCTATAACAGAAGAGAGGTCTACCCGACAACGGGAAGGTCCAAAGTGATCTACTCCTCTAGCAGATATTCTTCGATGGCAACCTGATCTGAACAAAAAGGTTGTACAAACAATGTGAGCTTTTAAACTCAATGAGCGAATCGACCTCGCATTAATAAAATTCAAATACATTACCAGTCATGCAAGCATATCCAAAGGCTCATACCCAACCAATAGACAGAAGATAAAAATTTATCCAATTCAACAAACGTTACTAGTACTCGTCAATGGCAATATATCCCGGAGAGCGCACACAGGCCGGCTCACCAATTATGTATATTTCCGCCATGACGCACAACCTCATCCTCTTAGCTAGGGCGCCTCACGGATTTATCACTAATCCGGGCTATATCCCTACTGAGGGAATCGTTGTCTCCACACTCATTGGTCAAGACACCCTGTCAACCGGGTTTTCCGCCTTGCCATGAGAGGGGGTACTGTCCTGCTCAATCACAATCAATAGCATTTCATATCATAATCAGAAGCTCAATATAATATTCATCCATATAACATGTATAGTATATTACTATATTATGGATTTATAAACCACATATCAAGATAACAATTAATCCATTTTTGAAAACATTCAAACTTCACATCATCATAAGATACTTATTTCATTTTATCCATACTTATGGATTAATTATCTCATTTAGATTCGTCATTCTGAATCCAATTTCCCCCTATGAATCTTGGGAGTGTCCTACGACATACTTTTTATCACCAGTAATGCTAAAACTCTATTAAAACGGGGTCGTTTCACTCACCTGGATTCCGTACGAACATCGCTTCTCTAAGTCATTACAGACAAGAGTTCTCAGGTGAATTTCGGTGTTCTGCTACGGAGATTTTCATGAAAGATTAGAGAAAATACGTCAGGATTGTTTTCGTACAGATATTGTTCATATATATGGTTACTATTCACACGTACGGTCACTATTCATACATACGGTCACTATTCATACGTATGATCACTATTCATACCAGAAATAGAGAATACAATCTGTAAAAGAGTACACCAGGTAAGTTCCCAGGAAAGAGTGGAGGGTCACACTGGACACACTTAAAAACCAGGTCTTTCCTTAGCCAGAACTTTCCTAGACATGTATTCTTCACAGTTTACATTCTATTTCGGTAATCAGAGAATCAAAATAACATATAAACAGCTAAGGACAGTTTTTCTGATGTGGAAGATCAGCCAAGGCCGCAACCACAGAGCATACTTAAGAAATTAACTTCTAAAATTTGAAAGACATAGAAAGGGCATAGTATCCTTACCTAAGCTGAAAAGGAAAGGCCCAAAATCTCAGAGGCCTAGCTTTGGAGTAAGAGAAACTTAAGGAGAGAAGAAGAGAAGTTGAAGGTGTGAGTTTAGAAGTGAAATGGAAGGGCCTATTTATAGCAAAAGTCAAGGGTACTATTTGACACTATGCGCTAATAAAATATTCAATTTATTATTCATGAAAATGACATTTCTAATAATGCAGTTAAAATTTTTTTGTTATTACTATTGGAACTTAAAAGGAAAAAATATCTTTTCACCTTAAACCTTTAAGTTTCGTTTCAATTCAGTCCTTTCACTTTAGTCCCTAAGGGTATTTTCACACATAAAACGTCAGTTTCTCCTACGAACTTCTTTCTAGTTTTTCTCTTATGACCAAACAACATCTAGTACTTGACATTTCGATTGTATAAATGAACAGTATCATATACGTAAATAGTATTATACAGGTGAATAGTACCGTATACTGAAATAGTAACAGTAGTTTGTAAACAAATATTTATATTTTATTTTTCTTGGGTATTACACACTAGTTATCATGTAAAAACACTAATGAGACACATATTCTCCTTTAAGTTGATCAAAGTGACAACATGGTGAAATTTTAGGTACCATTGTCTCAAGGCCAATTTTAAAACGTATATGGATCTCTTAATTTGCATACTATATGGTTTTGACCATATTTTTGAAAAAATATATCAGGTTGATCCATGTACACATCATTTGAAAAATCACCATTTAAGAATGTTGTCTTAGCAACTATTTGGTGAAGCTCTAGGTCAAAAGAGCCACCAAGAATTAGGAGAAATATAAAACAAATTAGATTCAACTCAATTACAATATTCATTGAATTAATTAAAATGCTATATTATAAAACACAATTAATATAGTTGATATATTAATGATATAAAAAATATTTTAATAATTCAGTAATGCTAATCCACATAGGATATATATATATATATATATATATATATATATATATATATATATATATATATATATATATATATATATATATATATATATATATATAATTTAACAATTTTCCCACTTGGATAGCAATAGTCAATTATTAAAATATAATAATCATTAAGGCTAAAATAACAACTATAATTATAGCACATGTCAAGAAACATATGTTTTAACGATGCTTTAAAATGTCAACTATAATTATACCAATTGTTAGATTTTTCATATGGACTACCATAAATCATATTTATCTATACATATATTTATTTATTTATATGTATTATCCAGTTTTAATAATAAGTTAATTATAAATTCTTTTATAAATTAAACAATCCTTATTGAATTGAAACTGGGCCTTGTGTGGGCTGACAATGATGAGAATGTCAGCCCATTAGGGTTTCACAAGGAAGGGTCTCTACTCTCTGCCTATATATGTGGTGTAGCAGTCCCATTGAAGCAACACCCTCTGAAAGCATATTAGGTCTAGAGGGCAGTTATACTCTCCTTAATTATTTTCTTTTTCTCTTCTATGTCATTTATACCCGATAATCAATTATTATCAAGAGTTCCGCTGTTTCCCCAGGTACGCATATTTTTGTTATTATTCATATATGCTATAGGACTATCTGCAATACAATACTTGTATATAGGAATTGTTTATAAATTTCTTCAATTGGTATCAGAGCCTGGTTAGCAGATTGTTCTATGGCTATATGACATTAAAATCATATAATGATTAATATATTCGTTCATATCGATTGGGAAAAATTATTGTGATCTGGGTAAATGATTTTTATTATGAAAATTATTTGACCCTATTTTTTTCCTATTTTGCGTGATGGTTCTATTTTTCAGTATTCCCAATCATGCCGATCATGGAATGAATGATATATATTTAATTATGTCAATTTTTTAAAATTGATTCAATTGATTCAATCCTAATTGGTCCTGTTCAATTGATTATGATATAAACTGTAGAATCATGTGAATATAAATAGGTGGATTATATGCATTGAATTTTAAGTTTTTTTTTCTTCCCCACATCAAATTTCAGAAAACGTGGATTCAATTATAATTGAAACGATTCACTTATATCACAAATTGAAATCGGAACTGTAGTTTGTAAGTGAAAAAATTATCACAGTCTACGTGATTCAATTCGATTGGGATTCATGAGAAATAATATTGAGATTATTTTAGTGATGTGGTAAATTGTAAATATATGATGATTACTTTTCATCATTCCGTGATAATATATTGCTCCGATCACTGTGACTTAATACACACACACACACACACACACACACACATATATATATATATATATATATATATATATATATATATATACATGTGACAATTCCAAAAGAAGGAATCTTTATGAGCAGTTGGGATTACATGAATTGCATTGATTATATATAAACAATTAATAGAGGAGAGCAATTTACGTGATCTTGATGTATATGAATCATAATTATATAGAATTTGAAATTCTTTTTTTTTTTTCAGAATTCATATTCTGTTTTGGATTATTGAATCTATAGTTTTTGAATGTTGTTTATAATAACCAATTGAATCAATTGAATTTTGTGATTACATTAAAAGTGAAATTATACTAATTCAATTAAATATATCAACTTGATTCAATTTGTTATAAATTGGGATTACCTTGAATTGTGTTTTGCATATATTTCGTAATCGTGTAATTCAGTTGGTTATAAATTGCATACATTGGTTATAAATTGGATTACATTCAATTAGTTATAAATTGGGATTACATTCCCGATTACTGTGATATATATATGTTATATATTTTGGTGATATATGTGATTTAGTGATTACGTGGATGTAATCAAATTTGTGATTTATATATTTGAGATTTTTTCGATTACATTAATTGACGTATTTTTTCCAATTATAGATTATATTAAGAGATTGAATTTTTGTTGTGTTGATATATGTGTAATCAAATATACATGATATTAATTGTTTCATGATAATATTTTGAGATCATGAATATTTGATTATTATTGTGAATTATTATCACGTTAACCAATTCAATCACGTGATATTGGGAATTACGGATTGTAGTTAATTATGTATATATATGAGATTGAATTTATTTATCTCAATTATATATGTATGTTTAAATAATTTTGATCATGAGTATATTGATCAGAATTTTGAATTTTCTTGAGAATTTTGGGACTGAATCTGTCAAGAATCCTATTTGGATATTACACTCTCTAAAATTCAACCCGAAATTTTTTTATATAAATTTTGAATATTATTGTCTGTTAAATATCCCTTATACTTTGTCCTGGAGCACTGTTTGTATATTTTAATTATTTTAGAGACAATTTTCATTTATTTAATTATTTATATTTTATTGTAAATTGTTTCTAAATATTCTGCCGAATTATTTTGGATATCCAAATATGCAATTTGAATAATTTTGTGAGATTGTAAGCTTGCCTATCGCGAGTCCAATCTTTGGTGTTATTTTTGCATATATATATTCTTTATTTTTTTCAAAATAATTATGACTTAAAAAAAAGGGGAAAATAGCAATTGTGATTACTATAAATAATTTATTTTGAAATACGATTAGTGTACACTCCCTATCGGAGTGACATTAATGTGTGTTTCTTGTGATAAATAATTTTTTTGGTGTTTTCTTTTGATATTTTTGCAATATAAAAGGATTGCGGAATCACTTCAGGTACACATCACTGATCTATTACTCTATATCATGTGTACTATAATATACTTTGATATTGCATCTATAATTGATCTGAAATTTACTGACCTTGGATTGCATATTTCTCTTAATTAATTATGCTATTTCATATTCATTATTCTTTATGTGAAATATGAGCTTTTAACGTGTATGATCTATTTCCCCATCAGATAATATTTTTGCATCGTTAAAGCATATGTTTCTTGACATGTGCTATAATTATAATTATTATTTTAACCTTAATGATTATTATATTTTAATAATTGACTATTGCTATCCGAATTGTTAAATTATATATAATTTAACACAAATTTTATCTGGGACTTGACGAATGTATACAAGATGAACATGAAAAATAGTGCGGTGACTTTGCTAAATTCATCGGCGTTGGCGACGAACTACAAGCTGAACTTTAGGCAATTTTCTCAAGTCTCAACTTGGCTTCTTTCTACAATATTACCAATCTAGAATTGAAAAGTAACTCTTATGGCAATACACCTCATTAAAAATCTTCACAGCAGCACTCACTCATTTTAGTCTCTCATTACCAGTTACAAGTCTCCACTTTCTACTTGTCCTAATCTCAAATTAAGCCATGTTTGTAGGGTGAGTAACTGTTGTGCAGATCTATCTCCAGTTTCAATCGTGATGTATTTTCGTTTTCTTTCATTTGCTTATGGACATCTATTTTCTAGCTTTTGCCTTTTCTGTCTTTTATGTAGCACTTGTATGAACCTAGATATTGTTCAAATTGCAAAACCAAAAACTAGATTCCAGGTAATTGAATTATCTCATCCAATTGGCTATTGTTGAAATGGGGATGGAGTTTTCTCTTTAGAAATTCATTTCTTTAACCTACACAAACCCTTGGATGTACGAGCCCCACAAATTCAAAGGCTTGTATGGGCTAAGGTGGAGGGTCTCTAAAGAGAGTTTAGAGTTTAGGGTTTAAAATCTAAATAGAGACCTAATGTCTGTTAAAATCTAGCCAATCACTGACATGTTCCATGTGGATAGTAGTGTCAATCACTTATTTCACATCTTGGATAGATAGAATTACTTGTATGATCTATGTGAAGACGAAGTATATTCGTACACAATATATTATTATTCATAACATTTTCTTAAGTTTAATCTTTCATATACTTTTTTATTTTGTAAAACATGAAATTATGATTGTATTCTTAATATGCTATTAAATGTAATTAAGTTGATGTTAATAACATAGAATATAAGACTAGAGAGGACAGTTATGTAAATTTCAAAATAGAGAGAATGTATGCATAAGATTAGAAAAATTGAAAAATAGTAAAACTTTTTCGCTCTGTTGATAAATTACCGAATATAAATCTAATATCTCATTATGTACGGCTGCATTTTTATCAAAGTTTGTAGCCATTACTTAATTATATATAATATTAAAATAAAAATTTAAGTAATAATTATTATCTTTATGATCAAATTGTTTATAGAATATAATATAGTAACAATTTTGACAAATAAATACTGCATTACTAACTTTTTAAAATCAATTATCATATTTTATTAATAAACTTTCCAACAAATTCCTCAATGCAGCAATTAAGTTGAATTTTGTTTAATAAAAAAGAAATTGATTGTCAAAATTTATTACACCCAAATAGTTAAAAAAATAACAAGAAATTAAAAATAAAAGAATTAAAATGGTTACTTGGGGCTCAAAATCTAACAACGGCGGTTGAGTTTGCACCACGCACATTGACGGTCAGCAAGCGAGTGCGACGACGAGGCGGTGGGACCACGCGCACTTTCCTTTTGCCCCAAGTAGTTTTGGACCCTATTTAAGCTTTTCTCCTCTCTCGTCCTTCCTAGTCCATTTCCGGGTCGGTATATCGGACCCGAGTCACCTTCAATCCAGCGAAGTTGAACTTTTCTCATCCAAACAACTCCAGAAAGATCCGCCAGCGGAGAACAATCAGGTATTGTATTATTTCGCTTTTGTGAACGATCACTTGTGATCGCATGTAGTCCTTTTCTCATCTTTTTTGAAATTCGAATCAGGAATGTTCACTTATAAGTAAGTTTTGTTTGGAATTTATTGTTCTTTGGTTGCCGATAATCTGCTAGGCATTTAGGACTTGAAAATTTCATTTCTAGGGTCTAAAACGGGAAGCGATAAATTTCTGAGAGCAGTTATTTGTAGAAATATTCCTCGCTTAATTTGTGGCCCGATCATTGATTTGTTATTGAAGTAATCAGATTATTTGAAACAAGCTTTATTTTCTGTGTTTTGTTGTATTTAATTCTTGACGAGTCTGGTTCTGACGGGTAGATATTGTAGTTCGGATTGATCGATGCCATTTCAATCTATAATTTTTAGTTAAATTTGGAATTGCAGTTGGAAAAGAATCGGGTGTAGCTTCTATCTCGTGGTCTGGTTTGCGATTCAATTGAGATAGTCTTTAGTTCAGTGTCGGCGGAGACGAGGTTTGTGTGTGGAACATCACATACAATGAGCTTTCAAGCCCGACCAGAAAGAAGGGATAGGTCCAGGCTTCCTGTCCAAGGTCCTCGTCAGGAATGGGTTCCCAGAGCATCTGCTGCTGCCACCACCACCACCACCACTACCTCTTTCCCCCCCACCACCTCTGCCCTGCCATCAAAATCGCAGTTAGATCAAAATGGTGATGCTGGTTGCTCAAACAATTGTGCTGCTCCACCAGCAAGTCGGCACAAAAGCAATCATGCATCAAAGGATTACACAAGCCGTGCTATGAATCAAAGAAAGGAAAGGGAAAAAGGAAGGGGTGAGAATCAGGCGGGAAAAGCAGTGAGGGACTCTAATTTGCCTCAACTGTTGCAAGAGATTCAGGAGAAGCTCATGAAAAGTTCTATAGAGTGCATGATTTGCTATGACATGGTCCGTAGATCTGCACATATCTGGTCTTGCTCCAGCTGCTACTCTATCTTCCACCTGAATTGTATAAAGAAGTGGGCTCGGGCACCCACTTCTGTTGATCTGTCTGCAGAAAAGAATCAAGGATTGAATTGGCGGTGTCCTGGCTGTCAATCTGTACAGCTAACATCATCAAGGGAGATTAGGTATGTATGCTTTTGTGGAAAGAGGCCTGACCCACCATCTGATTTATATCTCACGCCACATTCTTGTGGAGAACCATGTGGGAAGCCTCTTGAGAGGAATGTGCTGGTAAGTGGAGGGAAAGGGAGTAAGGAGGATCTTTGCCCTCATGTTTGTGTATTGCAATGTCATCCAGGTCCTTGCCCTCCTTGTAAAGCATTTGCACCACCGCGTTTGTGTCCTTGTGGGAAGAAAACAATTACCACACGTTGCTCTGAACGGCCCTCTGTTCTTAGTTGTGGTCAACGTTGTGATAAGCTTCTTGAGTGTGGACGCCATCTGTGCGAACGCACTTGTCATGTGGGTCCTTGCGATCCTTGTCAGGTTCTAATCAATGCCTCTTGCTTCTGCAATGAAAAAGTGGAGGTTATTCTTTGTGGGGATATGGCTGTAAAGGGTGAAATTAAAGCAGAAGGTGGTGTTTTTTCCTGTGGTACCAATTGTGGGAGGAAACTTAGTTGTGGTAATCACTTTTGTAATGAGATTTGCCATCCAGGAAACTGTGGGGAGTGTATCCTTTTACCAAAGCAGATTAAGACATGCTGTTGTGGGAAAACAAGATTGGAGGAGGAACGGCAGAGTTGTCTGGATCCGGTACCAACCTGTTCACAAGTATGTGACAAGCCCCTTCCATGTGGGATGCATCACTGTAAAGAGGTTTGTCATGCTGGTGATTGTCCACCGTGTTTGGTTCCGGTCTCCCAAAAGTGTCGGTGCGGCTCAACTTCCCGAACTGTAGAGTGCTATAAGACAACTAGGGAGAATGAGAAATTTACTTGTGAAAAACCTTGTGGGCGGAAAAAGAACTGTGGAAGGCATCGATGTAGTGAACGGTGCTGTCCACTTTCTAATCCTAATAATCATCTAAGTGGGGATTGGGATCCTCACTTTTGTTCCATGCCATGTGGAAAGAAGCTAAGGTGTGGGCAACATGCGTGTGAATCTCTGTGTCACAGTGGCCATTGTCCACCTTGTCTCGAAACTATCTTCACTGATTTGACGTGTGCTTGTGGTAGGACTTCAATTCCTCCTCCCTTGCCATGTGGTACACCTCTTCCCTCATGTCAACTTCCGTGTTCAGTACCTCAGCATTGTGGTCATACTGCCTCCCATAGCTGCCATTTTGGAGATTGCCCACCTTGTTCAGTGCCTGTAGCAAAAGAATGTATTGGTGGGCATGTGGTTCTTAGGAATATACCTTGTGGGTCAAAGGATATTAGATGCAATAAACTCTGTGGAAAGACCAGACAGTGCGGGTTACATGCTTGTGGCAGAACTTGTCATCCTTCACCTTGTGATAATCCATCTGGTTCCGAGCAAGGTTCCCGAGCATCTTGTGGTCAAACATGTGGTGCTCCTAGAAGAGACTGCAGGCATACATGTACAGCTGCATGTCACCCTTCGTCTCCATGCCCCGATATAAGATGTGAGTACCCTGTTACAATTACTTGTTCTTGCGGCCGTATAACGGCAAATGTTCCTTGTAGTGCTGGTGGTAGTGGTAATTATAATGCTGACTCCATACATGAAGCTTCCATAGTTCAAAAGTTGCCTGTGCCACTTCAACCAGTGGAATCCAATGGCAAATTGATTCCCCTTGGACAAAGAAAGCTTATATGTGATGATGAATGTGCTAAATTGGAGCGTAAAAGGGTTCTTGCTGATGCTTTTGATGTTTCCACTCCAAACTTGGATTCTCTTCATTTTGGGGAGAACTCTGGTGCTTCTGAATTGCTTTCAGACATGTTCAGGCGTGATCCTAAGTGGGTTTTATCTGTGGAGGAGAGATGCAGATTTTTAGTTCTTGGCAAGAGCAAAGGAGTTACTCATGGTTTAAAAGTCCATGTTTTCTGCCCTATGCTGAAGGATAAGAGAGATGCAGTGAGGGTGATTGCTGAGAGATGGAAGCTTGCCGTGAATGCTGCTGGTTGGGAACCAAAGCGTTTTGTCATAATTCATGTTACCGCAAAGTCAAAGGCTCCTGCTCGTGTGCTTGGGGTTAAGGGTACCTCAACTGTAAATGCGCCCCTTCCTCTGGCATATGATTCCTTAGTAGACATGGACCCTCGGCTTGTTGTCTCTTTTCCAGACCTACCAAGGGATGCTGATATAAGTGCTTTAGTGTTGAGGTTTGGTGGTGAATGTGAACTTGTTTGGTTGAATGACAAAAACGCATTGGCTGTTTTTAATGATCCTGCCCGAGCTGCAACTGCTATGAGGAGGTTGGATCATGGAACAGTTTATCATGGTGCTGTAGTGGTTGTCCCAAATGTTGGGGCATCAACGGCATCGTCAGCTACTAGTGCCTGGGGAGGAGCAGGGATGGTGAAAGAAGGAGGAGCACTGGCAGTATTGAAGGGTAATCCATGGAAAAAGGCTGTAGTTCAGGAGCCGGGTTGGAGAGAAGATTCTTGGGGTGATGAAGAGTGGTCTACTGGTTCTGCTAATATTCAGCCCTCTGCCTGGACGAAAGAAGCTCCAAAAGCCCCAATTTCTGCTTCAGTCAACCGGTGGAGTGTCTTAGACGAAGAATCATCTTCAAGTTCATCTGTTGCGATTTCTGCAAAACACTCTGCTAGTTCATCAGCTGTCCCGACGTTGGAATCCGATGCAGTTGGCTCAATTCCACATGGGCAGCAAGGAGGGATCGTTAATGCTGCAGAAGTTTCTGAAGTAGTCGATGATTGGGAGAAAGCTTATGCATGATACGAAGCAAGCGCACTTGTTTTTAATTACATTTCAAGAGTTTTATAAATTTTGGAATGCTGAGACCATTTTTGTCATTTTTTGTCAATATTCTACTTTTTCTTTGGTCATCATTTTCTACTTTTTGAAGCGATAGCATCATCTATACTCGTCTCAGATTTGTGATGGGGCATCCTCGCACCATTTGGCATGCTACTGATCACGAATAACTGCTTTACAAATATGATATCGTCTATCTCTGAATTCATATCCCTTAATGAAATGTTTGGATCATTTTCTCTTCCGTAATCCAGTTTTTGAAACGAATAGCGATGGGTCGCTGCTGCTTCACTGATCCTCTTGTATTCAACAATAATTGTACACGTTTTCTCTGTTTCTAAAGCAGCGCTTATCATTCATTGTTTACTGTTCTGCCTTATGCACATGGTTTCAACTCTGCACAGACAGAAATTTATATTCTTTTTAAAAAAAAGCTTTAGCTCTGGAAAACTCTGATTTAATTCCAATGGAGAGTTTGCTCTGTTAAGAAAAGAAGATAATCTCTCAATTTTTAATAGAGTACTACGAGAGCAGACTTTCGAACCGTCTAGTCTGAGGAAAATATTTAACCTAGGTAAAATCTTGAGCATATATAAACGTTATAATTTTTGCTTTTCAAAGGAAGTGATTTGGTTTGTTGTTATTTGACTAATGGTTATGAAACTTCGACAGAAACAATAAAGAAGCTACCATAAGATGCTCTGATTGTCGGAAATTTATGGGTATTAATAATCACACGACATGTGCTATTGTTGATACTATTCCTGAGTCTCTGACGGAAATCCATGTGATGTTAAATGTAGTTATCAATTTGCCATTCCCATCTTATGTTAGCCTTTTCTGTGTCAGCCTTATTTTTATATACAACGCATAAATAAAAAAGTCCTCTCTCTCTCTCTCTCTATGCATGGGATATTCTGGGTGTCATTGTCACTTTGGCATTCCCTCCTTACTACCTAAGATGAAATAATTGTAATAAAATATTGCAGAAAGGATTGTGTGCTGATACGAGCCAAATCACGGATCAATAAGAAGCCGTCTGCAGAGTGGGTACGTGATTATCACTATGTGAATGTGAGATCCTTTTTATCTGTTTTCCCTTGTGGCTGCTGGATCGAATGTTCTTTCACCTTGGTTTACTCCGTCTTCTTTCCTCAAGCATTGCCTCAATCGCTCTTTCTTCATATCGCTGTCCTTTTGTTGATTTTATAGCTTCTTTTCTTACTCAAATTCAAGTGTTTGTTTTGCTTAATCATCTTCTCTAACTGACTATGGATCCTCAAATGCATCCTGATCCAATCTCTGATGAGGTTAAGGTAAATAATATTAACTTTCTTCATATCTGTGTCCTTAACCCATCGCTAGCTCAGGGCATGTGAATTCCTTTTCCATTTTGGATTTTGTTTCAAAATTGCTAGGACTTAAACTTTTTTCCTGTGATGTCTGGCAGGAAATAAGCAAAGAAAATACAAGACAAACAGACTTACCCTTCATTTTTAGCCTTTTAATATAAATCTTTGCTCCTTTGGCTGCTGGGTTTGCATTATCAAAGATTGCGACAATTTTTGGAGACACTGTAAATGCAAGGTGGTTTGGTTTTTGTAGGATGAGGTTCGTGTGAGTATGTGAAAAAATAAAACACCTATATGGAGATTTTGTCTCAGTGAACCCAGTCAGCTGTTGTCCATGAGTTGACCCTATCATTAGCAGTGCTTCTCAAATAATCACTTGAACTTTGAAGTCTTTTTTGACTCCCATCTAAGCTTTGAAGTATTTTTTTTCTTTAACTAATGATTTTTGTTGAATTCAACACTTATACATGTAATGAAGAAAATTATACCTTAAAGCGGCGACATACACCTTTTTTTCTTCAGATACTAACAAACAAGATTTAAAGTTTGTGGTTCTGTTCTGTTACCAGTACTGTCCAGACTCTGCAGCATAATTCTGTTCTGCAGAATTATGATATTTTGTTCTCCTTGTGATCACCATTTCTTTGTCTTATTTTCTTCAGAAGAAAACATGGAAGCAAACCATTCTCCTGTCTTTTCAAATCGTTGGAGTGGTTTATGGTCAACTGAGCACTGCACCCTTATATGTTTTTGGGACTATTCAATCGATGGATGTTGTATCGGAGGAGGTTGCTTATGAACTCTTCTCCTTCATATTTTGGACCCTGACAATCATTTCTTTACTGAAGTATGCCTTTATAGTGCTGAAAGCTGATAATGATGGAGAAGGTAATTATCGTCAGTAACCTTATAAACTTTGACAGAACTGAGCATTCAAGATTTAACTTACCATGGCAATTTCTTTAGGTGGTACTTTTGCTTTATACTCACTCCTGTGTAGACATGCAAAAGTTGGCCTGCTCCCATCTGATAGAAGCACTGATGAGGTTATGCATTATGAGGAGAGAAGTTGCTCCAACGTTAAGATGGATTCGAGGGCTCGAAGGGCCATTGAGAAACACAAAAGCTGCCACTATTTACTGTTGTTCTTGGCTCTCTTTGGATCCTGTATGACTATTGGTGATGGGGTGCTCACTCCAGCACTTTCTGGTACAGAAGTCTGATTCACACTTTGATTATGTAACAAGTTTGATTCAGCTTCAATAACTGCTTTATTTATATTGGTTGCTTGCCAGTGTTCTCAGCTGCAAAAGGTGTTCAAAGATCCTTGTCAGATATGTCAGGCATATGTAAGAGCTAACCCTGAGACTGAAAATAAAATGAATTTTTTTCGAAGGCTATAATATATTATTCAATGGTCACTGTGTAGTTTTGTTAACCTTGTTGTCTATGACCAGTTGCCTCTTCAAAACATTCTGAAGAGTCAGTTAAAGAGGCAATAAGAAAATGTAAGTTCTTTGCCATGTTCATAGATATCTCATTTAATCACCAGTATGTATTAAACACATTTTGACTTAGCAGTTCTCACTCATTATTCATATAAGTGCATGTCTATGCTAGGATTTCCTTTCTATTAATCCTCTGATATCCCAACTAGCCTTAATAGTAACATTAGGAAAATAAGATGGAGCGAGAAAGCTATGTATATTGTGATATATGATATTTTGTTTACTTTCTGCTTAATGTTTTTCAGATGTACCTGTTCCCTCTGCATGTGTTATGTTGGTTGGCCTTTTCATGCTGCAGTACTGTGGGACACGTAAAATTGGATTCATGTTTGCTCCAATCATTGTTGTTTGGCTATTATTTGTGGGCGGTGTGGGAGTGTATAATCTTTTGCACTGGAACAAGGAAATCATTTATAAAATATCCCCAGTATACATGTTCAGATTCATCAGAAATCATGACAATCATAGATGGAGGTTGTTGGGGAGCATAATCTTATGTGCAGCAGGTTGGTGTCTTCTCCACAGAATTATGAAAACATCAGTACTTTCTGTTTAGTTACAATGATTTTGATGAATACCATAAGATGCTCTTCCTATTTGCAGGGTCTGAAGCGATGTTTGCTGATCTAGGTCATTTCTCCAAGAAATCGATTAAGGTTATCATGTCTGGAATCCTCATACTAAGTGTAATTGAAGTTAATACTGACTTGTGCTGCATGGGTGTTTCTTTTGTAGATTACTTTCGTCTGCTTTATCTATCCACTTCTTGTTTTATGCTATGCGGGTCAGGCTGCATATCTCTCCAGAAACTTACTAGTTGAAGACTCTAATCATCTTAGTGAATCTATGCCTAGTAAGTTTGCAAAGAGCTCTTATTTTCAAGATGTCTTTCCCCTGTATGTATTTTCATAACCCTGAAGGAGTGCTTGTTGATTTCAGGTCACTTCAATCATGTGTTCATAGTATTATCCCTATTTGCTTCAGCTGTTGGGAGCCAAGCAACAATAACAGCAAGTTTCTCCATCATTAATCAGTGCTTGGCACTTAATTGCTTCCCCAGAGTAAAAGTTATTCACACTTCAAAGAAGATACATGGACAAATTTACATCCCAGATGTCAACTGGTTATTGATGATTCTCAGTCTCACCGTCACTGTTGTCTTCCAAGATATAGTGAAAATGGGTAATGCCACAGGTATGCTGCTGTTGTTATTGACATCTTCTGCCTCTTAGTTTAGATGTGATTCTTGCCTTTTTTTTTTTTTTTTTAAGCTGTGCAAAACTTTTCTATGATTTAATTAGAATGTTCATGCTCGGACTAGACCGGACCATCATGGACCAAAAGATGAACGGGTTCCCATTTTAGTCTACATGCTTTTTTATTGAAGGTCAAGATCACTCGCCTTATCACGTGAGCAATTTTTTTAAAAATTTTATATTTAAATAATATAATTTTAAAAATTTATTAAAAAATTTAATAATTTTTATTAAAATACAATTTATACATGTAAAACATTACTTTTTTAATATTTTTAAATAACCAATAACTTTAAATTTTCATATTTCTTTTTAAATTAACTGTATTATATTTAAATTTAAAAATTTTCATATCTAAATTTACAATATTTATTGAATATAAAATTATAAAATGTAAAAATATAATAAAGTGAAACTATTTATACTAAATACTATAATTTTTAGTTTTAAAAAGAAAAAGACTAGCCCGTAGCTTAAACATACGAGTCCATTTAGGCATGACAGCTCTCACTATCTCTATGTCAGGTTTGGCTATAATTAGTGGAATGATTGTAACGACGAGTCTGATGTCGCTAATCATTGCTCTGTACTGGGAGAAGAACTTGTTCATCTCCGCATGCTTTCTGTTGTGTTTTGGCTTTGTGGAGGCTGCATATCTTTCGGCATGTCTGCTGGAATTTCACAAGGGAGCTTGGTATCTAGTGGTCCTTTTGGTGGTGACCATGACGATCATGCTTGCATGGCATTATGGAACTGTGAAGAAATATGAGTTTGATTTGCAGAACAAGGTGTCAACGGAATGGCTGATAGATGTTAGTCCCAACCTGGGGTTATCCAGGGTACCGGGAATCGGCTTCATTTACACTGACATCGTTGCAGGAATCCCAGCATTCTTTTCCCATTTCATCACCAATCTTCCCGCATGTCATCAAGTTCTGATCTTTGTGTCCTTCAAGTCTCTACCAGTGCCTTATGTCCCAGAGAGTGAAAGGTATCTCATAGGCAGGATTGGCCCAAAAGATTATAAAATCTACCGATGCATTGTCAGATACGGATACTGTGATCATATTAGGGACACAGATAACTTTGAGGAGCACATCATTTGTTCTATAGGGGAATTCATTTCCATTGAACAGAGTGATATTGAATCCATGGATTCCCCGCATGGAAGAATGATCATCGTCGGAAACTCATCGTCATCTGATGGAAACGTTTTAGTTCCTTCCGAGGATTCGGAATCCTGCGCAGTGAGCCATGATTCACGGATAAGTCCAATAGGAGATTATTATGGGAGAGCTAGTCCTCCTGCTGTGAAGAAAGAGAGAAAAAAGGTTCGGTTTATGTTGCCTGCAAATAGTCCAAAAATGCAGGAATCAGTGAGGAAGGAGCTTCAAGAGTTGATTGATGCCAGGGAGAGTGGTAGTGCGTATTTCCTAGGGCAGTCACATTTAGTGGTGCGTGATGGCTCAAACTTTCTCAAGAGATTTCTGATCATGACCTACTGTTTAAGCCAAAAGAATTGCCGTGAGCCTCCGGTAGCCCTCAACATCCCTCATGCTGCTCTCGTACAAGTTGGTATGGTCTATACCATATAAGCTGAAGAAGAGAGTGCAGTTCTAGCAAACACAGAATGGGGGAGCTGAAGCTTCAACATTGAAGAGACTGAAGAGAGAAGACGAAGAAAGGTAACAGAACAAATATTATATGTAAAAAAGAAAAAATATGTTGTGTGTTCTTAGTTTTAGATCCGAGCAGACCATGTCAGATGTAAGGAGAGAGGAAGGATGAATGAAAATTAGGATGTGTTTTGAAAATCGGCATAGTTTGAGCAAACCTAAATGTAGGGTGAACGTAATTTATATTTGAAAGACTGTTAGACAAATTTAAATTTGAACAGATGAGGAACGTTATTGTAATACTCATGAAAAATAAAATATAAATATTTGTTTACAAACTACTGTTACTATTTCAATATACGGTACTATTCACCCGTATAATACTATTTACGTATACGATACTGTTCATTTATACAATCGAAATGTCAAGTACTAGATGTGGTTTGGTCATAAGAGAAAACTAGAAAGAAGTTTGTAAGAGAAAATGACGTTTTATGTGTAAAAATACCCTCAGGGACTAAATTGAAAGGACTGATTTGAAAAGAAACTTAAAGGTTTAAGGTGAAAGGATAGTTTTCCCTTTAAGTTTTCAATTTTTCTATTTACACAGTAACTGTATTATTAGAAATGTCATTTTCATAAATAGTAAATTAAATATTTTATTAACGTATAGTATCAAATAGTACCCTTGACTTTTCCTATAAATAGGCGCTTTCATTTCACTTCTAAACTCACACCTTCAACTTCTCTTCTTCTCTCCTTAAGTTTCTCTTACTTCAATGCTAGGCTTCTGAGATTTTGGGCCTTTCCTTTTCAGCTTAGGTAAGGATACTATGCCATTTCTATGTCTTTCAAATTTTAGAAGTTATTTTCTTAAGTATGCTCTGTGGTTGCGGCCTTGGCTGATCTTCCACATCAGAAAAACTGTCTTTAGCTGTTTATATGTTATTTTGATTCTCTGATTACCGAAATAGAATGTAAACTGTGAAGAATACATGTCTAGGAAAGTTCTGGCTAAGGAAAGACCTGGTTTTTAAGTGTGTCCAGTGTGACCCTCCACTCTTTCCTGGAAACTTACCTAGTGTACTCTTTTACATATTGTATTCTCTATTTCTGGTATGAATAGTAACCGTACGTATGAATAGTGACCGTACATATAAATAGTGACTGTATATATAAATAGTGACCGTATGTATAAATAGTAACCGTACATATGAACAGTAACCGTACGTATGAACAGTATCTGTACGAAAAACAATCCTAACATATTTTCTCTAATCTTTCATGAAAATCTCCATAGTAGAACACCGAAATTCACCTGAGCACTCTTGTCTGTAATGACTTAGAGAAGCGATGCTCGTACGGAATCCAGGTGAGTGAAACGACCCCGTTTTAATAGAGTTTTAGTATTACTGGTGATAAAAAGTATGTCGTAGGACACTCCCAAGATTCATAGGGGGAAATTGGATTCAGAATGACGAATCTAAATGAGATAATTAATCCATAAGTATGGATAAAATGAAATAAGTATCTTATGATGATGTGAAGTTTGAATGTTTTCAAAAACGGATTAATTGTTATCTTGATATGTGGTTTATAAATCTATAATATAGTTATATACTATACCTGTTATATGGATGAATATTATATTGAGCTTCTGATTATGATATGAAATGCTATTGATTGTGATTGAGCGGGACAGTACCCCCTCTCACGGCAAGGCGGAAAACCCGGTTGACAGGGTGTCTTGACCAATGAGTGTGGAGACAACGATTCCCTCAGTAGGGATATAGCCCGGATTGGTGATAAATCCGTGAGGCGCCCTAGCTAAGAGGATGAGGTTGTGCGTCATGGCGGAAATATACATAATTGGTGAGCCGGCCTGTGTGCGCTCTCTGGGATATATTGCCATTGACGAGTACTAGTAACGTTTGTTGAATTGGATGAATTTTTATCTTCTTGTATGTAAAAGGATGATGTTGTGCGTCATGGCAGAAATATACATAATTGGTGAGCCGGCCTGTGTGCGCTCTCTGGGATATATTGCCATTGACGAGTACTAGTAACGTTTGTTGAATTGGATGAATTTTTATCTTCTTATATGTAAAAGGATGATGTTGTGCGTCATGGCAGAAATATACATAATTGGTGAGCCGGCCTGTGTGCGCTCTCTGGGATATATTGTCATTGACGAGTACTAGTAACGTTTGTTGAATTGGATGAATTTTTATCTTCTGTCTATTGGTTGAGTATGAGCCTTTGGATATGCTTGCATGACTGGTAATGTATTTGAATTTTATTAACGCGAGGCCGATTCGCTCATTGAGTTTAAAAGCTCACACTGTTTGTACAACCTTTTTGTTCAGATCAGGTTGCCAGCGAAGAATATCTGCTAGAGGAGTAGATTACTTTGGACCTTCCCGTTGTCGGGTAGACCCCTCTTTTGTTATAGATTATGTTGCTCTGTAATCGTCTAGGACATCTAGGTCAGGGGTTCGACATTTGGCTTGTATGTCAGTATAATAATGTATTTTAAATTGATAATATATTATTACATGCAAATCATCTCTATGATTTTTAGATAAGAAAATTTGATATATTTATCGGAAGGCTTACAGTGATGAGAGATTCATCATTGTGCCGGTCATGTGCCCAGAAAACGGGTCGTGACAGTTATTTTATGTTTAGATATTAATTTACAAACATGATTTTAAATATGTAAATTTACTAAAAATGATATAGATTGTATATCTCATTTTTTGATGTACTATTATTATTTATTGTCATTAGAATAATTTTTAATTAATCACTAATTATTAATTTTTTTAATTACTATTTTAATTTTTAATGAATCATTAGAAGTCCAACTTATTATCATGTTTACCAAATTAACCTTGCTTAACATATAATTAATCAGCCCAAACAAAAAAAAAAGAACATATCTAGCCCAATCCCAAACACACACACACACACACTCCCTAGGTTGTTAGGTTACAAAGATCTAATTTTGTGATTTGACGTAAAATTAACCATTGAAGAGGTGCGGTTTGCTGACCAAGCTTCTCATCGCACATCTTCGACAATGACTATCATGAAAGGCTAAGTGAAAACAGTCATAAAACCATGCCACAAATCATGACAACACATACAGAGAACAGGGAAGCAATGCAAATTTGGAAAACATATCAGGAAGAGTTGAAAATGGGAGAAAATGTCGTTACTAATGGAAAAGACGACAACACACAAAGAGAAGCATATGCGAATGGACACACAGAGAAAAATGGCACACAACGAAATTTTTTTGGATAAAACGCAATTATAAGAAGGGTAGCAGAGTGAAAACAAGTTGAAGGAGTGGGTGAAATCACGTTTGTGATTCTGGGAACAATATATTGGCACGATGGTCTAAACATGGTCTAGAGAGAAATCGTGGTTTGGAGCTATGCTACCAACGGATTTCTCAACACTTCAACTTGCAAGTTGGGGTGATGTAGAGACATTTCAGTCATGAAAGATACAAATATTAATTACATCAAAATATTGTTACTTTTGTTGCATTTTTTCAGCCTGCTTTGAAGAAGATGAACAACTTTCTGACAAAATTGATTATTGAAGGTTATGTGTGTCTATATATATATATATATATGTGTGGACAAGGATATTAATTTCATTAAATTGGCATTAAGCCAGAGTTACATAAGATAAATCAGGCCTAAAGATCATCAAATATATTACAAGCCTGAACTTCTAGGAAAAAGGTACATGATTTAAGATGATATATTCTAAAACCAGTACTAGACATATACAACAAAACTATGAGACTAAATAGAGGCAACACATCCCTAACCCTAAATTAAAGCAAATATTCTAACAATCTAAAGATAAGATACACGCTGTTACATAAGCCCAACAGAAACCAAAGTGGGCTGGTAAAGCCCAAAAATCACAAAAAACTAAATAGGAAAAAAACCTAAATAGAATAGAAGTCATCATCATCAAAATAATTTTCAGATCGAGCCTCCTTTACCTCCATTGTGGTCAACCACTCCTTCAACGGCACCACCTGCCTTCTCTGCCTCCATCGTTGTCGGTGACTCCACTAAGACCATGTTCTTCAATCTTAATCTCAAAAGCATAAGAATACTGATGGGTTGCCAAGGCCAAACGAGAGCATTGATCTTATGAAGGGTTAGCTGGCCTCTTACTGCAAACCAGTGGTTATCTCTCACTTCATCACAAATCTCAATCCTATCTAGAGGCAAAACGTCGAGAGTAATGGGCACCATGTGAGTCAGGACCCTGAAATGAGTGACGACGTTTTCTAAAAGCAAAGAAATTGAAAAATCCTTAAGAGGACCATCTTCGAACCACTCTAAGTTGCAAGGCACTGTGGAAAAATCAAAGAAACACAGTTATTTAATATCAAAAAAACTCTTACAAAAAATATGAGAGGTCTTCTATAAAAAGAGAATGACAAAAAACTCTTACAAAAAAGAAAGAAAAGAAAGAAGACGAGAAAGAGAATAAGAATGAGAGAATGGATGTGGCTGCTTGAGTTCAGACCAAAAAAGAGGAAACCCCAGCGATGAGTAGAAAATTAATCCATGTGTGTCAATATATATATATATATATGGAGATCTGATCTTGAGCCAGGGTAGCCCATGATACTACTTGGCCTTTATCTCATGGCTTACATACCTATCCACTAATGGGTATTTATTAGGCTGGGCCCAAACCCTACCTGGATAGAGGTTGAATCCATTGCGAACGCCTAAGCCATGACAATGGACCATGATTAATTGGGCCTGACATTTGCTGGGCCCAATCTTGACCAAATTGCGGTTTTGTTGGGCCTGAAGTGACATTAGATGTAGGTGACTTGAAATCTCAACTTTCAAAACTAAATGCGCATGCTCTTTTGATTTTGATTTTTTATTTTTTACTAAATTGCAAAGAATTGATAGTCAACATAATCCTGGTCTTAGCTTCTAAAATTAAGATAAATTTAATGTATATTGCCTTTTTGACCCCCAAAAAAAAAGGAACTAAAAACCTTGCACTGTGAAAAGAAAAAAGTCCCACACACTGCATCTTAGTGAAAGACAAATTGATGGAAAATTTTCTTAAGCAATGAATAATATTACCATAAAGCATGAGGCGTGCTAGCAAATAACGAGTAAAGTAAATGGCAATGAATCCTAGGGAATTAAAATATATTTAGCTATTTATTACAAATAATTAGCATTTGCATGCATCTTTTATCTTTTGATCAACCACAAGATTTCTGAGTCAACTTTTCATCAGCCACAAAAAATAAATGCATGTCATCAAAAAGCATCTTGACTGTTTAATTGCTTCTGCAACTCGATATACAGTGGACTGAGTTAACAGAAATTTGTTGTTTTCGTGAAACAAAAATATTTTTGATATAATTATTCGTGCTCCATCGTCTAACCAAATGAGGCACAGAAGCCTCTTCATGAAAAGATACCTAGAAGCCTGTTAAAAAGATCAAACAAGACAACTTGCATGAATGGCTTGCAAATGTGTATCTATATAATTAATTTCAGTCAGAGAAGCTGGACCATAAAATTTTGAAGAAAAGTTTTGCCGCAATAAAATTTTTATTTAGTGACAGAACCTTATTATAACACGACTTAGATTTGTTAAATGAACAACACTCTAATAATCACCAACTGAGTGGAAGGAACTAGTGAGTCCATTTTTTCCTTCCATAATTAACATGTGTTATGGGCAGAGGAAGTATTTGGGCAATATGAGCTGAGGCTTAATTCTTAAAAGAATAAGAGTTGAAGAATTATGTGTGTTAAAGATTCATCTAAAGGATGTCTGACTAAGTACGAAAAAACACAAACTATTGAAGAAAAAGAGCCATTGAATGGTAGCCTAATGTTGAGCAGCAATAAAAAAGTGTCAAATGACATGTGGGGCGACACCTTATTCTCGAATAAGACATAGGGAGGCAATTTAATGTTAGAGACATAAGCATCTATATGCAACTGTGGATTCACAGTGATGTACTATATGTATATTTAAAGCAGTAGCAGGACCCCCATTTTTAGTATTAAATGAAGAAATACTTTTCATAATATTTGTAATGATGGTGTTGTATTTGTCCATATGTGGACCTCAGAATAGGGTTCCCAACAGTTTATGCCAGACATCTTTTACCTATTCCATATTATCATTGTATATATCGATGTATCGGCTACTTTCGCCTTTAATTTTAATATGTTCTTTTGAAAAAAAGATAATTTACTTCCTAATGTATTAATTTTATTCTAATAACCTCTTTGACATAATAATAACTTTTCCTTAGCATATTCCCTTCTTTTTTTTTTCTTTTTTTTTCATTTTATTCTAATAACCTCTTTGACATAATAATAACTTTTCCTTAGCATATTCCCTTCTTTTTTTTTTCTTTTTTTTTCATTCTCTCCGTATTTTCATGCTAATTAGCCAACACAATGGGCCTTCATTAGATTGGGAATGACAATATTTATGGAAGTTTTTTAAGTATTCAATGGCATTTGTCTAAAAAAATATGTAATAGCCATGGAATGTCAAATAGGATATGAATAGTTAAAAAAGTATTTGTTGAATGGTATAAACAAGTGTTCAAGCAAACATATTCTAAGCCCATAGAATTTTGATAATATCACTCATTTACGTGTTAGGCTCATTTCATTATAATATTTGTTTAGCCTATTTATTTTATCTTTTGATATCATGTACTTTATTATCCTTTTGATTGTATTTCTCTACTTTTAAGGAATCATGGTAGACCTGATGTCACGACCCGTTTTCTGGGCACATGACCGGCACAATGATGAATCTCTTATCACTGTAAGCCTTCCGATAAATATATCAAATTTTCTTATCTGAAAATCATAGATTATCAATTTAAAATACATTATTATACTGACATACAAGCCAAATGTCGAACCCCTGAACTAGATGTCCTAGACGATTACAGAGCAACATAATCTATAACAGAAGAGAGGTCTACCCGACAACGGGAAGGTCCAAAGTGATCTACTCCTCTAGCAGATATTCTTCGATGGCAACCTGATCTGAACAAAAAGGTTGTACAAACAATGTGAGCTTTTAAACTCAATGAGCGAATCGACCTCGCATTAATAAAATTCAAATACATTACCAGTCATGCAAGCATATCCAAAGGCTCATACTCAACCAATAGACAGAAGATAAAAATTTATCCAATTCAACAAACGTTACTAGTACTCGTCAATGGCAATATATCCCGGAGAGCGCACACAGGCCGGCTCACCAATTATGTATATTTCCGCCATGACGCACAACATCATCCTCTTACATACAAGATAAAAATTCATCCAATTCAACAAACGTTACTAGTACTCGTCAATGGCAATATATCCCGGAGAGCGCACACAGGCCGGCTCACCAATTATGTATATTTCCGCCATGACGCACAACCTCATCCTCTTAGCTAGGGCGCCTCACGGATTTATCACCAATCCGGGCTATATCCCTACTGAGGGAATCGTTGTCTCCACACTCATTGGTCAAGACACCCTGTCAACCGGGTTTTCCGCCTTGCCGTGAGAGGGGGTACTGTCCCGCTCAATCACAATCAATAGCATTTCATATCATAATCAGAAGCTCAATATAATATTCATCCATATAACAGGTATAGTATATAACTATATTATGGATTTATAAACCACATATCAAGATAACAATTAATCCATTTTTGAAAACATTCAAACTTCACATCATCATAAAATACTTATTTCATTTTATCCATACTTATGGATTAATTATCTCATTTAGATTCGTCATTTTGAATCCAATTTCCCCCTATGAATCTTGGGAGTGTCCTACGACATACTTTTTATCACCAGTAATGCTAAAACTCTATTAAAACGGGGTCGTTTCACTCACTTGGATTCCGTACGAACATCGCTTCTCTAAGTCATTACAGACAAGAGTTCTCAGGTGAATTTCGGTGTTCTGCTACGGAGATTTTCATGAAAGATTAGAGAAAATACGTCAGGATTGTTTTCGTACAGATACTGTTCATATGTACGGTTACTGTTCATATATACGGTCACTATTCATACCAGAAATAGAGAATACAATCTGTAAAAGAGTACACCAGGTAAGTTCCCAGGAAAGAGTGGAGGGTCACACTGGACACACTTAAAAACCAGGTCTTTCCTTAGCCAGAACTTTCCTAGACATGTATTCTTCACAGTTTACATTCTATTTCGGTAATCAGAGAATCAAAATAACATATAAACAGCTAAGGACAATTTTTCTGATGTGGAAGATCAGCCAAGGCCGCAACCACAGAGCATACTTAAGAAAATAACTTCTAAAATTTGAAAGACATAGAAAGGGCATAGTATCCTTACCTAAGCTGAAAAGGAAAGGCCCAAAATCTCAGAGGCCTAGCATTGAAGTAAGAGGAACTTAAGGAGAGAAAAAGAGAAGTTGAAGGTGTGAGTTTATAAGTGAAATGGAAGGGCCTATTTATAGCAAAAGTCAAGGGTACTATTTGATACTATGCGCTAATAAAATATTCATTTTACTATTCATGAAAATGACATTTCTAATAAAATAATTCACATTAATCATTTATGGTTACTGTGCAATTTCGGAAAAGTCACAGGCGGCTTTACTATTGAAAACTTAAGGGGAAAACTATCATTTCACCTTAAACCTTTAAGTTTCTTTTCAAATCAGTTCTTTCAATTTAGTCCCTGAGCGTATTTTTACACATAAAACGTCATTTTCTCCTACAAACTTCTTTCTAGTTTTCTCTTATGACCAAACCACATCTAGTACTTGACATTTCGATTGTATAAATGAACAGTATCGTATACGTAAATAGTATTATACATGTAAACAGTACCGTATACTAGCATAGTAACCATAGTTTGTAAACAAATATTTATATTTTATTTTTCTTGGGTATTACATTATCACCCCCTTAAGAGAATTCGGTCCCCCGAATTCAAAACTCATTTCAAGACTGAAATAAGTGTGATTACTTCGTCTATATCTCATTCTTTGTATCTCTTTCTTCCAAAACCTCATCACACCCTTGGTGAGATTTACAAGAACATTATACCATTGACTGTGAACTCTAAACCGCATTATCAATAATTTGCATAAGACTTTTGCCTTTTCTAGACAGCAAGTAATCTCTTCCTATCAGTTTAATCTTCTCCACAACCTTTTGTACCATAAAGTGTCTCATCCTCATAACCTTTACCAAACTCAAACCACCTAATCAGAGACGAACTCTGTCTCTATGTAAAACCTCAAATAGGTGTCATCTCAAAAGTGGCACGTGGTCTTTCCAGTTCACATTGAATATCAGAACACATGTTTCCACACACATAGCTTATAACTTTTACGAATACAAGCACCCTACCCGAAGGCATCATTTTGGCCATAAGCAATACTCTTGCCCGAAGGCGATCCTTCTACCTTAAGGCGATACTCTCAGCTGAAGGCGTTATATAAAATGAAATCATTACATAAATCTCTAGGAAGAACAATCCTAGAAAATATGATAAGTAAATAACATACTTCTTACGCATAATTATATATATGAAAATTCCTCCCACCTCAATGACTCATATAGAGTCGCATCCCTTCAATGATTGAGGCAAACCCATAGTTCTATAGGTTCATAAAATACTTATTCAGTATTCCTCCATAGCTCAGAAGTGCAATGAAATATCATTTTAGTAACTCTGCTCAGTCAAAAAGATATTACTATACTATGCTTTAGAATCAAGTATGAAATATAACAAGTCCAATATCTTCTCATTCCTCAAGTTCTTTCAGTAAAATGAATCACTTCAACAAAGAAGATCTAGATACTAACTTAAATTTTATTTCTAGTACATAGATAATTTTAATACGTGAAGCTTACACCAAATGTAGCTTTAGGTACAAACAAAAGAAAAATAAATTAAGGACGAGGAGGCTTTTGAAATGTAAAAGGTGCTCCAGGTCTAGAAGAGGAAGGTGCTTCAGACCTTAAGGAGGAAGCTAATCGTTGCAGCCTAGAAAGAGTTTCTGGAGGAAGCGCCTGAGAAATTTGGCGAAGAGCATAAGTCACTCCGTTCATACAGTCAATACACCTTGCTTGTTGGTCACGAAAATTTTGAGTTGCAAACATTGAATGTCTATCAACTCGATTAGCCAGTTCCCCGAAACGACGGTTTATCAGTTTCTCTTGGTTTTCAAAGAGACGACTTATTAGTCGCTTCTGGTCCTCTATCTTGTATTCCAGGCTCTCTATCTTACGTTCCAGGAATGCAAGCTTATTTTCTGAGGATGTTGCAGTACTGTCCTCCTCCAACTCTATTACATCCCTCTTTCTCTTCTTAATTTCTGGTGACCTGTCTACAGGTCTCTTCCCTTTGTTGTTTCCGAGACTTAGATTTAAATCAAGCTCTACATTGCCAGTCTCAAAATTCAAGTTGAAAGACTTATTATCGGCCATTGCTCTAGGGATCTCAGAAATAACTTCGAATGAGAAAGGAATGGAGATTGAGAAATAGGTATGTAATGAAAGAAGTAGGTTTGCTTGGTGCGATGAGTAGGGTAACGGGCATACAAGATTTATAGACAACCCGAAGCCCCTGGAGCTAAAGCCACCACAACCTACACGCCGCTCGCTATAAGGTTTACAGATCACATACGTCGCAATGCCAGCAATTAATGTCGGACATGAAAGTAAATAGTAAATATAATTTAATGCAATTAACATAAGTCAAAGATTTCCTTAAAAAAAATTTCGGCTAATCTTGACCTTTCTCAAAGTTCTGACTAACTACGCTCTTCAGTCTGAGATTTTCTCCCTCTAAACTTGTTTTATTCTGTAATCCTATATCACGATGTCCCTCTATGATTAGGTCGCCTCATATTGGCCGTATCTTAGATTCTAATCGGTGTCTTTACTCTAGACTTACACATAATATATATGTAAATATATATATTTTAAAACAAAGTTAACTGCTTACGGTCGCATGCCTTAAGCATTATCATGATGTAAGGAAATCACTGCCTTTCATTTGCCCATGAGAGCATTATATGTAAGTATGTGTAACCATGAAGATATATCATCATCTACACATTTCATTCTATCCAAGTCATTTTGATTTCACATCTCTATGAGTATATGTAGGATCATCACATATTCTCCTTGATCGTAGCCTTCACTCATTATGCATGAATAACATACATAAATGTAATTACAACATGATTCAATCAATTATGTATATTATACTCAACTGAAGGCTCTTAAGAACAACACAATAAAACGGAGAAATGTATTTCAGTTCATCATAAAAGCATCCAAGGCAATCTTTGATGGCTATGTTATCAACTTCTTTGAATTTCGAAAAATGCCAACGGGAGAAATGGGAAAACCGAGTAAAATCGGCCGCAAATCCACCGAATACTGACTTTCGTGGTTTTGGCATTAATGCGACGCATTGTTGGTGTGCACGCCTACCCTAGACTTCTGGCTTCCAGCTTGCAGAAATCCATAGGTTGATCGTGTAGGGGTGCGGTGAAAAGATATCTTCTTTGTCTCTAAGTCCTAATTTTTCTCTATAAAAATCATCCCAGCGTTCTCAGTTACCACACCACAAAGAGTAATAATCTCCGAGCCTACAATCCCCCAGTATTCCTCTCGCCTCATACTCTTACAAAAATTTCTAAATTTTTCCAAATCATGGCCTCAAGGAAGTACATTGATCTCACAGTAGAGGCTAAGGAAGAAGAGCTCGACTTAAACTTAAGTCTGGGCAAAGACAAGGGCAAAAGACCTTTTGAGGGGTCTCCAGAGAAACAGAAGGAGAAGAAAATGAAGAAGATCGAGGAAGCTGAGGAGACTAGCACGGGCCATACCTCGGAGGACAAAATCGCCTGTCTAGAGCAGGAGGTGAAAAATCTGAAAAAGATGATAGGAGACCTGGAGAAGTTAACTAAACGCAATCATGCAGAAATGACTTCAAGAATAGACAGGTTCTTCTATTGGTCTACCCAGTGCTTCTGCAATCAACAACAAAGAAGTGTTGATTGTATGAATGGGATTTACACTACCCTCCGGGACATTGCTATGTCCCTTGCTCCAAGGAATGGTCGAGGGGTGATGATACAATACAACCCTCCTAA
The DNA here is from genome assembly GCA_037074585.1 of Biancaea sappan. Classification (NCBI taxonomy): domain Eukaryota; kingdom Viridiplantae; phylum Streptophyta; class Magnoliopsida; order Fabales; family Fabaceae; genus Biancaea; species Biancaea sappan. The sequence goes on along the minus strand of CM073492.1, from coordinate 976,314 downwards.
TCCGAGACCACCTCGCTTTTAGATTACTCATGCATGAGTAAACTTCTTCTTTTTTGCAATGTAATCCTTCAGTTTTTTTTTGTTTTTAATGCGAGTGGTTTCTTTTATTTGCTGGTACCCTAAAATAATATAGCTACACAAATTCAATCATGAATTCAGCTTATAAAATCCACCATATAAAAATTTGATCCGACAGCAACGGAATCAAAACAAATAACAACTTTTCCTTGACTAAGTTCAAAAGTGTAGCCACATCTGTCTAAAACTAAAACTGAGAACATACTTCCTAAGAAGAGATAAGTCTCGGAGGGAAAGGAAATGAAAACATCCTACAGGACCTTCAGTAGAGCCGTCTCTCTATAGTTGTGCCCGGGTTCACAACGATAGAGGAGGTCCTACTAAGGTTACCTTGCTCTGTAATCACTAGGAGACCTAACAACCATTGCTCTGATACCAACTTTGTCACGACCCGTTTTCTGGGCACATGACCGGCACAATGATGAATCTCTTATCACTGTAAGCCTTCCGATAAATATATCAAATTTTCTTATCTGAAAATCATAGATTATCAATTTAAAATACATTATTATACTGACATACAAGCCAAATGTCGAACCCCTGAACTAGATGTCCTAGACGATTACAGAGCAACATAATCTATAACAGAAGAGAGGTCTACCCGACAACGGGAAGGTCCAAAGTGATCTACTCCTCTAGCAGATATTCTTCGATGGCAACCTGATCTGAACAAAAAGGTTGTACAAACAATGTGAGCTTTTAAACTCAATGAGCGAATCGGCCTCGCATTAATAAAATTCAAATACATTACCAGTCATGCAAGCATATCCAAAGGCTCATACTCAACCAATAGACAGAAGATAAAAATTTATCCAATTCAACAAACGTTACTAGTACTCGTCAATGGCAATATATCCCGGAGAGCGCACACAGGCCGGCTCACCAATTATGTATATTTCCGCCATGACGCACAACATCATCCTCTTACATACAAGATAAAAATTCATCCAATTCAACAAACGTTACTAGTACTCGTCAATGGCAATATATCCCGGAGAGCGCACACAGGCCGGCTCACCAATTATGTATATTTCCGCCATGACGCACAACCTCATCCTCTTAGCTAGGGCGCCTCACGGATTTATCACCAATCCGGGCTATATCCCTACTGAGGGAATCGTTGTCTCCACACTCATTGGTCAAGACACCCTGTCAACCGGGTTTTCCGCCTTGCCGTGAGAGGGGGTACTGTCCCGCTCAATCACAATCAATAGCATTTCATATCATAATCAGAAGCTCAATATAATATTCATCCATATAACAGGTATAGTATATAACTATATTATGGATTTATAAACCACATATCAAGATAACAATTAATCCATTTTTGAAAACATTCAAACTTCACATCATCATAAGATACTTATTTCATTTTATCCATACTTATGGATTAATTATCTCATTTAGATTCGTCATTTTGAATCCAATTTCCCCCTATGAATCTTGGGAGTGTCCTACGACATACTTTTTATCACCAGTAATGCTAAAACTCTATTAAAACGGGGTCGTTTCACTCACCTGGATTCCGTACGAACATCGCTTCTCTAAGTCATTACAGACAAGAGTTCTCAGGTGAATTTCGGTGTTCTGCTACGGAGATTTTCATGAAAGATTAGAGAAAATACGTCAGGATTGTTTTCGTACAGATACTGTTCATATGTACGGTTACTGTTCATATATATGATCACTATTCATACCAGAAATAGAGAATACAATCTGTAAAAGAGTACACCAGGTAAGTTCCCAGGAAAGAGTGGAGGGTCACACTGGACACACTTAAAAACCAGGTCTTTCCTTAGCCAGAACTTTCCTAGACATGTATTCTTCACAGTTTACATTCTATTTCGGTAATCAGAGAATCAAAATAACATATAAACAGCTAAGGACAATTTTTCTGATGTGGAAGATCAGCCAAGGCCGCAACCACAGAGCATACTTAAGAAAATAACTTCTAAAATTTGAAAGACATAGAAAGGGCATAGTATCCTTACCTAAGCTGAAAAGGAAAGGCCCAAAATCTCAGAGGCCTAGCATTGAAGTAAGAGGAACTTAAGGAGAGAAAAAGAGAAGTTGAAGGTGTGAGTTTATAAGTGAAATGGAAGGGCCTATTTATAGCAAAAGTCAAGGGTACTATTTGACACTATGCGCTAATAAAATATTCATTTTACTATTCATGAAAACTTAAGGGGAAAACTATCATTTCACCTTAAACCTTTAAGTTTCTTTTCAAATCAGTTCTTTCAATTTAGTCCCTGAGCGTATTTTTACACATAAAACGTCATTTTCTCCTACAAACTTCTTTCTAGTTTTCTCTTATGACCAAACCACATCTAGTACTTGACATTTCGATTGTATAAATGAACAGTATCGTATACGTAAATAGTATTATACATGTAAACAGTACCGTATACTAGCATAGTAACCATAGTTTGTAAACAAATATTTATATTTTATTTTTCTTGGGTATTACACCTGAAAATGACAATTTTTTCAAGTTCTCCCAAAAATTTTCTGTAAGGATTTTACAGAAAGTCATCGTGACCACTAGTGAGGGCTACCTCTCAGAAAAAAAGATTATGGCCCGTAGGTCAAACTTGAATCACTCGTAAATAGATGGTCTTAAGTTGATCAATTTGATTGTTGGGTTCATTTCATTATAATATTTGTTTAGCCCATTTATTTTATCTCTTGGTACCATATATTTTATTTGTCACCTTGATTGTATTTCTCTACTTTTAAGGAATCATGATAAAGTTCACTGAATGAAGAAGCATTATTCGCATGTCAATGGATTAGGAAGCAAAAAGGGAGTATGTTAGGTCCTAGGTTGCTTCTTCTATTTTTATAGAACACATTTTCTCTCTCCATACTAATTTTATCTTCTCACTATTCGTGTGGAGTATTTATGGTAGAAAGAAAAAGATTGTCACCACATTTATGAAAAAAAGAAGAAGATATTTGAGAGTTATAGCAAAAACGACATTCTCACCAAATATGATAGTCATTCCTTCATTCTTGAGTTATCTGAGTTTGAGTTAAGGATATTAGTGTGCTGCAAAAGTATTTTGGCTCTATTTCCTCATTTTTAAATCTCAAAGAGGTTGTCTTTGTTTGAAAATAGTTGTCAAAACTTTGTAAGTTGAGCCTTGCTATAAAGGTTGTATTCCTTTGTGATCTAGTTCCGGGTTAAGGTTCCGAGTCTAAATAGTAAAAATTTAGGAGACTTGTCTTTAAGGAATATTCTTATAAACCTCTATTTGCTTGCCCAATCTAACATATAAACTCAATTGCTCAATGCTTAGGAAGATGATATAAGATATGAGTTATTGGATTTGAACCTTTATAAATTCTGTGTGTCACATTTTCTCTCCTTTCTCTGTATTAGTCAATTTATTATTTTAAAACTTCATTCAAATCTTCTTGAAAACAATTGTTTTTTCTTTTTAAAAGAAAAAAGATTTATAATACACAATTCAACCGTGCACTAACAACAAGTGTAGGTAAGGTTGTTATTTCTAGCAATATATAATTAATTCGATCACATATACAAAGTTATTTTTAGATATGTATGTAAATGTAATTTAGTCAGTAGAAGAAGAGTGAGAGAAGTAGGTGCAGAGGCATTAAAGAGTAAATGGTTTTGTTCTTTTTGCGTAATAAAATGAAAGAGTCAATAATTGTGGGTTCTAACGCACTGAAACCCAAATTTGGATTCCCCGTATCTTCAAATTACTTTAAATTTGAGACTAACTATTATTCCAACTGGGAGCACATACCTCATATTTTTGGTATAAATTCAGGATATTTTATAATTATTTTAGAGTTGAACCAATTTCTGTTCAAGCCATAAACATTAAGGTTATAGCTCTTTTAATAAGTGTGATTTATGAGATTTGAAGATGCATTCTCTTTTTTATAAAAATAAAATCACTTACCATCTCAACTAATAGCTTGTTGGTAACACAAACCTCACTCATCATCCTTCAAAGGCAGCCTTCCCAATGCCAAATAGATTTTGGATTAAATAACTTAGAGCTAAATTGTATGAGAGTTAATTCAACACATATACTAAAATACAAGTACAATACTGTATATGTAATTATTTGTTACAACAAAAGATCCAGATTCATTCTAATATCTTGTTTATCCTAACCTCCCTACAATTCCTACATACTATACTCAATTTTTAGACACCTTAAACACACTTGATATTTGTATCAAGACTATTAGATTCACACAAATCAAGTCGTCTGTATTTTTTTATGACAACTCGTTTCTCTAAATTCATTCACGGTTTGATTAGATGAATTTTTTTTTTAAAAAAAAATATTTAATTAGTTGTACTGAGAATAAAGTCAATCCCATATTATAATTTAAAATTAAATGTGAAAGGAGTTAAGTAATATATTTTTTGAAAAAATAATATGAGCTATAATTTACTCAACTTTTTTTTATGAAGTGAAGTATTTAGTGGAAAAAGAATTGGGGTAACAAAATGGTTGGAGGTGTAAATGATGGAAATTAGTGGGGTAGCGTGGATGAGGATGCCACAGTAAGGGGAACAGAAAAGAACAAGAAGGACTGACGAAAAGGAAAAGCGATGAAAGTGAACAGTTGCAGTTTTGGCGGTTTTGGTGAGAAAGAAAGAAAGAAAGAGAGAAAAGAATGAATGGGTAAATATAAAATACTGGTAGTAATTAGTAACAATAAAAAAAGAAGAAAAGAAAAAGAGAGATGGAGCTGAGCTCAGCTGGGTAAGATTCGAAGCAATCGAGACACCTTTGAAGTGTTGCTTTCGTGAATGATAAAAGACAACCAAAGAGGGGAAGCAAAAGTCCAACTCTCTTTAATCTCTTCTTACTCTCCCTCACGTCTTCCCTCCTCCATTTCATGCAGACTCTCTCTCCATCTTCTTCTTCTTCTTCTTCTTCTTCTTCTTCTCACTCCCTTCCTTCCCTTCATTACATATATATCTGCTCTCTCCCGAGCTCTCTTCTTATGCTCTAAACCCTACCTCCACATGGACTCTCGCATCTTCCATACTCATTCCCCTCACCAACCAGATCAAGATAACCATGACGTCCTCAAGGCCAGAATCTCCACGCATCCTCTCTATGAACTCGTCCTCCAAGCTCACCTCGACTGCTTGAAGGTCTCTCTCTCTCTCTCTTCCTCTGAGTTTGTGTGTCTCATGAAGAGATTAGTGCTTATCTTTCTCAGATGGCTGTTACAGTTTTTGCCATTTTTATAAACAAGCTCCTTCCTTTTCATGCTTTTTCTATTGTAAGTTGATATTTAGTTTGGATTAACTGCTTAACTTAATCATCTCTTTTGTTGTAGGTGGGTGAAATTTCTAACATGGAGAGTGAGCAGAAGATAGATCGGAAGCAAGCACTGAACAAACAGAACTTGGGGGTGTTCAGTGAGTCAGAGCTTGATCTCTTCATGGTGATAATTCATTCTGATTCCCATCTCTCCCTCTCTCTTTCAAATTAAGAAACCCTTTAACGTTGATATTTGGTTAAAATTTGATTGGAGAAGCATGTCCCTGAAAGGGACTACTCTAAGAAATGTGCATAGTTTTTTGTTCCAATTCCATCACTCTGACTGCTTTTCTTATCTGTCCATGTCTGTGGGTGTTCAGGGTATGACTCATGACTGTGACTATCTATCACTATAAAGGTGCCAACGGGCTTCCTCACTTTATAAATTAATGCCATATATAAATTGAGTTGTCTCCTCAGTGATCACTATTACCTTACCTCCATCCCAAAACATGACAAAATTTTACTTTTTTTCCTGAGTTAGCCTCAATTAATGTCCATTATTATCCTTCATTTGTAGTCTTTCATGGGCATTAATCATTAACATGTTGAACCCCAACTTCGAGGGGCTTTTTTCTTTTTGCTTCCATAGACATCGCAGAAAAAGGAGAAGGTTAGGGATTGAATTTCAACGCAAGATATCTAATTTAATTCAACATTAAAGATTGAATCATCAATATTCATTTACTGAATCCATGATAGAGGAGTCCAACACTGGGGAGGCACATATAATTCATGCCATACTTGAAGATTTGTTCGCTGTAACTATAAAGACAGTATAGGAAATATTTGATTTTATGTTTGGACTCTAAAATTCATTTTAGACTCTCAAATTATAATTTTGGATGCCAAAATTGTTTAGACTAGTATTCATCTCTCCTCTCAAATCACATTTTTGTTTTCAAGCTTATGCTTGTTTGAAGCACATTCAACTTACTTGTAACCAAAATCAAGTTTATCCAACTCCAATCTAAACATATATTTTCAAAAGTTGTTAGTTTGTGGAAAATGTGTTGATTGAAGTTCTATATATTTGTCTTACATGTACAAATTGAGATTGAAATTTCCCAAAGCATTCTTTGATTTTAAAAGTCAAGTAAGATATTTGGTTTATCTAGACTATTGATTGTCACAAATGACAATTGACAACTTAGATTTCAAGATATTAATTTTATTTTTTTAAAAAAATAACTATGAAATTTAAGTCGTTAATTTTTATAACTAATAATCCAAATTAATCAAGCACCCAGTTTTAAAAAGTAAAGGAGGAGATTCATTTTGAATTGGGATAAGGGAGCGAAAAGGACTATAAAAGAGAAAATTTGACTTGAAATATAACATCATAATTAAGTCTGGTATATTCCGAAAAAGGAATAATTGATTGTGTTTGTGAATGTGTGTTGATTGAACCAAATTGAGCAGGAAACATATTGCTCGGCACTAGAGAAGCTGAAAGAAGCAATGGAGGAGCCACAACGGAAGTCCATGGCGTTCATCAACAACATGCATTCACAGCTCAAGGAGCTCACAACCACCAGCCTGCCTCATCAACCTTCACCTCCTACATCTTCTGCTCATTGCAAATTTCAGAGTGATTCTTCCATTTAGATTCTAGAGATTAGTTCGCTTCCCATCTGGTCTGAGTGTGGCTATTAATGTATTATCTACCACCTACCTTTTGTTTAAAGCTTCAGTTATTCCCAAATTAGGAAAGCCTAGTGTTAAGTGCCATACTTTGATATGAATGGGCATGTTTTAATTGATATTTATATTACACAAATGTCTACACTTTGCTTAATTAATACGTTATTGAAAAAAAAAAAAAGATTACATAATGCATAATATAACCTCTCCTTTATCTTTTTTGTCAAACATTCTTATTTAACAAAAATGCATCCAACTTATCATCTTAAAAAACTCTAATTTTTGCTACAAAGATGCTGAAGAAATGTTTAAAAAAGAAAGTCTTGTTTACCACTTGAACTGTCATATTACATAAACTTTCTGCTAATTTGAGTATTTGACATTTTCTTAGACCTATAGATTATTATGTTGGTCCAAAAGGTTATTAAAGAGGTTTCATAGAAGTCTGTTGTCAACCTTTTAAATTTGATAGAATAAATTTCAGAGACTCCTATGTATGCAAAAGATTTTGACAAAAAAGAGCAGGAAGTATTAATATTATAATCATGCTGGTGGTTTGATTTCAGAAACTACTATTTTAATTTTTAACCTCCCATAATATTTAGTGAAATTTATGTCTGCAACCATAAATAATACAAAGACCTCCTCACGTATTTTCTTCACTCCTCTTCTTTTTCTTCTTTGAACTTATCTCCATGTTCATTCCCTCCGCATATGGATGGACATGCAGATGCTCTATAACTTTCATCAGTTTTCAGCAAATAAATTTGCACTCGCACATCACCAATGGCTGCAAAATTTTATCAGTTTTTTTAAGCAAATCCGCGCTGTGCAATCTGCAATGAGTGAGAAATTTTGGAAGAAGACTTGTTAATAAAAAAAATGCTAGGATATTTGAAGATGGTTGTCTTCTCTGGACTTTATTTTGATGTATAGTTTATTTCTTGCAGATAAAAAGTACAGAAATATTCACACAAATACTCGTGAAGATAAGCTGCATTATGAAACAATACACGTGACTTATTTGTAACCATGGAGGAAAGAAAGGAAAGGATGCTTAAATGGTGACATAGTTCAGTTCGAAACCATGCTTTCAGACTCCTTAACAAAACCATCTCCTGTCCAGTCTTTGTCAGACTGCAATCCTTTCCTCATAGCTTTCCTCTGTCTGATTGCTTCCTGCTGCATTCTTACCAACTCTGTGTGAGTAGTAAAATACTGAAGAGACACCCTGTGGTTTTGATTTTTCACACAAAACAGAAAAATAGACACAAATAAAAATAGGTAATAATTTCTGGAATTCATTTTGTGTGTTTGTAAGATATTGGAAACCAGCTGAGGTAAAGTTCATACCCTCTGAAATCTTCAATTGATGTGAAATTATGCTTTTTCATGAAGTCTTTAAGCTCAGCACAAAGTTTCTTCACAAGGCCATACCCATGCATCATAACCCCGGTGCACACCTACACAATTTAGAAACTCCTATAATGATGATGATCACAATTTAGAATTCTTCTGTGGCTAAAAAGCATCATATTGTTCTAATGTCTTGAGTCCGGACACAGTTATTTGGGGCAGTATCATGCATAAAGATTCCTTCCACATTTAACATTGAGAGACTTGGTGGACCACTAACATACCTGAACAGTATTTGCCCCAAGAAGAATAAATTCAGCAGCATCACTACCTGTCTCAACACCACCTATGCCAGAAAGTGAGTAGTTGTCACCAGCAAACTCTGACTTCATCATTTTTGCAATACTCATCACCTTCCCAAGTGCAATGGGATGGACTGCCTTTGCAGAATAACCACCAGGAGTTGAATATCTAGCAAATTTTAGACAGAATCAGATATTTAAGAAAATTGAAAAAGCAAGGAAAAAGCATAAGTTTTTGGGCATTCAGATTACAAACCCCTCAACACAAGGCTCAGGGTGTAATGTATCGAGATTGATTCCCATGACACTCATAATTGTATTTATAGCAGACACTCCCTCGCATCCTGAACTCAGAGCAACTCTTGCTGGCTATAAAAACAGAAGCAACAGGGAAATTACAGACAAAGTAATTAGAGTATGAGTTATGGGATGTTAGAATATGAGTTACAAAGCTAACCTGTGTAATGTCAGTGATGTTAGGAGTCATCTTAGCCCAAACAGGAACTGTAGCTTTTGCATTTATCCATCCACAAACCTCTTCCAGAAGTGCACAGTCTTGACCAACTGCTGCACCCATTTTGCGTTCTGGCATACCATGAGGACAGGAGAAATTTACTTCTATTGCATCCTAAAAGAATATCAGAGAAGTCAGATATCAGAATCCAAGTTAGGAAAATATTTTAGTACACAAGCTCAGCCAATGAAGACATCTTACAACTCCAGTTTGCTCAACCCGATCGATGAGCTCCTCCCAGGCAGATTTATTGTATTCCTCCATAATTGAAGCAATGAGGATCCTGTCTGGGTACTCTTCTTTTAATTGCTTCAATTCTTTCAACATAGTTTCAAGAGGCCGGTCACTAATCAGTTCTATGTTCTCCCATCCAATAATTTCTCCTTTGGCAGACCCATTTGCACCTGCCCGTAGCCGGGCATATCGAGGAGTTACATTTATAACTTTTGCAGCATCAAGTGACAACTGAGAAAAGAATAGTATCAAATTTCATTGTGATCTTTTAACAGGACCAAAAAAAAATCAGTTGCCTCTAAGTTGATTCCAGTGAAACTACTTTTACCAGCAAAAAAGCACACAGGTATTTCTGTCATGGAGAGAATTGAGGAATTTCAATGTAAGGTGAAGTTTTTTGTCAAATTCTCTCCCACCTTATATGTACAGAGAATTGTCGCAGAGCAGGACTACAAAGGAAAATAATTGGAGAACACAGCTTGTCCAAAAAATACAACATTACTTATAACCTTTAGTTCATAAGCATACATCAATCCATAACACAGTTCATATAATTTCATCATTCATAATATATCACATAGATGTATACCATGCTAACACAGATTTCATTCATCAATTCCACAAAATATGGCAATTACATACTTATTCACTTCACATGTTATCCATAACAATATTCATCCATTCATTCACTTTACAATTGAAACTTCAGTTACGCATATGACTCATGAGTGGGTACATGTATGCACGTATTCTGCCATAAATAATCTCTAAGTTGGCACATCCATATAAGTACATATATTTGAGCAAAAACTCATGAGACCTTGTATACGCATATACGTATGTGCACATTCCTTCACACTTTTCAAAAGCAGACCAGTATAAGCAGACACACACCTTTTAGATTGGCTATACAACATTTGGTACGAATATATAAGTATATACATAGACACTTATATATAACTGCAGGCACACGTATCTACACATCAGTAATAACAACCATGTACTAAGATTCCCTCAAGGGGGCCACACATATACACACATCATCCACTTATATCACCTTTCACACACATGCACAATTTTTTTTTCTTTCATTAAACCAGCACAACTCTAGATCTTCTTAGCTCTCATTCAAATGGAAATCAAGGGATTATTCACAAAAAACAAAATCTCTTCAAGATTCAACCAGTTGTATCACTCCTGTTTGAGTTAGTTTAAAGAACACATGACCCCTGTATTTACATCAATATCAACTTACCCATGGATTGCCTTAAAAAATACAGAATTGTCCCACAGTCCACCACAGTTAAACAACTAACATAAAGTATAAAGCCTGATTGTCTAAAAGATACATTGGGCGGTCACTGCCAAGTGCCAACATTCATTTCATTCTACACCTATAAGTTGTTCAATGTAGCACCAAGTATTTGGGCATGAAAAGATAGATGATCTGAAAGGATAAGATATTTGACAATACCAGGTTTCAGCTTTCTGTTTCTGAAAGGTAAATCTTACCTGGAAGATATCAGATCTTTATTTCTTTAGTTCACTGAGAAACGAAATGCGAAGAGAAGTTAATGCGGGGATGGTGGTATAGATGAGTGCTTACAGTTTTAGCAATCACAGCTCCCCAGCCTTCATCAAAGGCCCTTTTCATGACTGTGTAATTGGTTCCCGGTGGACCCGACCCAATTACGAAGGGGTTGGGCATGCGCAGCCCGTTCACATGGACACTAAGATCTGGTTCTGCCTGAGTCTCCGATGCAAAAACCTTAAACCCAACTCTTCTAGGAGAAATCAGACTCGTCTGACGACGAGTCAAGCCGAATCCAGAAGCAGAATTCCCAGTTTTGATGTGGGTGAAGCTGAGAGACGCCATAATGGATCAAAAAAAGCTTCACTTTCTGCAGAGTTCCGATGAAGAAGATATAGAAGGTAACAACTGAATCTGAGTTGTAATATTCTCAAAGACTTTGGAGTAGCAGAAAGCGTGGAATCAGGGGGAATCGTTTGCGTCTGTTCTGTTTGGTTGATTGCAGAAGATGTCTCTGAATAATCTAAACAATTGCTGAAACGGATAATATTGCATATGATGACTAGGAGAAAAATTTTAATTATTAGAATAATTGTATCGCTTGGTCTCTTGGGAAATTCAGTAAGAACAAGAAGTCGAGATGGAATCCTCGAAAATATATTTTCCACTGGGTTGAAGATGAATCCTCAAAAATCACTACTTTCCGGAAAGGGAAAATCTTATAAAAACTTCCTAATAGAAAGTTTCACCGGATGGGTTTATTGGATAACGGTGGACGTAAGGAATAAGGCCAAATAACTGACATAAGGACATGTTTGACATGAAAAATGAATTTTGAAGGAAAGAAAATTCATTAGCATAGTAATTAGATTCTAATTTTTAATCTTTTGTCTTTTAATTTTAAATACAAAACATGTAAGTTATAAAAATGTGATATCATCAATATTAATAAATATCAAACATATTTAAACAGTGTAATAAAAATAGAATTCCTTTCCTCTAATAAGTATTAAACGAGCCTAAATGCTTATAAATGTAAAGGCGAACTAAATGCTTATTTTTTATTGTGATGATAATAATTATCTCAATTCAACATCTAAAATTGCAGATGTATAAATATATTTACAGTTCTTAAATTAAACAGATTTTAATATTTTCATATTAATTCAAAGTTCATGAAATTATTTTGTTACTTTTAAAATTAAAGCATGACTTAAGGGAGGTAAAATATATAAATATCTCATAAGAGTTTATTATGAAACTTACTTTGTAAATTATTAACGAACCAGGCTATGACAACAGTAAGTTGTGATCTCCAGGTCTGGGGACTAGGGAGAATTGGGCCTGACCAATGGGCCAGTTGTTGGTTGGAGGACTAGCCCGGAATGCCCAAACCCGAATATGGAATGAAACAAAACAAGAAAACGCGAAAATGAGAAAGAAAATAGAGTTAAAAATTGTAAATATAAAAGAGCGATGTCTAAAGAAGGTTGGAAAAAAAGACAAATTAGTGTTTGGTTCAAAATAAAAGGGTCAATTACACAGAAACTCTATGAACTTTGTGGTCTTTGCAATTTACTCCCATAAGCTTGCAAATATAGTAAAAAAATCTCTTTTAACTTTTAAATATTTACAAAATATATCATTTGTTAATTTTTCCATCAAATTGACTGTTAGTTAATGTTTCAGTTAATTTTTTTATATTTATTTAGCTTAAATATGCTACGTTAACATCAATTTGATAGAGATATATTCATCTTATCAACTTAAAAAATTTAACAAATTAATAAATTAAAAAAATAATAAATAATAAAAAATTAGTCAAAACTATTGTGTTTCATATTTGATTTGCTATTAAAAAAAAGTTAACTAAATTATTATTTAATGGTTAACTTGACAATTAATTTAATAAATAGGGTCTTTTACAAATATTTAAAAATTATAAAGAATTTTTTGCAAAATTTGAAAGTTTATAAAAATAAATTAGAAAGAATCTTAAGTTCACGAGGGTTTGGTACAATTTTTCCAAAATAAAATAGATGGGATAGTGTGTGACGGGATAATGAGGAGAAGAGGAAGTCCAGGTTCATGCACCACAGTTAGGCACGCCCACGCCAGGTTGATGCTTGACAAAGACACGTGCCTTTGGCCTTTATTGTGAATGTGATTACCTTATTACCCTTTTAATTTTAGTTTTAGTTGTTATCATTACAAAGGGATTCCATTGCGTCACGACTCACGCACCCATTCCCCAATGCCTCCATTCTCGAAGCCATCGCGAAATCATCCCCCATTCCCCACATGTCCCTCTCATTCCACTGCTCCTTTTCACGTCTTCTCATCTTCTCTCTCCCCCCCCCCCCCCCCCCCCACCACAAACAAGCAAAACAAAACATTGGATTTCACCAATCAATTAATTCCCCTATCTCGTTTATCTTATTCTTTAATCAATTACGTTACCAACTTATGACATCACCTCTTACCTCATGCTTGTTACTTTTCCCTCCTATTTAAAAATATCATTTCCCAGTTTAGAAGGTTTGTATCTTTCCCTCTCTTTTTTTTTTTTTTACTCTTTTTCAACTGCTATTATTTTTGTGCCCCTAAATCATAATTAATCCTCTGAATCATCTATCTGAACTTGGAGTCTCATGTCATGTCAAGTCAATGTCAGAAGTAAGCTTCTGAAACATATTAAGAAGGGACCAGCTTATAATTATTCTGATAATACTTTGCATAAAGAACAATTTTGACATAATGATGAAATAATATCAACAACTCTATATCGCGATTCTAAATTTATAATTGATTTTAACTCGTGATTATCGATATAGTACTCTGTTCTTATAGTTTAAGCTTTTATGTGAATCTTGAAGAGAATAATTGCTTCTTTTTTAACTGTTTCTTTTTTGGTAGGGTGAGCAACTCTCACCTGAAAGTTTTTATCTCTTTAGCTTTTGTTTTCAGATTTAATTTCAATTTTAGTCTTTTTTTTATAAATTTTTTTGTTTTCATTCTATTTGTAAGTTTTTTATTTTATTTTTTATTTTTTAAAATATTTTTGTTTGATTTTTAATATTTAAAAAAAAATTAAAACTAATAGTGACTTTAAAAAAATTTATTATTAATTAAAATGAACAAACACCTTAACAAATTTGAAAGTTTTAACAATATATCTTAATTTATCTCATTTAATTAATAAATTAATATATATTTTTTATCTAAATTTTTTGATAGATTTTAAAGTTTCGTCTCTTTTAATTTTTTTTAACCTTTTTAATATAATGTGATTTAGGCCTTTTAACCATTATTAAAAAAATCTAGAAGAGAATAGAATTAATAGATTCCTTGGCTTCAGCTTTGCAATTGTCGCTTTAAGCTGCCACAGAACAGAATTTACAACCCAAGAAAAAAAAAGGGGGATGAATTCCGGTGCTAAATCAGAATCCCGACGGTATATACACCCCACTCACAATGCTATGTAAGGTTCTACCCGACCCAAAATTGAAGACCACGCCCGAGTGCCTAACAAATTTTCGGGTCTATACACAGAAATGGGTGGTTCAAAAGCTGAGATGCGCTCCATCTCTCACTAGCCTCCTTCTTCAAGCAACACTCTATGAAGTCCCGAAACTCCTCCGAAGCCCCATCCGGCAAGCAGGGCGGGTCCCCGAAACATATCGCACACATGAGGGTCGCCCAGTCGGGTCTCTGACCCGCTGGAAGAAACGGAAAGTGACCCACATACAGTTCGAAGAGGGTGAGGCCCAAGCTCCATATATCACCCGCGTAGCCGTTATAATTCCCACCATACCTATCCGGGTCGAACCGCTCCGGGCTCATGTAAGCGCAGGTTCCCACGTATGAATTGCACGACTCTAACGTCCGGCACATGATCCTGCTGACTCCGAAATCCCCAATTTTGACCTCCATATTCTGATTCACCAACAGGTTCGAGGGCTTAATATCGCGGTGCACGATTTTGTGCGCGTGGAGGTAGCTCAACCCGTTCAGAACCTGACGCGCCACCGCCGCCAGTTGCGATTCCGAAAACGTACCCTTATTCTTGAGCAACGTGTCCAGCGTGCCCAATTCCATATACTCCATCACAATCGCCACGTCGCCGGAGGGCTTCTCGAAGAACCCGTGACACTGCACGACGTAAGGCGAGTCGGTCCGGCGGTGGATGTCCATTTCCCGCCGGACCTGACGGCGGACGATGGAGTCGGAGTCGCTGTGGACGACCTTGAGGGCGTAGATGGCAGAGGTGCGCTTGTGGCGGACCTTGTAGACGGTGCCGCCGTTGCCGTGGCCAAGGACCTGGAGCTTCTCGAGGTCGTTTGGAGCGATTTGGTGGACGGCGCCGGCGGCGGAGGTGTTGGTGTTGGAGGTGGAGGAGGGAGGGAGGGGAAGGGGGAAGCGAGGGCGGCGCTCTGAGGGCTCCGGGGGGGCGAGGCGGAGATTGAGGCGGCGGCGATCGCGGACGAGAGCCATGGAGGAAGAAGGGAGGGATTGACAAGGGAACTAAGAGGAGGAAAGGGTATATAAGAGTGAGAGAGGAGTGAGATGAGTGGCGACGGCTAAGGAAGGAGGAAGGAAGGATATAGGGGGGTGGGGTCCACTGAAGTGTTAAAAGTATAAGTTGGGAATAGAAGATTATGAGTGAGCAGTGAGGTGTGCTGTGAAGTGTGATGGTATAAGTGGACCAATTGATTGACAACAGATTTACAATTTGTATCAAAAAAAACAAGCGGTATGTTGGTTTTACGTGAATTTGAAATGTAATAGTTTAGATTTAAAAAAAAAATTTTAAATTTAAATTTAACTATTCAAACAAAAAATAAATATATTTATTTTTAAAAAAATAAATAATATATCTATATTTCAAATGATATTTATTTTTTTAAAATCAAGTAAAATGATTGATTTGTTTAAGTAGTTAGTATTTATAATTAAAAGTTTAGATTTATGCTGTTATTTTTATTTTTATTTTTAAAAAATATTTATAAATTTTGGACTATGAATTGTTAAAGATAACTGCTCATAGGATAATGGAGAGGCAGTGAGGTGTGCTACTGCTGTGAACTGTGGGGAACGTTAGCTTTTCTAATTTCCATGTGACTCAATTAATAGCCTTGCCGCACCTTCTTCTCTTTTTCTTTTTAATATTTTTCTATTTTGTACCCACTAAAGAAAAAGACTTTTGAGATTTTGATATCTACCAAAAGTCGAGTTTAAATGTAATTCATATCCTAATCAAACTTAACAAGAGATTGATTTGGTTTGGACAAGTGTAAAGCGGCTCCAAGGTAATTATCAAAAAAAACAAAAAAGATTTGGATATGTTTCATATTATTCGTTCTTTAAACTTTATGCTAATATTTATTATTTTCTTACAATAAAAGGGGTCCAACAATTGTTAGAATGTCCGGAGATGATAGTCATATGTAATTTTAGGTATCATTATTGATTAGGTATGTGCATGTGCATAACTAAAATATATGATTTTTAACTCTTAAATTAATTTTTAAATTTGTTTAGGTTTAATTTAAGTCTCCAAATCAAGTAAATTTAGTTATAAAATTAGAACTTTAACAAAGTCATTGAGTTTACATCGAGTTACCTGAATTGGGTTAACAATATTTTCTTTTCAAGTGCACAGCTCAAAAAAATAAGTTTTCTCACGTCTAAAATTCATAATTGTATTATATGAATACCTTATGATTTCAATCGATTATTCTATTTTATTTTATCAATTTGTATTTTGTATAAAGAGTCAATTGAACATAAAAAGAGCAATGTCACAATATTTAAAATTAAATAATTTTATATTAATTATAAACTAAAATATTATTTATGTGTTAAAATATATTCAGTTTTAATAGCTTATTTGATGGATGAATAACATATGTAAACTCTTACGATTTTACGTTTTGAATTTAACTAAATTCTTGAGTTTGACAATTTACTATAATGGTATATATATTTATGGAATTTTCAGTTTGAGAAAAATAGTCTAGCGTTGAAATTAGTAATAGTAGTATATATAATGGGTAGATTTTTCTTTTTGCATATTTAAAATTATAAAACAATTGCCGTAAATTACTTCTTCTTCTTCTTCTTATTTTCGTAAGAGTCTGTTATAAGGTTTTGTTATTTTTTTTTTAATAAGAGTAATAATATCAAATTTTGTATTTTTGAGTAATTTATTTTGATATATATATATATATATATATATAATGAATGTCAAAAAAAAAATTCGATAAAGTTATGGTGGAAAAAAGAAACTCGTTTTCTGAAACTATAATGTTAGGTGCACGATGTACATATAGTTATGGATGTAAGAATTGATTATGCAGGTATGTTGAAGATAATTATTAATACTAAATTTGTCACGACCCGTTTTCTGGGCACATGACCGGCACAATGATGAATCTCTCATCACTGTAAGCCTTCCGATAAATATATCAAATTTTCTTATATGAAAATCATAGATTATCAATTTAAAATACATTATTATACTGACATACAAGCCAAATGTCGAACCCCTGAACTAGATGTCCTAGACGATTACAGAGCAACATAATCTATAACAGAAGAGAGGTCTATCCGACAACGGGAAGGTCCAAAGTGATCTACTCCTCTAGCAGATATTCTTTGATGGCAACCTGATCTGAACAAAAAGGTTGTACAAACAATGTGAGCTTTTAAACTCAATGAGCGAATCGGCCTCGCATTAATAAAATTCAAATACATTACCAGTCATGCAAGCATATCCAAAGGCTCATACTCAACCAATAGACAGAAGATAAAAATTTATCCAATTCAACAAACGTTACTAGTACTCGTCAATGGCAATATATCCCGGAGAGCGCACACAGGCCGGCTCACCAATTATGTATATTTCCGCCATGACGCACAACATCATCCTCTTACATACAAGATAAAAATTCATCCAATTCAACAAACGTTACTAGTACTCGTCAATGGCAATATATCCCGGAGAGCGCACACAGGCCGGCTCACCAATTATGTATATTTCCGCCATGACGCACAACATCATCCTCTTACATACAAGATAAAAATTCAATTTATTATTCATGAAAATGACATTTCTAATAATGCAGTTACTGTGCACCTCACGCGTACGATGGAAAATTTTTCTGTTATTACTATTGGAAACTTAAAAGGAAAACTATCCTTTCACCTTAAACCTTTAAGTTTCTTTTCAATTCAGTCCTTTCACTTTAGTCCCTGAGGGTATTTTCACACATAAAACGTCAGTTTCTCCTACGAACTTCTTTCTAGTTTTCTCTTATGACCAAACAACATCTAGTACTTGACATTTCGATTGTATAAATGAACAGTATCATATACGTAAATAGTATTATACTGGTGAATAGTACCGTATACTGAAATAGTAACAGTAGTTTGTAAACAAATATTTATATTTTATTTTTCTTGGGTATTACATTATCACCCCCTTAAGAGAATTCGGTCCCCCGAATTCAAAACTCATTTCAATACTGAAATAAGTGTGATTACTTCGTCTATATCTCATTCTTTGTATCTCTTTCTTCCAAAACCTCATCACACCCTTGGTGAGATTTACAAGAACATTATACCATTGACTGTGAACTCTAAACCGCATTATCAATAATTTGCATAAGACTTTTGCCTTTTCTAAACAGCAAGTAATCTCTTCCTTATCAGTTTAATCTTCTCCACAACCTTTTGTACCATAAAGTGTCTCATCCTCATAACCTTTACCAAACTCAAACCACCTAATCAGAGACGAACTCTGTCTCTATGTAAAACCTCAAATAGGTGCCTTCTCAACAGTGGCACGTGGTCTTTCCAGTTTATACTGAATATCAGAACACAAGCTACCATACACATAGCTTATAACTTTTACGAATACAAGTACCCTACCCGAAGGCATCATTTTGGCCATAGGTAATACTCTTGCCCGAAGGCGATCCTTCTACCTTAAGGCGATACTCTCAGCTGAATGCGTCATATAAAAGGAAAAATCACGTAAAATTATTACATAAATATCTAGGAAGAACAATCCCAGAAAATGTGTTAAGTAAATAACATACTCCTCATGCATAATTATATATATGGAAATTCCTCTCACCTCAATGACTCATATAGAGTCGCATCCCTTCAATGATTGAGGCAAACCCATAGTTCTATAGGTTCATAAAATACTTATTCAGCATTCCTCCATAGCTCAGAAGTGCAATGAAATATCATTTTAGTAACTCTACTCAGTCAAAAAGATATTACTATACTATGCTTTAGAATCAAGTATGAAATATAACAAGTCCAATATCTTTTCATTCCTCAAGTTCTTTCAGTAAAATGAATCACTTCAACAAAGAAGATCTAGATACTAACTTAAATTTTATTTCTAGTACATAGATAATTTTAATACGTGAAGCTTACACCAAATGTAGCTTTAGGTACAAACAAAAGAAAAATAAATTAAGGACGAGGAGGCTTTTGAAATGTAAAAGGTGCTCCAGGTCTAGAAGAGGAAGGTGCTTCAGACCTTAAGGAGGAAGCTAATCGTTGTAGCCTAGAAAGGGTTTCTGAAGGAAGCGCCTGAGAAATTTGGTGAAGAGCAGAAGTTACTCCGTTCATACAGTCAATACACCTTGCTTGTTGGTCACGAAAATTTTGAGTTGCAAACATTGAATGTCTATCAACTCGATTAGCCAGTTCCCCGAAACGACGGTTTATCAGTTTCTCTTGGTTTTCAAAGAGACGATTTATTAGTCGTTTCTGGTCCTCTGTCTTGTATTCCAGGCTCTCTATCTTACGCTCCATATTTTCGATCTTACGCTCCAGGAACGCAAGCTTATTTTCTGAGGATGTTGCAGTACTGTCCTCCTCCAACTCTATTACATCCCTCTTTCTTTTCTTAATTTCTGGTGACCTGTCTACAGGTCTCTTCCCTTTGTTGTCTCCGAGACTTAGATTTAAATCAAGCTCTACATTGCCAGTCTCAAAATTCAAGTTGAAAGACTTATTATCAGCCATTGCTCTAAGGATCTCAGAAATAACTTCGAATGAGAAAGGAATGAAAATTGAGAAATAGGTATGTAATGAAAGAAGTAGGTTTGCTTGGTGCGATGAGTAGAGTAACGGGCATACAAGATTTATAGACAACCCGAAGCCCCTGGAGCTAAAGCCACCACAACCTACACGCCGCTCGCTATAAGGTTTACAGATCACATACGTCGCAATGCCAGCAATTAATGTCGGACATGCGAGTAAATAGTAAATATAATTTAATGCAATTAACATAAGTCAAAGATTTCCTCAAAAAAAATTTTCGGCTAATCTTGACCTTTCTCAAATTTCTGACTAACTACGCTCTTCAGTCTGAGATTTTCTCCCTCTAACTTGTTTTATCCTGTAATCCCATATCACGATGTCCCTCTATGATCGGGTAGTCTCATATTAGCCTTATCTTAGATTCTGATCGGTGTCTTTATTCTGGATTTACACATAATATATGTATATCAATATATATATATTAAAACAAAGTTAACTGCTTACGGTCACATGCAGTAAGTATTATCATGATGTAAGGAAATCATTGCCTTTCATTTGCCCACGAGAGCATTATATGTAAGTATGTGTAACCATGAAGATATATCATCATCTACACATTTCATTCTATCCAAGTCATTTTGATTTCACATCTCTATGAGTATATGTAGGATCATCACATATTCTCCTTGATCGTAGCCTTCACTCATTATGCATGAATAACATACATAAATGTAATTACAACATGATTCAATCAATTATGTATATTATACTCAACTGAAGGCTCTTAAGAACAACACAATAAAACGGAGAAATGTATTTCAGTTCATCATAAAAGCATCCAAGGCAATCTTTAATGGCTATATCATTAACTTCTTTGAATTTCGAAAAATGCCAACGGGAGAAATGGGAAAACCGAGTAAAATCGGCCGCAAATCCACCGAATACTGACTTTCGTGGTTTTGGCATTAATGCAACGCGCTATCGGTGTGCACGCCTACCCAGACTTCTGGCTTCCAGCTTGCAGAAATCCATAGGTTGATCGTGTAGGGGTGCGGTGAAGAGATATCTTCTTTGTCTCTTAGTCCAAATTTTTTCTCTATAAAAACCTTCTCAGCGTTCTCAGTTACCACACCACAAAGAGTAATAATCTCCGAGCCTACAATCCCCCAGTATTCCTCTCGCCTCATACTCTTACAAAAATTTCTAAATTTTTCCAAATCATGGCCTCAAGGAAGTACATTGATCTCACAGTAGAGGCTAAGGAAGAAGAGCTCGACTTAAACTTAAGTCTGGGCAAAGACAAGGGCAAAAGACCTTTTGAGGGGTCTCCAGAGAAACAGAAGGAGAAGAAAATGAAGAAGATCGAGGAAGCTGAGGAGACTAGCACGGGCCATACCTCGGAGGACAAAATCGCCTGTCTAGAGTAGGAGGTGAAAAATCTGAAAAAGATGATAGGAGACCTGGAGAAGTTAACTAAACGCAATCATGCAGAAATGACTTCAAGAATAGACAGGTTCTTCTATTGGTCTACCCAGTGCTTCTGCAATCAACAACAAAGAAGTGTTGATTGTATGAATGGGATTTACACTACCCTCCGCGACATTGCTATGTCCCTTGCTCCAAGGAATGGTCGAGGGGTGATGATACAATACAACCCTCCTAATCCAAGACCACCTCGTTTTTAGATTACTCATGCATGAGTAAACTTCTTCTTTTTTGCAATGTAATCCTTCAGTTTTTTTTGTTTTTAATGCGAGTGGTTTCTTTTATTGGCTGGTACCCTAAAATAATATAGCTACACAAAATCAATCATGAATTCAGCTTATAAAATCCACCATATAAAAATTTGATCCGACAGCAACGGAATCAAAACAAGTAACAACTTTTCCTTGACTAAGTTCAAAAGTGTAGCCACATCTGTATAAAACTAAAACTGAGAACATACTTCTCAAGAAGAGATAAGTCTCGGAGGGAAAGGAAATGAAAACATCCTACAGGACCTTCAGTAGAGCCATCTCTCTATAGTTGTGCCCGGGTTCACAACGATAGAGGAGGTCCTACTAAGGTTACCTTGCTCTGTAATCACTAGGAGACCTAACAACCTTTGCTCTGATACCAACTTTGTCACGACCCGTTTTCTGGGCACATGACCGGCACAATGATGAATCTCTCATCACTGTAAGCCTTCCGATAAATATATCAAATTTTCTTATATGAAAATCATAGATTATCAATTTAAAATACATTATTATACTGACATACAAGCCAAATGTCGAACCCCTGAACTAGATGTCCTAGACGATTACAGAGCAACATAATCTATAACAGAAGAGAGGTCTACCCGACAACGGGAAGGTCCAAAGTGATCTACTCCTCTAGCAGATATTCTTTGATGGCAACCTGATCTGAACAAAAAGGTTGTACAAACAATGTGAGCTTTTAAACTCAATGAGCGAATCGGCCTCGCATTAATAAAATTCAAATACATTACCAGTCATGCAAGCATATCCAAAGGCTCATACTCAACCAATAGACAGAAGATAAAAATTTATCCAATTCAACAAACGTTACTAGTACTCGTCAATGGCAATATATCCCGGAGAGCGCACACAGGCCGGCTCACCAATTATGTATATTTCCGCCATGACGCACAACATCATCCTCTTACATACAAGATAAAAATTCATCCAATTCAACAAACGTTACTAGTACTCGTCAATGGCAATATATCCCGGAGAGCGCACACAGGCCGGCTCACCAATTATGTATATTTCCGCCATGACGCACAACATCATCCTCTTACATACAAGATAAAAATTCAATTTATTATTCATGAAAATGACATTTCTAATAATGCAGTTACTGTGCACCTCACGCGTACGATGGAAAATTTTTCTGTTATTACTATTGGAAACTTAAAAGGAAAACTATCCTTTCACCTTAAACCTTTAAGTTTCTTTTCAATTCAGTCCTTTCACTTTAGTCCCTGAGGGTATTTTCACACATAAAACGTCAGTTTCTCCTACGAACTTCTTTCTAGTTTTCTCTTATGACCAAACAACATCTAGTACTTGACATTTCGATTGTATAAATGAACAGTATCATATACGTAAATAGTATTATACTGGTGAATAGTACCGTATACTGAAATAGTAACAGTAGTTTGTAAACAAATATTTATATTTTATTTTTCTTGGGTATTACAAAATTTTCTTTCGATTGTGAACATTTTCCAATGTTAATTAGATTATATTTTGTATATGTATTATACCAAAAATGCAAGTTATTATATTATTATTCCAATTATTGCGATTTGGCTGAAGAATAATTTAAACATATATACAGGACTAAGAACGACTCAGAATGAATCTATTCAAAGTTT
The DNA here is from genome assembly GCA_037074585.1 of Biancaea sappan. Classification (NCBI taxonomy): domain Eukaryota; kingdom Viridiplantae; phylum Streptophyta; class Magnoliopsida; order Fabales; family Fabaceae; genus Biancaea; species Biancaea sappan. The sequence goes on along the minus strand of CM073492.1, from coordinate 952,883 downwards.
CTACACTATATTTGTATTGCATTTTTAGATTTTGTTAAAAATAATACAGATCACACTAACTACACTATATTTATATTGTATTTTTAGATTTTGTTAAAAATAATACAGATTATTTTTATTTATTTATAAACGTAAATCAGACTAATTAAATTAGTGTAAACTTATTTAATTTTATTCTGTTTATCTCTTTCGAATTTGTATAAATTTTCGTATCAATAACAAATTTCAATTATACATACACGCGCGTCACATTAGTCGCAAATAATATAATTGGATCAATTACGGAATCTTGGATAGCGCGTGATCCACACGACTCACATTACAAAACGTTATTATAACTCCACGTTTTTCTTGTAATTTTACTTTTGCACACAATTTCCTAAGATACTAATTTTAAATGTTAATAATGGCTAAATATGTAGTGGGGCTTCGAAACTTCAATAATGGCGCCCTAATGCCTTTATTACGGGGCTACAACTTGTCCCATACCACAACTGAATTCATTAATTAAAGAAAAATTCCTGTGTTCCTATTAATGAGTTTTAATCGAAAATTAATAAGTAGGGTCATTGATAAGGATCCCACTTGAGAAAGTAGATAAATGGGTGACAGAGATGAATGAGCAAATAGCTACATGGTGTATTCTGAAAATTGAATTGGCCATTCAACTTACAAAAAAAAATTAGTTTAAGGATTAATAGTTAAATTATAGTTAAATTAATTTATTTTAAAATATTAAAAAATAATATATATAATTAAATCCTGTAAATATAAATTTACAAATTTAACTAAAATAAAATTTAATGTCAAATTATATAAAATAACATTTACAATCAACAATTTACAACAATAATTGATCAAATAGTAAAGAAAAATTATTAATCAAAATAATATTAATTTATATTAAATTTATAAAATATCAAGATATGGAAATCTTTACAAAAATTAGTTGATTTATAATATTAATTTTTTATTATTTTATTATAAAATGAGCAAAATCAAATTTTTTTAAAAAACAAAAAATAAAAAAATTCAATTGAATCAATTTAACCGATTCATTTAACATATATGTTTATTTGGTTTGACAAGATTTTGATCGACTCAATTATTTATTAATTTTAAAAATTATACTAAATTAATTCATAATCTAATTAATTAAACCAACCGACGGACTGCTTCGATACGGTTCATAATTTTCACCTCCAAAAAAATGCTATAGGTGAGGTGCACGCAATGGTTTTCGTTGTCCCAACCTCATAATTGTACGGTTCTTTTTGGATGAATCTTCAACAGCTATTGGATGGTGATAGAAGTGAGTTTGGTTAATGTATTTTAAAAGTTTTTCGCATTCATTTATCATATACACTGTGTCTAGTTGTTCACTTAACATGTACTCCAATATGAGTAAAGTTAAGCAGCTAGGGATACAGTTTTAGATTACATGTATATGATAACAGGATGCCATAAATAAATCTAAGGCAATGAATAACTATATTTAGTGATTTTATTTTATAAATTTCAAATGAATAATTCCAAGTTGTTTCGAATTTTCAAATAGAGGCCCCACATATAATATGTCACGACCCGTTTTTTGGGCACATGACCGGCACAATGATGAATCTCTCATCACTGTAAGCCTTCCGATAAATATATCAAATTTTCTTATCTGAAAATCATAAAGATGATTTGCATGTAATAATAGATTATTAATTTAAAATACATTATTATACTGACATATAAGACAAATGTCGAACCCCTGAACTAGATGTCTTAGACGATTACAGAGCAACATAATCTATAACAAAAGAGGGGTCTACTCGACAACGGGAATGTCCAAAGTGATCTACTCCTCTAGCAGATATTCTTCGCTGGCAACCTGATCTGAACAAAAAGGTTGTACAAACAGTGTGAGCTTTTAAACTCAATGAGCGAATCGGCCTCGCGTTAATAAAATTCAAATACATTACCAGTCATGCAAGCATATCCAAAGACTCATACTCAACCAATAGACAGAAGATAAAAATTCATCCAATTCAACAAACGTTACTAGTACTCGTCAATGGCAATATATCCCGGAGAGCGCACACAAGCCGGCTCACCAATTATGTATATTTCTACCATGACGCACAACATCATCCTCTTACATACAAGAAGATAAAAATTCATCCAATTCAACAAACGTTACTAGTACTCGTCAATGGCAATATATCCCAGAGAGCGCACACAGGCCGGCTCACCAATTATGTATATTTCCGCCATGACGCACAACCTCATCCTCTTAGCTAGGGCGCCTCACGGATTTATCACCAATCCGGGATATATCCCTACTGAGGGAATCGTTGTCTCCACACTCATTGGTCAAGATACCCTGTCAACCGGGTTTTTCGCCTTGCCTTGAGAGGGGGTACTGTCCCGCTCAATCACAATCAATAGTACAATATTTCATATCATAATCAGAAATACAATATAATATTCATCCATATAACAGGTATAGTATATAACTATATCATAGATTTATAATCCACAAATCAAGATAACCATTAAACTGTTTTTGAAAGATTCAAACTTCACATCATCATGAAATACTTGTTTCGTCTTATCCGTACTTTTGGATTAATTATCTCTTTAAATTCGTCATTATGAATCCAATTTCTCCCTATGAATCTTGAGAGTGTCCTACGACATACTTTTTATTACCAGTAATGCTAAAACTCTATTAAAACGGGGTCGTTTCACTCACCTGGATTCCGTACGAGCATCGCTTCTCTAAGTCATTACAGACAATAGTACTCAGGTGAATTTCGGTGTTCTGCTACGGAGATTTTCATGAAAGATTAGAGAAAATACGTTAGGATTGTTTTTGTACAGATACTGTTCATACGTACTGTTACTGTTTTTTATATATAGTTACTATTCATACGGTTACTATTTATACGTACGGTCACTATTCATACCAGAAATAGAGAATACAATCTGTAAAAGAGTACACCAGGTAAGTTCACAGGAAAGAGTGGTGGGTCACACTGGACACACTTAAAAATCAGGTCTTTCCTTAGTAAGAACTTTTCTAGACATGTATTTTTCACAGTTTACATTCTATTTCGGTAATCAGAGAATCAAAATAACATATAAACAGCTAAGAACAGTCTTTCTGATGTGGAAGATCGGCCAAAGCCGCAACCATAGAGCATACTTAAGAAAATAACTTCTAGAATTTGAAAGACATAGAAAGGGCATAGTATCCTTATCTAAGCAAAAAGGAAAGGCCTAAAATCTCATAAGCCTAGCATCGAAGCAAGAGAAACTTAAGGAGAGAAAAAGAGAAGTTGAAGGTGTGAGTTTAGAAGTAAAATAGAAGCGCCTATTTATAGGAAAAGTCAATAGTACTATTTGATACTATGCATTAATAAAATATTCAATTTACTATTTAGGAAAATGAGATTTCTAACAATGTAGTTACTGTGCACCTCATTATTACTATTAGAAATTTAAAGGGAAAACTATCCTTTCACCTTAAACCTTTAAGTTTCTTTTCAATCCAGTCCTTTCAATTTAGTCCCTGAGGGTATTTTTACACATAAAACGTCATTTTTTCCTACGAACTTCTTTCTAGTTGTCTCTTATGACCAAACCACATCTAGTACTTGACATTTCGATTGTATAAATGAACAGTATCGTATACGTAAATAGTATTATATATGTAAACAGTACCGTATATTAGCATAGTAACCATAGTTTGTAAATACACATTTATATTTTATTTTTCATGGGTATTACATAATACTTAAGGATGTGCTTTAGGATGTGTTTAGCTTGCCACAAAAATGAGCTTATAGCTTATTTGACAAGCTTATAAGTTTGTTAGGGCGTCTTTATTTACTCGTTTCGTTGGCTTTATTTATGTTTATTGTAGAAAATTACATGTTTTGGCAATTTGAAGACGTTTGGCAGAGAACCCACGTTGCGTTTGAAACTCAATTTAGCTGTGTTAACCTCGTTATCTCCACATCTCCAACCGGTTTACTCCGTGTCGGGCGAAGAAGGAGTTTTTTTTTTTTTTGAAAACTAGCTTGGGTTGAGTGGGCTTGTTGCATTTATTTTTTCTTGGTATGGCTTATCATACGTGTCACATCCCAAAAATTGAGCATGTGAAAAGATACTACTCATTTGATATAATTCTCAAACATACGTTATATACATATATTCTGTAAGGTTTTACATTCAACCTTAATAATTCATTCCACACTACAGAATTATATTCATCTGATAAGCAAATATAGACATACATAGTCTGATATTTCTATCTCATCGCAAGCCTAGGAGACCTATAGTAAGTACAGAGCGTTCCTAGTATCCACATTAATAAGTACTGGTATCCCACCAGACAGAAATAAAGGATAATTTCAAGGGGCTTCTATTCTTCAAACGGATACTCTTGTTCTTTATTTTCTGTATCTGAAAAAAATAATCATAGGGAGTGTGAGTTTATTTAAAAACTCAGTAAGTAAATAACTGTACTATATAAAATATCAAAAGTACAAATACCACATTTACTCATATAATTAATTGTCTTATACATCGAGTAGTATGAGACTCTAACCCTTTCAAACTCATGAATAAGATCTCATCGATATACACCGAGTAGTATGGGACTCTAACCCTTTCAACTCGTGTATGGGTTTCATAGATATGCACTGAGTAGTATGGGACTTTAACCATTTCAAACTCGTGTATGAGCTTTCTTAGATATACACCGAGTAGTATGAGACTTTAACCCTTTCAAACTCGTGTATAAGATTTCTTAGATATACACCGAGTAGTATGGGACTTTAACCCTTTCACACTCGTGTATTAGATTTCTTAGATATACACCGAGTAGTATGGGACTTTAACCCTTTCACACTCGTGTATTAGATCCCGTAGATCTTTACTCATTAATAAAATAGTGAGAATTCATCACATAGTACAATTGTCATGAAATAAATAATTTCTTCATACTCTTATTTCTACTGATCATCATATACTCCCATATGAAAAATTAATTGCTTATTATCCAAATAATATTGTAAATGGGACTTATATTGTACTTTGACTAGTAATATCAAATTAGCTGAGCAAGATTATTCACTCACCTTGATGTTTGTCCAAGTTTACCTTGTTCCACACTAGAATTTGTGTAGGAAAAATTCCTAGTAAAATATATTACAAGGAAACATAAGAAAGGAAACAAAATCACAAAAATACGCAAAATTTTCTGACTGCTACAGTAACGGGTTGTTACAGTACGGTTTGCTACAGTAACGGTTTGCTACAGTGTCGTTTTGCTACAGTAACGGATCGCTACAGTGCCGGTTCGCTACAGTAACGTTGCCTGCTACAGTACCGTTGACTACCGACACTACAGTACTGCTACAGTAACCCGAAGAAAATTTTCCATATTTTGTTTCGAAATCCCTGGTCGCTACAGTACTCGGATTTTTGCAGAAAAATCTTTCAAAAATTCATCATTTCCTTTCTTGTTTCAAAACCAGAATTTCAACTCTTTTAACCGATTATAACTCAAATATAACTTCTAAAACTACTGAGATTCATGAATTATCATCAAAATCTTCAAGAACAAAACCTCCTCTGATCTTCTACATAAACTGAAATTTAAGGAAAATAATCGGATTAAAGCTTACCTTTGATCCTTACAAAGCTTTTGAACTGAACAAATAATCGAAACTCTGAAGATCAAGGGAAGGATTTGAGAAGAAAATGAAGAACTGAGAGAGAAATGCTTTTCTGCTTCCTTCGGCTGAGTGAAAAATGAGGGTTACTATTGAAACTTTATATTAAATATTTCTAATGGGTTATTCAATAACCCATGGGTATCCATAACCCAACATCCAAACCCATCCAGTCAATTTACAATAAATGGATTAATTGACCATTCTGAAACCACTTTTCCATGAATTTCACCATTCTTAGAATATATCCCTCATTGTGCAAATATTTAGTCCAGTCATTTAACTCAATTTTCATAAATAATATTCAAAGAGAACAATTAAATATGAAAATTAAAAATGACCAAAATAAATAACTAAAGTAACGTTGTAGAATTCTAAAATACTCTTAAGCGAATTATATTCTGAAATTAACGGGTATTACAATACGACTTGCTAATCCTGACCAAAAAAAAATTAGTTAGCTAATCTGAAATTTGTCCTAAAAAAGAAAAGCTAATCTGAAAAAAAAATTACTTGTCTAATATTACCATTTCATAATTCTAATTACCCTAGACACAATTAATTAATCATAATTGACATAATTAATTTACTGGCTTAATTAACATTAATTTTTGAAGAAACAAACAACAAATTTATATCTAACATATTCGCCTGAAATGAACCGTATTAGAGACATTATTAAGCATCAAATGGCAGAACATATGCAGAATAATTACTAATCATTTATTATTATGCAATTAAGTTCTTTTGAAATTTAATTAGAGATCTTTAGTTAATTTTGAAATTTAATTAGTAATTATAAAATAAAAAATAAATTTATTAATTTAAAACGATTCATTAGTGTTTAATTTGTAATATTAGACAAACTAACAAAAAAATTGATTCCTTTAAATAAATGACACTAAATAATTATATTACATCAAAAAATTAAATAAGAAAATCATACCCTTTCTGGTAATTACACATCTCAAATTACGTTTACACACTAACATCCAAACAACATGTTTTGCACCAAATCATGTTTGTCCAAATATCTCTCAAACATAAAACATGTTAATCTAAACCTAGTTTTCTTTTCTCCAACTACGTTTAATTCATTGGGCTCCCAAACATGCACTTAAAACTGTTTGGTAAACGAGCTTATTTCAGTAGTTTATTGCTTATTTTGACACGCTAATTTTTGTAGCTTATAGCTTCTGTATTCTTCTTCCTGTTTTACCCTTATTATTTTATTTCAATACCTATTATATTCTTTTATTTTATTCATAACCTAAATCTCCAAAACACTTTTATTGTGAATAATTTTTATTTTTATTTAAATTTTTTATCTTTACTTAAATTTATTTTAAACATATATATATATATATATATATATATATATATATATATTTAATATGTAAGTATATAGTACACTTTTTCAACATAATTATATATACGTGTATAATATATAAAATATATATATATGATATAATAATATATATTAATTAATTTTATATATATAATAATTTAAATTAATATGTTTATTTTATATTATTTTATGATTATAAAATAATACAAACACTTCTATATCATTTTATGTAATTTTACATTTTTTAGCTACTTTAACAGTTATTTTTATCAAACACTTCTAATTTAATAAGCTAACTTATAAGTTTTTAACTTTTAGCTAAAAATTAACTTATAAGATTTCAGATAATTTATCAGCTATTTTTACCAAACACATCCTTAGTTGAGTGGGTGAGAGTATAAATCTATAAATACTCTTGTTCATTTGAATTGTTGATTGTAAAAGTTAAATATTTAAATTTTATGATTTTTTATTTTAAAAGAATAAAATTAACATATTAAATTAGAATCATTAATTATAAAAATAATCAATTTAAATAAGTCAAATAAAAAATCTATTTTCGAGTGGGGTTGAAAGTAAAATGATAAGTTAATATCATCTGGATTTTGGATTGCGGTGGGTTGCGAATCTTGTTGCCGTGGGTTTCACTTTGTTTCTTTTATCCTCCTATGTCTATCACCCTCCAAATCCCCAAGGATCTTCTTCTTAGCGGAAAAAAGTTAACAATATATAAATATTTCTACCTGCCCACATCCAAAACCATATATTAATTGTTTAAATATTAAAGTTCACATCCCCTCCCCCAATACACACACACATATATATGTATATATATTATTGATTCACATATTCAGCTTCTAAAGATGGTTGACTTTAATGAGAAGAGAGAATATCAAATTAAAACAATGGCTGGGGCAATCGATGATGAGAAAAAAAACAGATTTAGCTCAACATGAGTCGTTTAATTTTATAATAAGTAGTCTAAATTTTAAAATTTTTTTATTTACAAAATATTATCATAAAATTTAAACTATTAATTATAAAATTTAACAAGTCATATTAAAACAAATATTTTACTAGATTTTGCTGCCAAATAAGATATCAAAATCTACCGAAGATGGGCCGAAGTCTCAAGAACCATGCTTAAACCCCAGGTAATAAGGCAATGGGACCAACCTTTCTAATTGCAAACTGAATGATGAAATGAAGTAGCACTAAACATGAGCAAAATTGTTTTAGCTTGAGTTTGCGTCCAATTATTGAACTTTGTAGTTCGGCCCATATGGTAAAACATACGTAAGCCCAAGGCTATTCCATTTTCAAAAAAATGTAAGTATAATTTCGGTCTGATTTGAAATGTCTAATCTAAACAATTCGGCTTCGGGACAAGCTGATTTATAATAAGAGAAGTAATTAGTTGCCAATGGATTAAAGCAAAAAATGTAAGATTGTTTTCTTTCCTTTTCTACTTTTGAAAAATATCTTTAAAAAATTGAAGTAAAAACAAATAAATGCTTCAAAAAGAACAAGGACAATTCAATAATATTATTAGAATTTGAGCCAGGGAAACTGTATTAATAAGCAGACGACTTTATGTGAAAAAAAAAAGATAAAAATAATATAGTAGATATAGAATGGAATTTGTGAATAAAGAATGGGAGGAGTTAATTAAGCTGAAGAGCTTTAGCTTATTGAAGAGAATAATTAAGTTGCAATTCCCAGACCGGTGCTTTTTATCTGGAGGACAGATTCGTGGTGGAAAATCTGTGCTTTGGAACTGAACTTATGCCTTTTCAGGAATATTTATTTATCGGATGAGAAAACCGTTCAAACGCAAAGCTAATTTTAAAAGTAAATTCGTATATTGGATTCGCTTAGATTTAAAGCATTTATAGGGATAGTTTTTAAGGAGTTCTCAAATTAATAATTAATTTTTATTTTAGTTTATCATTATAATTTGTCATGTTGACTGCCACGTGTAAAAACAGTTCTTATACAAAAAATAATAATAAAATAATTAATTCACAATAAATGTTAGTGAAGTTAGTGGAGAGTAATAAATATTAAAGTAGTAGAGAGTTAATTGTGAAACTCATTTATAAGTTTTTAAGAAATTTATCATTGGAGTAGAAAATTACTTAAGCTGATATGATATTGTGGAACCCACAATAAAATTCAAATTAAAGTTCAACACTGTAGATGCTCTTAAACTCAAGACTTCACGACAATCACTGTCAATTTTCTCAATAATATACCCCAAAGATTTAAAAAAAATAAAGGTGATGCGTGCTTTTCAACATTATTTTTACTCTGTTATCAATTCTTTATACTTTGATTTTTTTAATCTGAGACTTTTCACTTTGTTAATGTTTTCCATAGACTGGAATCATAGCTCAAAGACCTAGATTAAACTAGACATTTTGACTAAAAAATTAATAAATTGGTCAAATTTTCAGACCTGAGAACTAGTAAGCGTTTTAAATTGATAGAAAATCAGTAAAACTAGTCTTAAACAGGTAAAATCAACTTGTTTAACTATTTTTTTATTTTTATTAAATATTATTATATATTTTAAAGAAATTTTTAAAAATTTAAATTATCAAAAAAATTATAAGATTAATATAAATATATATATATAACATGTTTTAAATATTTTAATATTTTATATTATATATTATAATATTATAATATATGTAACACATATATTAATTAAATATTTTAATATATTTTAAATAATATATCATAAATTAGTTCAACAACCGATTCAGCTTTTTGAACATTAATTGAAATACAATGATTTTTTAATTTTCTCAACATTTTAATAAGTTACATGTCTTAATTAAGTTGTCAGCAGAGTCTTCGTTACATGGCTATTTCTCCATTTCCGTCAGCGAAAAGGAAGTAATGTCTATGACTTTTCCCAGATTGACTGCACGTGCCATGTGTGTAGGTATTGAGTTTTCCGTAAAATATAGAACAAATAATAACATCATAACAACTTTTTTTTTTGGGATAAATAAACTAATGATTTAGTTTTCAATTTTTTATTTAATTATTTTAATTCAGTTCTTAAGAAATTATTCGGAAAAGCTGTCTAATGCATTTGTGGGTATGCTTGAAACTCCAATGGAATGGGATCGATTGCTCGTACCAAATCTACAGATAAAACAAAATGTATTTACTCTCTCAAATATTTGTTCTATTTACAACGGTCCATCTATAAAACATTTATGAACTTTGTATAAATATGACATTGTTTAAAGATTATAAAGATATAAGTTTATATTGTTAGTTAATAGTATTGTGAGGGAAAAATATTTGGAGGACTAGATTGGAAATAATTTTTTTATGAATTAAATTAAAAAAATTAATATTTAAAATACTAAATTGAGAATTGAGTAATTTTGTTGTGTAACAATCTTAGTGGGGAGAAGAATATATGAGAATTTGTTTTATACATCTAATTTTACTTAATTCTTAGTACATTTTGCTATCAAAGGGGGATTTCCAAATAATTATATTAATATCTGAGGTTTTTGTTTTTGTTTTTTGTTTTGTTGGTCATGGGTTTGTTACGCAATAAGCCGAAGGGAAATTAATATGTAAAAGTGGCATCAATTATAGTTCACACAAATTAAAAAAGAAAAAAGTGTAATAATGTGATATGAATGAGTACAAATTAATCATACTAAACCCAAAAAAAAAAACTGAAGATTACAAGGAACCTTGTTATTATTATTATTATTAACAAAATTGTGAGAGTCTGTGCGTTTGTAGAAGTGGGGAGAGAAAATTTTGGAAGAAGAAAAAAAAGATAGAAGAATTAATGTGTAATTAAAGGGAACATAAAATAAAGGGGAGAGAGAGGAGGGAAGCGGAATTCTTCGTACGCTTTTCAAGTGTAAAATGCTCTAACTTCAAACGTAGACTGTTTGATGCGTATCAACGGTTTATATTTTATCTTTTTTTTTTTTATTTTTTAAATTTTTTTAAAAAATATATTAATTACTAAATTTGATAATCATTGACTAATATGAGACGATTAGTAAAATTTTAAAAATTAAATATAACGCATCTAATGATTTACATTCAAGCATACAAGCGATTTTACTTTTGAGAGAAATGACATAAAGTTGAGGAATTGAATGCAAAAACGTAAAATGAAAAGTTGGAGCCATGATTCTCTATGTCACCACTGAACACTGTCGAAGGTTCCAAACATGCATGGCTAACTTTGAATTTTCAAGCCACAAGCAAGAGACAGACTTAACAAAAGGCTTGTGAGAACTGTGAAGTGAGGGGTATTAGTATTAATTGATTATTAGAGTGTTATATGACGAAGTGTTGAAGTGGTGTGTTGGATAGACGTGGGAAATGGAAAGAAAGAGCATAGAAAGGAGAAGTAGAGAAGAAGAAGAAGAGCAGAGACACCATGGAAGCCCTCCTCATCTCTTTCCAAACTTGGTGATTCATCCCCATATCTGGTAACTGTCATCTCTCTTTCTTACAGAAATGAGAATAAGGATATATATTGCATGAATTCACACAGGTGAACATTGATTACAAACAACCTCCTTCAAACGTTCTTCCTTCAAGATATCTTTGTATAAGCAATACTAGTTGGTAATGTATATGGTGAAATTTTGGATTTTTTTGTTTTTGGATACGTAAAGAATACAAGTCTTAAGATTGGGAAAAATTTAATACATAACAAGCAAACATTTTATTATTAGTTTTTGAAAATTGTATCATTATTTTACAAGATTTTTACCCTAAAAATCGATTTAAACTATTTCTCAGACAGCCAAAAAAAAAATTTAGTTTGAGCAAATCGCTTGATAATGAATGGCATATAGCTTGGCTGTATATATATATATATCAGTCCATGAAGCCCAGTCCATAAAGCCCAGCCCATAAAGCCTACCTCTACGTCTGGTTCCAAAAAACACTAATTAAAAGAAATAATAATAATAATAATTAAAGATTCAGTTTCTCATTTGGCGCCAAGGAGGCGCCTTTGCCTTTCTTCCCCCACTCGGTTTCTCTTGAGCCTCGCAAATTCGGCTTTCTTCAGAAATGGTGTTGTTGGTGGTTAAATTGCAGGTGGTACAGGGTTTGGAAGCATTTCATTCTGATATGGGCAGTGTATTCCTCCTTCTTCACTCCCATGGAATTCGGCTTCTTCAGAGGGTTGCCGGAGGAAATTTTCCTCCTTGACATTGCCGGCCAAATCGCTTTCCTCATTGACATAGTCGTTCGATTTTTCGTCGCTTATCGTGACACCCACTCTCATTCCTGGGTCTCCAGTCGCCGACAAATCGCCATGAGGTACGTACCCTTCTTATTTATCTATTTCCATTTCAATCTTAATTTTACTTATTGATTGTTTATTTTCTTTCGTTCGGTTGTTGGCGGATGATGTTGTCAACTCTAGGTACTTGAAGTCTCGGTTTGTGATTGATTTTCTTAGCTGTCTGCCGTGGGATTATATTTACAAGGTGATTCCTATCTTTTTATGCTATTGTTTTGGTTTTAGTTTGGAAAACTTGCTACTTTTAGGAAATTCTTGTACATAAACAGCACTGGGGTCAAAGCCAAATCATCTCTGATTGGAGCACTGCATGGCCTACTAATTACTGTGATCAATCTTCTTGAAGATGCTTAGATAACACCCGGGTTCCATGTCAATTTAATTTCCAAAGCGTGGTTTTAGTGTTGAAAGATCTGCTTGAAGTATGTTGTCATGAATTCTCTTGAGCATGCCATGGGTGACTCTTCTTTTTCACTCTATATGTTGATATCAATTTACTTCCCTTCTCAGGCTACTGGCAGGAAAGAGCCAGTTAGGTATCTTCTATGGATTAGGCTAAGTCGGGCATGTAGAGTGACAGAGTTCTTTGAAAGGCTGGAGAAAGATATTAGAATCAATTACATCCTTACTAGAATTGTGAAACTTCTTGTTGTTGAACTCTATTGCACACATACGGCTGCCTGCATCTTCTACTATCTTGCTACCACTATGCCCCCCTCCAAGGAAGGTTATACATGGATAGGCAGCTTGAAGATGGGTGACTACAGCTATTCAGACTTTAGAAATATTAGTCTCTGGAGGCGTTACGTGACATCACTCTACTTTGCAATTGTTACTATGGTAACTGTTGGTAAGATTCTTAATATATTTGCAATTGTTAGGTTCGACCTTGTCTCATTTTGTTTCTATGGGTTGTTGTAATAATTTTGTTGAATGCCTAGTAAAAGTTAGTTTGGCAGGAAATTGCAGGTTAATAACATTGTAATTTAGCTTTACAATTCAAGCACTGATTCATTGGCTATTAATCCCCCTCGCCCGTGAATGTGTTGGGACTTGGGAAGTTGTCCCTTTTTCCCCCTTGAAACAGATTATTTTATGAAAATTTATTTCAAATGCATTGAGTTTCCTTATTGTCATTATCTTGATATGTTTCATATATGATAGACCGACTAAGAGAATTGTTATGGTCATACATGTTGAAAAGTTGGAGTACAGCTGATAATGTGTCATGCAACAAGTGTTTTAAATAATGCCAGTTACACATTAATAGTGACTGGTCTTAATACAGGAAAATAAAAAATTTATAAATAAACATCTTTTTACAAATTTTTCTACAAGTAATGAAATTGTTATTATTTATAAATATAAAGTTTTGAGAAGTATTTAAAATTGAACATATACAATGTCTATATTATCAATGAAATCCTTCAATTGGCACTGTACCATAGTAATAGAAATCGCATGACATGTGATTTGTATCATGTGTTTCGATACGATCGAGGAAAGTTTTCTTCTTCAAGAGCACAAAAATTTGTTATCATCCTTTATTTTTTAAAAAATAATTTTTCATGTAGTATAGTGTCCAGTAATAGGCAACCAATTTTGCAGAATGAGCTGAGTGACTATAATGATACTTATGTTGACTTCACTTGGTCATTAGGTTTAACTGAATTTAGTCCTTTTATTCTTCTCCCTGTTTTTAAAGACATTTAATCGAAACTGATAAGCCTTATTGATGTGAATATAGTACCGCTGTATTTGTATAATAGGTATGGATTATATTGTATTTGATAACAGTTTTTTCTCTGTTCTTACAACTAGATCAACTGGCATAGTTAACCTTTAGAACATTGTTGATGATCTTTGTGTGCGTATGTGTGTGTGTGTGTATCTGTGGATTTGTGCTCATTCATTATTCATGCACACCTACACTATTAGGAGCTTAGATGGTGCAAGTGTACTAACGAAAATTTATCTATCTTTTGCAGGCTATGGAGATATTCATGCAGTCAATGTCAGGGAAATGATATTTGTCATGATTTTTGTTTCCTTTGACATGATTTTGGGTGCTTATCTTCTTGGTAATATGACAGCATTGATCGTGAAAGGATCAAAAACAGAGAGGTTTAGGGATAAAATGACCCAACTTATCAAGTACATGAATAAAAATAATTTGGACAAACAGATAAGTAAGGAGATTCAAGGCCATTTGCGCTTGCAGTATGATCGCAGTTGCACTGAAGCTGCCATTCTTGAGGATGTTCCAGCCTCTATTCGTGCAAAGGTATTTGCAACATGAAGTTGTCTTAATTAACAGTGTATATAGTTGCAATTATTTTGAGGGTGTAATTTTAGTTATATGTTCCTTGTTCTCGGCTATTATGAGCTTATCCGAACTGATTTTACTTGAAAATTTTCTCGACAATAGACAAGATTCTAGAATTATGATATTTAATAAATTTAGTCAAAATTCTGCCTGTCTTTTCTCCACCCTAAAGCTTTGTGATTGATGATTTCATCCCTTGAAACTACGTGTTGACAAACATTAATAGTTGATGCCAACCTGTTTTATCATCTCAATTGTGAAATATGGTTCTCAATCTCTGAAAATGAGAATTGGTCATGGAATTGCTACATAACTTCAATTAGATGCATGCTAAACTTTTTCAGATTATGGCACCAGAATATTTTAATATGAGCAAACAGAGAACCAAATCAACTGGTGGTTTGTTTTGGTATTGAGATTTCATTTTTGTTCATCATTTACCTGATACTTCTATGATTATTTATGCTTATTTGCAGATTTCAGTGAATTTGTATGAGCAGTTCATTGAGAAAGTTTCTCTTTTCAAAGGATGCTCTTCGGGGTTCATTAAGCAGATGGTAAGATTTTGTTAACCTGTTACTATCTTGGAATAGAATAATTTAGTTTAAAAGCTCAAATTTTACTATATAAATTTTGAATTCTTGTGGTATCTAAAATGGAAGTGGAGAAATATAGAGAGTAAAGAGGGGAAGGAGCGGGAGGAGAAAGGGAGAGATGAGAAGTAGAGAATTAGGTCAAACATTACTCAGTTATTCACCAATAGTCTCAAAGTTTGCCAGCGTACAACTTATTGAGGACTATTTATAAGAAGTCCTAAGAGAAATAAAAATAAGAATATATATCTGAATATAAAAAAAGTAGCTAAATCTAAAATAACTTAAAGCCTAAAATAAATAAACTTATGAAATAAATTCTATTAATTAATTTTTATCTTTAAGAACAACCTAAATTTACATATAATCTCTATCCAAATCAATTCAATCATTCTTTCGTCACGCTTCATCACATAGTTAAGAATCTCATCCTCAGAGGATTTTTTTTTTCTTTTGAAATTCTGTTGTTTTGAATTTTTATAAAATGTACAATACCAAGTGTTTCACTGGTTTGGATAAGAGTTTCCAGTTATCAAAGCCAATGGAAAGCAACATGAGCTGGTAAAGTTTTCAAGGAATCTATCTCAATTACACCTAAATAACATGCTTCACCACAGGGAACATCAATATGAGGATTCTGTCTTGATATGTTAAATGTATGGGTAATAAGGTAATGGCTGAGTGTGCAAAGTAAATTTTAAATGAAAGTTCGTTCTAATTTGGAGCTGTAGCAGTCAGATGACATAAGGATGATAATGACTGAAGGTTCAAGAGTAGTGGTGTTTAAATTGCTTACTGAACAGTTCTTTAAATTTCATATGTATTTTTTGCGTTTCCATCGCAGTTTATATATTATGTTCAGTTATATGAAGCAGGGATAGCATGGCTTAGCCTTCTCTTAAGAAATGTTTTACCGAACATCTGGTTTTACAGGCAATCAAAGTCCATGAAGAATTTTTCCTCCCAGGAGAAGTTATTATGGAGGAAGGAGATGTAGTAGATCAACTTTACCTTGTATGTCATGGTGAGCTGGTATGAATTCTGGTAGCTCATTTCATTTGGTATGTTTATATATTTTTGGCATTTTTTCGTAGAGTAGCATCTTCACAGTTCCACTAGTTTTGTAGTATGTTCCAAATTTGCCATTCTTGTTCTAGTGTTGCTAAGACAATAGTTCTACTTGAGTTCAGCATAGTAAATATTAAATACTGAAGAGTAAAGATACTTGGCATGAGTTTAGAAAAGCCTCTAAACCTAAGTTAACTTCTTTATTGGAAACAACGGACTCTGCTAGTTTCTATTGATGGACAAGGTCTGACAATATAGAGCTGGTAAGAAACATATGAGTCCCTTTATATGCAGCCCAGACTGCGCCTGACTCTACACAGAATGTCATAGAAGATGAAAAACATATCCAAAAATGGAGATATAGACCAAAAAAAAAAACCCCAGAATCAGGAATGGGTACGTTAATGCAATCGAAGATATATATATGAATGACCATGTTAAGTTTGAATTATTATACTTTTTAAGTGTTCGAGAAAAATTGGCATAAAAGTGCCCCTCTAGGTGCCACTGTAATTTTTTTTTAATTATCGTTTTCAAATTTGGCTTGACAACTGTTATCTTGTTCACAGGATGAGCTAAGAAGGGATAATAATGAGAAAGGGGAGGTAGTTCAGCAATTTCAAACCTACAGCTCCTTTGGCGAGGTTTCTTTTCTTTGCAACATGCCTCAACCTTGCATGGTTCGTGCCCACGAATTTTGTAAGGTTTTGCGACTTGATAAGCAATCCTTCACAGAAACACTGAAGTTATACTTTTTTGACGGTCGAGTTATCTTGAACAATCTTCTTGAGGTATGTTCTCAAATGTCTGAGCCTTTCCTGTAAAGCCATGATTGTTTTGTGATAGAGGCTACGATTCATTTTATTTTGAATTCAGCAGTTTTGAGTCGAGTCAGACAATTAGGCCATTTTCAAGTAATGATTATCACACTGAATCTTCATGCTCATGTTTGGTCATTTTAACTTTTGACATGTGATATGTTTGGATAGACCCAAAAAGAAAGAAGTCCGTCTGCTAACTGAGGAACTTTATAATCAATTTTTTCTGGCCGAAACTTTGACTTGATATCCATTCTTTGTATTTGTACTTGACTGACAGGGAAAAAACTCCAGTCTTCAGCACAAGGTTTTGGAATCAGACTTCGCCTTGACTATTGGAAACCATGAATCAGAGCTGGCTATGAGAATTAATTGTGCTGCCTATGAGGGCGATTTCTATCTTTTAAAACATTTGATAGGATCTGGAGCAGATCCCAACAAAACTGATTATGATGGAAGATCTCCCTTGGTATGAACTTCATGCATCCAACCTTTTCTTCCGTGAGCTCAATGTTGAAACTTCCTATGCTGGCACTTCATTATGCATTTAAACTGTCTTATTTTTATCAGAATAAAGGGAACATATAAACTCTTTCTAATTTGCCTTTATACATTAACTTGTTCTATGGTATGAATGGGTGAAATTTATTATTGGAAAGACAACCTTAACTGATGAAAGGAACTAGGAGCAGAAGATTTATGCCAAATATATGAAAGCTTTTCAGGTCAATTGCAAGCCTACGATGCTGGCTTCATCTTATTCTTATTGCTTTCCTTTTAAAGGAAAAGATGAACAAGGAGAAGGGGAAAAGACATGTTTATAGAGGAATAACTTAGAATTCGATAGAAAATGCCTGTTAGAGAAGATAATTGTACTTACTTATTTTGCCCGTTAGAGAAGATAATTGTACTTACTTATTTTCATATTTTTGTTATCACAGCATATCTCTGCTTCTAAAGGATATGTAGATATTGCTTGCTTTCTTATTGAACGAGGAGTGAATATCAATTTTTCAGGTTCGCTGTTGAACTTTGAACCCATATTTGTCATTTTTAGCAATCACAGATAACTTTTTATTGAAGACGCTATTTTGAGGTAAAACAAATTTTTACATTTTAGTCATCCATTTGTACTAGATAAGTTTGGGAATACTCCCTTGCTTGAAGCCATAAAGAATGGACACGAAGAAGTAGCTTCTTTACTTGTAAATGCGGGGGCTACTTTAACTATTGAAGATGCTGGAAGTTTTCTCTGCATGACTGTTGCAAAGAAGGAGTTGGACCTTTTAAGAAAGGTTTTGGCCCATGGTATTAATCCAAATTCCAGAAACTACGATCAACGAACTCCTCTTCACATAGCTGCCTCAGAGGGTTTGTTTACAGCGGTTGAATTGCTCTTACAGGCAGGAGCAAGTGTTTTATCAAAGGACAGGTATGACCTGATTTGAGTTATTATCATTTATTAGACACTGTTAAACATGCCACTTTCACCTTTTATATAGTTCAATTGTACAATTAGGTCATCATTCTTAACTTGGAAAACTCTTGTAGCATTTTCTTTATTGCGTATTGAATTGTAAGATAAAATCATTGGCCATTTTCTGCTTGCAGGTGGGGGAATACACCACTTGATGAAGCCCTTATAGGTGGAAATAGGAATATGGTCAAATTACTTGAAGTAGCAAAAATTTCCCAGCTGGCTGAGTTATCCAATAGCTTTCAAGAAACTCATGGTATGGTGGATGTTATGTTTCTCATTCTCAAGTATATGAAACCATTATATATTGGATGATCTTTAGGAGGTGTTGGGTACAAATGTCTTGGATGTTGGGGAATTCAAGATGTGGCTATGTGAAATCTTAATCAAAGGTTCTTATGTAAATATAATATTAACATACAAAACACAAGCATCTAGCATATTGGAGTGTCTTATAATCGATGGTTGAAGTACCGGGATAATTATCTTCTTAACGTTATTAAGACGATGGAATTTCATTTTCTGTTAATACCAAGTCAACACCTTGCCTACAGGAATTATTACTCCCGTTATATTATTTTTTCAAGTAAGCATTCTAACAACTCATACTTGCACTGAGTTTGCAGGGACACTTCTCTCGTCATCAACAGATAAAAGTCCAAAAAAAGAAATGCACGGTATTTCCTTTCCACCCATGGGATCACATTCACAAGAAGGATAGAAGAGTGGGAGTTGTCCTATGGGTTCCACAAAGCATTGAAGAGCTAAGAAAGGCGGAAAATGAACATTGAAATCTTCTAGTGGTTACTGTACTTTATCAGAAGACGGTAAGTGAAGCACATAATGAGGTACAAAATGTGAAAGAATGTTGGTCATCCAAGTGAACAAACGTTGGAAATGTAGTTACAGGGGTCTTGTTTCAATATGTTTTTGTTGGGAAAAACGGCGGTGTGCGCAGAATCAAAATAATTCCACAGACCCAGGATAATTCCTAAAATACAATAGACAAAAATAGCACAAAAAATTTTAGCGTGGAAAACCCAAATTAGGTAAAAACCACGGGACCCGTAGGCCGCTTAAATCTTCCACTATAGTAATAATGGGAATACAATCTTCACCCTTAGGTGGATCTCTTACTCACAAAAAATACTACAACAGTATTTCTTCAATTTGTGGACAATAACCCTCACAAATTGGACTCACTATTTTTTCTCTCAAAAACTTTCTGAGGCACTCTCTCTATTTTTCTTCTCACTCTTTTCTCTCAAAGGTGAGGCTTCTCTTTGGGTTGATGAAGGATGATTTTGAGGATGGTTTTTGAATGAGGTGAATGACTCTATTTATAGAGTCATTCCCCACCAACCCTCTCTAAATTTGTCTGTACGTTGCCTGCACCTAACTTCCTTCCAAGTTTTCTTCTGTGCAGCCCCTTCAATTTCAAAGGAGGTACCTAACTTTTGATAAAAAATTGACTTTGGAATAAATTACAAAATTTAGTTGTAACTTTAATTAAATTATAATTTGGCCTCTAGGGTCCCACTTATGCAGGGACCCACCTTTCAGTTTTTGCCTCAGTTATCACTACTCCGGAACTGATTGATAACGGATTAAGAAATCAGCAGCGGTCGAGGAGAAAGGAAAGAGGAGAGAGTGAGTTTCATAAAACTATCAATATTAAGTCAATTTGTACGGCATTCCAACTTCATACATAAGATGCTTGAGGAAAGTTAACAAGAGATCTTAAATTATTATTTTAAATAAATCACGACTTTGTGAACGCTTGCCCCTCCTCCCCTTTTAAGGTCTGGTACGTGTCAATAGATCCTTATGTAAGCTTCACTGCTTCAAATGTTTAAAAGTCACATGAGCAGTGGATCTCACAATATATGTAGGTCTCTCACCTAATCATATATGTGTCTTTTTTCGAAATTTAAAATAACACTGCTATATTTATGACCAGGATGATAGCATACAGTCCCTATGTTATTATCTCCAGATTACGAAAAACTAAAGGAATAATGAAAGTAAACGGTGAGAAATAAATAACATGGAAGCAAAAAGGCTTATTCTGCGCATGTGGCAGATAATTGATGAAAAGTTTGTATTCGCGATAGTGAATTATGATTTGATAGATGGATGCACTCATCACATGATTATGCAGCTTCAAATCCGCACGTGTGCTTTGTTTCTACCAACCTAACTGAGGGCCCCCCGAAGCATATCTAGAAGAGCTGGGATGTCATAATTATAATCATAATTCAATACCGCTTTTTTGTTAAAAGAAAATTAAGAGATGAAATGGACATTGATCAAGGAGAGAGAATTAAGCTTTCAAATGATATAATGAGGGGGGGGGGGGGTTTAATTATTATTACTGATGTGAGGAATATGAAGACTAATTAATAACCTTGTCCCCAAGCAATATGTAACTCAATGTTGGAATGTCTTAACGACAAAGAGAGTCCCCCAACTGCCACATGGTGAGCTCTAAAGTCAAAGACAGCTTCTCCCCATCTCTCTTTTAATACCGATTTGATATCCCACTCCCACAATTTCCAGGGTTCCTGTTTGGCAGATGAGGAAACTCAAGAAAATGCATGTGGGAGAATGAGGGTGTGGGGAATGTCGCCTGGCTCGAGAATCGAGATCCCTATTTATAGAGTTGAAAGTTGGATTAAACAGTGAGTCACAGAGACACGATCGAGAGGTTTCTCGGACCAGGCTTCATTCCCCTCATTCCCTCCTCTCTCGCTCTTCTTCAATATTTCACTCTTTCACTTCTGGGATTTTCACTCATCTCTGCTTGGTATGTTTTTTTCTCTTCTCTTTTCACTGAAACCCAACCAACTCTAGTAACATAGTTTGCAGATCACAGCCAAGGTGGAAACCCGTATGATGCTGTAGGGATCATTGATCAAGATAATGTTTTTTTTCTTTTTTCCTAGCTGGTCATTCTTTATCATCCTTTTCGTTAAAGCTACATGATAAGATAGTTGTTTGGAAATATTAATCTAACATTAATTTTTATTAATTCATGTGATGATGTAACAAAACTAGACTCCCTGTTTACGACTTTAGTTTCACATGAACCGATGCAAGTCATTGCATGAATTAAGTAAAAGCATATATAACAGCAAGATATAAGCTTTTTAATTTTCTGCTAAGAATATCAGAAAAACTGGAAAAAAAAGGTAGCCATAAGTGAAAGGATATATAATTGACAATAACTGGATATCAATATATTTTTATAAGCATTAAGAGTTGCTTTTCCACTTTATTAGCTTATTAAATTGGAGAAACTGAACTCAAATACGTTGATGCAAGAATGAGTGAATCACCAGTTCTAGTGTTCAACTACATATTCTCTCACATGACACGACTTGCCGTTCACCCCCTATTTTCATGGCACCTCTATTTTCTTTTTTCTTTTTTTTCAAATCAAATTTCTGTATAATAAGCTTTTCAACCTTCATTCTCCAACTTCATTCCACTTAACATAATTTTTGTGGTTCGACTAAGATTTTTTTCGAAATTTCGATTAAACAATTAATTTATATGTACTTCCATTATTTTTTAATATAATCCTTATAATTATAAAATTTATAATTATATCTTATATATTTTTTAAAAAATTACTTTTAGCTAATGACATTAATTTCTTTTAGTAATGCTCTATAAAATTTCATTGACATAATTAAATATGTATTATTTTAACACTTTAAATATGTATCATTCAAGACAATTTACTTAAATAACTTAATGTAAGTTACTTCACATGTTTAATATGACTGCATTAATTAGTTTTTTTTTTAAATTTTGTTAGAATGTGTGTGTGTGTGTGTGTGTGTGTGTGTGTATATATAAGAAACGCGGACAAAAGTTTAATGATAAAAATTATATTAAAAATTTTAAATTATAAAGACTGGCAAAATTTTAAATTAAGTAGATCACATTAAAAATGTAATAAAATTAGAAGAACTAAAAGAATAATTTAATCTAATAAAAAATAACAACCTAATTTTTTTATCTTGATTACTTTATTATATATTAATAAAACTGAAATATATGATAGAGCACTTTTATCACATAATAATTTACTATATGTTGTATTATCAGGAGTGTGATGGGAGACAGGTGAGTATTAAATAGTAGTGAAGTTGGCTGTGTTTTTTTTAAGATGATTTTAAATATCAAGCTGACATGGAAGGATTTGATGCCACATATGTGGTTGAGGTGTAAAATAAAGCTAGCATTGCCAATTTTTTTTTAAACGGTGTTACTATCGTGGGGTTTATTGAACAAATTTAAAAGTTTAGGAGGTTAATTATGATTTTTTAAAAGGTAAAATGATACTATATGTCTCAAATGTTTATTTCGATTTTCATTTAAGTCTCTGAGGTTTTTTTTGTCCAATTATGTTTCTCATCTTTCAAATTTTATTATATATATCTTAAAATGACAAAAATACTCTTTATCCATCTCTTTTCTCAACTAGATTTTTTTCTTAAATTTCATTTTTACCAAGAACTTTTCTATTTATTTATTTAGGTCTTAGCTAAGATTTTTTCTTTTATCTTTTGCATAATTTAATATCATATTCAACTTCATCTAAGTCTTTCGTTCTAGAATATATTTTGTTTTGAATTTAAATTGACCCCGTGTAAACTTTTGAATTTATTTAGTTTAGTCCTTGTCATACATGTATCATGTCCATCTCTCGGTTTTGCTTTTCAAACAAGTCCAGAACTTCATCTTAAATGTTTTTAGGACATTTTTGATCATTTCCATTCAAGAGTAAGGCAAAAAATGAATTAAAAATTAGATTTTCAGATTTATTCAAGCTTTTATGACTATTCACGTCATTCTTGCTCTGTCCTTCATTTTTTCTAGTTTTTCTTATTCATTTGGTCTCCTTCTTAACCCCTTAAGCTTTGAATTAACTTAGACTAGGTGTATTTAACTAATTCTACCCATAAAAAGATGAAGCTACGAAAAAAACTCACTTTCAATTGCTGAATCTCGTACGAAAAAAACTCACTTTCAACTGCTGAATCTCATTTAACATCAGCTAAAATATCAGTGGGTAGACTTAGCTTTCGGTAAACATAGTGTACATGATACAAAGAGGAAGGGTAATTGTGTGATGAGACAGGTGGCTTTGCAAAGAGGTTATGAAAGAATAATTAAGCATGAAAATTTCAGAGTTTGAGGCATCTGCAAAGAACGAACATTCTTGTAACATCCCTGGTTGCTTTCTGGACTGACAACTGTCCCCACAAACCAACACGGGTCCTCACAGCATGTTTTATTCTCACTCGCATGCTCCCTAAAAAAACTTTTTAGGGAGTCACCCATCTTAGAATTATCCAAAGCTAAGCACGCTTAACTGTGGAATACTTAGAGAACAAGCTCTTAAAAAGAAAGTGTACCTTATTGGTATAGGTAGTACTTGTTAAATCATTTAAACTCTCCTCAACTATATAGTCTCATACCTGCACAATTTTAGAATACCTCTCATTCCGATACGGAGTGGGTTTATTTACGTGTTCCTTTGCCTAGAAGTATTGTCAGGAGTCGCTCTTTGTCTGTGTCTTATTTTCTGTACTGGCAATCACTCCTGTTTTCGTTGACCCTGTGTGTCACAAGAAGGAAAGGAACAACTATAATGGGAACTACACATGGGAAGTGTACATGAACTAAAAGAGGATGTCGGAGATGACTAGATATGCAGAAAGATGAGCCAAAAAGTTTTTGTACATTATTCAGATTACACGATTTTCTTTTCCTTCTATCTTTCTCGTTGACTTCTTCCCCAATATTTTGTTGATCAACTTAACATTGGACATAAAAAAGTGGAAACTCCTTGCGATAGTCACCAGTTTAACTACTATGTAGTATGATTAGAATTTGTGTCTACGCTGAAAACCATAATGAATGCAGAATGACAAAACTGTCTTGCCTTTCACCATAGAATGTCAATATCTGAAGTAATATAATTGAAACAAAGTTAAGGATAAAAAGAGATGTAAGAACCAGTCCAGGATTCTAACTGCAATACTTCAAAAGCAATCCTATCAAGCAGAATGAATACCAGCGTAACAATTTATGTACCCGCAAACTCCAGGCTTTGCTCACATTATCAATGTCATGCACTATAATCTTTCCTTTATTAGCAAATCAGAAATGCTACAAATAGATCCTAGAAATTACTATAGGTTAAAAAATAATTGAGGGACAAGCCACTGCTCGTTTGTTTGAACTTTAAGAATAAAGTCCACAGTAGGTTTTAAGTCTACAATTATTTTTAGAGGAAGACACGTTATGAGAATAGTTAGACCCAAAGGGAAATAGTGATACTATGCGCTCAAGTTTTTGTGATTGTGTGGAATGCCAATAGCAATACTGAAAGTAAAAGCAAAAATTGAGAGAGTTTTCTTCATATTTTCATCTTTTTATGAGTAGAATTAGTTAAATACACTTAGACTAAGTTAATTCAGAGCTTAAGGGATTAAGAAGGAGAACAAACTAGCAAGAAAACCCAGAAAAAATGAAGAACAAAGCAAGAATGATGTGATCAGCCATCAAAGCTTGAAAAAATTCAAAAACTTGATTTTAATTCATTCTTTGTCTTGCTCTGACCAAAAATGTCCTAAGATGAAGTTTTGGACTGATTTAGAAAGTAAAACCAAGAAATGAAAGTGATACATGGATGACAGGGACTACATTGAATAAACTTAAAAATTTATAAGAATCGATTTAAATTTAAAATAAAATATATTCTAAAGTAAAAAATTTAGAATAAGTTAAATATGATATTAAATTATTCAAAATACAAAAAAAAATCTTAGCTAGAATCTAAGTAAAAAATTTAAGAAAAAAAATTTAGTTGGAAAGGGAGTGGAATGAAAAATATTTTTATTATTTTAAGACATATATGATAAAATTTAAAAAATAACAAATATAATCAAACAAAAAAAATAAAAAGCATAAATAAAAATTAGTATAAATATTAATTACATATAGTATCTTTTTACTTATTTAAAATTGAAGGAAATTTATTGTCCCACAGCTAAAGTTGGGGGAAGTTATGTAAATTTTAAACTAAAAATAATATTGTGGGACAGGCGTCATTTTAATACGCCTCACGTCAAACTAGTTGGGGATCTAGATTGCCACAAAACAGAGAAACCGGAGAAGCTCAGAATTAGAGAGTGACGAACGTATCATATATTTCGCAGAGGAAGGTCTCACTGTGTTTGTGATCGCAGAATGGCGCTTCAATGGATGATTCTGGCGTACATGGTGGCAGCCGAGGCCGCTGTGGCGGTTCTGGTTACGCTTCCCGCTCCCAATCTCTTAAGGAACCGTTTGGTGTCTATTATCTCCCTCATTCTACAACCTGCTTTCTTCATCGTCCCCTTCACTGGCTTCCAGCTCCTCGGTATTCTCTCCGATTTCCTCCTGTCGTTCTTATTTCTCTTCTAATGCCTTTATTTGCTACGTTTAGAAAGACATGGAAATTGGAGTTTCTCCCCCCTCCCCCCTTTCTTTTTTTCTGGGAAAGGGGGATGCATATGATTGTAATCGACTTCCTTCTTAGGGTTTCTGGATCATCAGTGAGGGAATCGAATCTAATTAGATTCAGAAACTGAAGAAGGATTCGAAGATAGGTTTTCCCCCTTCTGTGTATGAGCGTGTTTGCTGTGTGCGAGTATCTCACGTTCTGGTGAGAATCCGTTTGGGTAATTGAGACTTTTGGTTTTCCTGAACATGGGTTTGCGATTTTTTCAGATATATATTGGAAGTATGAACATCGGTTGATGTGTACTTCTGAGGTCTGTACTGCTGCGGAAAGAGATCGATACGAGAAATCTGTGAGTACCTTAATTACATAGTTTTACTTTCTTTTTACGCTTTTGAATTGTGGAATGAGAATAACTTGGGTTATCCGTAGCTTTGCTTATGTTTTTATACTTTGGACGTCAGTTTAGTTGGAGAACTCATTGTTCCTTGCAATGTAATTTGTGCCCATTGAATGCCCATAATTACTGGTAGTTTTGGATTTGCGATGTTGTCAGGTCTCCTTTAACATCATTAGAGTAACTGTTCCCGAGTTAAAACAATATTAATTGATAACGATGTGTTGGACACCATGGTTTACATTGTTTGCAAGTCGTTAATTTTTACTTTTTATAGGAGAGCAAAGATTTTAATGGAACCTTCCCTTGTTTGTGTTGATGGCATCATAACTCATAGGAAATTTGACGTAGTATTACGTATTTTAATGGAAAAACTTTGCTTGAATACCTTGACTTACCATTTTTAGTTTATTTATTGATTACTAATATCAAAAGGCTAGTGTCTTTTTAAAGTTTTTATATGCTTAATTCAATTTAGACCGATAGTTCAATATCTCATGTTAAGTGTTTTTTTATGATAAGAACCAGAAAACAACGCTGAAATATCACTGTTATATTTAATGGAAAATGAAGGATTACAAGGAGCCCTCCCCCAGAGCTAAGCTCCTATAGAATACTAAGGTATTTTGCCCACCCAAAATGCAGAGCAAATGCTCCACTACTCTGACAAAATATTCTCCTTACCTCCACTCCCGTCCATCTCATCCTATATATAACTAACCTAAATAAAATTCCTAATTTACCCTTTAACCTAATGGACCTCTACTGAAACATATCAATACCGCCCCTTTAAAATCAGCCTTGTCCTCAA
The DNA here is from genome assembly GCA_037074585.1 of Biancaea sappan. NCBI lineage: Eukaryota > Viridiplantae > Streptophyta > Magnoliopsida > Fabales > Fabaceae > Biancaea > Biancaea sappan. The sequence continues at coordinate 925,483 of CM073492.1, read as the reverse complement.
GGCTGACCTAGAGACACGTCAGCCCAATCCTCTCTTTCTGCCATCTTCATGCTACTCCACCTTAAGTGCCAAAATCTTTGCTTGTTCTTCCTCTTGATCATCCCCCATAATAACCAGATTCAAAGCCTTCGTAGAACACTGATGTAAAGGGTGATACCTCTCTCGACAGCAAAAACAGAGACCTTTGGTCTAGCAGTCCAATAGCTCCTGATATGAAAGGTGCTTCGTCCCTCTCGCCCTCTCCGTCAATGGTCGTCGGTCATGCTTCCCTGTCCTTGTCAAAGTAGTCTAGTTCGACGCCATGGGGTTCTTTGCAACTGTGAACGATGAAGATGTTGCATTATTCTTGGCGAATGAAGGAGACGATGTTGAAGCTGTATTCGAACCTTGCGATGTCGTTCTATTTGAGGCCCTCATGTTGGGCTTATTCGGGTCAGAGAGGTTTGAAACTTTAGTAAGTTTATGGGTAAAGCCCAACCCACCCATTCGACCCACTCCAAATTAAGCCATCTTCGCTTGAAAAGCAGTAACCTTAGCCGTCTGGACCACTCCTTCAACCTCTTATTCCATGTCGTGCGCCACTTGCATTGCTCGCCAATGATTCTTCGAGTGGAATGATCGCACCCTTTGCCTGATATCTAGACGTGACCTCCCATAAAATACCCCACACATTGTTGTTCTGTAAAATGAGGAACCTATGCCGAGATGAGTTCAAATGTTTCTATAAATTCCTCCACTGACCCAGACTGATGAAGAATAAATAACTCTTCAAATGGGTTATCATAAATCGTTCCACCATAGCGTAGCAAAAGAGCTTATTTGAATTTCTTCCATGTTAACTGTACCTCATTTTCTTGTAGCAATGTGAACCAATGGATGGAGTTTCATACAAAGACGGGATAACTTCATCTTCAAATCCTCCGGAGTGTTATGGACTTCGAAGTATGCTTCTGCCCTCTGAATCCAGCCCATAGGGTCTGACCCTTGAAAGCTGGGGAGTTCAACCTTCTTGACTGACATTCGATATTCATCCAAACCATTTGGAACGGATCCTATTATTGGAGGTCTTGTAGTTTCTCTAGCTTGCTTCTCTGAAAAAGCAGAAGAACCATCTACAGGTATCGTGCTTTCCTACTTGCCCTCCACTCTTTTTCCTCCTATTTTGCTCAACTCTTTCAATAGCGTTTGATGCAATTCTTCCTGTGTTTATTGAAACTTCTCCATCATCGTCTTCTGCATCTCCTGTTGTGATTGTTGCATTTCCATTAAAGCTGCCCGAAACTCATTCATCGACCTTTCCAATCCCTCCACCCATGACCCATAGCTTCCACGGTGGCCATTTGCGCTTCCATAGCCTCCCCCTCATCAGTTGGTTTTGGCAGCATAGTATCCGGTAGGTCGGACCAATTGATAGGAACCAAAAAACAACACTGAAATATCACTGTGATATTTAATGGAAAATAAAGGATTACAAGGAACCCTCCCCTAGCGCTAAGCTCCTACAGAATTCTAAGGTATTATGTCCACCCAAAATGGAGAGCAAATGCTCCACTACTCTTGACAAAATATTCTCCTTATCTCCACTCACGCCCACCCCATCCTATATATAACTAACCTAACTTAATAAAATTCCTTATTTACACCTTAACCTAATGGACCTCTACTGAAACCTATCAGTTTAACTCTAAAATCATATGAATTTTACATCATATTTTGGACTTCCAATTCACTCAATTTAGAATCATCATCTAGTGGCATATCTTTCCAAAAGCATGTATAGCTTTCTTATGGTCTTATAAAGCTAGAGCAAGGTTCTAAAATTGAATTTTTAATAAAATCATACCATGGATGGGAGTCAGGTTCTCTCCCTGTTTTCACACAATATTTGTTCCTTCCTAGGATCTCTTAACCAAATTGATATAAATCTGTAACTCAGACATATATGTTGTAATATGTAAATCAGGCATTTAATATACATCATTAGACATTGAATTTATCATTTGGTAAAGCTTTTTTTTTTTTTGGGGTAATAATTGCAGAACCAAATAATATACTTCCCTGAAACCTTTTTTCGTTTTATGTTGCCTTACGTGACTTTGTTGAATGTTTTTTATTCTTTTACTTGAGAAAAGAGAGGAAAAGAGGAATAGTGTGGCTTGAGTTGACTAATATTACTGAAGAGAAACATATATAATTGGTAACTATAAATCGTATTTGACGTTGCAAACAACTTGTAAATGATCTTTATGTATCTGCAAAACTGTGACTGGGATGTTATAAATGAAAGATGTGAAACCAGCGTTACCTGGCACTTGGCTTTTATGATTCTATACCGGGCTGAGTTTGGCCTTCACAGACCATGTTTATTAAACAAGCTAGAGCAGAATAGGATTTCACAATAGCATGAACTTCTTTTATTTAGGAAACAAATTTGTTCAAATCAGCTTGTCAAATGAAAAACAATAATCGTAAAGAACTGAGAACATATGAAACATACCTAAGCTATAAAATTACAATTCATCCATTTAAAATCAATTATTGAATTGCAACCTAATGGTACAAATAATCAATAGGTGAATCATAGTCATCAAATTAAAAAATAACAGTACATTAAAATTTACCAGTCTTGAGTTAGGCTGACACAACATCACATTCTGCTTCCTGTATTTTAATTTTTGAAGAAATGAAACTGTTAACTTTTCTCTCATTTTTTTTAGAAGAAAATTAGCATTGTGCACTGTTGACTCATTAACCATTAACTGGTGTACCTAGATTTATAAAGCTCAGAGAAACGTGATACTGTGTGTTGCAGCATGTCTTCTTTACTGGTAAGTAGCAATTTTACAGTAAATCTCAAGAGTCCTTTTGGAATGGACTGGATTTGGTTAGGTTCCTGACGCCTGGGTGAATGTATATGAATTTGGTGGCAGGTCTATCTACCGGGTTTGTAAGTACCAGAAAGATGTTGAAAGGCTGGAGGAACAGGAGAAGAGACTGAAGGCTCAGTAGGCATTCTCAGGCTCAGCGATCTCTGTGTCTTATAGTCAGTTGAGGACCGTGAGGCTACTGCTCTAGTTTTAGTTTAGCCTTGATGGATACTAAAACGTGATTTAGTGATTTACCACATTATTCATAATTTTACTCTTCATCATTTGCTGCTGGTTGAACTTGGACATATTTAGTTTTGTGTCCCCTAGCTAATGTTTTCAGAATTCTATATGGCTGTAGTGTTCTCTCTATTTCATCGTCTTCTATTTCATCATTTATCGCTCTCTTTTTTCTTTTTAGATAGAAGAAAGACACAATAGACTAGCATACATAATGCGAGATAGAGTTTGTTTGGTGAATTTGTTTACATTTTCGTTGAAGTTCCCAACATTAAGTTAGTTAATAAGAGAGGATGTTATTTTATTTTAAGACAAGTTGTATTTATTCACTCTAAATCTTGTCTCTAGTTATAATATTTTTCTATCTTTTTTTTTTTTTAAAATGTGATTCGCTTTTTCATTTATTAATTCCATTATAGTAGTCCTTTTCTTATAAAAAATTAAGAGTATTAGTCAAATAAAATTATTAACATACACTTTCGTAGTTTGGGATCCTTTTCAATACTTAAAAGTAATGGAGAGTCCTATACTCTTATTTAGTCTATTAGATTGAAGCATAGATAATCTAGATCGCATAGAAAGGTTAATAAGGATTTAGATGAAATTTTTATCTAAAATTTTTTTTAATCTTTTGTTTGATTAAGGATCATATATAATTTTATCTAAGTTTTTGTTAATTTTTGTTTGCTATCTGAACCGTTCATATGTTAATCTAATAGATCAAATAAAAAAATGAGATTCTCTAATACTTTTGAGTATTAGAGAGAATTTCAATCCCACTTTTCTAGTTGTGGAACTTGATGTGTCTAAAGACATTGTTGAGCGCAACAGCCAACATCAAAATAGCTTCTGAGAAGGGACAACCGGACAAGAGGCACACATTTAAAAACAAAAAAGAAATCTGAGGTTAAATATATTGATGATTTGTTGTTTGATGCTGGTGCCTTATTTTGTACTTAGGAATATAACTCATTCTCATTACCTGCATCTTTTATGCAGAGTTAGTAGGGTTATTGAGGTCTTAACTAGAAGAAGTCGGATCATATGTTTGTTTTCTACTTTTTTGTCTTTTTATAGAAATTTAGCTATTCATCTTTGCATATCTGATGGTTGTAATTAGTTGAGCATTTTGGAAAAAAAAAAAAAAAAGAAGCCAACGTCACGCTTGTCATTTGATAGCTATTAGATTCACATATTCAACGACTGAAAAAGAAAAAGCAACAAATGATCCTCACACGACTAGAAGGCATTGCAATGACCAACGTGAAGGGGAAATAGAAAGAGAATTATGATTTTATATATTTTAAATTTTAAATTTTAAATAATGTGGGACATAAGACTAATAGATAATAGAGCCGATTGCCATTTTTTTAAAAATTAAGAGAAATATTGTAATTAGAAGTAAAATTCATGGTTAGTAAATTTATTTTTATTTTATTAATTCAAATTTAATTTTTCATTAAGAAAATAATTTAAAAGGATTCGATTTGAATAGAATTTGAAAATTAAAAAATATACACAAGCCAGACAAGAAGCAGGATGTAAGTGTAAATACAGAAACCAATTTTGGAGAGTGAGAGAAGGTAGAAGGAGGAAAATGAAATAGTGGAGTGAAAACGAGAAAGAAAGAAAGAAGATTAATGCAACAAATTCAAATCAAAATGTCAAAGGTGTCGGTGTGTAATTTAAAGCGTGTGGGAGGAGTTTTATTTTATTGTATTTGTATATAGCCGTAATATTAGATAATGGTGAAATGCATCATAGTTTGTCTCACAGGTTACAACACAAAGCACCCAATTTCAACCTTTTTCCAATTCCAAGTCATCACACGTTTTGGATCAAAACTTAAAACCATCACTTTTCATTCATCAAAGCCCCACCACTTCCACACGAAACTATACGCGTTTAGCACGCAACAATCGCCGTTTACAAACTAGAAACTACTACAACCATACGTGTTGAAAACTTGAAATTATATTTCATATTTCTATTATTTTTTTAATATTGTCATTTATATTTTAAATGGATCTTCATTAAAAAAAAATTAAATTCTTGTATAATAACAAATATAAAATTGTTAAAAAAAATCATAATCTCATGTTGAAACTTAACATCAATTCAATTATTTTTAACATTATATTAAGAATAAAATTATAATCTTGTAGAAAATTAACTTTTTTACAAAAAAAAATCAAATATAATATACTCAACCTTAATTAAAAATTAACGTAATTTACGGTACAGCAGTGTCAATGTAAACAACAACTTGGCATTCCCAGAGTTTGTATGCGCTAAAATATTTGGATTAGATATGCGTCTCATCCCAACGTTAATCACATTATTCACATTTCTCACGTGAAGTCATTACCACTTACGACACCCTCTATTTTATTCCCCTACTTCTCTTCCATTGTTCAGCCCCAAAGTAAAGCAAGATATTTGGTTCAATAAAAATTGTTAAATTTTACAATTAATAAATTTTAAAATATTATTTTTTAACAGTATTTTAAAATTAAAATCGTTGATAGAAGATTCAAATCCACTTCTATCTCTTCCTAACTTTTTTATTTTTGTTTCACAGGATTGAACTCTTCCCCGTTAAAATCTTTGATGCTTTTTTTTTTTTGTACAAAAAAAAAAGTGTCAGTTAGACTTAAATTGAAATATTTAAAACATTTTAAATACTGTCAATTTTAAATAAAGAAAGAGAGTCTTAACATTTGATTCATGGACTCTCTGTGTGTCACTAGATGTGAGTGGCTCAGGGAAAGGGGGGACAGAGTAGAAGAAGAAAAGAAACTTAAAAGTTTCTAAAAGCAAAGTTTAATCTTGATTCTTGAATGCCCTAGTATAATGAAGCTTAAATATATTTATACTAATTCTAGATGAACAAAGTCACATGGACATAATAGAAAAATATTGTAAGCACATGGGCGTAGTTGAAAGAGGATGAATCTGACAGTTTAGGAGGTGCATGTAATAGCAGTCATTGTGGACTCTTTAATATATGTGTATGTGGGGAGGTTGAAAATAGAGCATAAGTGCTAGCTCAAGTTGCGGCTGTGGAAGTGAGTATTTTTTTTATTCATAAGTAGATGCAAATTTCATTACCATGAAAATCAAAAGGGAATTCCTTATTAAGACGTCATATAAAAAGAGTTAAAACCACACAAAATTAGAATATGCAATTGTTTATAAAAATGTTTGCTTATACCCCTAGGGGTTAGGGCTACCAACAAACTCCTCTAAACCCTAACATAAAAGGAGTTTCCAAAAGAAGAAGATACACTTAATCATCTATAAAAATATATTTCTAAATATACGTAGATGTCTTCTTCTTTTTTCCCCCTTTGTATTTGACATTTTTTTTAGGCTAAAAAATTCTGTAAATTAGACTCAAATGTAATTATTAGCACTTGCATGAGCGTTTTGGTAAAATAGTAAATAACTTTATCTTTCCAACAGAATTGACCAGCAAAGGATTCAAATCTGTTTCTACTCAAAATTCCCCCCCTTATGAATGCAGAAAATAAACGCACTAGCGTACAAACAATAATGAAAACATTCATGGCAGTATTCTTCATTCACATCTGCAGTAATCATTTAGGTGAATAATAAATGAAACTTCGAATGAAATTAACGTGGACCACAATTTTGAAAGAGAAGACTCGTATATATATTTTTTTATATATTTATTGTAAAGTTTTTTATTCAAAATAGAACATGTGTAAAAGTGTTTTAAAAGATCAATCATACATTAATGAGTTGCAAAAAATATCAACTTTTTTTTTTAAGATCATACACTTATTGTCAAGTAAAAACTACACTAATAGAGAAGATAAAATAAAGTAAAAATTAAAAATACAAACAAATTTAACATGGTTTATCTATAGGCAAAGAAAAAATCTTTTTTAATTTTTAGGCAAAAGTGTTAGATATAATACAGTACAATAGAAATAAAAAATAAACATATATAATAAAATACATATTTACTCTTTAAATTAAATCGCTCTCAAGTCTATTAGTCATTGTCTTATAGGTTTTTAAATTTTTTTTTTTTGGGATTGCGTTTTCAAAATATATCGAGTTAAAACATAATCTGATTTGTTACATAATTTAAAGTACTCAACAATGTTCTAATTAAGTTTTTTCCAATTTTGAAATATAAGCTGTGAAAACGGAAAACTAAAGCAAATGGTTTGGTAAAAACTGAAGAATGTATAGGGAGATGTTTGGATGATGGGAAAATGGATTCTCAATTTGAAATGAGGACGTGTTGCATTGAATTGAAAAACATGTAACGAAAATAACTTTTGAATGTTTAGTTTCTGTCTCACGCAGTTTTCAAACAGTACGAGAGGCATTTTTGACATTTATGCAGTACGCACATGCCCCTTTCTAAATTTTGACCATGTTTCTCATTAACGTCAATCACTGTAGCCTCATTTCAACAACTTCCATGATGCAAAACCATTCTTTTCACTTTTTAATTTTTTAATCTTTTACTAATACAACTTCTTCATTCTTCATCGGAGTTCAAAAGGCATCAATTCAATTCCACTTCTCTTTTTGGTTAAAACCAGTGAATGGAATAATCAGCATTGTTAACTTTTTACCCATTTTGTTTCTTCAGCCTAACCCCAACAAATTAGTTTAATTAGGACTTGAATCTGAATCTGTAGTAATTCGTTTAACTACATATTACATGTTTCGTTTTACGATGAAACCAAATCTTTCAAGTTAGTATTAGTCTTTTGGTTTTTTGTCCCCCAGCACAGGTGAAAACTTTGTCCTTTTTTTTTTTTTGGGGTAAGGGGGTTTCCTGTTCCATGCAATGAAACAATTTTACTATGGTTCATCAAAGTGAGAAGTTGTTAACAAGAATTGAAGGTAAAATCATGGTTCTTAAAATTAGATCAAATTGGTCGATTTGACTGAAGTATTGGTGAATCAGTTAGATCTCTAATTTAATTTAAACTTATGAATCAATAAATATTGAAATCAATAAAAAATCAGTCAAATCGATTTCGAATCGAGTAAATTGGCCAATTGAACCAATTTTTTTTCTTTTGTAATTTTTACTGAGTATCATTATATATTTTTAAATACTAATTCAACTATAATTTAACTATAGTCTAATTATTAACTTTTAAACTGATATATTGACTGAATCCATTTTCGGAAACTTTTTTAAACTAAAAGGTTTGTTAACTTGCAGTAAACTGAGGCATTGGAAAAAAGAAATGATTGTACAACAGTACCATCTTATTGTGATTTACAAAAAGAATACAATCCCACTACACTACCTATCAGGTTACAAGTTGTTTGAGTTGTATGCTTGCAGAATTTAGCAGCAAAATTTTACCAATTACATACAAAGATGAAGACTTTAAAAGCCATAAAAATGAATGACAGTCTAAATTAATATGATCTCTTGAGATTATTAAAATCTGAGTCTACGCAGTCCATGCCAGCCCTGTAAGGATTCAGAAGTTTGAGAAGCTCAGTGGCTTTGAACTTGGTTTCATCCCCACATCCAACCTGCAACACCAACAATAGCTTCTGAAAGGCTCCAACTTGCAGTGCCTCTATCAGAACTCTTCCTTCGTCTTTCTCTCCATTCTTGGATAGCCTCCATATAGCAGAAACAGAGGAGTCTGTGGCCATGGCTGAAACTCGCAGTATTTTCTTCACCAATAAAGGAACTGTGAGGGCGTTACCGCCAGCTTTTTCTCTGCCTTCTTCACAGCTGCAAAGTGAATCCAAGATAGCCAAAGCCTTCTCACAAAGGCTTCTCTCTGAGTCAAGGAGGATCTCCAGCAATGAAGAAACCAACCCAAGTTCTATGAATTTCAATCTCATCTTCTCACCTGAAGAAGTAGGAGATGAAACCAAGTAAAAGACTACAGCCAGTGAAGCTTTTGTTATGGTTGGACTGATTCTTTTGGTGATGAAGCCCACCAATAGTTCGTTGACTCCTTCAATATCTGCTAAAGCCTCCAGATTCTGCTCATCCCCAAAAGAAAGAAGCTCCCTTAAAGCAACAATGGACTTCTCTTTCCCTGCAAGATCTTGATGCTTCAGAAACCACACCATGCAACGTAACGAAGCTTGAGACCCCAAAGATTTCTGGGCTTCCATTTGAAGCGGGAACATCCAATTGAGAGCAGACAGAATCTCTTCCAACACACTTAAGTTCTTCTCAATAGAATCATTCGCAAACGAATCAAAAGCAGAGGCCAAAGCACCCGTGGCTCCATTCTCAACGATACACTTTCTATTTCTCTCGCTCTCTTCACCCCACCTCTCGATTTTCTGGACCAATTCCAGACACCCATACTGATCCAAACGCCTCGCCGAAGATTTCACGTTGAGAAGAACCTCGGCGACTTGGATTGGGGAAATGGGGATTCTGGGGGTGGGGATTCTTTCGACCCCGTATTGTCGGTTGTCGACGCACCAATCTTGAATCATCATGCGAAGGGTGTGATTGGGGATGAGATCGAAGTTAGTGAGAATCTGATTGGTGACGGGGCATGTGATGTTGCCTTCAAGGAACCACCTTTCGATGTTGTCTCGATCGTAGGTGATGCCGGTGGATAATGTGACGGGATCTTTCATCAAATCGAGCGAAACTGGGCATCGGAAGTGGTTGGGAACCACAATCTCGATGGTGGGTTTGCCGGTGCGGCGGCCGGTCTTCCTTCTTCGCCATCCGAGTACCATTTGCAGAGAATGAAATCTGGGAGAAGAATAGATTAAGGTTTGTTAAAGGGAAAGGGAAGGCTTTGTGAGTTTGAAACTTGGTGGAAGAATATTGATGGGTCTGAGAATATATATGGGGTGGCTCATAGTTGTACTGTGTATCCGAGTCTGATTTCATACCAAGATGTTCAAAGTTTGGACCCCAAAAAAAATTGAGGAATGAGGAGAAGCATTCAAATTGACGAGTAAGACGGAGAGAGAGAGAGAGAGAGAGAGAATGGGTTTTGTTTAGTACGAGTGAGGATTTGAATATTGACCATTCAAGATTTGAAGAACTTCATATCTAAACCGTCAAACTGGGGAACGGGTAAAACAAAGCCCTCTCTCTCTAAATGGGCTGATTGAACCAAAGGATTTGAATTTTTAAAATTTTCAAATTTAAAATATCCCACTTTGAGAAAAATAAACCTCAGACTCAAAAGATTCAAATTTGAGACTTGCTCTTGTTCAAATTTTGGGATTTATATCAGACTTTATTTATAAAATAAATTATTTATACCATCTGATCAAACGACTCAAATATGTTAAATGATCCAAATCACAAATTTTGAATATAGGTAACTATCATCCAATTTTTTAAGAGTGTCATCAAATTTTTTTATAATAATATAATATTTAAAAGGAATTTTAAAAAAACTCAATTATATATAATCTGTAAAAATAAATATTTACCTATTTTCATTTCAATAATAAATAGAAAACACCCCTTACCATAATAAGAAAATAAGATCGAAATTGGATTCGTCTTTTTTTTTTTTAAATTCTCAATCAAACTAGTAATTTCTTAGTATTTTAAAAAACTGATTGAATTTAAAATTTATACCTAAATTCTGAAAATTGAACACAAAAAAAATAGAAAGAAAGGGCAAAGTAGCGACGAGTGTTGAAGTTGAACCAGATGACACGTTTTCCACTTACGAATAAGACCAACAGTCCCTCAAACCTTTTTTTCATATATTTCCACGAGTATTTTTTTTATTAGTTTAATTTTTTTTTACATTTGTTGTGTTTTAGAATAATATTTTATGGATTTTTTTTACATTTGTACTATTGATTTTCATAATTAACAGTTCAGATTTTAAGATGATATTTTTTAAAAAAATTTAAAAAAAAACAATACCATGAAATTTAGACCATTCAAAATCAACGGCTCAAATGAGACAAGTACCCTACTTAACTTTTAAAGCGAAACAGGGATCCATTTCCATGAAATACTCGTTTGTCTTTGAAATTATCTGAATAGAGTTAATATTTTTTAATTAATCTTAATAAATACAACAAATAATTAACATTACATGTTTTCAAAAAAAATATATTAACATTATCATGAAAAATATTTGAAGAAAAACCCCCCCACAAAAGATATGATTAAATTGGTGTGGGAATTATATATTTTGTTATGCATTAATTAGGAAGTAGAGAATGGGTGGATACCTTCAATTATGGGTTATTATTTGTTATTAATTTATTTATATGAGATCTCATGATTAGTTTATTTACTATTGGATGTGAACCCAACCCAAGATCTTAATTCAATAGTTGTATCTCATCTTCAATGTGAAGTAACTTTTAAAGATCTATATGTTCATACAAAAGGTTACTTCTCAATTTAATGTTTACTGTTGAATGTGTTTTTCTTCATGCTCTTTTTGTTATCTACTATCATCTATTGATAATTTCAAGCTTTTCACTTTAACTACTGAATGTGCTTTCCTTCATGTCCTCTTTATTATCTATTGTCATGTGCTAACAATTCCAAATTTGACTGCTGAATATGCTTCCTTCCATGCCTTCTGTATTATCTACTGTCATCTGCAGATAATTCTAAATCTTCCACTTTGATTGTTAAATGTGCTTCCCTCCATGCATTTTCTGTCATCTAATGTCATCTACTGATAATTCCAAATATTCTACTTTGATTGTTGAATGTGCTTCCCTCCATACTCTCTCTATATCTACTGTTATTTGCTAAAAATTTTAAGTCTTTCACTTTGACTACTGACTGCTGAATAAAACATTTGACTACTGTCATTTGTTATCTTCTGCCTCTGCCTTTCTTGCAATTTTGACTTCTCTGAGCAAACATTATAAAATGATTTTCGAGAAGCAAACATAATAAAGAAACGATTATGCAGTATGCATTGAGATGGAAGACAATGAATTTTATTTGGTTAAGGGAGAAGGGCAATTTAAATTTTTACTGTACATCTAGAAAATGGGGCTTCTATTGTCAAAAGAGAATTCCATGAAGGCAAGACCATTGCTCTGAGTGACTCCTTCAGCATACGTGATTAGTTTATTTACTATTGGATTTGAACCCAACCCAAGATCTTAATTCAATAGTTGTATCTCATCTTCAATGTGAAGTAACTTTTAAAGATCTATATGTTCATACAAAAGGTTACTTCTCAATTTAATGTTTACTGTTGAATGTGTTTTTCTTCATGCTCTTTTTGTTATCTACTATCATCTATTGATAATTTCAAGCTTTTCACTTTAACTACTGAATGTGCTTTCCTTCATGTCCTCTTTATTATCTATTGTCATGTGCTAACAATTCCAAATTTGACTGCTGAATATGCTTCCTTCCATGCCTTCTGTATTATCTACTGTCATCTGCAGATAATTCTAAATCTTCCACTTTGATTGTTAAATGTGCTTCCCTCCATGCATTTTCTGTCATCTAATGTCATCTACTGATAATTCCAAATCTTCTACTTTGATTGTTGAATGTGCTTCCCTCCATACTCTCTCTATATCTACTGTTATCTGCTAAAAATTTTAAGTCTTTCACTTTGACTACTGACTGCTGAATAAAACATTTGACTGCTGTCATTTGTTATCTTCTGCCTCTGCCTTTCTTGCAATTTTGACTTCTCTGAGCAAACATTATAAAATGATTTTCAAGAAGCAAACATAATAAAGAAACGATTATGCAGTATGCATTGAGATGGAAGACAATGAATTTTATTTGGTTAAGGGAGAAGGGCAATTTAAGTTTTTACTGTACATCTCGAAAATGGGGCTTCTATTGTCAAAAGAGAATTCCATGAAGGCAAGACCATTGCTCTGAGTGACTCCTTCAGCATACGTGATTAGTTTATTTACTATTGGATTTGAACCCAACCCAAGATCTTAATTCAATAGTTGTATCTCATCTTCAATGTGAAGTAACTTTTAAAGATCTAGATGTTTATACCAAAGACTACTTTTCAATTTAATGTTTACTATTGAATGTGCTTTCCTTCATGCCTTATTTGTTATTTACTGTCATCTGCTAACAATTCCAAACCTTTCACTTTGACTGTTGAATGTACTTCTCTTGATGCCCTCTTTGTTATCTATTGTCATCTACTGACAATTTCAAACCTTCCACTTTAACTGTTGAATGTGTTTCCTTTCATGTCCTCTCTGTTATTTACTGTATCTGTTGATAATTTCAGACTTTCTACATTGACTGTTGACTGATGAATAAAATACTTCCCTCTCTACCACCCAGTCCACCAGTTTATCTTCTACCTCTATCTTTTATGCAATTTTGACTGAAGTTTAAAACATTTTGTTCTCCATCGATTTGATCTCTTCCAATTCTCTTTTCTTTCTCTTTTGCTCTCTTCTATCTCTTAGCATTTTCCCTTCTTCTTTTGATGTGATATCTTGTCATTTTCAAATGAAAATTGAGCAAACAGCAAGAAAGCTTTGTGAGAGTGAAAGGGCTCATCGCTTTTCAGATCCTTAGCGTTGGCCTTCGACAAGTTTGGAAAGCCCTTCATAATCCTCAAAGGACATGAACAAATGACTCTTGTGAAATTTTAATATGTGAAGTAACCCAGTTTTTCAACAATTGATCATCAAAGTTGTTAGCTCACTCACGCCAAAAATAGTCACGCCAATTTATGCGCAAAGTGGATACTGGAGAAGTTTGTTGATAACATGCATTAAGGATTGAAAAATATGGTATATTGAAAAAGTCAAGTAATGGGAGATAGTGAGAGATAGTTGAACGTGAATAGTGGAGATAATATCTCCTGTAACCTTTTTCAAATATATATTTTTTGAAAAATATAATATAAAATTAATTTAATTAAAATCACAATAATACTTTTGTAACAGTCAGATTAGTGTTAGATAAAAATAAGAGTTATTTAAAATTATTAATTCACTTGAAAATTAATAGATAAAAATTGCAGCTAAGACTTGTTCATATAAATATGAAAATAATTAAAATAATTTAATTATTTTATTTCAAAAAAGTATAACCAAGTTCATTATTTATGAACTTATTATCACATTCACATATATATATATATATATATATATATATATGACCTTTTTAGTTTTAATCAATGTGGTATTTGATAATACTTTTTTAAAATATACACTTTAAATTCAAATTTTCTTTTTACTTTATAATATTCTTTTCTTATTTAGTTATAGTGGATTTTGTATTTTCCATATATGACAATGTCCTGAGCATATTTATGTGTTTTGATTGCAAATTTTGGTTTTCATTCTAGTTCAAGATTTACCTAAGAATCAATGAGCTGTTTAAGAGATCATAATAATTTAAATTAATAACGGAGAATTTTCTTTTCTTTGATTTGACTCATTCGTTTCCTCTATTCTCATCAAGCCTTAAGCTCTATTTAGTAGAAATTATGCTTTACTTTCTTATAGAAGGTAATTAATTATATTCAGACTATAAGAAAGTTAGACCTGGCTATTATAATCAGAAATATCTTTGACTTTTTTCGCACTTAAATCTCTTCTTCAAATAATCTTAAACTTTCAGTAGGATTCTATAGTTTAAGTGTATCAAATCTCGTTGGCACTTAAATTTAAATGAGATGTCACTTTAGTTTAATCTCCTGAATAGATTTTCATGGTTGTATATTTGATAAGATTTGTTTACTTAACAACGTTGCTTCTATTTTAAAATATATATTAATTGAAGATGTGTAATAAAAGATTATTGGTTTATTGGTTATACATCAAAATAAAAATAGAAAATATTGTAATTAAGAAAGTCATGACGCGTTATGCCACATGAAGAAGGAATGGACAAAAATTAAATAACAAAAGTCATATAAAACAAATCTCCAACAATTTAAACAGCAGAAATCGGTGATTTTCTTATTAGTTATTACAAAGGGATTTTGGTGATTGTGGGAATTCTTGTGTTCTCAATTTTGGTGAATTTGACTTCGACTCGTATACCATTATTTATGATCATCCAACTAATGTTAGATTTTGTTATATTTTGAAATTTAAAAATAACAATAATTTGTATTCTCATGACATATTGGAAGCTAACCTTGTCACAAGCTGAAATTTTTCTTACTCATACCTGTGTGGTACCTAATTTATTTACAACTCAATATGAGGACTCGGTCTAACTTAACTGATCTCTCAAATAAAACAAAATAAAATAAGAGAGTGGTACGCCAAAAGAGACAAGAGACTAAGAAGAAAATGCTTAAAATACTTAAGAAAAATATCTTTGTATTACTTTAAATGATTTTACAAGTGAATTCACTCTTGAAATTTTGTTTGAGCAAACGATCCTTCTACTTATTTATAAGTTTCATCATCCACCCATACTTTATAAAAGTTGTACAAGTGTCGCTTAATGGATGATTAAGATTATATATCTAAAAACTTCTCACCTACTTAAAAAAATTCTCTAGAAAGATCTCCATAACCCTAAAAATATCTAGACAACCCTAGAATTATTCTAGAATCATATACGGTGTTCTAGTTACATCAAATAAATACAAGAATATACAAAAATTCTCAAAAAAATTTTATGTAAACTCCATGTCAAGTACTTTGTACGTGACAATGTGCTTTAATTGATACTCTTTGTTTTTGTATTTGTTTTAATTTTTTGGAGGTGGGAGAGGCAAAAGGTTTGACTTTGTTGCTTGTGAAATAAGACAGGTAGAATATGACGCGATGGGCATGATGACAATGAGCTTTTCGCAGCCGCGCTTCTCTCTTTACATTCAACTTTTGAGAATAAAAAGAATAATTATATAGTTAGTAAATACAAATAATGTTATTTTTAGTTTATTAGGCTAAATATATGGTGAAATATCAATGTTTTGTCTTTTAAAGGTCACATGTTAAACAAATTTTGGCTGAAATGAATGCAACTGTATTATTTTTTTGTTAGAAAAAGATAATTGTAATATATCTTTCAAGTAGGGCAGGGGATTATAATTTGTCAAAATAGAAGAAAGATGGAATTTAAATATCAAGAATAATTTACTTATTTACTTTTTTTTTTTAGTTTGATTGTTAGATCGATTTTTTAATTTATTTAGTATTAAACTTCAAGAAGTAGTAAGGATAAGATTTAGTCCTCAAAACTAATATATTACATGTTAATCTCTTTATCAATTGCTCCAACTGTCAAAAGAACTAGACCCAATAAGTTTAATATTTTTAAAAATTAAAGCTAAATAAATCTAACAATTTAGGAATAAAATTATTACAATTTAGGTAGAATACTTGCATTGAATGAATTAATGAAAATTGGAGTGAAATTTATAATCAGCATTTTTTTATTGATTTCTAACCGTTTCAATTAGATACGAAAAATGTACATTATTTGCCCCCAAAAAAATGTGCATTAAATTTTAAATTAAAATGGTTTAGCATAGTAAAAAAGAAAATAGACCAAAGATAACTGACATTTTTTTTTGGGAGACCCATAAATTCAGTTTGAACACTATAATTCCTCTTAATAAGGATTTCTTTCAACTTTATATCGGGGCTCCAGTGTCAGAGTGGGATGCTGGGATATGAATATTTTACACCTCAACAGCGTCCAGCGTCCACTGTCATGTGCCACAATAGATATGATAAAATGTATATATATATATATATATTTAATAAAGACGTAAAGATCAAACAAGTTATTAATAAATCATCAAAATTCATGGCATGTAAAGCTGTTGAAAGTAGGATAGATGATTTAGTTTATAATGGAAATGGTGATTAAAGCATGACTTTCAGAGTGTCACTACGAAGAAATATTAATGACACTCGACTGGAAAAATTACTGCCTTTTTCTTCATTTAAAACTGAACATATCATCAATATATATTCTGTACAAACAACAAATCAGCCCTAACCCTCCCCGGCAAATTAGCTTATTGATGGGGATAAAAAAATCATTCTGAAACCGATCAGGAACATCCTAAAAGCAAAACAAAACACAATACTTGACATCGCCCAAACTGACCTCCCCTGTACTTATTAAATGCAATGCTCCGATGAAATCATTTTGGAGCTGAGATTCTCCTCTGCCCATAATTTAATCTTCCAGATCACTTGCCTATGGAGAGCTGCCAAGGTTGCAGATTCATTCTTGTCTAATGAACGGTGAAGAACTCATTTCTGTACTGTAAAATGATTCTTCCGCATTGATTTCATATACTTCATCATCCTTCTCTTCATACCATTTGATGACTTCCCTAATGAATTTGAAGGCTTCATCGACTGAGGCACGCTCCCAACCCCGTGTGTGCCACACGAACAACTTCTGACCAGTTATGGAACAATAAAGCTCCTTGAATCTCACCGCAACATAGTAAAATGCTTGGTGTGCTAGGGCATGATTATTGTGATGGGGTCTAACAGGACAAAAGTCCTGGAACCACTCACAAGTTGACAAAGGAACTTTGTTTATCTTTTCTTCCAAAACATCATATTTATTCAACAGAAGTACAAATGGGGTATCTTTAAAACAAGGGTACCTCACCAGACTCTCAAAAAGATCTTTGCTTGCAAGCATTTTGTTGCAAAGATGGCCAGAACTATTAACCCACATTTGTTCGTAGTCACTCAGGGCAACACAGAATATCACTGCCCTCACATCTTCAAACATATCCAGCCATTTGCAACCATCACGCAGTCCCTTTGAAGGTATTCGAATCAGTTGATACCTGAGCCAAAGGAAAATAAGCAGACATTATAAAATGATTTTCAAGAAGCAAACATAATAAAGAAACAACTATGCAGTATGCATTGAAATGGAAGAGAACGACTTTTACTTGGTCAAGGGAGGAGGGCAATTTAAGTTTTCACTGTACATCTCGGACATGGGGCTTCTATCGTCAAAAGAGAATTCCATGAAGGCAAGACCATTGCTCTGAGTGACTCCTTCAGCATATAATATGTCCTTTTCAGAAGGTTCATACTCATTACTTGATATTTCTATCGCCTGCACAGGATCATCGATCACATACACTTAGCCATTGAGATAAGCATGTTCTTTTTAAACAATGAATTAGAGACAATACATTTAATGAAATGGAAATTGTAGCAAAAACCAGATTAAATTGGAAAAGAGCAAGTCAACTCCAATCCAATGATAAAATAATCAGATTAGACAAAGGGTCGAACATTCATTTTATTATACAAGCTAAAATTTAGATTGACCAGATATAAGGAGTTATTCAAAATATGATTATGATCTCAACATTACAGAAAATTTTGGACATTCTTTCAAAGATGAAATAGTTCTCAACCTTTGGTCCGTAGAAATGTTGGCATAAAGGCAATGAAAGTGTGCATAGTAAAAAAAAAAAAAAGATTGGACCAAATTACACTCTCCTTCTTTAAGAGATGCTCAATTTATATCGCCCTCCCCTCTTTTCAAAAATAAACACAAACCTCCCTAAAGCCTAAATATGACTAAAATACCCTCAATTATAGTATTACTTTCTTTTATAAAAAATAAAACTTAGTTAAAAAAATCTTTTTCAAACTTTTATTTCATCAATAGTATTTGTTGTGTTCAAAACTATAAATTTAATTTATATGATTATTTTTATATTGATCAAAGTTATATATATAATATTTGTTATATTATATAAATAATTGATATAAGGGTATTTTTGCCAGAATAGGTGTAAGCGTGTAATTGTAGCTTTATTTTGTTACAGGAGGGGTTAGTGTGGTGTATATGTTGGTTTTAGGCAAGGGCCATGTAATTTGGGTATCTCTCACGGGAGGGGGGCGTAATTTACTCAAATAATTAATGAGTTTGATATTAACGTTTGCATGCACTATACACAAACAAAAAACACGTCCTTGGAAGCCATTTCAATTCTATAAACAGCAAGACTACAGAAGAGGTTGTGTCACATGTTGAAAATGTAACGCACCTCCACTAAAATAACACTTTCTGTTGGCCCTGTGTCCTTATTCAGTTCTAGAACCATGTAAGATACTACCCTAACTGAAAACATGTCAAGGGCAGTTCTTGAAAATTAGTTAAAGACATCTTAACCAATCACCAAGTGCATCTATTGGAGACTTTTGGCTCATTTAGAATTGCATGAAAATGCATAATTATTTGTTCATATGATAAACCTCTTGTCATTCATATCAATCTTGGATAATTTAACATGATCAGCCATTCATTACCCGTGAAGAAAAAATAAATTTTTGATGATAATAGGATTGTTAATCTTATTTTACAAATTTCTCACCCTATGTTTAGTGTTTTGTTGATATATTTTTCTCTTAGCTTTTCATAGATTTTTTATTATATATCTCTTTCTATAAACTTATTCATATTTCCAATAGTTAATGTACCTATCTATGATGCAAGTGAGCCCTATCAACTGGTACTTGCTATCTAGTTCCTTCAGGGACCTCCAGTACAGCAGTACTCAGGATCCAATCCTTTGTGTCAAAGAACCAACTAATCTAATAGGTTTATCAGTAGCCACATACCTGATAATTTTGTTTTAGACACAATGAAAACCGCATTGTGTGACAAAATTAATCTTATATTTAATGACAAAATTTGCTTATTGTGTGCGTTTGGGTAAAGAGCTTAATTAAGTGTTTATACAATAAGTGTTTATCATATAAGCGCTTATATATAAGTTATTTCTACAATTGAAGAGTTTATAAGGACAAACTTCACATAAGTTATTTACAGCTTATTTTCATAAATTTTTCAGAATGGCATATGAAAATAGTTGAAAACAATTTATAGGCATGTTATAAACTATTTCTTTAAGTTTTTCCAAACACGTACATAAGCATTTATGCTATAAGATAAGTCAGATAAGTTCAAAATAAGCTCTTCCAAATACACCTTAAAAGCTTATGCTAAAGCTTCATGAAAGAGTAAATCTATCACTTGCTTCGTACACAATAACAATATTACAATATGTTCTTAAAACATTCCCAATTGGCGTTGCCTTCTACAGGCAACCACCTCAAAAAGTAATTGTATGGTACCAACAAATACATCCCATGGGACAGGCGAATCTGATTGACCAATCACTTGGACCAGCATCTATTTAAGTCCATAAGAAGTTCTTTCATTACTCTCAAAGTGTTGAAATATATTCTAACCCATCAATGCTTAAGTTCTTTATGTATGAAAGCTAAAAGAACATTTTAAAAGAACTTAAATCCTAAATTTCCAACAGAATTGAAAAGACGGCTCTAGAAGATTATTCCTAAGCAACTAAATTTTTACATTTACATATTAGAGCTATTATCGACCCATATAATTTTCCTATTTGGGTCTCTTTTTTACCATTTCCAGAGAAGTTTTATTTAACTCTCAAACCTATATAGCATTTAATTTTCTTTATTTTTGTATAATAATAATAATAAAGGGAGATAAAAATAAAAAAAATAAATTAGTTCACAGAAACTCTTAGCCTAGATGACATTAACTCCAGCAAGGAAAAAAGTTAAATACAAAAATAAAAATCAGGGCAAAACTTGAGAGACAATTTATTCTACTCTCCCACTATGTTGAGTTTGAAAAGGGTAGTATGGCAATTATTTGGTATCTCAGATAATCATAGAGAAGAAATATATGAGAAAACAACAATTGTTGAATACTTAACAAGGTTTAAAACTATATACTAAAGGCATACCCGATCCAAGAAATATTTAGCAACATCAGGAAGGTTATGCAATTCCTCTCTTCTCTTGTATGTTTCCTGAACAGCAGGGTCTCTCCAGATCTCATCTACCATAGGTGCATACTCTCGCGTAGCAGCAGGGAAGAAAGCCTCCAAGTCTCCCGTAGCCATAATATCCAGCAACCAGTCAGAAAAATGCTTGAACCTTGGATTGATTGAGTAAATGCACGGCTTATTTTCATCAGCTACTGTTTCTGCTATCAATGCCACAGTAAGGTTCTCTCACCAGCTTTTTCATAAACATTAAGAAAAGATAATTCAACTTATCTATAAAATTCATTAGAAATCAAGAATGAAGTATGATAGGTATTGAAAATTGTCAACTAGAGACACTAGCTATACAATATAACATGGTTTTTTTACCCTGGTTGCAAATAATAGACAAGAAATAGAAAGAAGCCTTACCAAGACAACAAATGTCAAATAACCATACTTTAATGTTATTATATGCTACAACATAACAAAAAGGTTATTGTCCAAAAGTGGCCTTTTCTGGACAAATTAAGTCAGGGCCAAATGAAACACCTCTATTCCTACTTTACTTTTTCCACCATAATCAATATGATTTTTTTTAATAGAAAAAGAAATATTATTAAGAAAGAAAGAGGGATACAAAGAAATAGAAAAAGAGGAGACAAGGGGAAAAAGGAGAATAATATATCCTCCTAGAAAAACAGAAAAGAACAGAAAAGGAAACAAAAAGCCTAAAAACAAGGCTAGTACAACAAAGCTTTCCAATCTCTATAACCATTTTCAAAGGGCTACCTTTTAAAAAAGACCATTAGCCGAAACCCATAAAGAAGCAATGAAATGAACTCTATCCCACAACAGTTGAGAAGGAAGAAAACTTTGTTTAAACACCCTAGCATTTCTCTCCAGCCCAAGACACCAAACAGTCGCAAACATTGCCGCCTTCCACAAAATCTTATTCTCCTTTCTCAAACCAAAACCCGAAAAGTTAATGTCAAAAAAGGCACCAAGATCCATGGGGCAAACCCAACACTCTTTAAAGAGACCAAATAATCTGTTCCATATCACAATGTAAATTAGTCTCTGAGTTCTGACGCAGATTATTAATACTAATTCTATTGAGCAAAGCAATCCAAACAAAAGCCTTCACCTCTGAAGGCACCTTCACTTTCCAAAATAACTTTTTGAAAGGGGATACCACGCGATGGTTACAAGTCAAAAAATTATAGAAAGAGGCACAAGTGTAGGAACCAGAGGAGTCCAAATTCCACAATCACTTATGAGGGAGAGACGAGATGCAGAACGGAGCCAAAATTTCCAGCATCGAAGAGACCTCACCCACCAGTCTATCATTTAAATTTATGGAAAAACGAAAATCCCAAGGAAGAAAGATCCCCTTCAGATCATAAGAAATCAACAATTAGTGCATCATGCAAAGAAGACAAGGAATAGAGACGAGGGAACCTTTCTTTAAACGGGATATGACCAATCCAACAATGTTCCCAAAAGCGGAAACGGGCTCCATCTCCAACACATAAAGACAACATAGGAGAAAAAGAAAAAATATACTTGAGAGATCGCCTTCTAGGGACTTGCATGCTTAACGACATCTCCCGAGTTAGTATCTCAACCATCCAGATGTAAACCAAACTTGGCTTTAATCACCTTATGCCAGAGGGAATCCAGCTCCAAAGGGAAACGCCAAAGCCACTTAGCCAAAACAGAGGTGTTTTTAGAGACCAAATTACCCAAACCCAACCCTCCATATCTACGGCAGACCTCCCAACTAACTAAGTGAGTCCTTTTACTCTCCCCACCATCTGACCACAGTATGAGTTATAATGTATTGTTCCAATTTGACAATAATTTGGGACAAACCACATATTGATAAATTAATTAGGATAGAAGTAAATTTGTCGGT
This sequence comes from Biancaea sappan, assembly GCA_037074585.1. Classification (NCBI taxonomy): domain Eukaryota; kingdom Viridiplantae; phylum Streptophyta; class Magnoliopsida; order Fabales; family Fabaceae; genus Biancaea; species Biancaea sappan. Next base: position 902,753 of record CM073492.1, on the reverse strand, counting down.
GCCTTAATAAAGTAAACTTGAGATGCAGATGATATATGTTTTCTCAAGCATAGTATATCAGAGTTGCTGCCTCTTTTAATAAATAAATGATAAACTGCTATTGCCACCCAACACAGGACATTGAGGTACTGATCATTGATAAATGAATTTAACAGAGTAAAGATTTGGAAAGTGTTAGAGATTGTAATAAAATTAGATTTCACTTAACAATTTAAGCTTTTTTCAAGTTGTACTTGACATGGTATCAAAACCTCTATAACCATGGTCTAGAGTTTAATCCTTGCCACTCTTTTTCTCTTAATTAAAATTAAGTTTCAGCATAAGAAATGGTGAACCTAAGCTCTTTCCATGCTTCATGCCCAATGAGCCTTCCAACCAGGGGGCTTATTAAATATTATAATATTCCCGTGCCTTCACATGATATAAGAAATCACTTCACATAGCCTTTTTTCAGTTTAGCTAAGAGCCAAGCTTAGGCAAGAGTCCAGAATTAAGGAAAAATGAGATTGAAAGTTAGAAGCCAAAAAGTTTTAATAACAATTGCAGAGAAGTCTATAAAATTATTCCAGTCATCCAAGGAAGCTCATTCTGAAATATGCACCTTGTTCCCCTTTACCAACTGATAAATAATCATGTCCAAGAAAATGAAATAGTCTTCCCAGGATCCAACCAAACTGTGTTATTGTATTATTGTATTACTGTTTTCTGGAAAGCTCAGGCTGTGCCATCATTCTTCATGCCAATAAATACATAAAAAACATAAAAGATAACAATAATTTTTACAGACACCTCCCCGTCAATGTCACATCAATTCTATAGTAATTTCACTTTAACCCATACCAGTCAACGAACTCAACTTTCATAATAAACTTGTTTATCCTTTTATTTCAAAGGGCATGGACAGTAAATCAGTTACAAACATATGCAAAGTGATAGAATCAACAGTGTTGTGACTTTGGGTGCTTCATAAATGCTTGTTACTTGTAGACCAAGTTATGTAATAAAATGAATAGAATAATCAAGACCGAGTTATGCATGAGACAAGAAGACACAAAAAATAGCATACATCAAAATATAGTAGTGACGCTTCAACTTATTAATTAGAGCAAAATAACTAATGTAGAGAAGGAAGAAAGGAATGAAAGTAAAATTAGACCTGGCTCAGGCCCCTCTACATTTAAAGAAGCACATTCATCTTCTGCCAAGGCCTCCTCTTCAAATTGTTCTCGTCCTTCAAGGAGAATGCTGAGATACTTGTACATATTGCTTTGAATCATAAGCTTGATGTTTTGCAACTCTTCGATAGAAAACTTGTTGCCATATAAAAACTTGGCCTGTTCCATGAATAGGAAAGAGAATATTCTCATAATAAAATCATAGAAATCGTAAAGCTAGACACAAGTAAATAACTGGTACTATAACATAGACATAAAGTAAATAGATAAGAAGCCCTGAAGGAAATTATTGCAAGACGCAAAAAGAAAATGTGTGATAACACATGCACAAAGGAAATATTGTTTAATAATGGTTGCACCTTTTGGCTGCCTATATACATATAAGTCTAAATTCGTAAATCATAATTTCATACGCATTTATGTAAAAATTGACGCATATGTTTATGTTTCTGTAAACATCAAGATCATGAATGTACAGATTCAAACAAATCTATGCATAGATCCATTAGTACATCAGTATGTAAGCATGTATGGATACATATCACTTATACATAAACAAAAACATTGAAACATACCATATATATGTACATGTATATATTTTGTGAAAACAGATATAAACACGTGTTCAAGATGGAAGGTAATTGATAATAAAACAATCCACACATCTGAATCCTCAAAAAGTAAAATGCATCCATTATACTACTATGATCCACTACTAGTTAACTGTCCACCACCAGCCATTGCTCCAAATACTGAGCACATAGACTATGACCTGTCCTCCAAGTCCTATATCAAGAGGCGAAAAAAGCAGGTGACAACCAGACAAGCCACATTAAACTTAACACATAACACATAGAACACCATGCATACAAGCAAGAATGAGACAAAAAGAGGGACAGGAACATATGAACATGCCTGTTTAAAGAGAGTGGATGTTCCAGATCCTTCCATGCCAAACAACAAAAGTTTCTGAACTCTTCCATTCTCCAAATACTCAGGCACTGACCTTGTTGAATAGTTAGTTGAATTCTCATTCACCCCATGAGAATTATTGGGTGGTACAGGCAATGAGAACAATGAAGAAAGGAAACGAGTAGATGCCTGCCTACCATAAAACAAACCTCTATTGTATAAATAATCAAATCAAGATTCAAGACCAATACCTAAGCTTATATTAAAATTAGAGAAAAGGTAATTATTATGATCAGATAAGAAAGAACCTTTCCCCATATGTTCCCCTTTATATTGTTTTGGCCTTCTTCCTCATATGTTCCATCATCATAAACCCAGAAATGAGTATCTCGTGGACACTGTACATTTGCTATCTGAAATGATAGGCAGATTTGTTACAAATCAATAATTAGTGATAAAAAGCAACAATTTACCACCTAAAAATAAAAAGCAAGAGAGAGAGCTAACTATAGTTCAATGTGTAAATACTGGGAAATATATTTCAAGCCTTGAGTGATCTCTAATCTGAACAGTATGATATTTGAAACAAAAAAAAAACCAGAAAGATTTATAGCTTCTGTATTTATTTAGTTCATCTGTGTACGTATATAATTAGGGGAAAGAATTATTAATGTAAAAGATTCTTACAATGTTTCTTTCAAAACAAGCTTTCTGAGATCTCTCAATGCTAGCAATCACTGTTTCTTAGAAAATATAAAAAAGTACAGAAAAGGAAACAAGCATTAAACCAAAGAGAGCAGTACAACAACAACAACAACATAGCCTTATCCCACTAAGTGGGGTCGGCTACATGGATCGCACGACGCCATTGAGCTCTATCAATGACCAACACTTTAGATATCTCATTTACTAAAAGGTCTCGTTCAATAATTTCTCTAAGTGTCCTTTTTGGTCTTCCTCGACCTTTTTTCATAGGGCTCCAAACCATCTGCTCAAAACCAAAGAGAGCAGTAAAAACTGTAAAATACATTGTGTCCAACAGTAAAGACCCTAGATAGATATTGTAGGAATATATTAACAACCCAAATTTCAATAAACTACTATCAAACAATTAAGGAATCCATTAGTCCAAATCCTGGAAGCTGTATCTGTGATAGAAACTAAATTAGCAACAACTGGAAGGCCACAGATGCATTATACATTGTATAGAATTTAAAATAAGCTTTAAATGGCAGCATGTAATTCTAGTGGACTGACAATCAGGCATCTAAATGTTTAAACATGCACCTCTAACTGTGAAAGAACTTCTACAAAAAAGTTTCATATGCTTGTTCAGGATTTGATACACATGATTATTTTGATTGAAGATCTCCCTGCAGTTGCAGTATCTCCAGTCGACTACAAACTCCCGTCAATGTTTGATAATATTTAGTCTGTAACTGGTTTTAGAAAGCAAAGTTGGAAACTTAAACTCTTAGAGAGCATGGATTTTTATTCATTTGCATGCTGCTTTGGATAATTGATTGCCAATGAAATTAAGCAATTTTGTATTGGATAAACGGTCTCTGGGTTCCTGTATGGTAATGACAATGAGGGCATAATATGTGGCACTTACATAAAAAATCTTAATCGAGAGCCAGGCATAAACAACACGTACACTAACTAGAGTAGTTGGTATCTGGCCTTCATATCATTTATATGTTTTAACGTTTAATTTACAACAAAGTGAAGCCAAATGCATGGAGAAACATGATTACCTTTAACATTCTAAGCTCAATTTTTGTTATTTCTCGGCCATTCATGTAAACTCCTGTATTTCCCTTGCTTGCATCCATCTGAAGCTTGCCTCCAATATTTAGTTTTGAACTTATTATCTTATCAGGCTTCTCTCCCTCCTGAAATCCATTACTTAATTTAAGTATAAGAAAGCACAAACAATACAAGAAACAAATTACGGAAGAACCTTGCATCTCCAAACCAAAATTTCCATTTTCACCTTTCCCCAAAGTCCGGAATCTTTATCATACCAATATCTCCCGGGTTTTAACTTCTGAGGAGGCATCGGACAACCCAAAATCTCCGCCAATTCTTCTTGTTTTAACTGCCTTCCATTAACAATAAGCTGCTCTGGTCGAAGTTGATTCGCTGGGCACTCCTTTTCCGCCTTCATTATCTGCTTAATCTCCAGTGGACTACAAACTCTAGACAACATCCTAGAGCACTTGCCCAAACTCGACCTCTTCGACTCGTCTATGGGCTGCCCAATGCAGCTCACGCACTTACGGCCCTCAGGCATCGACCCCATTGCCTTAAGCACACAATTACTGCAATACCTTTTATCACACACCAAACACGCTTCTTTTTCCTTCAATCTATTCCCTTTCTCACATCTGCTGCAAATCCATCTCTTCTTCGACCCAGCCTGAGACTCGCGCACCACAACCGGCGACCCCACGGGCTCGGTGGCCACGGAACGCGGCGACGAACACCCATCATCCTCTTCATTCTCCGAATCCTTCGGCGTATTAAATGTCACAGTAGTAGGGCGCTTGGCTTCAATCGGGCCATCACCTCGGGAAACTGAATTCGGCGCTCGGGGCGACGACACAGTACTGGGCGCGCCCTCCGTAATTCCGTCTCCGGAATCCGAGTGATTTTCACCCTCCCCGTTCTGCAAATCCAATTGATTTCTCGAAACCGAAGACGACCTTTGACTCTCCACGGGACTACGCGCCTCTTTACCAAACGCACCGTTCCTGAAGCGATCGAACCTGGAGAACTTGGAATTTATCGGCATGACCACCGGAATTGAAGTATGATCGGAAACCGAAGCCACAGAATGAGCCTGAGACGGAGCCGAGGCGATATCCAATGGATCAACTCTGGGGACTTCATACGGAACGGGAGGGCCAACGTATTCAACTGCAATTGAGTAATCGAGGTGCTCTTCGTCGGGTAGAGGTGCACCAGCTGGCAGCATCCTTCGCAAGACCTCCTTCCACGTTTTGTCTTCTTCTGCTGCGCCTGCGTCTGAAGCCATTAGGCTGCACAGGAGAAGAAGTAGAAGAACGTTGTTGCTGGCGTTTGGCTGGTGAGAAAGGTCGGGAAAATGAGAAAGAAAAAATCAAAAAAATAGAGAGCACGAGAGGGAATCAATAGAAAGGTCTCATCAGAGAAAGAAGGAGACTGTGTGTGAATGTGTGAGTTGTCAGCTGCAGCTGAGAGTTGGCAGAAAGTAAACGGAGTCACTAACGGCTAACGTCCCCCCCAGTCCCAGCTTCCCAGGCCAGACGATTCCGTTACCTTTGACGTCATCATGACTCCTCTACCCTATCTCATCATTTTTTAAAATATGCTTTCAGTGTACACAATTTTGGTGCAACTAATTATTTACTATTCCTTTCTTTGCAGGGTCCTAATGGAAATTTAAAACCAAGTCTTCCCTTTTCTTTTCTACATTATTATCATAGTTCTTTATACTTTTGTTATTCAAATGTTTAACTAAAAGACATCTGTGTAAAGAGATTTTTTTAAAAACATCCATTAGAGATAAACTATACGTGACTTATTGTTTTTCTATTTAATTTGTAACGTGATAAACTTGGACCATCATAAAATATAAAGTACAAATTATAGATAACGAGTCATTAAATACCTTACAGTATTTGTACCCAAAAAAAAAAGAGACGTTGTATTAATTAATTAGCTCGTATCTAATATTTAAAGTATTAATTTATATTCAATTTGAATTCCGATTCCTCTGTGGATTTTTCATTTTTGGTGTGAAAGTGTTTTTTACGTAATTCTTATATTAGAGTAAGCTACATTTATGTTATCAATATTATTATAGGCAATGATATATATATATATATATATATATATATATTAACAAGTGTGTAGGAAACTAGGAATCAAATTTTACATCCAACCACAAAACACTTGCTTTATAAAAAGAAAAGAAAAAAGAAGTTATATTTTGATGAGTTCCAGGATCTATTGTACCTCCGAACAAAGATCGGAACCTTGAGATTGGGTGAAAAAACAAAGCATGGACACTTTCGTGGCTAATCCTTAATACAGAGACATTAAAGTGAGATGGAGTTGTTAATCCAATGCTATCATGCTGCGATATGTCCCTTTTGTAATAATCAACACAGTATTTAGAAGTGTTATTTTGGCCCTGACTCATGGATTAATCTGAGATCACTCATAAATTAAAATCTTAGATTCAAAAAATTAAACTTATTTAAAAATAGACTTAACTAAGCTAAGTTGAGGGCTGACATTTTTTTTAAATAAAAATTATATTATTTAGTATAAATATTATATTTTTATATTTTATAACATTATATTCAATAAATATAATAAATTTATATATGAAAATTTTTATAAATTTTTAAATAATATATTTTTTTAAATTTAAATAAATAGTTAATTTAAATAGAAAACATAAAAAGTAAAGTTATTGGTTATTTAATAATATTAAATAAATAATATTTTATATGTATAAATTATATTTTAATAAAAAATTATTAAATTTATATTAAAAATTTAAATTAAATACAAATTAAAAAAATAGTCTTTAACCAAATTATTTATCTTTGACCCGTGACGAAACAGGCTTAACTAACTTATTTGACAGTGTTATCAGAATTATTTTTCACCAATTATTTTTCACCTCTTTAAGCTCTTGTGTACACAACTTTTCGTGGATTTTAATTTAAATAACATGGAAATAAAGTATTTAGGTCGCTTTACTAACTTTATCTAATCGAGTAAATTGAATATAAGCTGAATGAATGGTTTTTATACGTTAATAATAAAAATAAGAGGAAAACAATTTCTTTCAGATTCTGCATTGTTGGAAAAAAATATTATTGACCTCATTAGTTAGTAATATCGAATCAATTATTGTCTAAAAGATGCTTGTGTTATTATAGTCTTTAAAAATCATTACTATCAAATTAGTCAACATTTTTTGAAGTATATTAAATTGGTCTAATTCTATTATTGAGTTTGGTTTGGTATTTTGGTATTCTTCATGTTCTTTTGCTCATTTACTGTTCAAATCGAAAGATGGTATTAATATAATTATTTAGGTGAATCATTTTTTTTTTGGGAAGTAAACGATCAGTACCTGATATAATTTATCAATATAATAATTTTCTTAAGAATTAAAAATGATTTGCTGTTTTGTATTTGGCTTATGAAACTCCGGAACTCGTTTCCAATTTTCAAGAAAGCAAAAATAAACTATAATTATAATCGCTGAAATAATAATAATAATAATATAAATAAATAAATGGGGAAATTACACATAACCCCCAAGAACTTTGGAGTATTTGCAATTTACCTCTACAAACTTTCAAATTTAACAAAAAACCTCATTTTAACTTTCAAATATTTGCAAAAAAATTTCTTTATTAAGTAATTGTTAATCAATAATCTAATCAATTTTTTTATGCTCGTCTAACATAAATATGTTACATTCGCACTAATTTGATAAGAGTATATATGTCATTTCAACTTAAAAAGTCTTTCAAATTAATAAATCAATAAAAAACAAAAATTACATGTAATAAATAATAAATTTTAAATTAAAACCATTGTATTTCATATTTGATTGATATGAAAAAATTGTCTAAACTATTGACTAATAGTCAACTTAATAGTTAACTTAACGAAGAGAGTTTTTTATAAATATTTGAAAGTTGTAATGGATTTTTTACTAAATTTAAAAGTTCAAAGTAATAAATTGTAAGAAACTCAAAGTTTATAGAGGTTATGTACAATTTTCCCTTACTAAATAAACATGCATGACATTTTTTCGGTGGGAACAAGAAAGTGGCATGACACGTGAATAAAGTGACGTCATCGGTGGCGGTTTTAATCGTTGTAAAATGGTAAACCTTTATAACTTCATTATTATTAATTACTCCAACGTTTGAACTTTGAACAATGTTCGCTTACCAATCAAAGACATTTCCTGATGAAAATTTTTAAAGTATTTTAAAAAATATATGTTTGTTTGGTCGATATTTTTTATTTTTATTTTTATTGAAAATAAAAAATATGTTTGAAAATATGTTTGGTTTAGTTAATTAAAAATATTTTTTTGAAAACATTTTTAAAATAGACCCAAAGCTAAAAACATTAAAAATATGTTTTCACTGATTTAGAAAATACATTTCAAAAAATGAAAACTAAAAATGAAAACAAAAAATATTTTTACAAACCAAACAGGTTCTAAAAATTGGTTCTTATTGAATTTTACCATTCAAATTTATTAATATACCTGTCACGCATAAGAACAATTCTTATATAAGAATTGGTTATTAATAATAAAACAATAAAAAATTAAACATTAAATAAATCATATTAAATGTTTATAAGACCTATTTGTGAATTTTTAAAAAATTATACTATTATAATAGGGAATTGGTTAAAGACAAAAATAGTAATATAACATTGTGACATCTACAATAAGCAATTCATTAAAATTACACCTGCTCTTAAAATTGGCCATATAAAACCAATGATTATTAAAATACTCATATTCAATAAAAATTTATTCGTTTAACATATAATTAAGGATACAAACAAAAATTAAGTTGGAATCCAAATGATAAACATTTTGATAAATGTGAACCTTTACAATTTAAACAAAGACTTCATAAACTTGTGTGTATCAAAGTTTAAAATGTCTACCAGAATTGTTTGTTTATGTACATAACACCTTTTTACAATACAAAATAGTTTCTACTTCATTTAACAAAAGAAATTTAATTATTGGCTTAATTATAATTCTAATTTATTAAATTATTCTTGAATAGTGTCTAACACAATTTGGAAGTCGCTTCCCGGCTTAGATCTGGATTGTTAGATGATATTATTGGTCTAAATTAATTTTTTTAAAATTGAATGATTATTTTTAACAAGTCAAATTTTATATTTTTTTTATTTTTAAAATATTAATCACGTAATTTAAAAAATAATCTAAATTATTAAATATTATTATCTAATAATCTAAATCAAGATCTTGAGAAACTGTTCCCACCTCGCCCTAGATCAAAGTTTTCCGTACAATTTACTTCCAAAGATCTAGTATGGTGATAAAGAGCAGAATTTGTATCACATCTTTAATTCAAACATTTACTATAGAATGTCGCGATTGAAAATATGACAAATTATAGATACGAGATTGAAAGTCTGAACAAATTATAGTGACTAAATATAAAATTTGTAAGTACGCATTAACATTATTTGCTGATAATTTGACAATATGTTAGTCCAAACAACTTCAAAGTAATAATATTAAGAAGAATCTTAAAGTTAGATATTAAATTAAAAACGACAACAACGTGCAATGATTAAAAGCTTTGACAAATTATTAAGATCATTTGCATAATCATTTGTAAATTATATTTTATTTGTATTGTGTGGTTCGCGAAACATTCATTCCGTTTATATTATATATTTTTGTTTCTCTTGACAAATTTTGATTCGCTTGAAATGCACTCTAGCGACGTAATCAATTATTACACATTTTTATATACTCCGTTTTGCAAAAGAAATTTTTTATAAGAAAATAAGAGTTGAAAGTGAAAAGATGATGAAAAAGAAAACATGTTTAATTACTTTTTTTTTTAATTTTAATATATCGTTGTTGATTGATTTGAATTATACGAAGATTTAAACTATGACTCAGTTATTATTATTATTTTTTGAAAATATTGGATGTGTGGGCAAGCAACGTAAGCAAGGTGAAGCCCCCAAGGTATAGAATAACTCAGTTTGAGTAGGTATGATTTCTCTATTGTATCATTAAATATTTTATCAAAAGTAATATAATAATTTTTTTACATATAAATATATGTCACATTGACTAAAATATGTTAAATATGTATATTCTTTATTTTTTTTATGTTGTTTATCTTTTCTATTTTGCTTTAATTTTTGTGACAATAAGTAATCACAATTGTTTTATAAGATAGAGATTTAGATATACATTGAGTCAACAATCATATCAATAATTTTCTCTTAACAAGTGCTTGCTAAAATGATCAAAATAAAATATTTTTGAAAATTAAAAACCTAACAGCCATAACCCACACCTCTAAAAAAATATAGAAGAAAATGGTGGGTATGTCTGGAAAGGTCAAAGTGCACCAAAGTGATGGGCAATCAAGAAGATGAGATAGCGAAAAGAAGAGGTCAAAAGTCAAAACTTTGAGACGGTCAACCAAATTCATTCTCTTTTTTAGGCTGTTTTCCAAAACTCAAAAAGCCCCAACTAATACTATCGACTCCTCGCTGTGCACGCGCAATGAAAGAATGTGTGGAGCACGTGGTAGGCACAGAACGGAATCAAACCCACCCTAATGTTATGTTACTACATGCTTAATATTTCCACATACAAATTACATTACATTGCTTCTTTATCAACGCCCTCTTTTGTTAATGGCTTACAGGATAATATAATTAATCTATCATCTTTTTCTGCCACCTGTCTTTCAACTTTTAATAATGAAATGAAGCCACCACTTTAGTGCTTTTAAATTAACACTCTAAAAACTATATATAACAAATTTGACTATCAACACTCAATTTAACTTGCTATCTTATTATACATATACTACTTGTTTCGCGAGTAAACTACATGTCAATATTTTTTTCAACTAATTTTTAACTAACTATAAAATTATACAAATAATAAAAAAATTACTATTTTTCCAAATATCTTAGCTTTTTAGACCATAATTTATATTTATGTTATCATCCTATGTATTTGCGATAATAAAAATCCCAAAGATGTATATGTATATATGGATTGGATACGAGAAAAAAAATACATTGTTTATCTGTTGGGCTTTCAAGAAACGATGTGATGCTAGATTTTTAATACCCATTTGATTAAATTTCATTATCGAATAACAATCATAAAATTGTTATGATTGTTAGATTATTTTTAATCAAATAACTGAGACTCAATATCTTAAAGGTCCAACAAACAATCTTTAGATATAATAAAGACAATAGAAATTCTAAAACATCAATCAAACATACCAAAATTCAAGTTGTACTTATGAGATGAATCTTAGGCATGGTAGACATGCAAACGTTAAAACAAGTTACTAGGATTTGGCATTTATATCTTAAATATTTTTAATCCTTTCATGTATTTTCAAAATTATAAATAACTAGAACGGACGTGTGCGATGCACTGGATGTAACATGAATACTTGAAATTGCAATATATATATATATATACACACACATAAGAATTTTTGACTTGTTATAATTTATCTTATTTTTATGAATTTATATTTACAAAATTATAAATTATTGAATTTTCATAAATTGTATTAAAAAATTTAAATATTTCCTTATTTGTAAGGAGACTAAGTCTTAAAATCTTTTTTGTTACACACCTTTAAGATTGCAACGTATAATGATTTTTCAAAAAAAAAATATTTTAGATACTCAATAAGTTAGACAAATAAATTACAAAACATATATTTAGCAACAAATATTATAAAATCAAGTTTCAAAAAATATTAAAACATGTTATTATGAGTTTTTTATATTGTCATTAACTTCTTTTTTTTTTTCTTACTTAAATATTACATTCATTTTCATTTTATCTAAAATTTACAATATGGTTGATTTATTTATAATTATTAATTTTCTAAACTATTTTGCTATGTTTTTGTGAGCAACATTATTAATTGATTTATTGTAGGTGAGTAGCAGTATTAATTGATTTAATGTAAATTTGAATTTTTTTTAATATCAATTACCTAGATGGTTGCTAATTGACTAAAATTAGTGGCAGCATTAAATTATTTATTTCAAATTCAAAATTTTTAATATTAATTATTTAGACAAGAATTATAAAAAATATTTATATCATAGTTGATTGATAAAATTAATGATAGTATTAAAGGGAATGAGTGTGTTTAATTGATGTCACATCAAATCCATTTCCATTAACATGAGAAAAAAAAAATTAATGGTTCAACATTGCATTAAAAGATACATGATAGCTTATTATGATATATATTATTGTTTATATTGCATTAAATGCTTCAGAATGAAAGTAAAATTATATATTATATAGATTATAAAATATTTTATTTATTATATAAATAAAATAAAAATTAAAATGTTAAAATGGTCCTATAATAAAAAAAAAACGAACTTCAAATTGTAACTATAAAGGGTAATTTTTTGGACCTCTCATTTAACCAAATCGATGTGATTTAATGAGAAACTGATTAAATTATTTCAGTTGAATCTAATCCAATCCGACGTAATCCGTTTATATTAGATTGAGTGATCAGATTAAAAAGGAATTTCAAAAAATTATTTTTCTCTTGACAATTTAATCAAGAAAATATATGGTATTGTAAAATATAAAATGTAATATGTTGTGAAAATAGCCTTTTAAATGCTTTGTATTTCAAAATATCTTTTTAATAGCTTACTTGAACAGAGACAAATTTTATTATTATGAAATTAATTTGAATTAATGTCAGAAAATTAAGAAATGATAGTTTTGCTTTATTTGTTTTAAATATAATTAATTATTTTGAAACTGCCCATTAATTTTTAAAACTGTCCATTAATTTTTGAAATATTAAAATTCTTGTTTGCCTAATTAATGTTAAGCAACTATAAAATGATGACTCATTCCCTTCATTTTTCACACTCACACAACAAACTGTTGTGCTCTTCTCTCTTCCCTCTCTCAAACTCTTTGGGTTACGCTTTTCAAAATTTCTGCTGTTATGTGGCCTGGGAACCTTTCTCAGAAGAATCTGTTTAATTCTAGAGGGAGTTCTGTAGACGCAAATTTTTAACTGTGGTCGCGGAATAAATTCTTTAAGGACAATGTCTATTATAAAAACGCGACTCATATTATTTTCGTGTTGGTATCCAAGTTTTACAACATAATATACTATAAAAAATATAATCTATTTAGTATTTATATATAATATATAATATATCTTATATATATAATTTTAATTAGTTAATCAATTTGATTTAGTTGAAATTAGATTGATTTGGATTTGGACCACCTAGTTTTCCTACACAATAAAAATGGAGGGCTGTATCACTGATATACATGTAAAATTTAGTCATTGAATTTATTATAGTAATAAAATATATTATGACTATAAAATAATTAACTCTAAAAGAATCATAAAATTCCTTTTAAACGTATGACTTATAACATAATTCTGTAATTTAATTAAACAACAGAGTTAAAAGGGGAAATCGACCAAACATTCTATTAATATAATAAACGCCTCCAAAGTTGTCGTTTTCGGTTTATAAGAATTGAAATATTTATTTGAGTTTAATAAATATGAATGAAATTGAGTTAGACTATAAAAATATGAAATTTTTTATCGTTGACTTTTTTTATCGTTATAAAACTTAAAATTTCAGTTTGAAAAAGAAGTACTAAACTGTTTGAAATTTCTTTTTTTAACCAAAATGAATTAGCTTGTATCGGTACAAAAAGTTGTCATTTACTTAAAGCATGGGTAGTGAGATTTCCTCCCTCAATGAGGCCAAAAAAACTTCAAAAGATTTTGACTCTGCCAGCACAAAAATGACTCCGATCTCTATGGCAACAACTAAACCATGACAAATGGCATCAAACTTAACTTGCATATTTGAGGCAACGCCAACAGAATAATAAAAATAAAAATAATAATAATAATAATCTAGTTGCCAAGATAATCACGAACCAAATCTCCTATATCAAGCTACTATTTGTGTTGACTTCAGATAGTTTTTTTTTTTTCCCTTCATATTGAATATGCAAGTCCTAATTTATAATTATTCAACATATAATCATTGATTCATGGAAATTAGGCCGGCGTAACTGTCAATATCTTTGGTCAATAAAATGCAATATCTTATAAAAGATAAGAAGATTCTGTTTAGAATAAGAAAGTGACTTTTTACAACTTCAAATATTAATGTAGCTAGTTATTAATAAGTACGAACAAATATAGCCGTGGAGACCAAACCAATAAAGTAAACTCAGCTTCAAAAAGCTAAACAAAATTCAAAATCTTGCTCAAGTCATATGTATAACATCTCATCTTGGCATTTATTTAAAAAGTAATTAAAGGTGGCGCGTAAAACTCTTTCTACATTTTTTTTTTGCCGTAATACTCAATTAATGTACTTTAAACATTAAAACTATGACTTGAAATATATCAAAGTGTAAGTTTATATATATATATATATATATATATATGGTATAAATAATTTTGTTAGAAAAACGTTCCATGAAAAGGGGAAAAAAAAGGATAACAAGTCTTTACAAAAATAAAAATAAATAACTTCTTACTTAATCTTTTTAAAAATATGATAAGACTAATTAAAAATTAATTACTTGTTTCAAAATTATTTAATAACAGATTTGAAAGGGAATTGTCGTGCACTTTATGCATACAAAACCACTAGTATTGTGTACAATGGAAATATAATTTTTAACTTATTATCAAATTATTTATAATAAATAATACTTTCAAAAGATTGTTTTACATATATGATTTTTATCTAACAATACTTTATTATTTCTACATAGTAAGTTATTCAGAGCAACTTTTTAAAATTTACAACATTTGCCCAAATGAATACTAACTTTTTTTTTTTGGAACGAGTTATTATGCAGTTAAAAAATGACATGTCATTTTAATTTTAAAACTAAGTCAAGAAAGATAATCTTTAAGGGCACTATATACTTTATATTAAATTTTTTTACTGAGAACAAAATACAGAAAAAAAAATCCAAAGCCATATAAAAATAGACTTTTTTTTTGGGAAAAAAATGTTCTTTTAATACATGTAAAAAGTTTTGAATATTCTATCTGTTCAACAAAGTTAAGTTATTTATATGTTGAAAATAATCTGCCTTCTGATTATTCTGTCTATTAATATTCCATCTCTTCTCCTTATAATATTAGTAAAATGAATGTATAAATAAATAACTTGGACTGGACCCTTTCTTTTTTTGGTCAATGAAACGTGGCCCAAGAGCTAATTTATTTGTTTTTAGGGGGGAAATTTCTCCTTTAGTAGGTGGCAATGGATTTTGACCAAAAACAAAAAAAATGGGTGGCAGACTGGCCCTGAAGATAGAGATCAAAATACCATAGAGTTCTTTCAATAATTATTGTCTACAGAAGACAAAGATCAAAATGCCAAGTTATCTCACTAATTATTGTCTAGAGTAAGATACAGAACAGATGAACAAGAGAAACAAATAAAAACAACCAACAAACAAAAATGTGTTTTAATGCCATGAGAGGAGGGAGGCAGCATATAGGAGAGGTGGAGGAAGAGATGTAAAATTTTCGTTAGTCAACAATTTTGACAGTAGAAAACCACAGAATAATCACTTTGAAATATAGAAAATCAAAATAAAAATTTTAAAAATTAAAAAACCAAAAAGAAATCTAAAAATTATTAATCCAATAACCATCTAATCATCATTTACATGGCCGTGTCATTTACATTAAGTGAGTTAACCGCTTTAACAATAAAAAATCAAAGTAAAATGATTTTAAAATAAAATTTTAAGATAATGGAACAAAATGCTATTTTTGTAAAAAAATAAAATAACTAGAGGAGAGATGATTGGACTTTTTTCCAATGTTAGTGGAAACAGTTTTTTAAGTGATGTGAATAAGATTATCTTACGATTTAAGTTAATTTAATAATTTTTAAATTATATTATTAATTTAAAAAAAATGCAAGATCAGATTTGTTAAAATTAATCATATAAATTTTTACACTGTAAAAATATTAAATTAAGCTGAAACGATTTCATATAACGATAATACAACCGTTGAATGATTTCATATAGTGATAATACAACGATAATACGGTAATAAATCACGCATCCTTGTTCCGACCTGGCGCACCCGACGAAGTACATTCCATTCCATTATTAATCTCTCCTGCATCCTCAGAGGTATGCTTCTTCTTGATTAGTAATCTGTTATTTGTGGTGTATCTGTTCGTTTTCTCGGTTAGTATAACATTTCTTGGCCTCGCAGAGCTGCAGACGGAGGAGGCAGCAGCCACTGTCGTCCGATCACCTGCTGCTTCCTGTAAGCCGTCCTTTTACCTTCGAAGATCTAGCGTATTGGCCTCCAACAGACCTGGTTTTGCGTGGTTTCGTTCCAATTCTCACTTCTCTAGCAAAGTGTGGATTGTGGAAGTCGCCTTTTTCCCTTTTTGGGGTCCTGATTCTGACTTTTAGGGTTCCGGGGATTTGTTGGGGGTAGGTGGGTTCGGTATGAATGAATATTTGGTGGGATTTATTGGTGCTGTTTATCATGCTTCATAACTTTAGCAAATTTGATCGGCTGCTGTTTTTGAAATTACATTTTCTCTTTTTAAATTACGATATTTGTTATGCTTGTTGAGTGGCTGGGCTGTTATTAATAGCATTCCATTGATAGCATAATTAATAATTTGCTGTTAAACACATTTTATTGCACCGCGTTTACATCGTGCCTTCTGCCCAAAAAAAAAGCGTGTCCATTATCAGAATTGTGGCATGTGTTATGTATGATTGTATGCATATGTGTCCTTCTACAGCATTATATTAGCTTATTTGCATATCTCCTGTGGATGTTACATGCGTAAGAATTGGTTTTTATTTAATTTAATTTTTTCCTTTCTATTTATTCTTGAAACCTTGATGTTTGGCAGTTATACGCTTCTGTGTCTAGCCCCAAGCAACGTCATGGGGAACTGGCCCTTGGAAGTAAAAAGGGTTTAGTAGTTAGTGATGCATCGTCATTTCCTGAGTCATCTGAATCAAATACCATGATTGATCCACTTCAACTGGAGTCTCCAGTTGGGCAATTTCTTTCTCAGATTTTGATAAGCCACCCGCATCTTGTGCCAGCTGCAGTAGAGCAGCAGCTTGAACAGCTTCAAACTGACCGTGATGCGGATAAACAGAAAGAAGAGCCTTCTGCTTCAGGCACTTGGTTTTGTACAGGTTTGTTCCGTACTTGATGATATCCAATATTTTGTACTTTATTGCCCTGTTGTTGCTTCACTGTAGTTACTCTATGAAATTAAACTATTGTTTATTGTTGAAATCTAAATAAGAAGGAATTCATGAACACATCTAACCTTCTTTCCTGTGGTATGTGGATGTATTCTCAACCCTCAAGTTCTCATGATGGACTCCCATTCGAATAAAACTGAATACTTTATTGGGTGTGTTTAGGTCTGCCAATGACTTGTTTAATGAGTCTGATGGGGATAAACTTTTCTACTTATGGTTCTCCTTTAGGGGCAGTAATATATTACTTAATAGGTTTCAAGTCGCTGGTTGTGAATTTGACTTGTTTTCTAATTATTTTTTGTTCATGTATATGTTTTGAAATAGAATGTCTTGTCTACACAGTGCTGGAACTTTTCTTGAACTTATCTTAAGGCAAGGTTTAAACTTGCCTTGCATTTCAAATCTGACTAAATGGCGCAACTTTTATTTTTGAAAGGGTGAGCGACCTTTTTTATGGAAGATAAAATGATAACATCAGCAATTCAATTGGCCTAAGTAATCATGCTGAATAGTATTTAATGACTTATTTGAAATTAAATTTCAAATGTGATTAATTTCAACGAAGTTGAAGAGTTCCCCCACCAAGGGGTGGGAGGTTAGTGGTCATAATCAATATTCTGTGTCTTGCTGTTTTCTGTCAAATCTTTTGTAGTTTGAAAATAGCAGAATTTTGACCATTATATTGCTTTCTTGACATTTCTAGAAGAATTGCGGAGGTTAGGGCCAATGAAAGGAGGGAAGTTCTAGAAGAGATCTTGTATGCATTGGTGGTGCAGAAGTTTATGGAAGCTAATGTTTCTTTAATACCCACCATTATCCCAGATCCTTCTGGTCAAGTTGATTCATGGCCCAAGCCAAGATGGGGAACTTGAACGGCTTCATTCACCTGAAGCCTATGAAATGACCCAAAACCTGATAGGTATCATAATATAGAGGATTTCTGTTAAGGGGTAATTAGGTAATTTGCAGAGAGATGGTTATAAATTGGGTAGTGGTGAAGGTGTGAGGGAGGACTGAAAAATATTAAGATGCCTTTGGGTTAGAAGAAATAGTATCCTTTGGAGGAGGCTTTTAGTCTCTGGATTCTAGCTTTCAATTACTGTTTTTATTATCATTTTAGTTCATTCCTCTTATGATCTTTGTTCTTAGTAATTTCTGAATTCAGAATTGTAGTCCTCTTATCATATTAAATAAAATCTGTCTTTTGGTTATTTTAATTCTGGGTTCCTATCATCTGGTCCTACCTGCCGGATCGAAGTGGGAGAGTTCTTTTTCTTGATTAGCTCATGCTTCAAAAAAAAAAAATGAATGATCGTATGAATGTGATGGAGGCGAAGTTTGAGGGGTTGAGAGGAGAATGGGTTGATTTTAAGAAGGCCATGTTGGAGGAAGTTCGTCGCCGCATTAGAAAAGAAATTGGACGAGCTTTGCAAAAGAGGCTAATGAATGGAATTCCTGAAGAAGATGGCAGTGGACATTCATTCGGAAGTAATGAGCTGCGAAGAAGTGCGGAGATGACAGAAAAACTGAATGAATTCCGTCTGTCTGCGAAGAAGGCGGAAGGCGTTGGAACTCGGTTTCGATTCCTCAGAGGCGTAGACGATGAAGATACTGGGAGAATGGGTGGCCGAATCGATTCAAGGACAGCACAAAAGGGATCGAAGACTTTGCCTGGAGCTTCGACTAGGTCAACACAGACGGTGGCGAGAAAGATTGACGCTGAGTACAGTGTGCTTAACGATGAAGGAAGCAATTTCAGAAGCCTTCCAACGGCGGCGACAGCACAGAGCACGTCGGCGAAGGGTTTTGTGGGTGACGGGAAGAGGAAGACAAAGGGCATCTCGGCAGTGAAGAAAAAAAGAAAGATGCAGAAAGAGATCTTGGCGGCCATGAAAAAACGCCAGAGAGAACGGCTGAGCACGAACGCAACAGTGGGAAGCTCAAAACAGCAGACGGCGAAGCTTTTTGAGGTTGAAGGAAGAGGAAAGATGGAAAGGGATGGAGCTACTCATCTGTGGCTATGGAGACGAGATTCACGTACGGGAGAGGAAGATAGTGAAGAAGGCAGACTGAAAAGAAATATGTGGATCTTGGCGGATCTTACCTTGGTGAACCCGACCCAGCTGCCTAGGGTTCAGTCTGCTATGGGCCCAAGTCCAACAAAAGAGGCTCAATATATATGGACCTGTCTTTTAAGAAAGGGAATAGGCTGATTTATTTTTTTTCCCTATTTCAGTCTTGTGTAATAACTGGTACTGATACCAAAAATTAAAAAAAAAAAAATGAAGGAAGTTTACTGCAGCCTTGAGGACAAGGCTGTTTTTAAGGGGTGGGTAATGATAGGTATCATAATATAGAGGATTTCTGTTAAGGGGTAATTAGGTAATTTGTAGAGAGAGATGGTTATAAATTGGGTAGTGGTGAAGGTGTGGGGAGGACGGAAAAATATTCAGATACTTTTGGGTTGTTAGGAGGAATAGTATCTTCTGGAGGAGGCTTTGAGTCTCTGGACTGAGTCTAGCTTTCTATTACTGTTACTGTTATCATTTTAGTTCATTCCTCTTATGATCTTTGTTCTTAGTAATTTCTGAATTCAGAATTGCAGTCCTCTTATCATATTAAATAAAATCTGTCTTTTGGTTATTTTAATTCTGGGTTCCTATCAAAACCACTTGGCTCTCATTCTGGGGAACTGATTAGGTGATTCAACTTCTGTAGCTAAGATCAGTAAAATCAGGGTTGGATAGGTCTATGCAGCATCTGTTGTGTATGGGTACTTCCTTAAGCGGGTTGACCAAAGGTTTCAGTGATGGACAAGACAATGAAGATTCTCCTTAATGCAGTAGAACAGGATAATATCATCCAACAAACCGTCATGGATAATACTCTTTTCATGCAAATAATTTCCCCATTGCTGTGCAGATTGCCAATGGGGAAATTATTCATTGCAATCGAAATTGCCCAATGGTGGAGGTAAAGTTATCTAGCCTGACCATTGTAGAAGACTTTTAACCATTCCCCATTAGTCGTGTGGACCTTGTTCTCGGCATCAAATGGTTGGCATCTCTCCAAACGGTTCAAGCTAATTGGAGCAAGATGTTTATGATCCTTCGCCTTAATGGTAGGGAATATGAGCTGCAGGGATTCGCTCGGGAAGAGCCAACGAAGTTATCTCTCAAAACATGGCTATCAAACCAGAGTTATTCAAATCATTCACTGTTAAGTGGAATAAGCGTGATTTTGTGTCAATAGGAACAACTCATGGCCGAATTCTATATGGGGTCCAACCTTCCCTATTGTACAGAATCAGCATATGATTGAGAGCTGTTGGCCTTGGTATTAGCATTACAAAAATGGAAACATTATCTTGTGGGCAAACATTTTTATATTAGAACGGATAAATGTAGTTTGAGGTTTTTGCTGGAGTAGATAGTCTCATCAAAGGAGCAGCAAAGATTAATCCAGAAATTACTCCTCTTTGATTTCACCTTACTCGATTGGCAAGCGAAGCAACGTCCTATACTTAGCCTTGAGGACATGGCTAATTTCCAGGGGGGGTATATTGATACAGCACCGCCTAAAAGATATTCAAGAAAGAGGAAAAGAGGGAATATAGGATTTATTTATTATTTGATTTGTTTTTAAATAGATTAGCATCTAGTTAGTTAGTAGATTGATTCAATAATTATTTATATATTAAGCATTATCAAATTAGTTATTAGCATATCTACTTTTATAGTTTTCAGTAGGAGTTTATATATTTACGCACAGTAGCAGTAGAAGAGCAAGTTGAATATATTGACATTGATTGAATTTGGGAGGCTTGTCCACTCCATATATTTACTTTATTCCTTCTTCCCCACATCTTCAGTCTCTTTTCATCCATTCGGACATCACATACTGAGAAGCACCGAAGGGGGTTCTATCAGTCACCTCCTGAAGTCTCCATTTGTCCTGGTGGTGTGGTGGCATCGGTTCTGGGGGGTTTGGCTATGATATAAAACCATCAGGATACGCTATAGGCACTTAGAAGCTCTAACTCTTTATAAAAACTGTGGCTAAATCAAATTGTAATTAAAATTTATTTTTAGCCACGGTTTTAATTATAGCTAAATAAATAAAATCGAGACTAACAAAGAATTGGAGTCTGTAAGTAACTGTAGCGGATCTTGATCCGATATAAAGGCCTCCAGGTTGTGTAACTATGTGAGACACTTCAAAGATATGCAACCATAAGATCCAAAG
This sequence comes from Biancaea sappan, assembly GCA_037074585.1. NCBI lineage: Eukaryota > Viridiplantae > Streptophyta > Magnoliopsida > Fabales > Fabaceae > Biancaea > Biancaea sappan. The sequence continues at coordinate 881,309 of CM073492.1, read as the reverse complement.
AGGCTGTGCCATAAGCATTATTGAGAAGGACACAGAGGCATTGTTTGCAAGACCAGAAAACTCTTGTAAAAGCCTGAAGGAATTGATTCTTCAAAAGATGAGAACATCAAAATTAGCTTTGGTGGTTTCAAGATAAATAAAATCGAGACTAATAAAGAGTTGGAATCTCCAAATAACTGTAGCGGATCCTGATCCGATATAAAGGCCTCCAGGTTGTGTAACTATGTGAGACACTTCAAAGATATGCAACCATAAGATCCAAAGAGGCTGTGCCGTAAGTATTATTGAGAAGGACACACAGGCATTGTTTGCAAGACCGGAAAACTCTTGTAAAAGCCTGAAGAAATTGATTCTTCAAAAGATGAAAACATCAAAATTAGCTTTGGTGGTTTCAAGAGACTTGTTTTATAGGCTGTCACTTTTGGTTCTTTTCTTTGGGATGTCGAGAGCTGTGGACTCAACTATTGAGTTCTGCTCTCTCAAGGATAAAGATGTTAGGGGCTGGCACTCATCAAATTAATTGCATCATCACCGAATGTAATTTATGTTAGGCTCCAAAGATTTTTCACTGTCTGGACTGTATATAGCGAGCTTTTCGGGTTTTCATTTTCGCCAATGAATGGAAGGTTGTAACATATGACTATCTATTTAACCCACTCTTTAAAAGTAGCTAGTAACATCTGATTGTTTATTTAACCCATTTCATCTTTTCTGCATGCATGGAAGTTGAAATTTTATTTTAGTCCTTGCAAAATTCAAATATGCTCATACTGAGTTTGATCCTTCATCAGATTTAATCACAAGTAAATGATCTCTATCAATTGAAAAGACATCGAGCAGTAATTCAATTATCAATAATTTTTTTTTTGGTCGGTTATTATCAAAAATCTAAAATTAGATTTCCAAAACTTAAATGGGCCAAACGGGCCTGTGGGCCGGCCGCTTTTCTTAAAAAAATTAAATTTATTTATATAATTATATTATGTTTGTTAATAGGTAAATAATTTCACTTTATTATATTTTTATACTTTATAATATTATATTTAATAATTAAAATAAATTATTTAAAAGAAAAGTAGTATTTCTTATTTTTAGTTTTTCCTTTCTTTTTCCATTTTTTATACTCTGCAAACCAAATTTCATGTAGTATCTCCAATAATTCAATGAAGAGTATAAAACTGTTGGTTTGCATTACCTCCCCATTATTTTCTTTTGGTAAAAAATGGAGGAATTAGATTAATTTAGAAGTAGTTCATTCGTACATACCAACAACTGATAAGAAACAATTACATTACATATAAAGCAAAAGGCCCATAAGGGCACAAACACACAGGGATAATAAAAAAAATATATTGATAGCAATCGAACATAATGAAGCACAGAAGTAGGTTTCATTAACAAAAGAAAAAAAAAAGCTCATGTAGAATATGTGATGCAGGAATAGTTTTTTTTTTTTTTTGGTTTTAAAGCTTAGCCCGCGGGTTGGCCTGTGAGGTCGCATGTTTAGGATTGGCGGATTTGAACTTTAAGGTCTAAGCCTGTTTACAAATAGGCCGATAAACCCGTTACGAACAGGCCTGGATCAGCCCGTTTTAACAATATTAAATCCAACTTGGTTGACATGCTTGCTTAATATTGTATACTTTGTGTTCACTCTGCACTAATAGCATTATCATCAGCTTTGACCCAAAAAAAAAAAAAAAGCATTATCATCAGCTTCTTCTCGACAAGCTGCTATTAAGACATGGAATGTATTATCAATAATCATGGAAATAAGAAGGATCTAACCAATCAACAAGTCCTTAAGTTCTTTCCATCATGGGCGCTAATATGATTAAAGCTTATAATGTGTCTCTCAATTAAACCAAGTCCTTAAGTTCTTTCCATCATGGACCCCATAATATGATTAAAGCTTATAATGTGTCTCTCAATTAAACCAAGTCGACATAAAGTGGAAATCATCCATACCATATAAATCATTAATATATAACTGGAGGCTTATCGATTTATCTGAATTACATATCGACCCAATTTTTATGAAACACAAAATACAATGAATAAAATATCATAATTATAAAATTCTTAAATAGAAACTTAGTAACCCAGTATAAAACTTCAAACTTACATTTTTGTCGTCACAAATTTTCCAAATAGCAGTTTACCCAGCTCTTCCTTCTTCTTCTTCTTCCTCTCCTTTTAACATTTTACTTATTATTACTAATATTATTTTGCATTGGTAGATCAAGCTGATATAGTCAAAGGTTGGCAGGACTATTAAGTCTTCTATATGGCAGAAGGTAGTTCCTTAGATAAGTTCAGGACATGTAAAACCTTACCAAAAACGTCATAATATACAATTTTGGCGTTGTATTGTTGGAGCTCCACAGAGATAAACCCCTGGCCATCATAGTAGAACTTGACACCGTCTCTGTTACTCTTATCAATGTCTCCTTTCCATGCCTTTGAACCACCACCACTCGTTAAGAACTGGATTTGACTGCACCAACACACTCTCCTCAATTATTCAATTTATGATATACAGTGCCCGTTATGTACATTTCGTCTTTTTGTTTTGCATGAAGTTTCCCTTTCATCCTCTTAGTTTTTATTTTCCTCGGACAAGCCTTTAAAGATTCTCACCAAATCATGTCTGAGGACAACATAGATGCTATTTTGGAAGATAAAAGACAAAAGTGAAACTTCATATAGAGGTAAGACACAAAAAGTATATTTAGGCTGTTGTAGTAAATTCAATCAACGTTGAAGATAAGACAACATACCTGCTTGTGCTACTTACGTGTTCCAGACAATGGTCGTGCCCATTTATGTACAAATCAACATTGTTTGCCTGCAATTTTTGCATGAAACTTCATCATTCAAGTGTTCACCTTATCTTTCACTAGTTTCTTGAACAAGATTGTCCTTTAGAGTTTGGGCTAGCATTTGAATTGAATTACCTCAAGGATTGGAAGGAGCTGTCTTATAAGCTCTTTGGTCTCACCATGGTGCCCTATGCTTCTGATAGTGTGGTGCCCAACAACGATCCTCCAATCAGCAGTTGATTCCTTTAATGCCATTTCCAGATCCTATTTCATAGTCACAAACAAAAAGGACAGAAAAAAAATTGTATTAGGTTGTCTTTGCTTCTCAGATATACAGTACTATGGGAATATTAATAGTTGTGAAACAAACCTTCAGGAGCATTGATAAGTATTTGTTTCTAGGAAGCACGCCTCTCCAATCATATTTGTGATCCTTTGGCTTAAGAAAGTACTTGTCTACAAATGGACTCGTATCGACAAAGAAGAACTCCGCAATTTCTGCAAATTTCTCAACATTAATAGGAACAGAAATTGAAATATTTATTGCTCGTTTACTATGTAGGATCTCAGCTTACCAGTGTCAACAATAAAAGACCTTTTGCAAATCCATCTATGGTCAATTTTCTGAAGGATTGGATTCAATTGAGCTAGAACATCTCCTCTGTAGTCATGGTTGCCCAAGACTAAAACCAACATATAAATATTAAATAAATGAAAGATTTCTAAAAAAAACTAGTCTCATAAATTAATTGGATACTCAAACTCACCATTATACCATTGCTTTCGGAGGCTATTAGCAGTGTAGATTCTTGAGAAGGAAGTTTCAAATACAGGATCGTCTATACCAGTCAATCCATCATCATAGAAGTTATCTCCAGTGGATATCACAAAGTCAATATTTAGCTTTTCTGCAACTCTCCCCATCTGACATAAAGGCAACAGAGAGAAGCATGAAGATCATTACTTAAAACCATAGCTCTAACAGGCAAGAACATGGATGTTGAAGAATAAAATAATATTTCCAAATGTCCCCAGATACCAGTGATTATAAATATGTGAAAAATGAATGGAAAAGATCGATTTTTGGAAAGGCATGAGAATTGTGGAGGCTAGAACTTGCTGGAAAATTCTTAAACCTCATAGGATGCAGCTTGCATGTAAAAAAGGAAAACTTGTATAATATAACTGGAATTTTGGAAAGTCATGAAAATTGTGGAAGCCAGAACTTCTTGATTATGAGAAAAATATCTCCAGATACTAGTGATGGGAACATATGAAAAAAAATGAATGGAATACAAGGATTATATAAATGGATTTATGGAAACACATGAAAACTGATTGAGAGGACCTGAGCTGCAACTTCAGATTGATTGTATTTTCCTTTCCTTCCCCAGTCTCCAATAACCAAAAAGCTAAGAGAGCCATCATCTTTGACAGGGTGTTGTATGCTTTCAAGAAGAGACAATACTGAGGCAAAACACACACAAAAACAAGCCACCCATAAAAGCCTCGAAATCAAGAAGCTAGCCATGCCCATGCTTTTGTATTTTGGGAGTCTCGGAGGCCAGAGATTTTAAGTTAGGATACAGAAAACCTCCATGTTCAAGCAATGAACTAGTAGGACCGTAATATAAGAAAATGAAGAAGTCTTGGGATTAAGAAGATAAAATTATCAATATCAAGTGTGACAAAGATATATCAGCCGAAAAAAATTGAGAAAAATCAAGTGACAAAGATATAAATGGCATGGCATGTATAATTTGTGCCATTAGAAGCCGATGGACAACCCATGACATGTTTTTAAATAAGTAGCGCCAAAACGCTGTGTATATAGGGCCCAAAGAAGGTGATATAGTATAATTTGGTGGGGCCCATTTATGGAAAGGTTGTGCAGCTTCGCTGCAACTTCCTAACTTGATGACAACCTTGGTTTGTTTTCAAGTGCGGTTGAATTGAACGTCTTTCAATTGGAACCACTGAAGCAGAGCATTAAAACGCAGAAAGCAGTTAATGATGATTGTGACTCTCTTTGTAGAGACGTATAAGTAACTGGTGTGACACATGTTTCGTAAAAAATAGGTTCATTTGTTATTTCCCGTATAAACCGTAATGGACTCGAAATTTCAGTTTTATTTTCCCAACGAAACTCTCACTTCAAATGCCTTCATGTGCAGGCGGTCCATTTTCATCCTTCTGCCTCTCCTCTTCCGTAGACATATACTGTCTATGTAATGCCATATGAATATGCCACTCTATTCAACTTACACTTGGGTTAATGGAACTCTAATTTCCTCAAGGTTTAAATCATTTCAGTATTACATAACAATATAATCTCATGCACCTACAAAGTGGATATTCAGGCTGATTCCAATACATGTGCCACCTAATATGAAGATTATGATTTCAATTTTCAGATATGTTCTTGAAACAGCCAGCTCAAGATACAACTAGAGAGATCTATTATTGTGTAGCAACTTTTCAACGGGCCACAAGTCGATTACTAATACTGGAAACATCCAATGCATATAATAAAGGATTTACTATATAGTGTTTAATAATATCAAACCAAAACGACGACGGAGCTCTGCTAGAGTTTGAGGAAAAAGCGCTGCCACTGTGAATTTGACGGTGAGGGCTGCCTCTCTGGTGGCCTTCCACCCATTTCTTTTTTGTCTTCTTGTATTATGTTTGTTTTTCCTCTCTTTTTTGTGAGATTTTTCCTCTTCTTGAATAGAAGGAGTTTCAATTTTATTGTAAAAGTTTTTCTCCTCTTCTATGGAAGAAGTTTCTCTTTGATAAATTGTTTTTAGATTCCTAAAACCTAGCAACTCACATTTTGATCTACAAAGTGTTCTTCTTTAAATCGTGTTTGGAAAACATACGCTGATATTGTCTTTTTAGAAAATAGTAAAAGAGATGAGCTGTGTTGTTTCTATATTTTAATCTTCTTGATTTATGGTGATGTTGTGTAGTTTTAAGTTTTTTTTAGAGTGTGTTGTCTTAAATTATATTTACTCTGCTTACAAAGTTCAAACCTGAGTTGTAATAAATTATCTTTATACCTTGTAAAATTTTATCTATTTCTGACTTGATACCATATTAATAGAGATGATTTTCAATCTAACCCATATATATATATATATATATATATATCAAACCCCTCTATCTTTGATCTTTCTACATGTAGGTGGGGCCATGAAGAAAACAAATACATTGAATTACGAAAATTCACCTCCTACGCTTCAAAATTTATGATTGAGGAATTCGATGTGTCCCTCAAAATTTTCATTTCTCGTACAGAGGAAATAGTATAACAAACAAGACCAAGAAATCATCTACCAATTTCATAACACCTTGCGGATCTGTTAACCTACTAACTAGCTAACTAGCTCTAAACTTCACACGGAAGAATGAAGCTGCTTTGTTGTAATTAGTCTATGCAAGACTTTGCCAGAAACATCATAGAACTCAATGTTTGCATCAGTCTCAGTCAGTTTCACCGACATGAAACCTTGTCCATCATAGAAGAATTTTAGACCTTCTTTTTTCTCTCCTTTAATGTCTCCTCTCCATGCCTTTGATCCTGCTCCGCTAGTGAGGAACTGTATAGGGCTGCAGAAACTTGGTCTTTTTAGATAATACAATTCTAATGTAAAGATTAAAGCATGATTTTCATTGAAATTTACCTCTTTGTGTCACTTATGTGTTCAAGACAATGGTCATGGCCATTCACATAGAAATCCACATTATTTGCCTGAAATTTGGCAGTAAAAAACAGAGTTAGGCAGAAGAACTGAATGTAGGACCATGTTTTGTTGCTAATGCTTGGGGTTAGAGGTGGGGACCATAATATTGTTTTCTTCTGTTTTCAACCATTGGATAAAAACTTAAATGAGTGGTTCTGAATCCCTCGACTGTTTGTTACCTGAAGAATTGGGAGAAGCTGCTTTATGAGTTCTTGTGTATCACCATGATGCCCAATACTTCTGATTGCATGGTGACCCACAACAATCTTCCACTTCGCTGTTGATTCCCTCACTACCATTTCTACATCCTGAAACACCATGACCCACAATATGACCATGTAATCTCTAAGTATATCACCCTCGCTTATGTGAAAACAGAAGCACTTTCAATGATTTAGTACCTTGAGTAAGTTAGTGACGTAAGTTTTTTGTGGGAGAATTCCTTTCCAATCGTATCTATGTCCGTCTGGTTCAGAGAAGTACTCTTCAACAAAAGGAGTAGTGTCCACAAAGAAAATCTCAACCAGCTCTGTAACATAAGAGAAAGGACATCAGAAAACTATAAACAGATTGAACATCGATCTACCAAGAAAAACTTAACAGCACACACCTGCATCTACAATAAAAGACCTTAAGCAAAGCCATCTGCTATCAATTTGCCTAAGAACAGGGCTCAACTGGGCCTCTGCATCACCCCTATAGTCATGGTTTCCCAACACTGCATCCAATCAACGAACATGTTAGAAGAGGCGAGAATATGATCAGAATTAAATAGCTTTAATCTCATCATTGAAAATGTGTTGAGGAACTTGCCGCTGTACCACTGCTTTTGCAAGCTTTTTGCCGTGTAAATATTAGTGAATGATTCCTCAAATGCAGTGTCATGTTGGCTAGTAAGTCCATTGTCATAGAAGTTGTCCCCAGTGGATACCACGAAGTCTATGTCGAGCTTCTCTCCAACCCTTCCCATCTGCAATCACGCATCATCCAACAAAACCATGTTGCTAGGCATAATTGGATTACGTAAAGAATCAAAGTTTCTTCTCAAGTATATGCACATGCTTGATCATTCCACTCTTCTTCCTAAAGGAGAAAACCCAGAAACGAAAGAGAGAATCAAACCTGGAAAGCAACTTTAGATTGGTTGTAAGCCCCTCTTCTTCCCCAGTCACCAAGGACCAAGAAGCTGAGGGATGCATCACTTTTTGAGGGGTGTGCAAATCTCTGAAGCTCTGCAGATGCATGAAGCACCCACAAGCCAAAGCTAATGGTAAAGAGAAGGCAAACTGACGCATTCAGACCTGCCATGGCTCTAGTGAATGTTGGAGCAGAAACCAAAAGCAGTATAGAATGCTTATAACGTTCTGATCAGTGATCAAGCACGTATATATTTATTTTTGTTGATCACTAAGAGAGCTATATCGTCATCTTCCACTAGAGAATGTAACACCGAGTGAGACAGCAGAGGGACGGGGGATCGGGTGGGGGCAAAATGTAATAAGAGGAGATCCTGAATGAACCAGCCAATCCTAAGACAAATCAGGACAATGTTGAACAGTAACAATGTGTCTGACTGGTATTGGTAGGTAGAATTAGAAAATTCGAGGAAGGTTCAGAGGCCAAGGATTTGTGACGCGCCAAAATTAACCACTTCTTTCGGCATCTTGGAGGGTAACTCCATATGGTTTATGTAGCTTGATTGCCACAACTTTAATTCAAAGTTCAAACTTGTCACCTAAATTAAGAGAAACCCCACAAAACTCCTTAATAATTAGCAACGTGGGTTTGCAGTATGATACATAGATTGACTGAAATTGTGAGTTGGGAAAGGGTGGCCAAAACGGTGGGTGATTGATAGGATTTGCAAAAAATGGAATGTTCAGTTGTCACTAACAGTAAGAGGACAAGGGAAAAGATGAGGAGAGAGGGAGGCATAAGGTTCAGAAATATGCGAATATGCTATGCCAGTGTGGAAATAAGCCATAATGACATGGAATATTCGGAATTTCGGTTAGGGCATATGGTATATTATTTAGAATATTCTAATCTTTCTACTTGCACGTGGCATCTAATTATTTCAGCCTTCAGGGACTGTTTTCAGCTTCATTATTAATATTTCATTAAAGGCTCTTCTTTTAATAATTTATAATAATCGTCAGTTTAATAAAATAATTCAAAATTTTGTTAACCACTTATATATCCCTCTGCAACTGACGCACATCATTGGTTTATTTGGCGAATTAAAGTATTTAAATTTTTTCTGGAATATAACATTATTAAAAATAGTTAAAATTTAAAGGATTTGTTCAATGTAAAAATCTGTGCAATTTATTCTTCGATTTTAAAGTTAAACAATAAAATTTTATATAAAAAACATATTGCGCAAGATTAAAAATATAAAAACTACTATCTTGCATGGTGTATGTCAATGTCGACAACCTGATTGCGTCTGTCGTGAAGTTCCAGAATTCCAGAATAACTAACTTCTTTGTAAAAGGACTATACTACCCTTGGGCAATCATCAACTACAAGAGTACAAAATAATGATAATTTTAAAGACGAATGCGGTCATTGATTCGAAAAGAAGGCTAGATCACTGTTCAACCGCTTAGTTACTGATTTAATTATTAAACTAAAAGAATAGATAAAAATTTTGCATATATTTATATATGTTTATAAATAAATATTTAAAACAAGTAAAACAAATAATTTATATCTTAATTCTTAATCAAAACATCTTAAGAAATGTATCCTAAAATAATTTAGCAGACAGATTTCAGATTTGATAAATATATATAATCCTTTATATATTCAATTAATGAATTATAAAAATAAATTAAAAGTAATTTATTTTTGTATATTTAATTGTTATTTTTAATATTATATGTACTTATAAATTTCTTTTTTTCTAATATTATTCAACTTTCATGATTTAAAATTATTTTATACAAAATAATAATATGATTAGCATAAAATAAGAACAATTTATGTTTTATAATAATAATGTCTTATATTTTGTTCTCACGTTTGCATTAGATCTAAGCAAGAAAAAAGACAAAAAAAAAAGGCCACATATTGACTAAGTCATTGAGTTTTGACTAAATTACTTACAACTTAGTCTAATTGAGTAACTTATATTAAAACCATTAGATTCTAAGCCGAATTGATCATGTCGGTCTGAATAAAAAAAATGTAGATAACTATAAGTTTTAAATAGTGTGCTCTCACATTCTTTTCCAGTGTATTTAGAATCGGATCGAATTACTGGTTCAAATCGAAACTCAACGACTCGAGACAAGGTTCGGTTTGAGTCACTTTTTAGACTGATCAGTATTTGACCCAGTTAAGATCCGAATGACTTGATCGGGTCTTAGCTGAACTAATGAACCGTCGACCTAATTGACCCACTGTTTGCTAGCAGAAAAAAAAATACACAAGAAAAATTAGAAGAAGAAGAAGAATCAGCCGGCGAAAAAGGAGAAGAACAAGATTCAGATAAATTCTTCTTCTTCTCCGGTCGATTCTTTTTCTCTGGCCTATTATTGTTCTTCCTCCTACGAATAACCCATATTTGAAATCATGGAGAAGCAAATAATGCTGATATTAAAGAACGCAAATGAAGAAAAGAAGCCGAGAAGATGAAGAGCATATCTGAAGATAAGCTGAGATTTTGAGAAGATGAAGAACGCAACAAATGAGTCTTGTGGTTTGTGGGTCTTGTCTCTATTGATCACTGATGGATAGATAAGGTCATAGGGCAAAGGGTATTGTGATTTATGACTTGAGTGTTGATGGGTAGATTGGGCATGAAGGAATGAGAAATCAAAAAAAGTGTCGATTTGAGTATTAGGGAGTGAGTAAAGTGATAAGTGAGGAAGGTAAGGGGAGGAAGCAAGAATATGTTACACACATCAACAAAGTTAGAACTTAAAAATTATAATTTGTAGAAAGAGAAATAGATCAAATTATAAAATTAGTTTTACATTATATATATATATATATATATAATATTTTAACATCATATTAAATATTATTATGTATTTTTAAAAAATGTAAAAATTTAAATTATTAAGAAAAAATTAGTACTGATATAAATATATATTTATAACATGTCTTGAAGATTTTAAAGTATAAAATTTATATATAAATTATTAATTTTACTTATTTTTAAATTTATTTGTAAACATATATAGTATATATATATTTTTTAATTTTTTAATTTTATTTATCCAATTCAGTAATTGACCCAATAATCCGATGGTTGAACCAGTAACCCAATGATTCAGAAGTTAGTCCGGATCAATAGCCGACTCGGTTCCAAAAACATTGTTCTTTTTCATGATTAATGACTTAAACATCAAATCAAAATGTTTATAAGAGTCATGCTTTCAAAAATTATTGAAGAATTGCAATAACAAGATTAAAAAAAATGGGCTTGAACCAACTCATCAAACTTTATTGGGAAAAGTATATGTCATGTCTCTAATGTTTACACTGATTTTCATTTATACCTCCAACTTTTTTTTTGTTAAATGTATCTTATATGTTTCAATTTTTTTTTTCAAATATGCTTTTTTTAACAACTTAAAAAAGTTAATAAAAATGCTGACTAAATTGACCTATGTGGCAAATATCATCTACCACGTGGAGGAAAATGTCACATTACCTGACATAGCTAATAAGATTGTGACATGTGACATATGGGTGGTTTTAAAGAAAGATCAACCAAGTACAATGGTAGAATTCAAATCCAAGCATTCATGGGTGAGAGAGGAAGTTTCAACCACTAAGCCACTAGTTACCTTTAATATTTATATGCAAAATTTAATATATATATATATATATATATATATATATATAGGAAATTATGTTATTGTATTCAAAATTCAAAACAATATACATCAATTATTATATGTTATAAAATAATAACAAATATTATAATAAGAAAATATACTATTATTTTATATAACTCATTTTAAATTATATAAAAATTTTAAAAAATTTAATAACAAATCTTATAATATAAATTTAATTATTACTCATAGTTAATAAAAATTTAATTTTTTTTAAAAAATAATTATAACAATATGCTATGCTTATTAAAATTATTCTATAATATAAGATTTGATATTATAATTTTAAATAATAATTAAATTTTATAATATTTATATCTTATTAAAAATAATTATAACAATATATTATGCATATTAAAATTATTTTATAATATAAGATTTGATATTATAATAATTAAATTTTATAATATTTAAATCTCATTAAAAATAATTATAACTATATGCTACGTATATTAAAATTATTTTATAATATAAGATTTAATATTATAATTTTAGATAATAATTAAAATTTTATAATATTCATATCTTATTAAAAATAATTATAACAATATATTATGTATATTAAAATTATTTTTTAATATAAATTTAATTTTTATTGGGTTTAAATAATAATTAAATTTATATTATAAGATTTGTTATTAAATTTTGAAATTTTTATATAATTTAAAATGAATTATGTAAAATAATAGCATATTCTTTTATTATAAGATTTGTTATTGTTTTATAATATATAATAATTGATGTATATTGTTTTGAATTTTGAATACAATAACAGAAGTATATTGTTTTGAATTTTGAATACAATAACAGAAGTTCTTATACTTATATATATATATATATATATATATATATATATTAAATTTTACATATAAATATTTAATATGACTAGTGGCGTAGTAGTTGAAAACTGCTCTTATACCCATGAAGCCTTGGGTTCAATTCCTTACCCTTGTACTTAGTTGATTTTTCTTTAAAACCACTCATATGCCACGTGTCACAATTTTATTGACTATGTCAGGTAACGTGACATTTTCCTCCAAGTGGCAGATGATATTTGCCACATAGGTCAACCTAGTAAGCATTTTTGTTAACTTTTTTTACAGTGTTAAAAAAATAGCATATTTGAAAAAAATTGAAACATATGAGACATATTTTAAAAAAAAAATTAGAGGCACGAATGAAAATCGGGATAAACATTCGGTACATGACATATACTTTTGCCGACTTTATTTAGCCTAGCATAATTGTGTGAATTGAGTTGGTTTTGATGACAAATTCGAGTTTTTTATTCAAGTGCTATTCTTTTAAAAAATAATTAGGAGAATGTTATAGATTCAAAAAAAAAATAGAGAGATACTACGAAATTTATCACATCAACAAAAGTTTTTATTTCATTTTTACAAAACTTGACCTATGTCAAACCAAACTCTAAATATTTTATATAAAAAAAATGAATTCAACCACTTACAAACCGATCTCCATCTTTTAAAAAATAATGTAAATATTCGAAATTAAAAAAAAATTTAAGATGAAGCTCGACCTGATAAGGCCAAGCTTCAGCTCTCACACACACACACACACACACACACACACACACACACTTATAAATTTAATTACAATTAATTAATTAATATGTAATTAAATTATATTAGTTAAAATATAAAAATAAATTTAAGTAAACTATATAAAATTAAATTAGTCAATTAATTATATATAATTAAATAAGATTAATATATATATTTTATTGAATTTATATTAATTAATTTTAATAGAAATATTTAATTTTAAATAATTGATTATATCATGTTTTGTTTAATTAATTGCTTGTATAAAATTATTTTATTTTTATATAATTACAAAAAAATATTTAATTTACATTTGTTTAGTTAAATTGAAATTAGTATATAAAGAAATAGAGAATGTACAAATAAAAATATTTAAATGATAGAAAGTAAACAATGCTGAATAACGTTAAAATATACAACAGATGATAGAGATAATCTAAAAAAAATGATTCTCAATTCCATAACACTTGTGAATGTTAAAATATAATAGTGGCCTATGTTTCCCTTAAGGTACTAACTGTATATTATCGCAAAGTTATACCATCACACATCACCTCCATCCCCAAATATTAAAATTTTGGGTTAATCAGATAACCAAGTCTATAAAGCATTAGTCATTGTTCGAGGCATCACTCATATATAATTAAATACGATTAGCATATATTATTATATAATTATAAAAAATATTTATTTTACAATTGATTAATTAATATAAAATTAATAAAATTTAGACCCATGACCTGGGACTCCTGTGGTTTGTGTCTCAACACGTGACTTTTATACGTCTAAATAACATCTAATGAAATAGTTACCAGTGACCCATGTTCCCCTTAAGGTCAGATTGTAAGACCCTATCACTAATTTCATATTACCGCAAAATTATATCACCATACATCACCTCAATCTCCAGATATTAAAATTCTAGGTTAATTAGACGATCAAGTTTATAAAGCATTAGCCATCGCACGAGGCATCACTCATATATAATTAAATAAGATTAGCATATTTTTTTTTATATAATTACCAAAAATATTTAATTTATAATGATGACTAATGCTTTATAGACTTGGTCGTCTGATTAATCCAAAATTTTAATATCTGGGGATGGAGGTGATGTACGGTGATATAACTTTGCAGTAATATGAAGTTAGTACTTTAAGGGAAACATGAGCCACCAGTATATTTTAACATACGCAAGTATTGTGGAAATGAGAATCATTTCTTTTAGATTATCTCTATCATCTGTTGTATATTTTAACGTTATTAAACATTGTTTACTTTCTATCAGACGACTAAGTCTACAAAGTATTAGTCATCGTTCGAGTCATTACTCATATATCATTAAATAAGATTAGCATATATTTTTATATAATTACAAAGCATATTTAATTTAAAATTGATTAATTAATATAAATTTAATAAAATCTGGACATGTGACCCGGGACTCATAAGGTTTGTGTCTCAACACGTGACTTTTATATGCTTGAATAACATCTAGTGAAATAGTTACTAGTGGCCTATGTTCCCTTTAAGGTCGGATTGTAAGACTCTACCACTAATTTTATATTTTAGCAAAGTTATATCAGCACACATCACCTCCATCCCCATATATTAAAAATGTAGGTTAATCAGACGATCAACTCTATAAAGCATTAGTCACTATTGTAAATTAAATATTTTTGGTAATTATATAAAAATATATGCTAATCTTATTTAATTATATATGAGTGATCCTTCGTGTGATAACTAATGCTTTATAGACTTGGACTTCTGATTAACCCAAAATTTTAATATCTGGGGATGAAGGTGATGTGTGGTGATATAATTTCGCGGTAATATGAAGTTAGTGGTAGAGTCTTACAATCTGACCTTAAGGGGAACATGGGCCACTGGTAACTATTTTACTAGATGTTACTTAGGCGTATAAAAGTCAGTGTTAATGCATGAACCATAGGAGTCCCAGGTAACCTGTCTAAATTTTATTAATTTTATATTAATTAATCAATTTTAAATTAAATATTTTTTGTAATTATATAACAATATATGCTAATCTTATTTAATTATATATGAGTGATGCCTCGAACGATGACTAATGCTTTATAGGTTTAGTTGTTTGATTAACCCAAAATTTTAATATCTAAGGACAGAGGTGATGTGTGGTGATATAACTTTGCGGTAATATGAAGTTAGTACCTTAAGGGAAACATGAGCCACTAATATATTTTAACATACGCAAGTGTTGTGGAACGGAGAATCATTTCTTTTAGATTATCTCTATCATCTGTTATATATTTTAACGTTATTCAACATTATTTAATTTCTATCATTTAAATATTTTTATCTGTAAATTCTCTATTTCTTTATATACTAATTTCAATTTAATTAAACAAATGTAAATTAAATATTTTTTCATAATTATATAAAAATAAACTAATTTTATACAATCAATTAATAAATAAATCATGATATAATCAATTATTTAAAATTAAATATTTCTATTAAAATTAATTAATATAAATTTAATAAAATATATATTAATTTTATTTAATTATATATAATTAATTGACTAATTTAATTTTTATATAATTTACTTAAATTTATTTTTATATTTTAACTAATATAATTTAATTGTATATTAATTAATTAATTATAATTAAATTTATAAATATATAATATAATATAATATATATATGTAATATATATATATATATATATATATATATATATATGTGTGTGTGTGTGTGGGTGCGTGCGTGCGTGCGTGCGTGTGATGAAGCTCGGCCTCATCGAGCTTCATCTTTAAATGTTTTTTTTTTAATTTTGAATGAAGTTTGGCTATAATATGGTCGAGTTTCATTCATTTATATTGTTTTATAAAAAGATGAAGTTTGGTTTGTTAGTAGTTGGTTTTATTTTTATAAAAAAAATTTAGAGTTTGATTTGAAATTTTGTAAAAATAAAATAAGAACTTTTATTGATGTGATAGATTTTATAATATCTCTCTAATTTTTTTTGAATCTGTAGCATTTTTCTAATTATTTTTTAGAAGAATAGCATTTGAATAAAAAACTCTTTTCGTTTATATGACACTTAATATTATCTTGTTAAAATTTGAATTCCATTTGTCAAAATGCTTTAAAATTATTTTATTATAATGTAAATATATAAATATGAATTGTTATTTTTTTTTGGACAAATGAATATTAATTTCATTAAATTGGCACAAAGTCAAAGTTACATAAAAAAAATTCAGACCTAAAAATCATCAAATATATTTCAAATATGAATTTATGAGATAATAATACATGATTTAAGATAACATACCATAAATTCAATACTAGGCATGTATAACAAAATTATGAAATTAAATAGAGACAACACACCCCTAACTTTAAATCTAATAAACTAAAAAGAGACAACTCACTTTTAAAATGAAATTAGAGCTAATCTTCTAAAAATTTAGAAAAGATTGAGACTGTAGATACAAAGTAGACTTTATGATAAAGCCCAAAAGTCACCCAAAAAAATAAATAACAGTCAGGAAAGAAATGCAAAACTGAGCAGACTGCAGCGCTGGAGATGGTGAAGCTGTGAAGCATGGTGGAGGAGAAGAAATCGTTGGCGGCAGCAGCGGCAAGGTCATCACCGACCCTCGGTTTTCATCTATATGAATTGCTAATTTGTATGATTACATAGCATTCGCATTAGATAGATAGATCAATAGATTGTAATACGACTCCAAGCCCACATTCGTATCCAAAGAACATTTATTCTGTTACTGAGCCTGGGCCTTAATTTTTAAATACAAGAGTTGGGCTTTACAAACCAAATAAAACCTAATCCATGAATCAGAAATAATAACAACAAACATACCAAAGCCGAATTGCAAAACAAGCAATCTCATTCGCATCGTCATGTCCAAAAATGAGGAGGAAGATGCTTCAGAGCTCAAATTTGGAGAAGGTACTATATATCTTTTTTTTTTTTGAATTCTTTCCCCAATAATTCACTATGAATATTTTATTTAGATCAATCACTCTTCATTAGTTCACCCACACCAACCATTTGTTGGAGTGCCTATGTTCAATATATATTTTATTGGAAACACGATCCTTTTGTTTAACGAGTGCTGATATTAGAGAATATACTCAAGTTGCAGATGAGTGGGTACCAAAATATTATGATGTCCTCCATATTTTGGGAATGCCACCACTGTGATTAAATTGTTGTATGTGGGTTCCACATCATAATGATTCAGATTATGGGATATACACAGTAATGGTGGGCCTCAAATTTGTATTTTTCATTCAATTTCCCAATCGAATTCTGTACTTGAATTTTCTTATAGTCATTATCTTCGTTGTAGCATTGTGTGTTTATTAAGACAATTTTTTTCGAAAACTGCAGTTTTGATACTTTATTTCACCCTTCTGGGTGTAATCAATTTGAATCTTTAAAATACGTGTATATTGTTATTTATTCAAAGCAATTGAAAAAATAAAAACCAAAACTATGGGATAAGTTTAGTGATCGTGGGATTACCGGATTAGAGGGAATTAACCCACAATTAAGGGAAACAGGATTATGTTATGGTTCAGCATCTTAGCCAAGTTTTTGGATGTTACCAGGTGTTCGGTACCTGTCAGGAAGTATCCCATTGTATCAATATGGTGTTTTTGTTATGGCCCTCCCTAACTCCTAAAAGTAGTTCTAAACCAAAATGAACACAAACTTTCCTACAGCTAATAGGAAACATTTAGGTTAGCTTTGTAAGTCTAACTTTGTTCACGCTTTAGTACACTTCACCAATAACATACTTAGGGCATGGCACGTTATATGTACCCAGGAAATTGTTGCTTCTCCAACTGGATTTATAGTTTAGGTTTCAGAATTAGCACCCCAATCGTTTATATATTCTTAAAAGCACACAACCTTTTTTTTCTTTGTTTTTGGGTACACTACAAGCACATAAGCATGTGGGTTACATACAGGACGTAGATTAGTAGGCATGATATTATTATTGCTGCTCATGTTCCTCATTCAATGATGTTGATCTAGAAGTGTATTGGTCTAAAATGAAGTAATTACTATCTTATATGCAGGGATGGATCTTTTTGGAAACACAGGGGGTAACCACTCCCCTAAATTTTTTTTCTTAACTAATTTTTTTAAAAAATATTTATCAATTTAATTTTTTTTTATTAGCCCCCTCAATAATTACCCTCAAGATCCGTCTCTGCTTATATGTTTGTGTGTTGCATAATCTAAAATTGCTACGTTTTATATCAAAGGGAACTATATTATAATAATTTGGTGATGAGTCATTTATAACTGATTTGTTGCTGAGAAGTTTGTTTAGAATTGTACGTGAAGGATGATTTTACTAGATAAAATTGTAGTTCTTTTTCCCTCTTTTTGGTGTTTTTTGGTACAGAAGAAGAATCCATCAAGGGAAGAATACAGAGGAGGTAGATAGGACGAAAAACATACTAGAACAACCAAACGTAAGCAAAACAATATAAACAAGTAAAAAAATAAAATTATACTTAAGCTCAAACTTTCCAAAAAGTCACAAAATCTACTCTGTGCTATGAAAGGTGTGAACAGACAAGACCGCTGCCATAAGATCTATCTCTCGTTCCTGCCACTCAAGCTTCCAATTGAAATGAATAAATAAATAAATAGTATTACTAAATGTGATTAAATTTTGGGTGTCAAGGGTTTCCTTTTGAGGTGGAATTTCTCTGTTTGGTTGCTTTCTTGTCCATGCTTCTTGTCAAAGGCTCAAAGCTAAGAAGTATATCTTGATTTGCCATCTCACCTAGATGTTTTGCCTATCAGATTTTGAGAAAGCCAAATGTTTGATGAACAGTGAGGTTGCCATACTTCTAGAGCACAAATTTGAGCAGTTTAAGCAAATGTCAGAGGATTCAAATAATCATGCTCCCCAGTGAGTAACAGACACAATCACCTTGTTTCTCTCTCATATGTTTCTAACTTATTCCTTGCATAATATAATATGAGCGGCTTTTCTTTGTCTGTGTTTTTTAATTTGCTTCTTTTAGTTATCACTTTGTTTCAATAAAATTTTGATTTCTGGCTTCTTCAGAGTGTTTGAGAAGTCTCTGCAATATGTCAAGCGCTTCAGCCGTTTTACTAATCAAGATGCCGTGAAGCAAGTTCGAGAGTATCCCTCATAGTTTATGTTATAGCATATAGTTGGTTTGAGTTTATTTTTATTTGCTTGGACCTTAACTAATATTCAGAGTTTTAAGTAGATATAAGCTTGCCGAGTATGAGGTACTGAACAACCTATTGTAAAACATTTTCAAGGTAGCAGGAATGTATAACAAATTAACAATTGTGTTACTCTCTTATTCTGCAGCTTGCTGTGCTTGGAAATCTATGCCCTGAGACTGTGGAGGAAGCTATGAGTGTTGTTCCAACTCTTAAGGTTAGTCCCTTATTTTTTTAATCTGATTTAACACATTATTGAGACTAAAGGCACCTACCCATCTATTGGAAATTTAGTCTGAATGCTTTCCCCATCTACCAAGGCATCTGATCTAATCTGGATAACTTAAAACAGTCACATTTTTATAGAATGTGACATCCTAGCATATAAGTTACTGCAAATTATGAAGTATTTCTTTTTAGGTAATTTATTATAAGCAAATTTTCCCGAGATGCCAATAGTTACATAGAGAGGGTGAGCCTTGGCGCAACAGTAAGGTTGCTGTCTTATGACCTAAAGATTACGGGTTCAAATTTTGGAAACAACCTCTTTGTTTGCGAAGGTAAGGTTGCATACATCTACCCTCCCTAGACCCCACTAAATGGGAGCCGTGTGCACTGAGCTTGCCCTTTGCCAATAGTTACACAGAAAATTTGTGTTCATTTCCTTTGGTATTTTCCAGCGATTGTCCAAATTAGCAAGTGTCTAGCTTCAAGATTTGATACCAAAAAATATGTCAATATATACTAACAATTACCCCTTTTCACATTCAAACTTCTCTCAATTTTCATCCTGTTAAATGATGGTTGTTAATTAGCCTTCATACTTGCTTTTTCGTCAGTCTCATATCAGTGATCAGTCCCCCCTTCTTTATTTTTGGTATCGGTATAAGTAATACACAAAACAACTTTACATCCGTATAATTTGAAATGTGATTTCAAAGCAACCAGTGGTAATAAATATTGAGTGTTGAAGGGAAAAGGAAGGAAGATACGTTGGTAGATAGTTAGGAAAAAGAAAGAGGGAAAGAAAGTCATTTGGTTTTTCAGGTTTGATTGGATTGTCTGTTGAGTAATGCTGTGTATGTAATTTGGGTTATTGAAGGGGAGAAATAAGAAAGTGGGGTGTGCAGTTTTAGTCATTTTGAGTGAGGAGACATGTGATTGGTAATGGTGGATACATGTATTATCTAGGACCCTACAGAGTTTTTTTTCGTGATATAGCCAATTTTAATGTTATATGCAAAACCCACTATTGACTAAACCATTGCTGTCCTATTTAAGACCCTCAAGTATACATATTATATAAACATGATGTGCACAACGAGGTGGCAACTAAAATAATTCTTCTCTTGTTTTTGCTTCCACTCTATACCTTATTGCAGGCTAAAGGTCGCCTTGATGCAGATGCAATTGAGAAATTGCTGAATGACCTTTTGATGATCAAGAAGTTTGAGTGACATATTTACTGGCCCTTCCTCCCTCTTCTGTCAAATATATTCCTATTCAGATTTGATACGAAACATGCCCATGGCTTTTCTTTTCTCTCACTCTTTTTAGATATACTTAATAAGATGCCCTATCATTTCAGGAATATAGCCACCGTCAGCACTCAGCAGTGGCTATTGGCTAATCAATAACGATTCTTTTTGGATGTAGCCTATCCATTCTTCTTTCTTACTGGGAACAAGATGATCTTTCGAATCTATTTACAAAAAATATAATAAAAATTTTTATAATGACATTTGGGTTGTTGCTGGTTGTGAATTATTGAGTTTGAGACCAACTTCTAGCAAATGGAAGAAGGGAAATAAAAAAGTTAAGGGATTTTGTTGGTGAAAACAAAAAGCGTTGCTTACTCAAATTCTTTTTCGTGGATGTAATTCATTAAACACTAAAATTCGGTTAATTTGGAAAGCTTAAGATGAGGACTTATTGAGTGGGTACGTTTACAAATGAGTTCGTTATATTAGAATGTTTTGTTGTTTTGCAGTTCTGTGACAAAAATCTATGTAAATTTAAGTATAAAGGCAGAGATGTAATTATTCTCAGATACCTCTATGTTTTGTCGTTTTAATATTATACTTTTTCTCGTTAAATATTGTCACATACACCGTAAGAAATGCTAAAATGCAAAGAATACCTTTCAATTAAAAGGTCAGTACAATTTATGCCATTAATATTAAAATAATAATAATAATAATAACCAAGTGGCTATGGTATATGAAAGTAAAAGTTTAGGCAAGTCTAGTCCTAACTTTTCAAATTGATAAAGTAAATTAAATAATTTCTTTTGTCAAAAGAGATTCTTTAGCATTTTAGGCATAAGAAAATTGCGGTTAAGGCATGAAGCAGTAGATTTGTTTTTGTTTTTGTTAACATAATGATATGAGCAAAGGGGCCTAATGAGTGGGCCATAGCCTGGGCTTCCTTACTTACGGGTGCCCTAGTGTTCGTGTAGACGCATCCTCGTGTTTCAAATTTTATTTTATATAAAAATGTATTTAATTTCGCATTTTAATTTGTGACTCCACTTATGATCAGCCATAAATTTCAACCCCCCCCCAACAACCAAAAAAAAAAACCCAGTAAAAGTTTATTGTAATTTTCTCATATCTTTGAACATATGTCGATTGTTTCCAATTATGCCCCAATTTTTCAATTCAGTATGTCCTAATTGATCAGGTGTGGTAGAACCTCAGAGAGTAAGACAGTCATCATGATTTTATGGCAATCTTTACAAAATTTGCTTAAATTTTTTCTTAATTTCAAAAAACTTTATTCAATTTTTTAATATATATATATATAGTAAAATAAACTTTTTTCAATTAAATTTTTGTCAATAAAATTAAATTTTCCTAACAATATGTGTTTTCTCAAAAAATAAATTACTTAATTATTTTATTTTTGTATTAAAGATAAGAAAAATAAAACATTACAATCTCATATTGTGTAAAAGTTAACTCTGTTAATAAAAAATAAGCAGTATGTGTGTTAAGCATAAAGACTCTCATACTATCAGCACATGTGACACAGAGCCTCAGCACTCTCAATGACTCACCACCATTTCTGTTATTCACGTATCTGTCATATTGTGACTCACCCACCTGTATAACAGATTTCCTTTATTGAAGGATCGCATGACAAGTGTACAGAATGTATTTTACCTCTGTAATCTATATATACTGACGTAAATGGCTCTGTACAAGATATGCAAAACATATAATTCATTCTGAAATTCTCTTTTACTCAGAAATCTAACTGTATGAATTTTTTTATAATATATATTAAGTATCAACAAGATCACATAATTTTTTGAAATAAAAAAACATTGTGTAATTTAAAAAAATTGAAAATATTAGTCCAGTTTGCTGTAAAATAAATAACTAAGAGAAGAGTCTACAATTGCAAGTGTAAACACAATGTCCTTTCACCCACTCACAGATTTTTTTTTCTTTTTAAAAAATCACTACTCAAAAATTTATTACTAATTTAAATTCTTACTAATATTATATAATTACAGTCTTACCACTTATAATTTATTCAGTGAATGTTATAGTAGGTTTTGAATAATGAAGTGTCTATTAGGTAAGAAAAAGATAAATTTTTTTAAAGACAATAAGAAGTGGATCCTACTTTCTATTTTTCTCTTCAATAATTGAATGTTTTCAAATCTTGTATAACAATTTTTTTTTTATAATTGCAAAATGTCTTCTCTGTTATCATGTTTTAAATCTTATTTATTGAAATTATACACTGATTGATTATTTTTAATAAAATTATATTTATTTGTGGTTCATATATACATTAAGTAAATTTGTTAAATATTATATTTCTTTAAACGTATGATATTTCATTCCTCGATTTGATCTTTTTTGTCCATTAATTGATCTTAAGTAAAATCTCAATCTTTATAATCTTATATATAATATAATCCTATGAATAGATTAATTTTGGAGTGATCAGTTCACAACTTGAACTGATTAGTTGGACACTTATTTTCAGTGGTCAAAGAAAGTGTATTCACTACAAAAAAATCACTTTTGGTGGCAACTTAAGTCTAAAAGTTGCCACCAAAAAGTCTTTGGTGGCAACTAAGTTGCTGCTGAAAGTTCGTGGCTAAAGGTTTTTGGTGGCGACTAAAGGAGTTGCCACCAAAAGTCATTTTTCGCAAAAAAAAAATTTCTGTCAAAAATAATTTTTGGTTACCTTTAGTGGCAACTTTAAAAGTTGCCAATAAAAAACTTTTGGTGGCGACTAAAAGTTGCCACCAAAAGTCAATATTAATTTTTTTAGATTTGGATTGGTCCGACGGGTCAACCCGAGACTCATTTGACCTGTGCAGGTCTTAGCCAGTCTACTTACTCGCTGCCCCAGGGTGACTCGATTATTTTTTGTGCAATATTAGAGTCTATTTGAAATTAAACCAAATATATACATACCTGAGATTCGAACCTGGGTTCCTTGCTTGCAATCATGTGTGTATTGCCATTACGCCACCACTTTATTTGTGTTATGTAAGGGCAAAATATTATATATATATATATATATATATATATATATATATATATATATATATATATATATATATATATATAATCTGTTAAAATTATTTTAAGCAAAAAATATCATAACATTAAAATGAAACAATATCTAATTTAATAAAAAGAAAATATATTATTATTAGTAGATTAATAGATAAAAAATAATTATATATAAATAAAAAAAATTGACTTTTGGTAGTAACTATGAGAGTTGCCACTAAAAGTCCCACTTTCAGTAGCAACTCTCAAAAGTTGCCACCAAAAGTCAATTTATTTTTAAATAAAAATAAAAAAATTCAGACTTTTGGTGGCGACTCTTAGAGTTGCCACCAAAAGTCACCTTTAGTGGCAACTATAATTGCCACTGAAAGTATTTTAAAAAAATGTTTAAAACGATTTTTAATTATCTTTGGTGGATGGTGTTTTGGTGGCAACTTTTAAAAGTTGCCACCAAAAGTTAATTTATTTTTAAATAAAAATAAAAAAATTTTGACTTTTAGTGGCAACTCTGAAAGTCACCTTCAGTGGCAACTATAGTTGCCACCGAAAGTAATTTTAAAAAAATACCTATAATTAATTTTTGGTCACTTTTGGTGGCAACAAAAGTTGCCACCAATAGGCTTTTAAGTCGCCACCAATGTTATTTTGGTGGCAACTATCATAGTTGCCACCAAAAGTCTAAAATTTTTTAAATTTTATTTTGAAAAATTAAACTTTTGGTGACGACTTTCAAAAGTCGCCACCAAAAGTCCATCTTTCAGTGGCAACTCTCAAAAGTCGCCACCAAAAGTTGGACTTTTGGTGGCGACTGTTTAGTTGCCACCAAAAGTCAGACTTTTAGTGGCAATTGTTTTAGTTGCCACTAAAGATCGACTTTTGGTGGCAACTTTTTTAGTTGCCACCAAAAAGTTGCCACTAAAAACTATTTTTTTTTGTAGTGATTTTTTAAGCTTTTATCACTAATCCACGTATCTTTGGAGTAGTGACTATTTTGACGTTTGAATCTTGACATAAAAGATGTCACTGAAAATTGAAATTAAATGAAGGAGCCATATATATATATATATATATATATATATATATATATGACTACGTGCTATCATGGTAACGAACGTACCAACCGAATCACTGTGGGATCCTCTTTGCATCTACTTACTTTAATGGAATACATAATTCGAGGTTTTAGAGCAGAATGATCATGCAGGGAGACCCCGTAAAAGATATTTCTTTTGGATCTTTCTTTCTAGCTTGAGACATCGTGTAGTGTATGTATAAGTTGATATGAAGAAGAGAGATAGGCATACATCTGCTGAAGCAATGGCACTTTGGTGTTATTATTTAGTCGTAAAGTGTACTGCTACAATGGGTCACGTAGAGGAAGAGAGCTTTCTCAAGCTGTGAGAGTCATACTTATGCAATAGCAATCAAATTTTCTACGTCTCATTACAGTTCGATATAATAGCACCCTGTCTCTCAAGCTTGGTTGAAAAACGATTTTGACGTCGGCCAGATTGAGCTTGAGTGTAATCCTGAGTGAAACAGCAAACTTTTTTATCTCAACAAGACATTGTAATGCTAGAAAGATTTGGATGTAGTTGAAACCGAACAACTAGAATTCCATCCACGTGAAAACAAGGATCCTTAAGGCATAAATCCATTACACAATAGTACTTTATCTCTCTGCATTATGCTGACAGTCTCAAACTGGAACTGAGTTTATGCACATAGTATACACATCACTAGATACAACCTACGCCAACATACAAGGTTATTAAAAAAGAAAAAAAATTGGGACTGTCCATTCAACGTAGTAGAGTGAATTTATTCCACATGAAACACACATCAGTGACCATCTTGAATACTACTAGTCAACTACTGATTGGGACCCAAAAGTGACATAAGAAAAGCCCTGTAGTGGCCAGATGTTTCCGAGTGAACCACATCATTCAGTGTCTTCTTGTATTTCTTCAGATATTCAACTTTTATATACTGCATATCAATCTCAGTCCTTGTTACAATCACCCTTATAAGTGTGGTATCATCAGTCCCCAAACCTTTCATTGCCTTATGCAACACCTGCAATGTGAAGAAAACAGAATGACATATTGATGGGCCTCCTGTTATTCACAAATATAAAAGGAGACACAACGAGAAAGAAGAAAGGGCTGAGCCCAACAACAAAAGTGAGCCCAAGGAGTCTTTTAGGAAGAGTAAGGTGTTAGCCCTAATGTATTATGCTATAAGTTTTGATGATGACAAATATGTGAGAATTATAGTATGATTTAATCTTCTTGGCCCAATGTATGATTTAATCTTCTTGGCCCAATGTATGATTTAATCTTTCTTAGCCCAAATAGTATGATTTAATTTTCTTGGCCCAAATAGTATGATTTAATCTTATTGACCCAAATGTATGATTTAATCTTATTGGCCCAAATGCATGATTCAATTTTTCTTGGCCCAAATATATCTAATGCTTTATATATTTAAATATAGTAGTATAAATTGATTTTTGATAAAGTTTATTGGGTGTTTTAATATAATTTGAAAAAGAATGCTTTTTACTGTAGCACTTTTGAAAAAAAAATTTGATTGTTGAAAAAGTATAATAAAGTTTATTGGGTGTTGTAATATAATTTGAAAAAGAATATCTTTTACTGTAGCACTTTTGAAAAAGAAATTTGATTGTTGAAAAAGTATGATAAAGTTTATTGGGTGTTGTAATATAATTTGAAAAAGAATATCTTTTACTGTAGCACTTTTGAAAAAGAAATTTGATTGTTGAAAAAATATGATAAAGTTTATTGGGTGTTGTAATATAATTTGAAAAAGAATATCTTTTACTGTAGAACTTTTGAAAAAGAATTTTGATTGTTGAAAAAGTATGATAAAGTTTATTAGTTGTTGTAATAAACTTTGAAAAAGAATACTTTTTACTGTAGAAAATTTGAAAAAGAATATTGATTGTTGAAAAAGATTGATAAAGTTTTTTTGGTTGTTGTAGAAAGGTTGAAAAATGATGATGAAGCTTACTGTAGCAATTTTGACTAAAGCAGCCACTGTAGCAGCAAGGTTTCACTATATAAAGGGGACTTCACAACACCATTTGGATCAAGCTTCAATTGTTCATTTCTCATATTATCTTGAGTTTCATTCTCTCTAAATTGCTAGAGAAATATTCTGAGCTTAATTTTTGCGTTATCTACACTTTGAGAGTTTCCACCATTATTTTCCTTAAGCCTTCAAATTTAGTTGCTCAAGGATTGGTTCCTTGAGTTAGTGTTTGAGAGAAAACACATTGTAAGGGGGAGAGACACCCTTGAGGAAGAAAAGATCTCTATGTTGTAGTGGCTTACAAGTGCCCAATTGCATAAACTTGTGGTCTATAGTGAAACACTCAAGAAGTTATCTTGAGGACTGGATGTAGGCTTGGTTTAAGCCGAACCAGTATAAATCTCGCTGTTTGATTTTCTCTTCCCTTGCTCTTTAATTATTTATATGTTCTTTACTTTCTTGCATTTTATATTCATTCATCTCTTTAATTGTTTTTGATTAATTGTACTCTATATTTATTCATCTTGATCATACTTATTTTACTTTCATAAAAAGCTTGGCATTGTTTTTAAAACTTCTTAAACTTCCATCAAGTCTTCGCAATTTTTTTTTAAAACCTAATTCACCCCCCCTCTTGGGTGCTAGCCATTTCTATCAATTGGTATCAGAGCTTGGGCTCTTGATCAAAGACTTAATCGTCTAAGAGTTGAAATATGGCTGGCTTTGGTGATTGTGTTTTACCTGAAGGAAGTTCCTTTACAAAACCCCCTGGTTTTAATGGAAACCATTACACTTATTAGAAGTCTAAGATGAGAATGTTTTTCGATGCGGTAGACCTTGATCTTTGGGATGTTGTGGAAAAAGGTCCTTATACTCCTACTAAGGAGGTTGAAGGGAATGTTATTCCAAAACCCAAAAGTGAATGGAATGATACCGAAAAGAAACTTGTCCATCTTAATGCCAAAGCAAAAATGATCATAGTTAGTGCTTTAAACCAAGATGAATATTTTAGAGTTTCTAGCTGTGCAAGTGCTAAAGAAATGTGGGATACTTTAGAAATTGCACATGAAGGAACTCTTGGAGTCAAAGAGTCAAAAATAAGTACTCTCACCAATGAATATGAAAATTTCAAAATGAAAAGTGATGAGAGTATTAGTGAAATGCAATTAAGATTCACTCATATTACTAACCATTTGAAAGCTCTTGGTGTTTCTTATTCAGAAAAATCACAAACCACCAAGATTCTAAGATGTCTTACCCCGGAGTGGGAGGTAAAGAGGACTGCGATTATGGAAGTAAGAGGAGAGTCAATGAATTCCCTCACAGCCTTGTTTGGGAACCTCCAAAACTATGAGTCCAAAATAATAGAGATGAGGCAAGAGGAAGAAACCAAGAAAAAGAAGACTCTCTCCCTTAAATCATCTTCTTCCAAGAGGGTGGAAATCGATAGTGATGAGGGAGAAGAGGAACTTGAAATCAATGATGAAGACATTGGTCTCTTGGTCAAAAAATTTAGTAAATTCCTAAAAAGGAAGAATACAAGAAGATGGCGAAGAGACCAAGATAGCAACAAGGAAGGTCCCACTTGTTATGAATGCAAAAAGGTTGGACACATCAAATGGGATTGTCCACAATTCATCAAGAAGCAAGAAGGAAAGAAAAGCTATGACAAAGTGAAAAAGAAAGCATATATTTCTTCTGTATGGGGAGAAAGTGAATCCGATGAAGAAGAAAATGAAGAAGCCAACCTTTGCCTTATGGCAAGAAAAGATGAAGAGGTAAACATTCTTGAACCTTTACACTCTTTTGATGAATTACAAGATGCTTTTGAAGAACTACACAATGAATCTTTAAAGCTTGCTAAAAAGTTAAGTTTTTCAAAGCAAAAAATTTCCTTACTTGAGGATGAAATTTCAAAATTGAAAGATGATCTTATTGCACTTAAAAAGGAAAGCCTTGTTTTTGAAGATCAAAACAAAATTTTGCAAGAAGAAAATGCAAGCTTAAAAGAATTGATTATCTCTCCAAAAGAAAATTGTCCTTGTTGTGAATGCATTGAATTAGAAAGGGAAAATAAAGATTTAAAAAATACCCTTGCAAAATTTACACTAGGAAGAGACAATTTGAACATATTGCTTGGAAAACAAAGATGTGTATTTGACAAAGCCGGCTTAGGATATAAGCCCAAAGCTAGTCAAAAATACTACAAGAATTTCTTTGTTCATGCAACTATGTCAAGTAGTCCCTTCACTACTTGTTTTTATTGTGGTTTAAAAGGACATAATTTCTATTCTTGTTGGTATAGAAAGAATATTTCCTATGAAAATAAAATGAAATGGGTTCCCAAGGGAACAACTAACAAAGAAGGACCCAAACAAATTTGGGTAACTAAAAAGAAAACTTGATTTTGTGAGTTAGGTGTGCCTCAAGACAAAGAGTGAAAAATGGTACTTAGATAGTGGTTGCTCAAAGCACATGACCGGCGACCAATCAAAATTTCTCTCTTTAACACCAAGAGGAGGCAAAGTGACCTTTGGAGGAAATAACAAAGGTCTAATCAAGGGAATAGGTAAAGTGGGTAAAATTTTCTCAACTTCTATTGAAAATGTCTTATTTGTTGAAGGCCTCAATCATAATTTGCTTAGCATTAGTCAACTATGTGACAAAGGCAATAGAGTGATTTTTGATTCAAATCGTTGCATAGTTGAAAATTTTAATGATAAGCAAGTTAAGATTGTTGGTCAAAGGATCAATAATGTTTAAGTTATAAATCTCGATGAAGATCCTTCTATAGACTCTACATGTTTAATTAGTGTTAGTAATGAAAGTTGGTTATGGCATAGAAGACTAGCTCATGCTAGTATGAATCTTTTGGATAAACTAGTCAAGAAAGAACTTGTAATTGGCTTACCCAAAATTAATTTTGAAAAAGATAAGCTTTGCGGTACTTGTCAAATGGCAAAGCAAGTTAAAAGCTCTTTCAAGACTAAGGATATTGTTTCTACAACTAAGCCTTTGCAATTACTTCATATGGACCTTGTAGGACCATCTAGGACAAAAAGCCTTGGAGGTAACTCCTATGTACTAGTTGTTGTAGATGACTACTCAAGGTACATATGGACTCTCTTTCTAGCTCATAAAGATCAAGCTTTTAAATCTTTTCTAAAACTTGCAAAGTTTATTCAAAAAGAGCAAAGCTTGACCATTGTGAGGATTAGGAGTGATCATGGTGGAGAATTTGATAACCATGACTTTATGAAATTCTGTGATGAAAATGGCATTGAGCATACCTTCTCATCTCCTAGAACTCCTCAACAAAATGGTGTTGTTGAGAGGAAAAATAGAACTTTAGAGGAGATGGCTAGAGCTATGCTTAATGAAGGGAAACTTCCTCAATATTTTTGGGCGGATGCGGTTAATACTGCTTGTTATGTAATGAATAGAGCCTTGATAAGGCCAATTTTAAATAAAACCCCATATGAGCTATATAGAGGAAGAAAGCCCAACATTTCTCATCTCTATGTGTTTGGTTGCAAATGCTTTGTTTTAAACAATGGAAAAGATAATTTGGGAAAATTTGATGCCAAAGCCGATGAAGCCATTTTTCTTGGATATTCTAGTACTAGTAAAGCATATAGAGTCTATAACAAAAGAACTTTACTTGTTGAAGAATCTATGCATGTTGTTTTTGATGAATCTAACAATTCCCTTAAAGATTGTGATGATCAACATGAAGTGTTAGATTACTTCAAAGACCTTTCATTAGATGATGAAATGAGGAAGAAGCAAGAAATAATACCAAAAAATGATGATGATCATGATGAGGGTGCTAAATTGCCACAAAAAGAGGAGAAGCCTCAAGAAAAAGAAAAGCAACAAGAAGAAGAGAAACCACAAGAGGAACCAACAAGAAACAATGATGATCTTCCAAAGGATTGGAGGTATGCAAAAAGTCATCCTAAGGAGCTCATCATTGGAGATGCCTCTCAAAAGGTAATAACACGAAATTCTCTTAGGAATGTTTGTAACCACTTAGCCTTCCTTTCTCAAGTTGAACCAAAAAATATTGATGATGCAATTATAGATGAACATTGGATCTTAGCTATGCAAGAAGAACTAAATCAATTTGAAAGAAACCAAGTTTGGGAATTAGTTCCTAGACCCAATGATCATCCAATAATTGACACAAAATGGGTTTTTAGAAACAAACTTGATGAAAATGGAATAGTGGTTAGAAATAAGGCTAGACTTGTTGCAAAAGGTTACAACCAAGAAGAAGGCATTGATTATGATGAAACTTTTGCACCCGTAGCTAGACTTGAAGCTATTAGAATGTTATTGGCATTTGCATGCATAAATGATTTTAAACTATTTCAAATGGATGTGAAAAGTGCCTTTCTAAATGGCTATATCATGGAGGAAGTTTATGTTGAACAACCTCCCAGTTTTGAAAATCATGATAAGCCAAATGATGTTTTTAAATTGAAAAAGGCTTTATATGGTCTCAAACAAGCTCTTAGAGCTTGGTATGAGAGATTGAGTTCATTTCTTTTAAATAATGGATTTTCAAGAGGAAAGGTCGATACAACCTTGTTCTTCAAAAATAAAAAGCATGATTTAATTATAGTGCAAATATATGTTGACGATATAATATTTGGTGCTACTAATGAAAGTTTGTGTAAAGAGTTTGCTAAGATCATGCAAGGTGAGTTTGAAATGTCAATGATGGGAGAACTCAACTTCTTCCTTGAGCTCCAAATCAAACAAATGGATAATGGAATATTTGTTAGCCAAACCAAGTATGCAAAAGAGTTGCTCAAAAAGTTTGACATGGAGAATGCAAAACCAATTGCTACTCCCATGAGTACCTCAACAAACTTGGACAAGGATGAAAGAGGTCAACCATTTGATGTGACAAAATATAGAGGTATGATTGGCTCTCTACTGTACTTAACCGCTAGTAGACCCGATATTATGTTTAGTGTATGTATGTGTGCACGATTTCAAACTAACCCCAAGGAATCTCATTTTAAGGCTGTGAAAAGAATTTTTAGATACTTGGTTGGCACATCTCAAATGGGTTTATGGTATCCTAAAGGATCCTCTAATTTTTTAATTGGCTACTCTGATGCGAATTTTGCGGGTAGCAAAACAGACAGAAAAAGTACAAGTGGAACTTGCCAATTCTTTGGTAGTTCTCTTGTCTCTTGGTTTAGTAAAAAGTAAAACAATGTTGCTTTATCTACAGCTGAAGCTGAATACATTTCAGCTGGGAGTTATTGTGCCCAAATCTTGTGGATGAAACAACAACTAGAGGATCTTGGTGTATTTCTTAAAAACATACCCATTAGATGTGATAACACAAGTGCCATATGCTTATCTAAAAATCCTGTCATGCACTCAAGAACCAAACATATTGAAATAAGACATCATTTTATAAGAGATCATGTTCAAAAGAAAGATGTCTCTCTTGAATTTGTGCAAACGGATTTTCAGTTAGCTGACATTTTCACGAAACCTCTTGCTGAAGATAGATTCAACTTTATTAGGAGAGAACTTGGGATGGCAAATCCAAATGAACTTTAAAAATTATTTTTTTTAATTGCATAATTTTTAAATCTTTCCTTTAATCTTTGATTTACATTACTAACTTAAGCATCGGAGTGGTTGTCAAAATTTTTGCAGGTGCTCATCCTCAAGATACATATATGAATACATCTTGAAAATTACATTTGTTTAATATGCATTGATTGAGGGGGAGCCTAACCTATAATTAAATCCTCTATATCTTTAAGGTCACTTTATCTGAGATGTAATGTTTTCCTTAATTATATATTTTTGGCATATCAATGATAAGTTTTGATGAAATTTTACCCCATGACGTCATATGATATTCTTGCTTAAAGAAGGAATACACTTTAGCCTTTATATATTGCCTTCCTTATACCTTTTTGTTGATGTCAAATAGGGGGAGAAGGATATGGAAAGAAAAATATGTGTATATTGTATAATGATTATTACATTGTAACATATTTTTCTTTGGTGATTTGTCATCATCAAAAAGGGGGAGATTGTTAGCCCTAATGTATTATGCTATAAGTTTTGATGATGACAAATAAGTGAGAATTATAGTATGATTTAATCTTCTTGGCCCAATGTATGATTTAATCTTCTTGGCCCAATGTATGATTTAATCTTTCTTAGCCCAAATAGTATGATTTAATTTTCTTGGCCTAAATAGTATGATTTAATCTTATTGACACAAATGTATGATTTAATCTTATTGGCCCAAATGCATGATTCAATTTTTCTTGGCCCAAATATATTTAATGCTTTATATATTTAAATATAGTAGTATAAATTGATTTTTGATAAAGTTTATTGGGTGTTTTAATATAATTTGAAAAAGAATGCTTTTTACTGTAGCACTTTTGAAAAAGAAATTTGATTGTTGAAAAAGTATAATAAAGTTTATTGGGTGTTGTAATATAATTTGAAAAAGAATATCTTTTACTGTACCACTTTTGAAAAAGAAATTTGATTGTTGAAAAAAGTATGATAAAGTTTATTGGGTGTTGTAATATAATTTGAAAAAGAATATCTTTTACTGTAGCACTTTTAAAAAAGAAATTTGATTGTTGAAAAAATATGATAAAGTTTATTGGGTGTTGTAATATAATTTGAAAAAGAATATCTTTTACTGTAGAACTTTTGAAAAAGAATTTTGATTGTTGAAAAAGTATGATAAAGTTTATTAGTTGTTGTAATAAACTTTGAAAAAGAATACTTTTTACTGTAGAAAATTTGAAAAAGAATATTGATTGTTGAAAAAGATTGATAAAGTTTTTTTGGTTGTTGTAGAAAGGTTGAAAAATGATGATGAAGCTTACTGTAGCAATTTTGACTAAAGCAGTCACTGTAGCAGCAAGGTTTCACTATATAAAGGGGACTTCACAACACCATTTGGATCAAGCTTCAATTGTTCATTTTTCATATTATCTTGAGTTTTATTCTCTCTAAATTGCTAGAGAAATATTCTGAGCTTAATTTTTGCTTTATCTACACTTTGAGAGTGTCCACCATTATTTTCCTTAAGCCTTCAAATTTAGTTGCTCAAGGATTGGTTCCTTGAGTTAGTGTTTGAGAGAAAACACATTGTAAGGGGGAGAGACACCCTTGAGGAAGAAAAGATCTCTATGTTATAGTGGCTTACAAGTGCCCAATTGCATAAACTTGTGGTCTATAGTGAAACAATCAAGAAGTTATCTTGAGGACTGGATGTAGGCTTGGTTTAAGCCGAACCAGTATAAATCTCGCTGTTTGATTTTCTCTTCCCTTGCTCTTTAATTATTTATATGTTCTTTACTTTCTTGCATTTTATATTCATTCATCTCTTTAATTGTTTTTGATTAATTGTACTCTATATTTATTCATCTTGATCATACTTATTTTACTTTCATAAAAAGCTTGGCATTGTTTTTAAAACTTCTTAAACTTCCATCAAGTCTTCGCAATTTTTTTTAAAACCCAATTCACCCCCCCTCTTGGGTGCTAGCCATTTCTATCATAAGGGAGCAGGTACAGTAATGGAAAAAAAGGCTTCTGACACAGTAATGGAGGCAAGGGAGGGTTTGGCATGGTGATATACAGTGTACTGGGGGGGAGGAAATGTGTGGGGATTTATGTTTTGAGTGGAGAGAACCTAGCCTCTCGAAAGCTAGGCTGTGGTGTGTTCTTGTGTGCTTCCATTGTGTTTATGTTCTGCATTTTGTATTATCTTCTGTGTTAATAGTGCTGTGAAGATTCCAGTGTTATTTTGAGTGGACTAGTACTGTAATCATCTCTACCCCACTGGTAGAGACCACTTCATTTCAATATAAATTTCAGTTCATACTTTGCCTTCTATTCTATTATTCCTCTGTACTGTGCTGGTGGGTTCTATCACATATCCATATCTTAGCAACAAGGTGTTTTAAATAATTACGGCATATATATTTGGCTTTTTCTACGTTGATAGATCACAAGTCGTAGGGAACACAGCACACCATTACAAGTAATGATATTCCTCTAACTGTTATATTAAATCAATTCAAACAATGAAGGGGGAAACGGCCAATTTCTTTCAAGGCACAAGCAAGAGTTTAAAATTGCCTTAGGCACTTTGTATTTTCAAATAATTAAAGAGACAATAGTGCTCTGGTTGAAAATAGAGATTGATTGTTTTGGGAAGCAAATTAGGGGGACAACCATTAGTTCCATTAGTTTAGAGAAGTAATCACATACTTCTCCAATCACTTCCCCTCCCCACCATTTTTTTAAGTCTGACATAAACTATGAAGAAACAACCAGTTATATCTGAGTTCATTTAGAGATATAATCAAATAATTCAATTATATTTATTGCACCAGTTATCTTGCCCTTCATCTTGCAATTGAACATAATTTCTTTCAAGGCACAAGCAAGAGTTTAAAATTGCCTTAGGCACTTTGTATTTTCAAATAATTAAAGAGACAATATTGCTCTGGTTGAAAATGAGATTGATTGTTTTGAGAAGCAAATTAGGGGGACAACAATTAGAGAAGTAATCACATACTTCTCCAATCGCTTCCCCTCCCCACCATTTTTTTAAGTCTGACATAAACTATGAAGAAACAACCAGTTATATCTGAGTTCATTTAGAGATATAATCAAATAATTCAATTATATTTATGGCACCAGTTATCTTGCCCTTCATCTTGCAATTGAACATAAATATTGTTAAGTTAAATGATACTACAAGAAGGAAATACCAAAACTTTGAAGTGCAGGGGAATACCTTGGCAAAATACTTCCCTGGATTTTCTGCGCATTGGAGTATTATCATTAGTGCATGACAAAAATTCCCTGATGTTTCCTTCTTTACTGCCTGATATATGTGCAATTCAGGTAAGCACCAGAATATTTTCAAGAAGATTATATTTCAAGGGAAAACATCCGGTAAAAGATACCTTCTTCAGTGAGTGTCCATACAAATCACGGTAACAAGAATTTATGGCATTCATTTGTGCCCTACTTCTTTCACTGAATATTTGTATAAAAGTCTTCTCATCAGTTCCAAATTTTTTCTCCCCTGCTTTGTATAGAACCTGTGCATCCATCTGAGCCATCTCTCTATTAACCTCAGGGCCTTCATAACGCAAAACGCCTATATATGCAAGCAAGATCTGACTCAAAATGTTTACACAAAATGTATCAGCAACAGCAGCTGGTTCTAGTATCTTGAAAAGAAATTATAGACATTACTATCAAAGTGAATTGAAGAAAAATATAAGACTTCCCAGGGTTAATATAACTTGGACAGATTACATGGAGAGAGATTACTTAATGGGTTTTCTAACTACTAAAACTAATCCAATGAGATGTGTCGAGCAGAAAACGAGGACCACAATGAATGTAGATTCACAGGTATTGGAAGGGCTTTATATGTCAAGCAACTAAACTAATACAAAAATGGTATAATAGTACTATCCTGAAAGTGGCAAAACTATATACATAAGAATTTTGAGGCCTTAATTTTCCCAAACTCGCAGGCAAATATAACCTCAAAGGCATCTGAAATCCCATAGTGGAATTTAACATGTAAATCCTCCTAGAGACAAATAAATATCCAAACGTTCTAATCCTATGTCATGCAATATTAATAAATGGAGGAGAATATTGGCATGAAGGAAAATTGTAAATTTTTTGGCCCACAGAGAATCGTCAGTTTGTCCATTTTGAGATGGCTACGGCAGCTTTCCTCAAAACCCCACACAATGACAAAGAGAAACCTCACCTTTTTATGATCCCCATATGTTCTTCTTTCAATATCATGCTCGAGATAAACTCCGAACTTAGAATAGTAGATCTGTTTTACATATTGTAACTGGGATGGAGTTCGTGAGCATATCAATTCAGTAGCAACGTGAAGGTTATTTTCCATAGCTAACGTCTGCCTAAGGACTATTGCATCACGTCCCGCAGGGTCATGCATCCAAAGCAGAACTGCATTCTGAGAATCAGAAAAATCACTCAGAATACCATAATAAATAGTTATTAAATGCAAAAGGAAGGAGATCTCTATTTGGTAAAATAGTACTTTGATGATTTGATCAATGGATATAAACTAAATGACTCGCATATAGAATACAAAGTAATTCTAATGTCATATAAATACCTCTAACTTGCCACTAAGCTCAGAAATTAAGCGTTGCAGAAACTGTAGCCCCTTCTACAAGCCCAACTTCACCTACCTCAAGCTCTTCCACAAGATACATGATTAATCCAAACCTTGAACCATCAATTCCAAACACTGCCATCCACATTCCAGCACCCACTGCTATTCACCACATGAAAACGAGAAGCCAAACAGGGACCTTAAAACCTAAACAACCCTTTATTGGTTACTTCACTATCAGTCCACCCACAGATATTCCATCAACAGTGTCTGCTGCCTTAACCGATTCAGTGTGGAAGTCTGCTATGCAAGAGGAGTTTGATGCTCTTCAACGCAATTATACATGGACCTTGGTTCCCGCTAATCCTCATATGAATATAGTAGGGTCCAAATGAATTTTTCGAATTAAACATAACCAAGATGGAAGCTTACAGAGGTACAAAGCCCGCTTAGTAGCTCAAGGATTCAATTAGACTCCTGGAATTGATTACCATGATACATTCAGCCCTGTCATAAAACCTCCAACTATCAGACTAATTCTAACTCTTGCTGCTTCCCATGGTTGGCCTGTCCATCAACTTGACATTAATAATGTGTTTCTCAACAGGTACCTACAAGAAAAGGTTTACATGTACCAACCACAAGGCTTCATTGATCAAAAACATCCCACATATGTCTGTCAATTAAATAAGGCCCTCTACGGTTTGAAACAAGAACCACGTGCTTGGTTTGATAGACTAAGACTCACTCTACTACAATGGGGTTTTAAGAATAGTAAATCCGATTCATCTCTTTTCTTCTTCAATGACAACAGTAAGATCATTTTCATACTAATTTACGTTGATGATATTTTAGTCTCCTCAAATAAGGCTAAATGTCTCACTGATTTTACTGCCAAGTTACATCAAACCTTTTCTCTTAAGGATTTAGGCCCTCTTCACTATTTTCTTGGGATACAGATAAAAAGAACTTCTGATGGTTTTTATCTTAACCAAGCACAATATATCTCTGATCTGCTGCGTAAATTTGGAATGCAAAATGCAGCTTCATGCCCCACACCTATGGCAACAGGAAATACTCTCATGAAATCAGATCCAGACAAAATTCCTGATCCCACACTATATCGAAAAGCTATTGGTGCTTTGCAATATGTAACATAAACAAGGCCAGACATCTCCTTTGCAGTAAGCAAACTCAGTCAATACCTTCAAGAACCATATTCTTCTCATTGGAAAACATTGAAACGTGTTTTCAGATATTTACAAGGGACCAAAACTCATGGGATTTTTCTCAAGTCTTCTCCTACATTATCTCTTTATGGCTACTCAGATGCTGACTGGGCAATCTCCATTGAGGACAGAAAATCTATTGGTGCTTACTGCGTTTTCTATGGCAACTCCATCATTTCTTGGTCATCTAAGAAACAACAGACTGTCTCAAGATCCTCTACAGAGTATGAATATCGAGCATTAGCTTATCTGGGTGCTGAACTTCTTTGGATTCGCTCACTACTACAAGAAATATCTTTTCCAGCTTCATCTCCTTCAATTCTTTGGTGTGATAATTTAAGCTCTCAAGCACTGGCTACCAATCCTGTACTTCACTCCAGAAGTAAACATATAGAAATTGATTTGCATTTTCTTCGTGATAAAATTGCCTCCAAAGAATTAGAAGTAAGGTATGTTCCTTCAATTGATCAACTAGCTGACTGTTTAACAAAACCATTGTCCAACACTTCTTTCATCAACTTTCGCAACAAACTTGGTGTTCATGCACATTACCATCCAAGTTTGAGGGAGGATGTTAAGCATAAAGACTCTCATACTATCAGCACATGTGACACAGAGCCTCAGCACTCTCAATGACTCACCACCATTTCTGTTATTCACGTATTTGTCATATTGTGACTCACCCACCTGATGTAAATGGCTCTGTACAAGATATGCAAAACATATAATTCATTCTGAAATTCTCTTTTATTCAGAAATCTAACTGTATGAATTTTTTTATAATATATATTAAGTATCAACAGGATCACATAATTTTTTGAAATAAAAAAACACTG
Source organism: Biancaea sappan (assembly GCA_037074585.1). Classification (NCBI taxonomy): domain Eukaryota; kingdom Viridiplantae; phylum Streptophyta; class Magnoliopsida; order Fabales; family Fabaceae; genus Biancaea; species Biancaea sappan. The sequence continues at coordinate 842,231 of CM073492.1, read as the reverse complement.
TGTAATTTAAAAAAATTGAAAATATTAGTCCAGTTTGCTGTAAAATAAATAACTAAGAGAAGAGTCTACAATTGCAAGTGTAAACACAATGTCCTTTCACCCACTCACAGATTTTTTTTTCTTTTTAAAAAATCACTACTCAAAAATTTATTGCTTCAACTAATTTAATTTGAGTTAAGTTAAATTATAAAAAGTGTAAAGTTTTCCTATAAACAAAATTTTTGTTCATAAAATTTGAACTTGAGAGTTAAGTAAAACATATCCTGAAATTGTTACTACATGACGATGTGTGTTTTATATTCAACTTGATATCAATATTTGATTCTATCTGCTTTTTGCTGTATGTCCATATTAACAGATTTGTAGAGTAGTGGGATTTAATTAAAAAATTTTTTGGATTGATTTTGTTTTGAAATTCATTTATAATTATAAAATATTATTTATACACATATTTCAAAGTAATTGTACGAATCTAAAAAAAAATTGGATGTTGACGAGCTCAAACTTATATTAAAAAATAAATTTATAAAAGCAGGAAGTTATAAGCACTCTGTGTATAAATGCGTTTGTTATATTGAAATTTGACTTCTTTTTTGGGTATGTGCAATAATAAGCTAGATTGACCTTGTACATACTCCTCCACATCTACAAAATCAACACGTGTCCTTTGCACGTAGAAGTTGCTCTCCATCACGTAAGAAAATAAATATTTAAAAAAACGCAAGAAAAAATATGTAGTGCATTTTAATTTAAAAAATGGAAAATGGATTTTATTAACGACAAGATTAATCGCTGATTTTTCAGTTACATAATTGTAAGGCAACTTTTTGGTATTAAATACATAATATATAGTAGAATAAGAATACATATTTAAGAGACTAATAAATTGTGTGTTTGGTGTAGTGATGATTAATACTAAAATAAGAAAGGGAAAGAACGAAAGAGGTTGGGGTAAGTAAGTAATTAAGTCAAATCAATAATAAAAAATATTAAAATATATTTTTGGTCTCCATCATTTCATTTAATATTAAATTTAGTCTTTATAATTTTAAAGTATTAAATTTAATTTCTATAATTTCTAAAATTATTAATGATAGTTCTTAATATTAGTCAATTGTTACATGAGTATATGTGGTGTTGATTATGTATAGTTATATGTCACATTAGTCTTACTTACTTGTCACATTATGTTTAATAATATTTTTTAAAAAATTATTATTATGTACAATCCAAACAATTCACTACTTTATCTCTAAGAGCTAATCATTTCTCTGGCGTTTTTTCTCTCTCTTTATCTCTCTCTTTCTCTCACATACAAGAAAATTATTTATGTATTTTAACCACACAAAAAACACATAAATAATTTTCTTTTTAATATATTATATTAGGAGTCGAATTATAATTCATGAATTCAAGTCTTATAGCATTTAATTACAAGTTTGACAGAATTCATCTAAGAATGAACACGCTAGGCTTGTTTCTCTCATTTAAGAATCACAATGCAACATCTCTGCATCTAAATTAAATTCATATATATAATTGAAGCGATGTGACAACTGAGTGACAACCTGTTTTGCTTCTCTCTCTCTCTCTCTCTCAATTCTGACCTATACATGTATGTGGGCGATGGCGATGGTCCTTGTGTGCCTCGATGAAGCTGCGAGCCTGCGAAGCTATAGCCTCTACGGAGGTAAGGCATTTTCAGAAAGTCAAAAAGGGTATTCAACCACAGATTTCATAAATTATCAAAATTTTGTTTTTGAAAAAAAAACGCTGAAATCAAAATAGGAACGAACGATGCAGAAGCAAAGCAAAGAAAGGCGAAAGAGGAGGTATGGGATGGCCTACAATTAAGAGGAAGATTAGAGAGGAGCTTTTTTTTTTGGTTTCAAGTGTCAAAAAGAAGTTGGAAAAGAGAAAAAGGTTTGCTTTTTTGCTTTTTAAGTTTGGCATTCCCTCCCTCAATCATAAAGCAATTGATTGCAAAATGATTTCTGAGAATTCTGATGGATGGATCTTTGTGCCCATTTTGCTTTGGAATTTGCACCCTCATTTCTTCCTCCCTTTGCACTCCCCCCCCCCTCTCTTTCTCTCTCTCTCTCTTCATTTCCTCTCCACTTATTTTCTTCTTACTGCTTATTTCCTGCTTTTCACTCTCCTCTTTGACTACGGCCTCTTTACTTTTTCTTCAAAGAAAAAAAAATCGGTTTCTTTCAGAATTGGTTAGTCTATCAACTCTCTCGTTAGTTCAAGTAAATTGGCATTTTTTCAAAATAAAATTTTAGGTACAAGTTTTAATTTGTGTGTTGAGGGACTTGAACTACACGACATCTTGATTTATTTGAGAATAAGATTCGAAAGAAAAAATTTAGAAGTCGATCTTCATTAAGTGAGTAACATTGACTTTATTCATAATATGGATCAAATTATGAAACAAACTGGTTCAGATAGCAGTTATAATTGTACATGTTTGTGTTTGATTTTTTCACTATTCTATATAATACTTTCATACTTTTTTTAGAAGTAATACATATTTATCTCTCTACCTGTAGATGTAGGTAACATTAATCGAACCACATAAATTTTTGTGTGTTTTCTTTAATTTTACATTGTTTATCTTAAACGTTATAGCATAAATTTCCGTAACATTGTGAAAAAAAAAATAGCATTGAAATAATTTTAGATCTTTAGAGTCTGACCCTATTTAGATCAGATTAGTTAGAATTAGTAAGTTCTGAAATATTTGTGATTTAAAAAAATTGGATGGTCTCATTATTGGGAATACATACTTGAGGAGAATTTTACCTTTTGTATCTAGATCCTATTAGATAATTAGATAATCTTGAGTAAGCAAAAAAAAAACTCAATTAGTCAATTTACTTCATGCCTATCTAATAATAAAAATAGAACACTTTGTAATTTAGGGGCCAAAAAAAGCACAGCTCTTCTTTCACATTAATGTTGAACAATTCTGCAAATTTTGTTGGTTAATTTCCTCTTTCATTAATATCAAATTGACGATCTTTTAGACAAACTTTCATCCTCCATATTATAGGCAGCGACAGACAACCTATCAATTATCTTTCTGGATTATATATTCTCAAAATATTAATTTATATATAGGATGGCCCATATATTATACTCAAAATGTTACTTGTATAGAATCGTTGGCATTCAATTTTTTTTATCCGAATCTTTTGTTTTAATTAAAGCTTGGTTCGTATTTAAATTTCGCATATTTGAAATGAATGAACTTCATTATTCTAGTAGAATCTATCAATCTAGAGCATTGCAGTTGGTTATTTCTCATCTTATGATTTTACTTGATTACTCCTTGTCGAGAAATTTAGGCCACATATATTCAATTAATACTTTGTTAAAAAATTAAGTAATTAAAAAGACAACGCTGATTTAATGGAAATTAGGAGGACCATAGTCAATAGTAAAACCTTCTTTTTAATCTCTAGTATTTAAAAATTTATTAAATTTTAATTAATCTAATTTGAGTCATATCGAATTATAGAAGTGTAAAGTTTTAATTTTTTAGGGTTAATTATTTTATGAAAAATACATTTTCTCATAACTTTAATGTTATCTAGAACATCTTCATGATGTACACAATTTTGCATCTTTTTCAATTAATAAATAAGAAGATTCCCATTGGCGGGATTGTAGCATGTACATTTATTGTTTTTCATATGTTGATTGTCGATTAGTGTATGTATAGAGTAGATGAGTTTCTAATGATATGCATATATTAATGTGTTCATCAAATCTTTAAAGTGGATCTTTTACTGCTTCTAAGCAAAAGCATAAACCCAACCATCCCACTTTCTGCGAACTACAGTAGCTGCTTTTATGATACTTTCCAAATAGTTAGCTCTCAATCTTTTTCTTTTGTTTTTAAGAAGAAAAAAAAATTTTGTAGCTTGTTAATTTGAAAAAGTATAGATGCTGTACGTACTAAGACAGAAAATTAAAATAGTAGGAAAAAAAGACATTTGATGCCAAATAAAATCATCTAGAATCTCAGTTTTAACTCAAACCAATTATTAATAGTTGAAAGGGCCATTCGATTTCAATTTTGTTTTATTTTCAACTATATATATTTCTTTATGAGGGCATGTAGGATGAAGAGCCGTGAGAATATATAACCTATATTCATCGAATCCAGGGAGTTCTATAATAATATAATACTTGTCTCTTGATTAAAGAGATATATAGAAGATAGAAAAACAGCATAAATCATATTTCTTGTCGTCACCCAAAAATGAAGGACATGTGTTAATATATATAGAAGTGATGAATGGGCTGTTAAAGAGGCCAACAAAACAAAGACATTTCTATACATACTACAAAGAAAATGACTAGTTAACTAATTAATTAACCCATAATTCACATAGCATCAGTTTCAAATTTTTTTTTTTTAAAGATTTATGTGAATTTGATTCCTATTTTGTGCTTCTTTATTGGATATATAATAGGAGGCGCATTTGTATATGAATAGCCTTATAGGGCTTGAAAAGTTTAAAAACTGAATCAATATGACCATAAGTAATCATAGGTGGGGATAGAGGAAGGTCATGTGAGGGGATGACAAAACAACACGCAAGAATGCTAGAAAAAGTTGTTGAGAGATTAGAAGGGAATATTTGGGAGAATGAAAAGGAATTAAGAAACTTACAAAGGAATTTGAAATTAGGGTTTAAGAGGGCCAATAAATGAAAGCAAACAAACAACCCTTTAGGCCCTCTCTCTCCCTCTGTTTGTGTGTCTCTTCGTCTCTTCACACATTCAGGTCAATGGGTCCACTCATAAGTCATCAAATCAATATTTCTTGCACCTTCGACTATTACACCCACCCTTCATTTATTGCCCACAAATGCTAAAATCACCCAACATTGCCTTCCCACTTTCATGAATTATGGTTTCTTCACGTGACATTATAATTAACTCCTCTGTACGTTTTTTTTTTGAACAACTATTTAGTGTTTGGTATTTCGATTACCAAATTACAGGTATTAACTAATTCGAATTTAAAAATTATAGTAAGCGACAAAACTCTTACTATTAAGTTTTAATGCAACAGTATTCTCATAGACTTAAACTCAACTTCTAATTAAGTTAAAACAACTTCTTACTAGTTAACCTAAGTATTTGCTGGTTTCCATGCTTTGGTATTGACTAGAATTCATTTATTTTACCTGTTTAGCCTCATTTATGTACGAGAAATATAATAAATCCACTTCATATATACTAAAAATTGAATACCCGGTCACAGAGAATCTTAGTTTATAACTAGGAGAGGTTTTGATAACCTAACATGTAAGCATATATATATCTGATTATGTACATATATGTATATATATATTATATAAATATATTGATAAGATAAGAAGATTAACAAAATCAGGGCAGACATGTAGCTCGGCATATTTTAAATAAGTTGGACAGAAGCATATCTATGTGGCACTAAATTAAAAGGTTATCTTAATCTTAAGCTTCCACGCAATGAATTTATAAAAAGCATATGAGTATTCTATGAGGATAAGTAATTAATGGGCAAACCAGAAACCAAACCTTGTTTTGTATCTTTCTTCTTCCATCACACAAATAAGATATTTATTATATATTCAAAGACGTAAGTGAGGAATTATTCTTCACATAATTATTTTTTAAAACAAGACATAAACGGCAATGCTAGCTAGCTTGATGGCCTTTGTCTCGTGGAAGACCTGATCCCTATATATTTACAAGGATAATCATTTCAATTAACATTATTGGTTAAGTTGTGAGTAACTTGTAGGAGTTACTTATTAACTCTACACTCATCTTCTATCAAATCCAGCACATATATAGGGAAAGCACCTACTAATTTGGAGCAATTTATAAGAATAAGTTGGAGTAGTAATTAGGGAGAGAGAGAGAGAGAGAGAGAGAGAGAGAGAGAGAGAGAGAGAGAGAGAGAGAGAGAGAGAGAGAGAGAGAGAGAGAGAAGTAATATTTAAGAGGTAATTGTGTGTGTGGGGAGAGAGGCAACAGATTGAGCAAAGTTTGGAGAGTTTGCGCGTATTGACTACAATACTACATAGAAAAGGAGAGTTAAGATAGAAAAAAGAAAGGAAGAGGCTTTGTTGGAGTGTCACTTTCCTATATATACTCTTCAAGTTTTCAAGGAACCACATTTCTTCTCTCTCTCTTTCCTCACCCATTCCTTTCCGTTTTTCTTTTTCTTTATATTTCCCCACGCCACGCCACTCACCTCTTTCTCTCTCTCTCTCTATCTCTGGCTATTCACTAAAGGATGTCTGTTTTTTGAAGAAGAGAAAAGGTATTCTATTATTCCTATCTAGGTAACAGTAGCACTAGATATGTTCATTCCTGCTCGCTCGCACCTCTATATAATCACTAATATATATATACATATATTGTACTACTTATTATTGCTTTGTTTGCTGTGATAGGGGGGTTTGTTATTTTACTATATCAGGTTCAAGAATAAACACCCACTAGAGGGCTTTTGTGGCTTTGTCTCTGTGTCTTGTTTTGGTTCTAAATTCTTCTTCCTTGTTCTTCTTTCTTGAGTACAGCAGAAAGCAGTAGGTAGGGAAGGGAGTGCTCCAGCTTGAAACCATCATATCCATCAAAAATTAAAATGCCCCAGAATAAGATTTCCTTAGAGCCACCATCCTGGAATCCGATTCCTGATCTCTCCCTTCACATAAGCCTCCCAAACAGTGCTCCTTCCTCAACTTGCACCAACGAAGAAGGGGATACTTGGAGAAGCAGAGACATGGATGGCCTTAAATCATCCCTCAGCGAGAATTCCATCTGCAGAGACAGCAGTAGCACTCAGCTCTCTCTCTCCACTCATCATAATATCCCCACAACCACTGCCTCTGAGGTGGACAGCCCCTGCACCAGATCAACCTTCAACTTCAACTTGGTTTCCAGAGGCAGAGCAGCAGAAGATGGGGTTTCCGTCTCTGAGGGATCATTCAATTTGAGATCCAATATTTCTGCACACCCTCTTCAACTTCCCTATCTTAATTCACCAAATTCTTATGGTCTTGGACTTGGGGGTAACAATCATATTATTGTGGAGCATCCAATCTCCAGGTTTAATGGGATCACCATGGAGGCTCTAAGATCCCACCCACACACCCACCCTCAGTTTCACTACTTCAATCCTCATCACTTGGGTGCTTCTGACCCTTTCTCCAACGGATTTGGGAGGTCGAGCAGCAGGATGTTGCCTGGCAGGCTTCACCAGAGTAAGAGGAACATGAGGGCTCCAAGAATGCGTTGGACTACCTCTCTTCATGCTCGATTTGTTCATGCCGTTGAGCTCCTTGGTGGCCATGAAAGTCTGTCTCTTTCTCTCTCTCTTTACTTTTTTAATTAAGGCATTAATTTAATAAGCTTTTAATGTTTGAATGAATGGCAGGGGCTACCCCCAAGTCGGTTTTGGAGCTGATGGATGTCAAAGATCTAACGCTTGCTCATGTGAAGAGTCATTTGCAGGTGTGTGACTCTGATAATTAAATGATATAATCAATTTTGGCTAGGTCGAAGAAGAATCTGAAACGAATCCTCTCTCTCTTTCTTTAATCTTTATCTTTTTATCTGTTTGTGTGTCTTGCTGGGTGTGTCTGTGTGGACTTTGTGCAAAGTCTATCAATATCAAAGAGGGCACAAGGGTCGAGAAATTCAGTGAATGAATGAAGAGTGAACAGTTGAGTGTGTTGTCTGCAACAGGACAACTTCTACTTTTTAAAGAGAGAGAGAGAGAAAGAGAAAAAGTAGCCATCATTTCTCAATAATAGAAGCAATTACTCACCTTACCAAACATCAACCTCGTGCTTATTAAACAAACCCTCGAAAATCCCCTAACCCACAACCCTCCCATTTCACTTCACCATCCTCTCTTTTTTCTTCCTTCATTATTAATTGGATTTCCCTTCTCTTTCAAAGTTTCCGTTGTTTTGTTTTTTCAATTCTTTATATGTATTTTGGCTTTACCTGTATTATATATATACGCCTTATTTAAATTTGTCTGTTTTTGGCCTTCTGCAGATGTATAGAACTGTTAAGAACACTGACAAACCTGTAGCTTCCTCAGGTAATTCGTATTGTTTTAACCTTCCGTTGCATTGCATTGCATGTGTATTAATTATATGATTTTAATTTTTAATTTTTAATTAACCTGCTCCTACTATAATTAATTCCATAATTTCCAGTACCAAAGAGAATTGATTTCTTTTCTGCAAGATTCCCTCGCTGCCCTTTATGACTCCCCCCCTATGCATTAAATAACAATGCTCTTTTTTCTTTGTACATGCATGCATATATATAGCTGCATTACCCAAGTTACTAAGTGAGCAAGTACAGGTAAAATAAATATATGTAACTAAGGTTTTATTTATTGATGTATTATGCCAATATTATATATGCCAACCGATTTACCTATAGTTTGAAAATATTGATGTTTATATATATATATATATATCAGATGGAGATGAAGATTTCATGAGGCTAACGCCACCACTTTGTGAAAATGAGAACTGTTTTTCACCCAGCAAGAGGGGGCCTACAAAAGCATCGTCTCTAGAGCAGGATATGGGCTACGGTACTAGCTCCAACCTGTGGGGTAATTCTTCCAGGTAATTTCTCTCTCTCTCTCTCTCTGTGGTGTGCTTGTTTGTTTTTTTTTTTTTTTGTTAAAAAAAATATTATTTTTAAAACATACATAACAGGCATTTGTGTTTTGAGTGTTGGTTTGTACACTATATATATACTTGCATGGGTGCTTTGGTTTGGGTGGTTCAGTTCCACCATGCATGGTTGAGTTTAAATTAAATAGAGAAATGATTAAAATACTAAACCCCAAATCTTCACACACCCCTGTGAAATTGAGAAGTGCTTCTTTCTGACAACTTTTGCTTTTCATATTTCTTTTTACTCTCTCCACTTGTGCTTGCATTGCTTTCTAACAAACAAATTAACAAAGCGCTAGCAGCAGCAGCAACATTGCTTCTCTTCCCTACATCTTTTTCCGTACAACATATAATATTTCACCCTCTCAGTCTCTCTCTCTATATAAGAGGTCCACCTTCTTCTGCACGTTATCAGATTTCCTATTAATAAACCTTCTGCTTTCTCTATTGATTTGCTACTATCTTTCTTGGCCATCTATATATAATATATATATATATATATATATATACATATGCACTTCCTTGTTATAATGGACTTTCTTGCCTCGAGTCCTTTCAATAATTGATGCTGGCATTATTGCTCAGCAGCCAGCACCGTTACGCTGTCCAATTTGAGGGGTTTGGGCTTCTCTTCTATCTGTAGTTTAAAGTCGTAATTTTTGGCATTTCCTTATCAATTGTCATATGTAGTACTTCGTACTTCTTCTTTCTGGTTCAAATTTAATATACAAGTAGCATCCTATACTATATATTATTATTACTATTACCTAGCACAACATGCAAGAGCCATATATAGTAATGCCCACTGAGCTATATTAAGTTGCAACCTATACTATTATTGAAGGACCTACTGGTGCAAGTACACTAAGTGAAGGATCAAAAATTAATGCCCACTGAGATATATAGCTAAGTTAATTATTCTGGCTATGTAGGCAACGACGAGACAAGCTATAGCCCATGACCCATCTCTGGAAACGACATTTCATACTTTTGAGACACAGAAAATCATTAAGGAAAACCCAATAAATCTTAATTATGACATTAATTCACACACACACTGCAAACTAAATACATGATCAGTTGAAAGCAACATTAATATATAATACTCATACTTCATTTTGATAGATATAGCATATTTTAATTAAGTTGCCGCCAGTAATGATGGTGTTAGTGTGGTGGAAATGGAACTGAGAGTTGGGTGTTTACTGTTTAAGTTAGACGAAGATGGAAAGTTTTGAATGGTTGTGAAGTTTGTAGAGTGAGAAAAAAGTGGAATTAGGGCATGCAGAAGGCAGATAGTGGGGTTGAACTTGAATGCATGCAGTGAGTGAGTGAGTGTAAATGGAAATGCCCAATGGTACAAAAATAATTTACTCACACCACATTCAGTGACCCTACCACTCTTAATTTCACACTGCCCTCTCTACAACAAAGGCTGGCCCACTCTCCCTCATCAACCATCCTTTTTGGTGCAATACCAAGTAATTTATTAAATTTTCATTATCTAAATTATATGTATATATAAAATTTATACTACTCGATATTCTTTCTTGGGGTATACCTGTAAAGGATTTAGGCATAGAAAATAATAAGAGGGCGTACAGTTAATTTCTCTTTATTATTTATTAGGTGGCAAAAAGATGATTTTCTTTTCGTTCCTATATATATATATATATATATATGCAAAACCCTATCCCATTCATCAGCACTGGAATAATTGAACTCTATTGTTTACTTGTATTCTATATTTTCATATTTTAAATAGGTAATGTATTATCAAAGAATGGTATTTTTCAGACAAGGAATATTTTCCTCCTCAGTCATTATCACTGTATACTCCAAACTTCCTCGTATTCTCTTTGATAAATCAATTCCTTGTATTTAAAAAAAAAAAAGGCAGAGCATATATTGCATTTTTCTCCTTCTTTTTTCCAAAGAAAAAAAAGAGGGGAAGAGGGTCGTTTGGTCAGGTAAGCTTTAGAAAGAAAAAAGGGTGTTTTCTCAAGAAAGAAGCACTTCAAGAAAGCTGACATGTTTGAATTCTAGGAAAAAGTTCAAAAAAAGCTATTTCCAGCTTTTCCCTAAAGCTGAAAATTTTTAAATGTTCAACCAAAAATTCAATAACCGAAAATTATTTATTCTTTAACCAGAATAAAAGACAACTAACCCTTATAACTTTTTGTTTTCTTAAGAAAAAAAATTAAAGCCTTAATTGTTACTCTAAGTTGTAGGGATAAAATAAAAGTTAATCGAACATTTACAATCATAACATGGTATTGGAAGGTACAATAAGGATGCCAAAAGCAAGGTAAATAAGAATCCACTCTTTAGAATTATCTCTCGGAAAAAATCGCACTTATCTACTTTATCTTTGTCTCTAATTGCAATTCCCTTCCCCCATCAGTTAATTTTTGCAATTGATTTTTTGGTTTATTTGTCTGTCTAAGCTGGATGTTATCTTCCACTGAATTAAAATCATATAGGGAGAAATTGCCTTGTTCCCACTTGCAATTTTTCTTACTCGTTAATTGCAACGGGAGAAATATATAAATGAGTAAGTCAATGGCAAAATTAATTAATATTTATAAGAAAATTATAATTGGTGCCTAAGATTTTCAGTAAGTGAAATTTAATTAATGTTGAGTCAATTAGAGATAATTTAGACTGAAGGGGAATTTGCAATAGAACAAATAAATCAAGGACATAATTGCAAAAACTATTTATTGGAGGACAAATTATGATTGAGGTTCGATATCATCAGGGTTTCTTTCATCTCCTAATTTACTATTGTTAGAATCCAGCCAACGTATTCTTCTATCTCTTTAGTTGCTGAAAATTTGCTTTCATTCTTATAATGATAATCAGAAATTTCGAGCCAAATCATTCCATTTTTTGTTTTCCTTTTTGGGTGAAGTTCTATAATTTCTTTGCATGCTCATTTGCCACTATAATATTGCGAGCTCTGAATATAGATATATATTGGATAAAATTTTAGGTAGATTAACCAAATGAAAAAATAAGTGTGTGTCTGTGTGTTTTTTTTTTTTTGGGGGGGGGGGGTTCTAATTGAAATATTGCCATTCATATTGTTCACATGACTCCTTTAGATTGGCTTAAAAAGTAGAAGAAAAACAAAGAAATGATGATCAACGAGTTGAAGCTCATGGTGGAAATTTGATTCTACAAGTAAGTCCTATATAAAATTTAGAGAAAATAAATATAATGTTCATGGGATATAACTTAATGACAACTGAAGTGATATTCAAGTTTTAAAATATGAAATTTTAAAATGTTACAGATTAATATACATGATTTTGAAATAAATGTAAGTCAGAAATCATAAAAAGAAGAAAACTGAGAAATTATAATGACATAACACGACAAACCATATAGTTTCTAAATGTTAATTTTAATTAATTTGGAATGTTCTCACTTTTTGTGATAATTTGAGAGTAAATTATTATATTTTAAAGAGTGAATTTGGGATTAGATCATATATAGTTTTAGGAAGATATATTATATATAGTTTTTCCTAAAATTTATGTAGTTGGTAAATCTTTTGCATTTTAATTTATAAGGAAAACTTAATTATTTGCCAAATGATGACGAAAAATTGAAATCACATGCGATTATAATACAATTGTCAAAAAGTTGATTTATTTTGAGATTTGGCCATCAGTTACATAATCGTTTTTTTTTTTTGAAAAATTAATTAACTGTACTTGATTTATTAAAAATTTTCTTGTTTGGGAAATTGCATATCTTATTTGATTGGCAACATAATTTACAGAAAATTAAAGTTGCAATGATGTCAATACTTATATATAACCATTAGAAGTGTTAGTAGTACTTTCTAACCGCTAGACATAATAATTTTCGTCCCCTTGTGTGACATATATATAAATTTTTCATCGTGTAATGCAAGATCCCTGATGTAATTAAGGACAACTCAATAAGGACGATTATGTAGGAAGCTCTATTATAAGAACTACAGTACATATGTTTTTGCGCCAATGGATCAAGTTGTTTGCTTATCTAGATTATTGATTTTTATAATTAGATATTCATATTTTAGGCTGTTGTTTTTATTGTATTTTATTTTCTAAAAATAATTGAGATTTGGGCCACAATTAACCATCAGATGAGCCAAACATCCAGCTTAGCTTTGATGGATCTATTCTCTTGAGCGACTTGTCATGTGAAACTAATTTTTACTTTTTAGTTAGTGTGTTGACAATTTGTGAACTTGACATGCATATTTATGGATTAGTGGTGTATAGATATTATGCATTAGATTTGTGTCCAACCAAGAAAAAAAATTTCAAATAGTTGCTAATTATTATTAATTGTGGGTTTTCCAAGTATCTTCAACTCCCAAAATAACGTTATTTTTGTATTAGAAAGCCTACAACTATAGATGCATTTTCTTAAATGTTTGTTATATAATATTTGAAACGAATTTATTCAAAGAGTTAATGATGTCTTGTTGAGTTTTAAAAGAAAAAAAAACTACACGTTATATTTTTCTTGTATAAATTAATTAATAAAAGCTTTTTGGTTTAATTTATTGTTTGATTGTTATATACGTACATATACTACATACATACATATATATATTAATTAATGATCAAAATATACATGAAGAGTAACCTGTTCTCTGGGTTGCAATGAATGGCAGTAGAGGAGGATGGACACATGGTAGTTCCAGAGATTTGGATGGGATTAGAGGAGCAGATCATATCTTATCATCTCCCCACAGAACTGACAAACCCTCTGAGGTCGTGATCCATATTCATATATTAATTAACCCGAAAATATGTATCTAATTAATAAATTTGATCACTAATAGTATGTATGTATGTATATATATATATATATGTAAAAGTGGTTATATACTTTGTGCAGGGGAGCCATTTTTTACATTCAAGTAGCTTCAAGGAATCTGAGAATCCAAGCCTGGAGTTCACCTTAGGGAGATGAACTTGGCAGAGCAATAATGAACGTGCATGAGTAAAGTTTGGTACGTCACGATTCTTGGATAGCTTTAATGGCGTAAAAAGAAGTAGATTTATTGCACAGATATATATGAATATATGAATAGGTACTGCTTTTGTTAAGACGAAGATGTCACTTTCCACAAGCTTAAAGCATCCCCTGTATATTCTTTTTTTGAGCCAAAGCTAGCTTATTCACTTGGTTTTAAGGTTATGTTAGTCATTACAAAAATATTATGGCTATAAAGTAAAAGCTGATCAAGGAGGAAAAAAAAAAAAGAAGGGAATCAGATTAATTAATGGTGTATTTTAAAGACTTTATTTTTCTTTTTGGGTCTTGTCTCTCCTTTTCCCTAGGTTCCTTGAGATTCTGTCCATAATACACATCTTGAGTGATCAGTGTGTGAAAGCTTAGTATATTGCTGTGATATCTATCAATATCACTTTTTCCTCGATCTTTGATTTGAGCTTGACTTTGTGGCGCAAAAGCAGTGATGGGTGTGAAGGTTTGGAGAATATATATATTTAGCTTTCTTTCACAAGCAAACCACATCTTTTTGGCATCAATCATTCATGCATGCAAAGAAGAAAATAAAAAGTTACATGTATTTGTTGATAGAATTAGAGATAAACAGGATGTAATTGGAGGATTTCCACGTTGCTTGATACCTCTTTTAGAAAGTTAATGTTGTGATTGTGGGTTGCATCGTATGCCCCACTACTCATGGACACCTTTTAGTTGAAGATATGATATGATGTGCACTTATAATCCACTCACTGGAGATGCCTTGATCATGAAAATTTATTTGTAACAGCTGTAACCTTACGTGAAGCATATTTAAAGGCCACAAAGCATCTATTAAATATATACATATAAAACTTCTCGCAATTTATGTGTCCAACAGATTATGCTTAATTAATCACGCACCCCTTCACTCACGCATCTATGTATTTGGTTCATTTATTAATTAGTCCAAGTTATCTTAATAGTTATGAATAATTAATTTGCTATTCACTTTCTTATATATACACACACACACACATGATAAAAGGGATTTTTATGAGCAGGATTTTGGGGGGTCTCCAGCGATTATAGGTCAGCTTCTGGGAGGGTCGTAAACTTTGAAGCTTAAGCCAGTGATTAGGGTTAGAGATGGTACGGTACAATAAAATAATGGTGGCGGAATTTATATAATAACGTCGGCTGAATTTATATAATAACGTCTACTTTACCTAAGGGGCATACATAATGGAGTTTATAAATAATAGAGCCTCATAGGAATAATTCGATTACTATATGTTCTAGATGATTCTAGTTTGTTAGGCCACAATACGAAAAATATATGTGTATATATATATAGTCGCGTATCCAAACGCTACTAATTAATTTAGTATTGTTTGCCAAACCAAATCAAAAGTCACAAATAATTTAGTGGCATTTTAAGTCAAACGTAGACACAAATGTCATTATATATACACAGTGGTGTTTATGATCATCACAAAATTAAAAATCTATGTCAGGAAAATAACAAATTTAATGGTATTTAAGAACTGCAAACAAACTCACAAACACCACTATATAGTAGCGTGTAAAACCATGAAACACCACTATCTAATGACGTTTGAAACTCACAAACGCTATTATATATGTCAATTTAGTGGTATTTGTAAAATAGTTGAAAACGCCACTATATTATTAGTGTGTTCCAATTCATTTTATTTCTTTAATTTGTCCCCAAATATTATACAAACCTATATATTTGTACAATTTATACAACTTAATCTAATATGATTTGACATACAACTTTAAAGAAACTATATGAATATATATATAACAAAATATCAATGTATTACATATATTCATTCAGTCAATAGAGTACTAACAAAATATAAAATTGAGAATTGATTGTAAACATAAAATAAATACAAATAAATAACATCCTAAGTCAGATTGTCGTCTTCATCATTTCCATCATCGTCTTCATCATCTTCATTCGCTTGATTACAAGATAATGGAGAGTTGCTTACTGGTGCAGAACTATTTTCACTCCTTTAATTAAAAAGTTGCATTTATAATAAAAATTTGTAAATAAATTATCAGTCGTATATGAAACAAATAAACAATATAATTTGGAGAATAAAACAGAATAAATAGAGTAGATCAGGTTCTAGCTATTGCAGGAAGTACGTAGTTGGAGAATTACCAAAGAGGACATGAAAGAATGATTTTATCATTTTGCTGATGTTAAACATACAAGACATATTTGGGAGGACAAAAAGCATTGAATCATCAAAACAAACCAAAGCAATATAGAGAAGTAGCAAACAAACATTAAACGAATATTTAGAATTGCATCTTTCAGGGCGCTCCATAGGTAGCTATCCAATTAAACCAGTAATCTAGTATAACTCAACAATCCAACATACGCATCTTTATCAGCATCATGACAAGCATCAAATTCATTTATTTTTTGGTTTACATAAATGAAAAATATATAATCCCCAGTCACTCTTGCAGATGGAAAAAATTTAAATATATATGCAATCAGAGTTTGAATGAGGCATATTTACGACCAGCATAACAATGAAAGCTTCTCGTCTACAAATCTTTCCCCCACTGATTGGAACTTGTGAGAAGGCCGGTGAAGATATAATTGTACAGTCACAAGTGTTGCACTTTCTTTCTTTTTTATTTTTTTTTTATTTTTTGAGATATTCATCATCCAAGTAAGCCTTTATATTTGGTGAACTTTGTTCTGGCTTGATAGATTTAATGCAATTAAGTTTATTATCATACCTTTTTGTTGATTTGGCGCTTTGATTTAGAGATAATGAAATTTGCTTTGGTCAACTAAATTTTATCCTTGTTTTTATATTGTAAATGAGCATATAATTCTTCTACTTCCAGTTGACACAACTTCTGAATGCTCTATATGTTGCATCATGTAAGCAAACAAGGATGTGATTTTAATTGATAAAATTTATGAACAAGAAGGATTGGCTATAAGGGTTTTGGTTTGCAAATAATGTCTGTAATAATATACTTGTAGATGTGGTAAGCCTTTATAAAATAATGTCTCTAAGGAAAAACAAGTTGCGGAAAATATCATCATCACCGATAATAGATATTCACATCTTACCTTTTCAATGCCTCCATGTGAAGTCACTTCCACTAAGAGCTTATGCAAATCTACTTTCTCTTCCCCCTATAATGGGAATCCTGCAACATGTTGTCAAAGTCAATAAGTGGCACAATTCACATCTAAAGTTATAACACACACATACACACACTCACACACACACACACACACACACACACTTTTAGAGAAAATAAAATCATCACAATTATGTCTTGAAGTAAATTTGGAGGAAAGGAAGATCAGAAAAAGCTCTAAAACATTACTGCACTAATTTGGGTTTAACTGAGAGCCATTATAGCATAACTTTCTGCTATGATTTGTGCCAGCTGAAAGCCTTTTGCAGCAAAATTTCTTTTATGTATATTGTGTTTAACCAAGAAAATATTGCAGCAAAATTTCCTATTGTACCCTGTCTTCAGCCGAGACCATTGCAGCAAAGTTTTCTACTGCGTGCAGTCAAGAAATTCATACTTCAAACCAGATTTGAATTCCATTAACCATGCATAATAAACTCTTTTATTTGAGAAATATCAAGGTTAAATGATAACAGCCCAGAGTCAACATTAACCAGCTTCATCCTCCTCCTCCAAAACTTAATAGTTAATCTGACAAAAAACAATCATAATATTTCTGTTTTTTCATATAGCTCCATGACAACTCAATTTTGCATTTCTACTCAGCATTTGGACTCACGAAAACTTTAAAATTGACTCTTAAGCGAGAATTCAACTTGTACTTGTTGAGCTTTACATGGATGCAGCCATTCTCTTCCGAGTCTTACCCCTTTCTTTTGCCTAATCACCATCTACTGTCCAAAAATTTCAGATTGCCAAGGAATTTTTTTTTTTTTTGGGTCTCAGAAATTTCACCCACACACACGAATAGAGAATGTTGGGCAAGAGCAGTTATTTAACTCTATCTTATCAAAGAATGCCCAAAGGATTTTTATAGCTTCGAAATTCCTCCCTAATCACAACCTGCAACATTGGTGAAGGACGTTCTTACTCCTTGGTTCATGCATGCTAGGGCTTAGGTTTTTGATGGACGCCCAAAGGCACCAATTAGTATGTGTCTTCCTTCCTCTCTACTCTAGGGTTCTCTCTTCCTCACGAAAGAAGTGGAGAAAATGAAATTGAAGAGGGGCAAAAAGATATTTGGTGGGTTAGGGTTTCTTTTTCAAGAGATTTGATAATTGGAGGGAAATAAAGAAAAGAATAAGAGGGAAAGAAAAATTAAGGTAAAATTTTGGACAATATAATTTTAAAAGATGGAATAATTAAAGAAGAAAAGTTAATGAAAAGAATAAAAATGATAAGAACTAAAATTTACTTTTAGAGAAAAATTACTATTTTATTTTATTTAAAAAATAAAAATTTAATTAACAGTAATTAAACAAGTAATTAATTAAGATATTATAGTGGCATTTGGTTTCAACGGCCAACGTTTTGGTAAACCAAATGTTTGAGACACTAAACGCCAACGTCATTATTTAGAAACTTAAAAATATTTAACTACTAATTTAATAAACACTAATTGAATTTAATTCAATTTAATAATAATAAAGTCTGTAAATAATAATTAAATAATAATAATAAAATTAATAAAACGACCCATTTTAGAATTGTTATTTTTTTCCTTTTCCTTTATGCACGAAGAAGAGAAAAGTTAAGGAAGAGGAATTATGCACTAACCTTAATTTGAAGACTCTCCAATAAAGAAAGAGGGATGATGCGAGATTTGTTGTACTGGAAGGACATAAAGGTTACGAAGGGGCCAGCCTAAGAGGTGGTGGACAAATAGGAACCATGTGTGAACTGTGATCTGGGTAGGTTCTTGAGGCTATAAGTTTTTTTTTTAAAGGAAAATAGAATACGTGATTAATTATCCTTGTGCCACATATATACTTCCTTAGCTAAACTTTAATAAACCAATCCCGCTCTAAATAATAACTCACTTGGGTTATATCCTTTCTTTAATATTTCCTCATATGATATCACCACACCCACAAAATCTCAAAATTTCGTATCACTATAACTTATTTTTTTTACTTTCCAACAAAAGCACTACATATTTTCTCCTATTCTGAAAATGTATTCTGAATAAAGCTATGTTAAATGAAAAAGAATAGTGACATTTACCTAAACAAACACCACTATATAGTAAAATGCTACAATATTTTCATTTAGTGGCATTTGTTAGCAAACGTCACAAAATAAGAGCTTCTATTTCACTATTTTTTTTTTGTAGTGCTAGTCTAGCTCAGTCGTTAGTATAGTCTAAAAATATATATATTCATCAATTTGAATTATTCATTTTCTTATAATGAGTTATAAAAATAAGAAGAAACAAAAAAGGAAGAACATGACAGTGTTTCATGGTTATCTTGAGGATGAGAATTAATTAATATCTAGCATAGGCGGAATTAATAGTGTTGTTTATTGCTGAGGATGAGAATAAAGAAATGCAACACCAATGAATGGCATAATTAGCTGTGAAGAATTTATAAATGAATGTGTGTGAAAAATTAATTCGTATCATTTATTTGTATATTGTTAAATATTGTTAAATTAAATTTACTCATTTTTCGAGCCGTAATACAATATTTGTTAAACAAAGAAACAAAGGGTCGATTAACGATCGGAATATTGGTACTTTTGTCCAATGATATTATATTATATATGGATCACAATATATGCAAATTTATATAAATATTGTGAAAAAATAATTATAAAAAGAAATTTTCTGAAAGGCCCATGCGATTTAGGTGTAAGTTAAACAATTAAACCGATAAATTTCATAGTGCATTCTCTTGTGAAAGCGATCATACTCAAAACATTATCTAATAATATCTTTCAACAAAAATTCAAACATAAATTAATTATCTTGTAAGAAAATAATCTCTTCTGTTAAATTTAAACCCCGTTGAAAATAATTTGTTATTAAATACGAAGAGTTCCCTATAATTTATTTGCTTGTAATTAGATGTCTTAATTTTGGTCTGAGCTTCAATTGACTTCAAATTGAGAGTACCTCCCAGCCGTCAGTTTTACAAAGACTGTATTAATAACTTAAAGCCCGAAAAATTTATATATAGATTAATTGTTTAATTTTCTAAAAAAATGATTAAACTAATTTAAATTCTTACTAATATTATATAATTACAGTCTTACCACTTATAATTTATTCTGTGAATGTTATAGTAGGTTTTGAATAATGAAGTGTCTATTAGGTAAGAAAAAGATAAATTTTTTTAAAGACAATAAGAAGTGGATCTTACTTTCTATTTTTCTCTTCAATAATTGAATGTTTTCAAATCTTGTATAATAATTTTTTTTATAATTGCAAAATGTCTTCTCTGTTATCATGTTTTAAATCTTATTTATTGAAATTATACACTGATTGATTATTTTTAATAAAATTATATTTATTTGTGGTTCATATATATACATTAAGTAAATTTGTTAAATATTATATTTCTTTAAACGTATGATATTGCATTCCTCGATTTGATCTTTTTTGTCCATTAATTGATCTTAAGTAAAATCTCAATCTTCACAATCTTGTATACAATATGATCCTATGAATAGATTAATTTTGGAGTGATCAGTTCACAACTTGAACTGATTAGTTGGACACTTATTTTCAGTGGCCAAAGAAAGTGTATTTTTAAGCTTTTATCACTAATCCACGTACCTTTGGAGTAGTGACGATTTTGACGTTTGAATCTTGACATAAAAGATGTGACTGAAATTTGAAATTAAATGAAGGAGCCATATATATATATATATATATATATGACTACGTGCTAGCATGGTAACGAACGTATCAACCGAATCACTGTGGGATCCTCTTTGCATCTACTTACTTTAATGGAATACATAATTCGAGGTTTTAGAGCAGAATGATCATGCAGGGAGACCCCGTAAAAGATATTTCTTTTGGATCTTTCTTTCTAGCTTGAGACATCGTGTAGTGTATGTATAAGTTGATATGAAGAAGAGAGATAGGCATACATCTGCTGATGCAATGGCACTTTGGTGTTATTATTTAGTCGTAAAGTGTACTGCTACAATGGGTCACGTAGAGGAAGAGAGCTTTCTCAAGCTGTGAGAGTCATACTTAAGCAATAGCAATCAAATTTTCTGCGTCTCATTACAGTTCGATATAATAGCACCCTGTCTCTCAAGCTTGGTTGAAAAACGATTTTGACGTCGGCCAGATTGAGCTTGAGTGTAATCCTGAATGAAACAGCAAACTTTTTTATCTCAACAAGACATTGTAATGCTAGAAAGATTTGGATGCAGTTGAAACCGAACAACTAGAATTCCATCCACGTGAAAACAAGGATCCTTAAGGCATAAATCCATTACACAATAGTACTTTATCTCTCTGCATTATGCTGACAGTCTCAAACTGGAACTGAGTTTATGCACATAGTATACACATCACTAGATACAACCTACGCCAACATACAAGGTTACTAAAAAAGAAAAAAAATTGGGACTGTCCATTCAACGTAGTAGAGTGAATTTATTCCACATGAAACACACATCAGTGACCATCTTGAATACTACTAGTCAACTACTGATTGGGACCCAAAAGTGACATAAGAAAAGCCCTGTAGTGGCCAGATGTTTCCGAATGAACCGCATCATTCAGTGTCTTCTTGTATTTCTTCAGATATTCAACTTTTATATACTGCATATCAATCTCAGTCCTTGTTACAATCACCCTTATAAGTGTGGTATCATCAGTCCCCAAACCTTTCATTGCCTTATGCAACACCTGCAATGTGAAGAAATCAGAATGACATATTGATGGGCCTCCTGTTATTCACAAATATAAAAGGAGACACAACGAGAAAGAAGAAAGGGCTGAGCCCAACAACAAAAGTGAGCCCAAGGAGTATTTTAGGAAGAGTAAGGGAGAGCAGGTACAGTAGTGGAAAAAAAGGCTTCTGACACAGTAATGGAGGCAAGTGAGGGTTTGGCAGGGTGATATACAGTGTACTGGGGGGGGGGGAGGAAATGTGTGGGGATTTACGTTTTGAGTGGAGAGAACCTAGCCTCTCGAAAGCTAGGCTGTGGTGTGTTCTTGTGTGTTTCCATTGTGTTTATGTTCTGCATTTTGTATTATCTTCTGTGTTAATAGTGCTGTGAAGATTCCAGTGTTATTTTGAGTGGACTAGTACTGTAATCATCTCTACCCCACTGGTAGAGACCACTTCATTTCAATATAAATTTCAGTTCATACTTTGCCTTCTATTCTATTATTCCTCTGTACTGTGCTGGTGGGTTCTATCACATATCCATATCTTAGCAACAAGGTGTTTTAAATAATTACGGCATATATATTTGGCTTTTTCTACGTTGATAGATCACAAGTTGTAGGGAACACAGCACACCATTACAAGTAATGTTATTCCTCTAACTGTTACATTAAATCAATTCAAACAATGAAGGGGGAAACGGCAAATTTCTTTCAAGGCACAAGCAAGAGTTTAAAATTGCCTTAGGCACTTTGTATTTTCAAATAATTAAAGAGACAATATTGCTCTGGTTGAAAATAGAGATTGATTGTTTTGGGAAGCAAATTAGGGGGACAACCATTAGTTCCATTAGTTTAGAGAAGTAATCACATACTTCTCCAATCACTTCCCCTCCCCACCATTTTTTTAAGTCTGACATAAACTATGAAGAAACAACCAGTTATATCTGAGTTCATTTAGAGATATAATCAAATAATTCAATTATATTTATTGCACCAGTTATCTTGCCCTTCATCTTGCAATTGAACATAAATATTGTTAAGTTAAATGATACTGCAAGAAGGAAATACCAAAACTTTGAAGTGCAGGGGAATACCTTGGCAAAATACTTCCCTGGATTTTCTGCGCATTGGAGTATTATCATTAGTGCATGACAAAAATTCCCTGATGTTTCCTTCTTTACTGCCTGATATATGTGCAATTCAGGTAAGCACCAGAATATTTTCAAGAAGATTATATTTCAAGGGAAAACATCCGGTAAAAGATACCTTCTTCAGTGAGTGTCCATACAAATCACGGTAACAAGAATTTATGGCATTCATTTGTGCCCTACTTCTTTCACTGAATATTTGTATAAAAGTCTTCTCATCAGTTCCAAATTTTTTCTCCCCTGCTTTGTATAGAACCTGTGCATCCATCTGCGCCATCTCTCTATTAACCTCAGGGCCTTCATAACGCAAAACGCCTATATATGCAAGCAAGATCTGACTCAAAATGTTTACACAAAATGTATCAGCAACAGCAGCTGGTTCTAGTATCTTGAAAAGAAATTATAGACATTACTATCAAAGTGAATTGAAGAAAAATATAAGACTTCCCAGGGTTAATATAACTTGGACAGATTACATGGAGAGAGATTACTTAATGGGTTTTCTAACTACTAAAACTAATCCAATGAGATGTGTCGAGCAGAAAACGAGGACCACAGTGAATGTAGATTCACAGGGATTGGAAGGGCTTTATATGTCAAACAACTAAACTAATACAAAAATGGTATAATAGTACTATCCCGAAAGTGGCAAAACTATATACATAAGAATTTTGAGGCCTTAATTTTCCCAAACTCGCAGGCAAATATAACCTCAAAGGCATCTGAAATCCCATAGTGGAATTTAACATGTAAATCCTCCTAGAGACAAATAAATATCCAAACGCTCTAATCCTATGTCATGCAATATTAATAAATGGAGGAGAATATTGGCATGGAGGAAAATTATAAATTTTTTGGCCCACAGAGAATCATCAGTTTGTCCATTTTGAGATGGCTACGGCAGCTTTCCTCAAAACCCCACACAATGACAAAGAGAAACCTCACCTTTTTATGATCCCCAGATGTTCTTCTTTCAATATCATGCTCGAGATAAACTCCGAACTTAGAATAGTAGATCTGTTTTACATATTGTAACTGGGATGGAGTTCGTGAGCATATCAATTCAGTAGCAGCGTGAAGGTTGTTTTCCACAGCTAACGTCTGCCTAAGGACTATTGCATCACGTCCCGCAGGGTCATGCATCCAAAGCAGAACTGCATTCTGAGAATCAGAAAAATCACTCAGAATACCATAATAAATAGTTATTAAATGCAAAAGGAAGGAGATCTCTATTTGGTAAAATAGTACTTTGATGATTTGATCAATGGATATAAACTAAATGACTCGCATATGGAATACAAAGTAATTCTAATGTCATATAAATACCTCTAACTTGCCACTGAGCTCAGAAGTTAAGCGTTTCAAAAGGTCTTCAGAATACATAGTTCTATATTCATGTTGGATGTGAGCACGCTGTGTAGCATCTCGATGAGCAAGTACATTGATAACAGCACTAGTATCACATCCGAATCCTGTGAATGCAAAGATATAAGAAAATATATGAAATAAAATAAATGGTTCATGGATGAATAGGACACAAGTTAATAAAATAGAACGAGTCTAATGAAAGGAGCCTTCAAGAGCAGTTCCAGTATAAGTAGACAAGTTCCATGTAGAAACCACAGTGCATACTTTTCAAAAGGAATAAATATTGAATATTTCCCAAAAAAAAAAAAAAGAGTGATTATCTAGTAGATGTCAACATCTAATATACAAGATGTCAGATTTTTTTTTTTTTCTGGCATGCCATGGGTTTCCACCCCAATAGGGTTTGTTACCAATGTTTTTGAATAATTTCCGTAGCAAAATTGAAATTGCTTATGAGACATATAGTCATATACCACGATCAGATTATGCTAAAAAAGGTCCGTTCAAATTGGTATAAATGACTAAATCCAGTATTATTCATTTCACGGAGTGTAATTTGACAGTGCACTAATTGATACAAAGATGGCCAATCCGACTTCCTCTTTCTTAAAATCCTCAGCGGCCAAAACAACGCCTTCCCGATTTACCCATACAATTTCATGACAGACAGATATTGAAAACCATTTGAGAATGATCAATTAGATCATACAACCAACACATTTGAAGACAAAAATAGCCACCGTTCCTGAAGTAGGGCTGCTACTTGGTATATATTACATTGTCACCAACAAATTTGAAGACAAAAACATGAGAAATCGAGAGAGGATTACCTTTGAAAGCACGGTAAAGCTGCATAGCGTCATCTTTGGGGGAAGGAGGAGCTGGAGGTAGAGTCAGCGTAGTCATCTTTCTTCTCCAAACACAATCGATCTGTGAAATTCTAAAATATTTCTGGCTCGGCTACTCGAGCTCTTCTCATTTCTCAAAGAAGCAGCAAGACAGAGAAAGAATTGCGTCCGTTAATAAATATAGAAAAGAAAAATGGCAGAACAGTACTCATTGAATCCGAAATTCAAGGAATGGGCTTGGGCTTCTCTGCAAGCACATACTTGTTAAGTGTGGACCATTGAATGGGGTGTATGGTGCACACTTAACAGATATAGTACTTACCCAAACAAACACTTTAAACTCGAAATTCAAAGGGTGGCAAAGGGGACAAAAGAAAATAGCCATTTATGATATTAAATTAATCCAACGGTTACTTTCACAGTTTCATTTCACCTAACGAGAAGGAAGCTTCTCCACTCCATCTCAATAATATTTTTATAATACCAAGTTTTGTATATGACAAAAAATTGTAAATTAGATCTGTTAAATTTACATACAAAATATCCGCCACATTTTTGGTGTACTAAATTTACATACAAGTTTTCTAAATCATTCTTCATTCTTGAATTTTTTTTTTCAAAATTTTGTTGAGTCTAATCTGACAATTATCAACACTTTTTTTTTTGTTACAAGTGTTTTGGTCAACCTTTAACAGAACAAGTAGATCAGGACAACTCTTTTTGAACGTTGGTTGTCGTATCATTTTAATACAAACATAACGTGTGAACAAAAAATTGTGAACATCCTAATCTAATAAAGTCATGTTTGAGTAAACAATTTATTTAAATGCTTATAAAAAAAATTTATGTAAAAAATTTTAATATCATAAGTTTTTTTTAAATTAAATTATTTAATGATTAGATATATGCTTGAAGAAATGCTTTTAAATTATGATTGAAAAAAAATGAGTGAAGGGTGTGATTTTCATAGAATTTTAAATTATAATTAGGGATATATTTGTCTTATAAAAATACAAAATAATTTTTTAATCATGTAAATTTGAGTTTTAGCTCAAAGTTTTTTTAAAAACCTAAAATAATTAACTTCATAAAATAAGTTAAAACTAAGTTTTTGAGAATTAATAAATTATTTATTTGAGTTTATTTAAACAATATTCTTTTACATAAATATGTTATACTAATAAAAAAACTCTAATATAAACTATGTTATCTAAATATGACTTAAATAACATTAATCCTGAGACCAAATCCTCTTGGCGTTGGGTCAATTTCAAACAACCCACCATGCCAAGTGGGCTTCCTCCTTTATGTCATTGTTTTTTGATTTACGCTGCGTATTATTCTTGACAAAAGAAAAACTATTTTCAGTATTAGGTATTGTTGGCTTCTTACCTATTATATTCTTGACCCAATAAAAGTCCTATCTATTTTATATAATAACATGTTTTTTGGGGCGGATTAAGAGATAGTTGCTAAAGTTTTTTTGTAGTAATTTTTTATTTAAAAGATAGAGACATTTTTTCAACTACGACCACTAAGAGCTGATTTTTTTCTTTTAAGACTTTCATCGTGACAATTGGATCAATTCTTATTAATAAGTGGATTCTAAAATTTGATTTGAAGCCAATTACAGTGTATTGGAATAAAAAAAAAAAAAAGAGGCAATGACAAACATTTCAATACCTGTTTTCCTTTTGCATAAACTAGCTAGAAATTAGTAGCTAATGGGTTAATAGTTTAGATATACTAATTAAAAATTAGCTTTTTTTATGTCAAGAGATGAGCCTTCACCTTATCTCTTAGGGGGAAAATAATCTAACAATTAGGATAAGTTTTATTTTCACAACTTCGTATTTACCATTGTTATAAGCGAGGTTTTTTTTCTTTTTTTTTACAGCACTTATAATTTATAAACGAGGTAAATAGGTTGAACTTGAACTAATATTTTTTCTTTTTTGGTCAATATTATATATATATATATATATATATATATAATATCATTAATTTATATTAATAAATCTTGAAACAATCTAAACCATTAATTTGTTATTTAACAGTAATTATTTTTTCCTTCCATATTTTATATTAAACTACTTATTTCACTAAATATGACCCACATATATAAATATAATAATATATCTTGCAATGTTAATGGATAAGACCATCATTAAATCTCTACCAAAATGTGGCTTTGTTAATTTTTTGCAACACAGTTTATTTCGTCGACAGTCTATTTGATTTCATTTTTTAAAAATTACAAGGGAGTTCGAGTCTTAACTTCTGCATGAAGGAATTTAATAACAATTCCTATATATAATAATATATTGCAGATAATTCTATAGCATATATGAATAATAACAAAACTATACATACCTGGGGAAACAGCAGAACTCTTGATAGTAATTGATAATTGGGTATAAATAAAATTAAAGACAATAAAACAGAATAACTAAGGAGAGTAAAACTGCTCTCTTAGCCTAATATATTTTCAGAGGGTGTTACTTCAATGAGACTGCTACACCACATATATAGGCAGAGAGTAGAGACCCTTCATTGTGAAACTCTAATGGACTGACATTCCCATCATTAATCAGCCCACACAAGGCCCAGTTTCAATTCAATAAGGATTGTTTAATTTATAAAAGAATTTATAATTAACTTATTATTAAAACTGGATAATACATATAAATAAATAAATAAATATATATAAATAAATATGATTTATGGTAGTCCATATGAAAAATCTAACACTGCATTCAACATATAGAGTCTTATACTATTTGTACTACAAAGTCAATGGTTTCATTGCTAATTTCATTTACAATATCTCATCAAAATTTTTAGAAAAAAGGTTGTAAAAATATAAGAATTTCCACTTGATATCCCATACATGAAAACTTCACTCCTTAAATTGGTTGTCATAAAAGAAACTATCATTATATTTTGACTATCATCAAATAATACCTTGTTCATTATATTTCTACTTGGTTAAAATATCATTTTGGTCCTTTAATTTCCCTTAAGCGTCATTTTGGTTCCTTGACGACTGAATTTTACTCCAATTTGATCATTTACTTTACCTTAGGTTTCACATTGGTCTCTTATTATTATTCTGTCTCAATTTAATTCTTGACTTTATTTTAAATTTGTACTGTTGTCCCTTAATTTAACTTTATTCCATTTTGATCCTTTAGCTTTATCTTAAATTCTTTTAATTTTATCTTTAACTTATAAAAACCACTCAAATGTTTTTTTTTTCTAATACCGTCAAAATAATTAACAAAAATGTTTTATGATGTTGTCACAATTAAGGAAAAAATACATAAACAAGGTAAAGTAAAAAATAAGGTGTCAGAGTAATACCTATAAGGTAAAGTTGTGAGACCAATTTGACATCTAAGGTAAATTTTATGAAACAAATTAGAACAAAATAAAATTAAGGGCCTAAAGTCAACTCTCTAGAATTTACTAAAGGCTTTTTAGACGTGGCAATTATGAATAGCAATGGAGACTCGAATTTGTGTTCCGATAGCGAGAATTTTTCCCCCATAGGGACGGGGGCAAGAAAAAAATCCCTTCAAAAGCTAAATGAGAATGGGGATCACACCCTCGTCTCACGAGGTCCTCGTCCCCGAATAGCATTTTAGTAATTTCACTAAAATTACTAAAACTTAAATTAAGTGTGTGTGTGTGTGAGTATTTAAGACATTACATAAATATAAAATTATTTTAACAAAAAATCTAAAATTAGACCCAAATATTCTCAATCTTAATTAATTTTTTGCCTCCTGATTCATTTCACTTTCACTCACTCCCAATTTCCCCCCATTCAAAAACCCTAATCTTGCGACCTCACTCAGTCACTCACCTAGTTACTCTTCCTCTGCCTATCTACTCTCCACTTGCTGTCATGGACTCATGGTGCTTCTATTCCTCCTTCGGTGACTCATGCAGCTGTGCTTCCTTCATTCCTCCTATGGTTGCTTCTTCTATTCCTCCTCTGATCTTGCAAGCTCTATCCTCCTCTCGTCGTGCACTCGTGCTTCCTCCATTCCTCCTCTAGTGACTCGTGCAACTGTGCTTCCTCCATTCCTCTTGCAGTCGTGCAAGCTCTATTCTCTACTCAAGTAAGCCAAGATCATCTCTTTTTTGTAATCATCCTCCTCTGCGGGGATCTTCTTTCCTTGCCGTCTCGCCGCTGCATCTTTTGTCGATGTCTTCTCTTGTGGTTGTTCATTGTGTTCTCTCTTTCCATTTCAGGTATGATGAATCTCTCTGGCTTCTTGCTGTTCCTCTCTCATCATTGTCCTCTTTTAATGAAGTGTGTGTTTAAATCTGAAATTTTCCTGATTTGATTTGCGAATGCTTTCTATGTATGTTTAAATTTGAAATTTTCGTCTTGTTCAAGTAAGTCGAGATCTTATATTTAAGAATGCTTTGTGTGTATGTTTAAATATGAAATTTTTAGAGGATGATTGTGCTGAGTCTGTTTTAATGTTCTTTATTTAATGTTCTTTAATTTTTCCTTTTGTTCAAGTAAGCAAAGATCTCTCCTTGTAACATGTATGTTTTAAGCCTAAAATTGGGAGAAATTGATTATACTATTTTCGTTATGGGTTAATTTATGCTACTTTGGACTTTTTTTTTCTTTTGCAAGGTTCGAGGTCCCCACGTGGATGTGGAGATGGGGTGGGGTTTAAAATTTTTCCCTGAGGGGGATCAGCAACGAGGACAGGGACAAAACTCCTCGTTGCCATCCCTAGTGGCAATGAACTTCTTGAAAAAAGATATAATGAAGACTAAGGGCTATTTGATTTTTTATATATTTTTGAAATAGTTTTTCATAGTTGGACATTTTGAGAATAAAAGAAAAGAAAATTTTGTTTCAAAAATATGTTTAAAAACAAAAATATGTTGATATTTTTTTTTCGGAAGGAAATTTGAAAATATAAAAACAAAAATATGTTAGAGAGAAGAGACATAAATAAGAGATATAGAAAAGAGAAAAGGGAGAGAGAAAGGAAAAAGAGAATATTATTAATTAGATCTCATCCAAATTTAAAAGAGGAAAGAAAGGGATGAGAGACAGAAGATAGAGGATGAGGAGAGAGAATAGAAGAAAAAGGGGAGAGAGAAAGGAGAGATAGATATATTGATAGAATAGAGATGAAGAGAGAGGAGAGAGAAGAGAAAAGAAGAAATGGCCGAAAGAGTGAGAGAGAGAGAGAGAGAGAGAGATATAACACATCATAAAATTATAAAACTGCTATTAATTAAAACAAAAAACAAGAGTTCAAGCATCTTTGAGCTGTTATGATTTTATTTCTTTTAAAATACCTTTTTATAAAAAAAACACTTATAATAAACTTTTTTGTTTTTTAATTAAAAACTATTTTAAAAAATAAAACCAAACAGGCCTAGATCATTGATTTCCTCCATGGCCCAGGTTAGATTCAAAGGACAATGCAAAAGAGAGGAAAAAGATGGTGAGCCCATTGAGTTATACAATCCACGCATTTAGCATCAAATTAATGTGGGAGGATGCCTTATGGAAAAAAAGAAGAATAATTTTCAAGTTGGCTATGGCCACCAGGAAGGAAGAGGGAAAAAGAACCTTTATGAAAATGACAAGTTTTTATAAGTGTCTAAAAAAAAAAATGGAAGGCCGACAATTTATATGACCAATTGACAATTAATGTGCCTTGAGGGCAGCAAACATTAAAGTGTAGTGTTCAAAAAAGAAAGCTAAAAATCTGAAGGTTTGGATCATTTTATTAAAATCAGTTTGGTTATTGATTCAAATTGATTTTTAAATTATTAAATTGTTGGTTCAACAATTAACTCAGTGACTCAACAGTTGAATCGAATAAATAAATTTAAAAATAAAAAATTATATATATACTATATATGTTTACGAATAAACTTAAAAATAAGTAAAATAAATAAATAATTTATATGTAAATTTTATACTTAAAATCTTAAAACTATGGTCATTAGTCATAAATAATTAAAATGTAAATATTCATAAACTCATAAATATCTATAATAATTCAAATATAAAGTCAAACTTTAATTAAATAATAAAAAAAAGAACAAGAGAAAGACTAAAATGCAAGGATTTGGGGGACCAAAATGTTATATGCAACATCCCAATTTTTCTTTATTTAAGTCTTAAAGAATGGTAGAATTAAGTTATTTATACCTTTAGATGCCTAGAAGTAAGTAATCAAGGAAAGACATGAGAAATTAGGATAAATGAGCTAAAAATAGAAAAAAAATTATAAGGGAATTAGTCGACTAATGGTAACAATTAATCGACTAATAGCATCAGAAATCAAGTCAGGTTACTGATATCTACAATCAGCCGACTAATGAGGAGAGATTAGTCGACTAATTACTCTCTGTCAGGATAAAATTTTAGGTGCTGAAATAATCAGTCGACTAATCGGGTTGGATCAGTCGACTAATGGCACATTAATAGACTAATCGTGAGCAATCAGTCGACTAATCATCTGCTAGAGTGGGAAAGTAAGTCGGTTTTAACCTAAAAATCAGTGAAAAATTGACTAGAATGCCCTTAACATGCCAAAGAAGCTCAGAAATAAGAAAATAGGGGTAAAAGAGATATTTCTATGCTAAAGGGACTCTTTAAACCTTTTAGAAGCAAGTAAAGAGAGAGAAAGAGATAATTTTGAAATTTTAGAGAAGAGAGAGAGAGAGAGAAACGTGGAGATGAAGAAGAAGGCAGAGAAGGAATTTTAGTTGGATTTCTAACAAGAAAATCATCAAAGGTAAGCTTCCTAACTTAATTTCCCCAGTTTAGATAGATTCTAGTGCTTGAGAATTCATAGAATAGCAATTTTCAGACTAAGAAAAAGAAAATAAAAAAAGGGGAAGTCTGAAATTGAGGAAACAAGATGAGCTAGAGAGAAACTAGGAGAGAATCCATAAGTATGTATCAGTTATTTATCATACTTTTGTATGATTTAGCAAGTATGTATATCTTAAAGTTTTCTATGAGAATAAATAATCAACTTTTTCTTAAAAAGTAAAGTTTATGTCCTTATAGGATGACAGAATTTCTTATAAGATGTAAAAATCCTTACGGGATGACAGAATTCCTCAAAGGATGTAAAATTCCTTATGGGATAACATAACTAAGAATTCCTCATGGGACATTGAATACTTTTCCTGAAAAAGTAGCTAAAGTATAGTGCACTATACAAAAAAGAAGTTTATGACATCAGTTATGTGTTAACATATTAGTTTATATTTCATACAATGAGCTTTCTATTGAGATTACTTTACGATAGTTCTTTTATGTTCATAGAAATGTCACATATTTATTAGGAATTGTTTTTATGACTGAAATGATTTATGAAATGTTTTCTTTAGACAAACTAGCTACTAAGATTATATATCTCATGATTTTATATTATGACTAACCATTTCAGGATTTGAAGTAAGAAATGTGAGAGGAAGCATAAAGAACAAATTAGTAGACTTGTTAAGTAGTTATTTAGTGAAAAAGATGTTATTTAAACTTTTGAAAATTTATGCACATTTGGTATGTATATGTATAGAAATAGGTGAGTTGTGTATAAATCTCATGTATTGTAGCTTCACTCTAGAAGTAAAATTGAAAGAAAGGTTGAAGAAGTATTGTAGATTACATGCGCTTTGAAACTAGATGATTTTACCATGTTTTTATATTGATATTTTTTTTTAAGGATCTGAAGTTCAGAGCACATCAGTCAACCGATACTCCTTCATCAGTCGACCGATACCCCTCAGTTTTAGATATGTACAGACTTAAAGACAATCAGTCGACTGATAATCCCATATCAGTAGACCAATCATCCTCTGCCTAACAATAAATTTTATATTGAATAATTGTTTCAAGTTTTCCTTTTTTTTATGCAATCATATATTTTATAAGGATTTTTAGAAAAATCTATTCGTTTCACCATAATTTTCACAAGGTTCATCTTACAATTTTTCTTAAATTATATAAATCTAGCAGACATTACACCTAATACATTACCACTTATTAGTCTTTGGACAGAATAAATGTATGTTGATGACACTTTCTACACAAATATTGTTAATCAATGTAGAACTCTCACACTTACTTAACACATGCTTTCCTTTAGATCGACACATATCAAGTAAGTTATCTAAATAAGTCATATAATGATTAACTAATTTAAGTCTGGCCAACTAAATTCCTTTAGGATATTTAATAGGCATAGGCTTTTATACAGTTTTTTTGTTAAAATTAAGCCAATTTTACGTAAATTAACTACTTTGATAACCATATAGTTTACAACAACATAATTTTAATAAGAAAACATAAATTAGATTGATTACAATTCATGAAAAAACCATATGATGTAATATAAATTTGTTTTTTAATTTCATTCAATGGTCAATTGTCAAAATCAATGGTCAACATTTGGTCAACGGTCAAAATCAACAAGAATGCTACAGTACAAACAGTCTAAAACTATAATCACAAATGGCGCTACAGTAATAGTGGTTATTTTACGGTTTGAAATTTTGGAATTCCTTTTTTTTTTAGAATATTAACTGCACAAAAATTTTTGGAAAAACTAATGCATGAACAATGCAATTTCCTTCAAAGATTTTTCAGAAATTGCTAATGTTTTTCAATGTTCTTAACTCAAAAAATTCCAAAATCACATCCCAAAATTATTTTCATGAATTATGACTCAAATTTATTAACAGGATTGATTAAAACCATTAGATAAATGGTGATTTTCACCCAAAAAACCCAAATTGAGATTTAATTAAGAAATCATAATTTTTAGGGTTCATCTTAAAAAATCCCTAATTTTCACAAATTTTCAAAATCTTATGGTCCTTATTACTTATCAAAACCTACTTCTGATACCAATTGAAAGGATTATTTTATATAATCACAAACCAAATATTATAGAAAACTCAAATGCAAAAAATTTCTTAAATCTATAATGTACTGTTTGTAGATTGTGATACGTAATAAGAACACTAAAGAAAACAACATAAAGAACGCATACATTGATCAATCGTGAACCCGAAAGAGAATCGAAGGAAAGTTGACTTTTCTAGAAAGAGATGAGGTTTTCTCTCAACTCATTTTTCTGATGGAAACTCAAAATGAACCGTAGAAAGTTCAAAGTGAACCAACCTCATATAACCCAAAGAACCATAACCCCTAACTATCTACTCATGGATCGACCTATAGATTGACCCTCTTTTATAATAACATTCCATCACTGTTATTATTTAAGGTCAAGTATTTACACATTTAATATTTTCACTAACACCGCAGACCAAATAAAATATATATCAAATAGGTTCCTAAAGACAAATTAATAAAGATTTTATAATAGACCTAATTAAGATAACATTAATATATATATATATATATATATATATGCTCCAAAATATGTTAACATATATAATAATTAATATGTTAGTCTACACAAATATTTAGTAGCTTTAATAATTATTTATAAAATAAATAATAAATATATATAATATATTTATAATAAAAATAACGCCAACATACCAACCATATCTGTATGGGAAAGATGTCAATATTAAGTATAAAAAACTTCGAAAAAATAAAAAATAAACGGACTAAACTACATTTTTCAATGTTTTGATTATAATAAAAGAACATTTTTGACAAATTTGTTGACGTTATATATATATATATATATATATATTTTTTTTTTTCCAATACTCTCCAATCCATGTGACTAAAGTAGAGTGGTACAAACTAATGGGATCAGGTCAGCATAATGAGATAGTTCTTACCAGATGATATGGATTAAGTTTAAAATAGAGTGGTACAATCCAACGCCACTGCCCTCTTCGCATAAATAACAATTAAACAGCCAGGATATCATCTAGATTTTAAATGCATCTTTTGTTCTAAAGTAGTATTTTCAATTGAACAGCAATGTATCTGCAATATCTTTGAATTTAATCATAATACAGGACCTTATTGTGTTTTTTTTTTGGAATAAAAAAAGTCATGTATGATAAGCTATGGATGTAATAATGGTCAAAATCCACACTTAATAAGTACATGTATAATATACTTAGTTGAATTTAGGTATACAAAATTTAGTTTTGGGATGGAGGATGAAGAACGTAATACCCAATTCGTTCCAGACTTACAATAATATGTATAAATAAAATATATTTACTTAATAATTTAATTATTTTTATCTATATACATATTAGTCGAACAAACATTAGTTGCAAAATCTTATCAGGAAGGGAAATGTGAATATCTCTAGGTTGGGGATAGAATTAAACTACAGCATCTTATGTATGATCATTTTTATATGTTTTCAGTTATACAAACTTACTTTTATTTACAATTAAGTTGATTCAAAATTAAATAACTTTAAAAAAAAATGTATAAGTATTTATACAAAAATCTGTATCGAATTTTTAGAGAATTCAATAATAAAAAACTGAATATCTACGAAGATGGTCCCCATTATTATGAAAATTAAATTTGGACAACCCTAAGAAGTAACAAAGCAAACACACACAACCTACTATGGTATAGGAGCAAGAAAAGGAAAAATTGGATACGTCAAACTCAGAGATATAGTTATTAATTAATCACAAAATTATGTGTAAGATGCGGACAAATGTTTGGTCCGACAGTTTCAAGGCCTCAAATTTTCTATTCGCCGCATACTATATATGAGGGGCTGGCTCAACACTTGTCACCTTATTGTTGGTTGCTTAGATATGAGATTCCACGTGTCGTCTTCTGGACCTCTCGCTTCAGTTATTCCGAGGCCTAAGACAAAGAAAGGAGGTGGACCTTCTGGAATCTCCCGGTACCGGCCAATGTTGGTTGTTTGTTTCTCTGACATGTCACGAGAGCCCATTTCCCTTCAAACAGGTCGCGACTGAGAAAATGAGAGAAAATTTTGTGATGCTTTGCCTTAACCGCATTCTAGATGTTCAAAGAGTAAACAAGCAGTCCCCCTCAGATTACCTATTTTGAAACCACATCTCAACCCTTTTACATTTATAACCAGCCAGGCCTAGCCAGCATTTGTTATTTCGGAGATGATTCCAATTCAATAAAAAGCATAATCCAGTTTTAGCTTCTCCTATATTTGGCTGGAGGCTTTCCAACTATATTTGGGGTTAGAATTTTTAGACCCACGTAGATCAATAGAGAATTTTTATTCTCTCACGTTTCTGATCTATCAAGACGCCGCTGCAACGGTTTTATTGGGAAGAAGAAGAAACCCAGTTTTATAAAATTCTCATTCATTGAAGCTTATCGACGAAGAAGAATAGGAAGAACGAGAAGAAGAAGCACTTGTTCTCAGAGAAAGCGTTCGAAGCGATGGCGACTGAGACTCTGGTTTTCAAGGGAAACGACGGATTGTCATCGCTGTTTTTGACGTCTGGGGCAACTGGGCGCATAAGCGCCTTGTTTTCTCTGCGATTGTTGAAGAGCCTGTTGATGCTCATACACGCCGCCGTTTTGCTGCTGCTATTCCCTTTCCGAGGACCGAGGCGGGTCTCGGCGGTTGAGAAGGCCGGCAGGGATGAGAAGCAACACGAATGTCACCGGAAAGGAGCCGTGGTGCGAATCCCGGCGGCTATTGTGCCGTGGAAGAGTAGTATAAGCGTTAGCAGTAGCAGTAGTGGTAGTAGCACGGCGGTGATGGCGAAGGCGGTGGATCAGGCTGTGGCGGCACGGAGAGCGCTGGCCATACGGAGAGTGGTGGAGGATGGTGACCAAAGTACGGTGAGAGAGTATGCGCTGATCGGTACGAAGAGGGGTGATACCATCTTCACGCAGTCTTGGACGCCAGTTTCGGCTAAAATCAGGTAGGCAATACAATAACCCTGTAATAAAGAACTAGTGCTTGCTTCTTTGGTTTCTGGAACTCCTGGGCAATAAGGTTTACTCGTTACGATTGAGCTGGATGAACATGAAAGATGCTCATTTTGATTCTTATTGGCTATTCTCGTTGATAATCTCTCTTAATGTTGTTAACAATAGTCGATGTTTTTGAGTTTGGGTTAATGTCAATTACCTCAGTAATTGCTACTTTGTTAATTCTCAAAGGTGGATTTCAATGCTTTGGCTGTTATATGTACGATGATGGAGCTGGGTGTGGTTGCAAATCTGTATATATAGAAATATGATATCTTGGAAAGAATAATTTGGTCTGCAACTATTGCTGGATTCTCTGGTAAATTGCACCCCAAGAATAATTTCACTCATTGTGGTCCCGCCTTTTCCTGTTGCACTTTATTATTAATGTTCAAGACTGGATTATGGGATCCTATGACGACCGGAAAATAGTCCGATCAAACTGTTCCAACTTGTGTTATTTCATAACATCAGAGCTGTCTTAATTTTTCAATCATTGTGGTAATATGTTTTAGCTCTTAATTCAAAAATAAGTGAACCTGGTTGAACTGATTGTTCTAATTCCTTGTGCTGATAGGGACTTAGAAAACTGCTGGATCAGTTGTTAAAAAGAATAGTGAATGAATACGTTGAAAAAGTTAGGATTGAATGATTTATGATTAATCTAAATTATTAATGAAGTACCGCAACAAGTGTCTGGTAGACTCCATGAAGCTATGATCACTGGAGGATGTGATTCCTAATATACTCTAGATCACCCTTGAATGGTTACTAATTAACTGCACTCTGTAGACTTCTGAGGCTTTTTCACAGATATTATGAGCTCAGGTTCCATGATATATATTTAGATGTTTCATATTGATATTTTCATCCTTCCTTTTGTCAATTTTCATTTCCCTTCAAAGATTGCATCAGCTGTGGATTTGTACCGCTTGGACTTAAATGATACTTATGTTCTTAAGAATCTTCAGATCAATCCAATCAAGCTGCTCTCTGCTTACCCATTTATTGCGCACACTTTTTTTTTTTGGGGATATAATTTGGACTCATAGTCTGTTACTTTGTACAGGGGACTCGTTCTTCTTATGCATGGACTCAATGAACACAGGTTTGCAATTTGTGATTAATTCCATTTGGTTAGCCATTCAGCTCCTATATTCCTTGATGCAATTCTGAAGCCATTCCCATTTTTATTATTATTTAACAGTGGCAGGTATAGTGATTTTGCAAAGCAGCTGAATGCTAACGGCTTCAAGGTTTATGGGATGGATTGGGTTGGTAAGTCAGACCTATTCATGATACAAATTTATGACAAAATAATAAATGTAATAAAAGTCATACATAGATATTGCATTTTCTTCTACTCACTTTCCTTTGATTCCAAAATTTTGGTAGCTTCATTTTATGTTGTACTTTTTAGAACCATGCATGTGATGGTTTTCTTCTTCTAAAGAATTTGAAAATGACCGAATTTACCGACCTAGGTGCCTCCTGGGACAGGACTGGGGGAAATGACATCGTGTTTCTTATATTTTTCCAGTATATTTCTTAGAATTAGATTAAGAATTGACTCGGTTAAGAAATAGTACTCCATTAACAATTTAATAATTTAGTTCTTCAGCCTTTCTACTTTAGTAGACCATTCACTTATTCTTTCTTTCCATGTGTGATCATTTCAAACGGGGATCCATATTATATGGAGCCTAAAACATCAATGATAATATGATGAGACTTCAATACTGGGGTATCTAGAGGTAAAGCATATTTAGGTTTTGGATATCGCAATTTCTTAGTGAAAAGATTAAGGTATTTAAATCAGTCCTGCAAATTTAAGTACTTTATTATTTATTCCTCCTCCATTTTCCTGTATCTGTTGAAATCTAATTTATATCTTTTCTGTTCACCCCAGGCCATGGGGGCAGTGATGGACTGCACGGATATGTTCATTCTCTCGATGATGCTGTTTCTGATGTGGTATGTTCCGAATCTAGAACGATTTTGTAGAATGTTGTATTAATAAATGGTGCTATGGTTTTTGTCATAAAGCGGGTAGAAAGAAGGAAGTTTTTTCAAACTTCATTGCTGGCTTTACTAACTTTGTTCTAATTAAGATTCATATCTTTTCTGATATTGTACAGAAAGTTTTTCTTGAGAAGGTTCTTGCCGACAGTCCTGGGTTGCCTTGTTTCTGCTTTGGACACTCAACAGGTGCAGCCATTATTCTAAAGGTACGTTTAGTATATAATAAAATTCTTGCAATTATTTAGTTAGGGGAGAAGAAGTTCAAGATTCAAATATTTCATTGGAGTCTGTTTTATAGTCCCTGCTGGACCCAAAGTTTGAAGCTCGTGTATCAGGTGCAGTAGTGACTTCACCTGCAGTAGGAGTTCAGCCTTCTCATCCGATATTGCTGGTGAGCAACACAGTGTTGATTAGCAATTCTGACATATTCACTTTAAATTTGAGTATATGAAATATGTAGTAATGAGAAGAATCATTAGTCATGGGATGTCCATATATCTTGTTCGTTGTAGGTAATTGCCCCCGTAGCTTCGCTTTTGGTGCCAACGTATCAATTCAATTCTGCATATAAGAAGGGGTTGCCGGTTTGTCGAGACCCAGATGCACTAGTCTCAAAATATTCTGACCCACTAGTGTGTACTGGGTCTATTAGGATACGGACTGGCCATGAGATTATCCGAATTACGAACTGCTTGCAGCAAAATCTGAAAAAATTGAGAGTTCCATTTTTGGTTCTACATGGCGCTGCTGATACAGTTACGGACCCTGATGCTTCTCGAAAACTGTATGAAGAGGCCTCCTCGTCTGATAAAACTATCAAGTTATATGATGGATTGTTACATGACCTCCTTTTTGAACCAGAACGAGATGTCATCACACAGGACATTATTCAGTGGCTGAGTAGCAGAGTATGAGGTTGGGGAGGGTGTTCATGGAGCTGCCACAGCCAAAAGGTAAAATAAGGAGAACATGTTCAGTGCTCGGGCTTCCATGTGAAGTGGAGGAAAGAAATATTCAGCCAATTAATATTGGGGCTTTTTTTTTTTTTTAATCGTGGAAGTACTGGCAATCATGTGTAACTATTTTAGTTCAAAAGTAGATATGTAAAGATTTGTGGATTATGTTTACCAAAAGAAAAAATACGATTAGAGGATTATTCTGTTTGTCACCGTCCTGTTTTAATGTGAGGTGATCAATATCCTCATTATTATTATTATGCCTTCAGCAGAATCCTATATTAGAAGTAAAAAGATGGATCAAATAATGATTGTATTTAACTTTCCATATTATTATGTGTCTCGGAATCTAGCTAGCTAAGCCAAAATGTGCCTCATGGCTTATCCCAAGCGCGGCTACCCTTGTTTTATCTCAAGAAGAAATTTGTAATATCTCAAGAATTTATATGAATATTTAAAGTCTAATTTGAAATTTAGTGAAAAATTTAATTACGTAAAAATGTGCTTTTTGAATTAGTGAAGAAAATCTGAGAATAGAAATTTTAATTTTTAATTTAGGAAATTTTTACAAATTCTCAAGGACTAAAGTGAAAAGAAAAGAAAGTATAGAGGACTTTTGAGAAATGACCAAATAGAAACCTGAGAGGAAGAATAAAGCTTATGAGAATGAATTATGAGTCCGGTACCGAAAAGATGATGGATTCGAGGTTAAAGTGGTATTTGAGACATCGAGAGGGATTTAAGTGAACAAATCTTATAAGCTAAGGTGGCTATGAGCGATTTTATCGAAAAAGAAATTAGTGGGGCCCACACATACAATTATTAGTTTTTCTTCTCCTTCTTCCTCCCGAGGCTTCATGTTTCGTTCATTTCCATCTTCCCTTCTTCAATCATTTCTCAAATTTTCATCCGGCGATCTTGTATTTTCTAACCATACTTCCGATTCTCAGGAGTTCTAGAGGTAAAGAGGTAAGTTTTATCTACTCTATTTCTCTTTTTCTCCATTTTCGGACCTATGGAAGAAAATTAAGATTTTGAGTTTTAATGGATGAATTTAAGTGTGGATGTTAATGTAAAACATTCTTAGGTGGTTTATGATGTTATTAGAACAAGAAATTTCGTAGAATTTGGATATTTGAAAAAGTTAGTGTTCTTGATGAAAATTTGAGATTTGAGCTTGGATTGTTGGTAGAAATTGGGGGTTTTGGTGTTAAAACACTCCTTAGACATTAAGGATGAAAACCCATGGAAGAAATCAAAAGAAATGTTGTTTTAGATATGATTTTAGGATTTTTGCATGAAGAACACGAAGAACATCGAAAATTTTCCCCAGAAATTACTGTTCACCGAGAAAATTTTTCCAGATTTTCTCGTTACTGTAGCGTTGACTCGGTCAACGTTACTGTAGCATTGACTCGGTCAACGTTACTGTAGCTGCGTTGACCGTTGACTATTACTGTAGCATCAGTTTTTTTTTAATATCGTTGAAAAGCTCTTTGAGTCTAGTTTCCAATGGTGTAAGTGTCATTTAGAAATTCATTACCGGTTAGGAGTTATGACTTAATATGTGAGTAAAGGTCGAGAGTAGTGATAGAAAATTTCTCTATTTTGTAACCCTAATGATTTTTACCTGGTTACAATAGGGATGATTGGGGCGCAAGGTGGGAGCGCCGAGAGCGTGGAATCCAGGTGAGTAGGCAACCTTGCAAAATTAATTTAATAAATTAGTCAAAGCACAATATAAATCCCATTTGCGTTATTTGTGAAATTGAGAAGATTATCAGTGTGTGTTCAGGTTGAGAAAAAGTATAATATCATTGGAAGGTATTTTATTACCTTTGAGAATTGATTTCTCTAGTTGACTAAAGAACTAGATGTGATTGTTCCTTGAATAAATTGGAACATTTTGTAAGTGAATAACCTTACTAAACTAATGTGATCTTATTAGATAAGGTACAATACAAGTCTTGTTTATAACATTATTGAAGTGAGAAATAATCAATCTCGCTGTTGATAATATATGATGATTGTTATGGTTGATGATAGACATTCAAGGGAATAAAAATATGTGTAAACTCATTTATTTCATAGTAATTATATTGTGATAAATTCTCACTATTTTATTGATGAGCAAAAGATCTACGAGATCTAATACACGAGTTTGAAAGGGTTAGAGTCCCATACTACTCGATGTATAAATGTGAAAATCTATGCACGAGTTTGAAAGGGTTAGAGTCCCATACTACTCGGTGTATAAATGTGAAAACCTATGCACGAGTTTGAAAGGGTTAGAGTCCCATACTACTCGGTTTATAACTGTGAAAATCAATACACGAGTTTGAAAGGGGTTAGAGTCCCATATCACTCAGTGTATAAATGTGAAAATCTATGCACGAGTTTGAAAGGGTTAGAGTCCCATACTACTCGGTGTATAAATGTGAAAACCTATGCACAAAGAGTTTGAGGGTTAAATTCCCAAGTCACTCAGTGCAAGTATTTATGGCATATAATACTATAATTATTTAAAATAAATGATAGATTGATTGTATTAGTAAATGTGGTGTTTGTGCTTATGATATTTTCATGTACAGTTGTTTACTCACTGAGTTATGATAAACTCACACTCTCCATGATTATCTTTTCAGATACAGTGGTTGAGGAGAAGAATTTATAGCCTTTAAGGATATACTCCACTTTTGTCTGGTAAACAATTGGTAAGGATTAGGAAACGCTCTGTAATCTAGTAGGTCACCTAGGCTTGGGAGGTTGTATAGTACTGTATAGTGTTTGAAAGTTGAACATTTTCTGAATATGTATACAAAATATCTTTCTTGGAATATTTATGATTCACATAATTATGGATATTAAGAATGTTCACAGAGATTATGGGGTACCACGGAGGTACACCCTAGGTATTTTATGTTTATATCACATGTAAGTTTTGGGATGTGACAAATTGGTATCAGAGGTGGTTTTAGGTCCCCTATAGATTACAGAGCAAAGTGTTCTTTGTGGGTCCTTTTCCATTGTCATGAACCGCGGCATGACCATAGGATTAGGTTCCATAAAAGACCTTGTAAAGTTGAGTGTTCTTGTCATAACTTACCCTTCGATGGAGTTAGTTAGAGATAATTTTGTTACAATATGAGATAATTGATTTTATATGTGGAACTTTGGAACTTGTTGGAGGTATGATCTTTATACCGATGGAAAAGGTGATCTCTGTATGAAATTTTTCTTTTTGAGAAATTGGGAACATAACTCTGTAGTGTACTCTTAAAGCTGAGGATCAGTAATTGCTAGAATATGGCTTGAGGGCTGGGCCAAGAGTGATGTATTAGATGGGGTAAAGTTGATTATGAGGCATGGGCTAGAGTTCAAGAAAGATTTTCACAAAGAATATAGCGCAGATTACTAATGCAAGAATGGGAAAGAACTCTTGTGAGGCAGATCAAGATTTGATTTTGATAGATGCCAGACAGATGTAATTTATGGAAGAGGATGTAAGTCCTAAATAATATGTTCCTTGATAAAAGCTTGGTTGAGAAAATAGATGTGGGCTAGGTAGTTTTTCTCTAAGGGAGATACTACGGTAAAATGGAACCTAGCATAAGAGATATTGAGGTACGTTATAAGTCTTCTCTAGGGGCGACTCGCCAAAGTTGCACTTGTTTAGTTAGGGATTAGCATGATGGTACTATGTGATAGAAGTGTTTCAAAAAAAAATATATATATACAATGTAGAAGTTTTGTAACATTGGAACAATTAGAGCATGTTAAAGGTAGGCTGTTGGCGTATGAACATTCATAATTGTTAAACGTGATGTATGATTGGAATGGTCTAGAAAGATATTCTTATGGTAGTTTGTGCCTCAGAGTGTTAGTTTAAGGAAAGCTTGCGAATCGAGGCTCTTAAGTAAGAATTCATGACAATTCGAGGGCATAATATCGAGTTCAATTGATCTATACGGTAAGCCTTCATCTACTCCCGTATGATAAGGGGAAAGACAACGAGACTTGTATAGAGCTTCTGTTTGTCTCTGTGTCAGCTTATAGGGTCATTAAATTTTTTTTATGTGATTGGCTTATAAGCTGAATTTGTTATTGATTTTGTGTGGCTAATTTCTTTTATCTTTCTTCATATTATTATTATTATTATTATTATTTAGAGTACCATCTAGTAAAAGAAACTATTGGCATTAAAAGCGGAAGGATTACATTGCAAAAAAAAAAAAAGGGGAAATTACTCATGCATGAGTAATCTAAAAGCGAGGTGGTCTCGGATTAGGAGGGTTGTATTGTATCATCACCCCTCGACCATTTCTTGGAACAAGAGACTGAGCAATGCCACGGAGGGTAGTGTAAATCTCATTCATACAATCAACACTTCTTTGTTGTTGATTGCAGAAGCATTGGGTAGACCAATAGAAGAACCTGTCTA
This sequence comes from Biancaea sappan, assembly GCA_037074585.1. NCBI lineage: Eukaryota > Viridiplantae > Streptophyta > Magnoliopsida > Fabales > Fabaceae > Biancaea > Biancaea sappan. The sequence goes on along the minus strand of CM073492.1, from coordinate 797,895 downwards.
TTCTTGAAGTCATTGCCGCATTATTACGTTTAGTTAACTTCTCCAGGTCTTCTATCATCTTCTTCAGATTTTTCACCTCCTTCTCTAGACAAGCGATTTTGTTTTCTGACGTGTGGCCAGTGCTAATCTCCTCAGCTTCTTCAATTTTTATCTTCTTCTCCTTTTGATCCTCTTGAGACCCCTAAAAAGGTCTATTGCCCTTGTCTTTGCCCAGACTTAAGTTTAAGTCGAGCTCTTCTTCCTTGGCCTCCACTGTGAGATCAATGTACTTCCTGGTGGCCATGGTTTAGAAAATTTAGAAGTTTTTGCAGGAGTATGACGAGAGAGGAATGCTGGGAAATTGTAGGCTCAGAGATGATTACTCTTTGTGGTGTAGTAACTGAGAACTCCGGGGCAGTTTTTATAGAGAAAAATTTAGACTTAGAGCCAAAGAAGATATCTCTTCGCCGCACTCCTACACGCTCAACCTATGGATTTCTGCAAGCTGGAAGCCAGAAGCCTAGGATAGGCATGCGTGTCAACAGTGTGTCACATTAATGGCAAAACCACGTAAGTCAATATTCGGTGGATTTGCGGCCGATTTATACTTGTTTATTTTTCATATCTCTTGTTGGCATTTTCTGAAATTCTAAGAAGCCGACAGCGTAGCCATTAAAGATTGCCTTGGATGCTTTTATGATGAACTAAAATGTATTTCTCTGCTTTCTTGTATTGTTCTTGAAAGCCTTCAGTTGAGTATAATATACATGATTGATTGAATTATATTGTGATTATATGTATTTAAATACATATGCCATGTATGTATGTTATCCATGCATTGAGAGTGAAGGCTATTTGTTATGGCCAGGAATAATATGTAATGATTCTACATACATTCAGAGAATGAGAAGTCTGAAATTTAAAAAGGACTTGAATAGATGAAAATATATAGATAATGATGTATCTCTATGTTGATACATACATACATATATGCTCGTAGAGGCAAGAGAAAGGTAAAAAAAAAAAATTTCTCACTTTATGGTAACACTTGATATGTGTAAATGTGAGAAGTTTTTTTTATTTTAATATGTATGTTTGAAAATGTGTAAGCTTAGGGCAAAGCCACGGATTAGAAACCTAGATAAGGTTAATATGAAACTACCCGTTCATGGAGTAATATCTCGATTTAGAATTATTGGATAAGACAAATACAGAGTTAGGAAGTCATAAATTGAAGCGGCGATTAGTTTAATAAATTGAGCAAGAGTCAAAAGTTAGCCGAAATTTTTGAGGAAATCTTTTGTATTTGATTATATTTTGTTATTTTCTGGCGTGCTTATTATAGACCGTTGGCATTGCGACGGATAAGGTCTGGAGGCCATCTTTAGAGTGTGATGTAAGGGTTTTGGTAGCCCTAAATTTCGTCTATAAATAATGGATGCCCCATTACGCCACTCATTACACTAAGAGTTCATTACTTATAAGCTTTCTAGCATCAAACCTCTCATTCCATACAACCTTTATTGCTCAGAAAAATATGGCCGGCAATAAATCTTTCAATTTAAACTTTGAGGCTGGCAAGGTAGAGCTGGATCTAAATCTTAGTCTGGAGAACTATAAGAATAAGAGATTCATGGAAGAGTCATCAGAAGCTAAGAAAAGAAAAAGGGATGTAGTAGAGTTAGAGGATGTTAGCACAGCAACATCTTCAAATGATGAGCTTGCGCTTATGAGAAAAAAGATGGAGGACTTGGAAAGGTTGATAAACCGCCACTTTGAGGACCAAGGAAGATTGATAAATCGTCTCTTTGTAGAACAAGAGAAGCTCTTGAATCGTCATTTTAGGGAATTGGCGAATAGAGTTGATAGACATTCAATGTTTGCAACTCAAAATTTTCGTGACCAACAAACGAGGTGTATTGACTGTATGAATGGAGTGACCTCTGCACTTCGCCAAATTTCCCAAACGTTTCCTCCAGAAACTCTTTCTAGGCTGCAACGATTAGCTTCCTCCTTAAGATCTGAAGCACCTTCCTCTTCTAGACCTGGAGCACTTTCTGCATTTCAAAAACCTCCTCGTCCTTAATTTATTCTTTCTTTTATTTATACCTTAAGCTAATATTTGATCTGAGCTTCGCATATTAAGATTATCTGTTTTGTAAATCAAGTTCAGTTTGTTGCCTGTAACTTATGTACTAGAAATAAGGCAATTCTTGTACTGAAGAAATTTGAGAAATAAAAATATGTTGAACTTGTTATATTTTGTACTTGATTGTGAAAATTCTAAAAGAGAGAACGAAATTTGGACAAAATATCTGCATTTGTTTCAATCTTGAGTTAAGTTTTGAATTCGGAGGACCGAATTCTATTAAGGGGGGAAGAATGTAATATCTCAAGAATTTATATGAATATTTAAAGTCTAATTTGAAATTTAGTGAAAAATTTAATTACGTGAAAATGTGCTTTTTGAATTAGTGAAGAAAATCTGAGAATAGAAATTTTAATTTTTAATTTAGGAAATTTTTACAAATTCTCAAGGACTAAAGTGAAAAGAAAAGAAAGTATAGAGGACTTTTGAGAAATGACCAAATAGAAACCTGAGAGGAAGAATAAAGCTTATGAGAATGAATTATGAGTCCGGTACCGAAAAGATGATGGATTCGAGGTTAAAGTGGTATTTGAGACATCGAGAGGGATTTAAGTGAACAAATCTTATAAGCTAAGGTGGCTATGAGCGATTTTATCGAAAAAGAAATTAGTGGGGCCCACACATACAATTATTAGTTTTTCTTCTCCTTCTTCCTCCCGAGGCTTCATGTTTCGTTCATTTCCATCTTCCCTTCTTCAATCATTTCTCAAATTTTCATCCGGCGATCTTGTATTTTCTAACCATACTTCCGATTCTCAGGAGTTCTAGAGGTAAAGAGGTAAGTTTTATCTACTCTATTTCTCTTTTTCTCCATTTTCGGACCTATGGAAGAAAATTAAGATTTTGAGTTTTAATGGATGAATTTAAGTGTGGATGTTAATGTAAAACATTCTTAGGTGGTTTATGATGTTATTAGAACAAGAAATTTCGTAGAATTTGGATATTTGAAAAAGTTAGTGTTCTTGATGAAAATTTGAGATTTGAGCTTGGATTGTTGGTAGAAATTGGGGGTTTTGGTGTTAAAACACTCCTTAGACATTAAGGATGAAAACCCATGGAAGAAATCAAAAGAAATGTTGTTTTAGATATGATTTTAGGATTTTTGGATGAAGAACACGAAGAACATCGAAAATTTTCCCCAGAAATTACTGTTCACCGAGAAAATTTTTCCAGATTTTCTCGTTACTGTAGCGTTGACTCGGTCAACGTTACTGTAGCATTGACTCGGTCAACGTTACTGTAGCTGCGTTGACCGTTGACTATTACTGTAGCATCAGTTTTTTTTTAATATCGTTGAAAAGCTCTTTGAGTCTAGTTTCCAATGGTGTAAGTGTCATTTAGAAATTCATTACCGGTTAGGAGTTATGACTTAATATGTGAGTAAAGGTCGAGAGTAGTGATAGAAAATTTCTCTATTTTGTAACCCTAATGATTTTTACCTGGTTACAATAGGGATGATTGGGGCGCAAGGTGGGAGCGCCGAGAGCGTGGAATCCAGGTGAGTAGGCAACCTTGCAAAATTAATTTAATAAATTAGTCAAAGCACAATATAAATCCCATTTGCGTTATTTGTGAAATTGAGAAGATTATCAGTGTGTGTTCAGGTTGAGAAAAAGTATAATATCATTGGAAGGTATTTTATTACCTTTGAGAATTGATTTCTCTAGTTGACTAAAGAACTAGATGTGATTGTTCCTTGAATAAATTGGAACATTTTGTAAGTGAATAACCTTACTAAACTAATGTGATCTTATTAGATAAGGTACAATACAAGTCTTGTTTATAACATTATTGAAGTGAGAAATAATCAATCTCGCTGTTGATAATATATGATGATTGTTATGGTTGATGATAGACATTCAAGGGAATAAAAATATGTGTAAACTCATTTATTTCATAGTAATTATATTGTGATAAATTCTCACTATTTTATTGATGAGCAAAAGATCTACGAGATCTAATACACGAGTTTGAAAGGGTTAGAGTCCCATACTACTCGATGTATAAATGTGAAAATCTATGCACGAGTTTGAAAGGGTTAGAGTCTCATACTACTCGGTGTATAAATGTGAAAACCTATGCACGAGTTTGAAAGGGTTAGAGTCCCATACTACTCGGTTTATAACTGTGAAAATCAATACACGAGTTTGAAAGGGGTTAGAGTCCCATATCACTCAGTGTATAAATGTGAAAATCTATGCACGAGTTTGAAAGGGTTAGAGTCCCATACTACTCGGTGTATAAATGTGAAAACCTATGCACAAAGAGTTTGAGGGTTAAATTCCCAAGTCACTCAGTGCAAGTATTTATGGCATATAATACTATAATTATTTAAAATAAATGATAGATTGATTGTATTAGTAAATGTGGTGTTTGTGCTTATGATATTTTCATGTACAGTTGTTTACTCACTGAGTTATGATAAACTCACACTCTCCATGATTATCTTTTCAGATACAGTGGTTGAGGAGAAGAATTTATAGCCTTTAAGGATATACTCCACTTTTGTCTGGTAAACAATTGGTAAGGATTAGGAAACGCTCTGTAATCTAGTAGGTCACCTAGGCTTGGGAGGTTGTATAGTACTGTATAGTGTTTGAAAGTTGAACATTTTCTGAATATGTATACAAAATATCTTTCTTGGAATATTTATGATTCACATAATTATGGATATTAAGAATGTTCACAGAGATTATGGGGTACCACGGAGGTACACCCTAGGTATTTTATGTTTATATCACATGTAAGTTTTGGGATGTGACAAAATTGGATTATAAAAAAGTGAAAAACTATAAACGATTACCTGAAAGATTACCAATTAAAATGTAGCCTTATGCCTCTGCAATTCAAACGTCAATGAGGGCTTAACCACCAAATTTTCACTGACTCCATTGTCATTCACTCTTCATGGTTCCTGCAATTGAATGATTTAAGGAAATTACTCAGCAAAGCACTCCTTGCACGTAGTTTGTGAGTAGAAGCAAATTGAACCTTTTTCACAAAAGAAAATGTAGACAATTATTTTTTAAGACAAAAATGCATTTTCTCAAAAGCAAAATCATTAATTACCATGTTACCTGTCAACTTTTTTAGCCTATATTTTTATCCTTTTCCATTCTCATTTCTTCTTTTACCTTTATATATTTATTTTGTAAAAAGTCATTTTAAAAACAGCATTATTAATAAAAATAGTTATCAAAGAGTTTTGCCAGAATCGTCCAATTGAGGCAAGTAGGCAAATCTTATCGACTTGAACCCGCGAAAACTACCAACTATCAATTGCGTCTAGAATTGTAATAACTTTGTTTATAAAAAATGCAATAATTATTTTTCATTTGAATGTGATAATTCAATTAGATAAAGTCTTCCCATGCCAATAGCCTCAACAAGAAGAGTATTTGTACATCAAACCAAATAACTCCCACAAGGTGTGGGAGCCCATCATGCATGTCAACAAAGATATTCAAATTCTATCAATTCCAATTCTAATTTAATTGGTTCAATTTCATCCAAATAAAATTGAACAAAATCAAGTAAATAATCAGATTGACTGGATTACTATAATAGGCATTCAATCTAACTCGACAATCTAATTACATATTAATGTACTATATATCATATAAATATTATATATATATATATATATATATACACATATATATTTAATATAACATATAAAATTTTGTTTTTTGTTTTTTGCTAGGTTTGTGGATGATGAGTGGTTTTAGATAGATGAGTTTATGATTGAATATTAATTATGTCATAATGTTAGACTTAAATTAATTTTATGTATTATATTTGTTGAGTGACTTGAATATGATGAATTAGATTATGACTCGACTCAATTTTTGGAGAGCATGACCTTAAAGTAGAAAAATTGGAGTGACATGATCTAAACAGTTATGTATTTTGATGTATATGTTCATTTTTCGATTTCATTGTACTGTACTCAAATACTTTGCCTAAAAAAGAATACAATACTTCTCTTTACCTGTGGATGTAAATCACATTAATTGAACAACATTAAATTCATATGTTGTTCTCTGTTTTTCGCTTTATAATCTTATGTGATATTACGTGAATTTCCGTTACAATATTATTTCTTATCAAATATCCTCATAGGAACATCTTATGTATTATAATATGATGTTAGAAAAGTTACTTGAAAATGTCTTTTTTTTTTAAAAAAAAAGTATAATATTCAATTTGAAAAAACTTGAACACTTTCAAACCAAAAAAAAAAAACTAACCATCTAATCTAAATTGGTTATGATCGGATTGAATTGTTTGATTTTATGTAAAATAGTCAGATTGATTGATGTAATTTCTTTCTATCCAATTAAATTGAATTGGTTGGTCAAAGTGACCAAATCAATTCAATCCGAACTCATGAACATCTCTTGTGTGAATTGTTCTACAGTAATCCTTGATACAAATGGTTACTTTGGACATAGAAAGATATCCTAGTTACACTAATGACAAGATTACTATCATATCCATTTTGGAACTATAAGGCTTTGACTTACGTGCAGAAGCTTAGGAATCCATTCTCATATATACAAATTATATGTATACTCTACAGTAATCCTGCATGCTTACCAGGTAGCAACTGGGGTGGCACTAAGAACCAAGCGAATATTTAATTACGTTGTACTATCTCTTGTAGAAACAATTAGCAACAAGATAGCATTCAGCGATTGACAAAGGAGAAAAGCAACAAGATCCTTGACTCAATTTGATTGTCGTCTAATGATATATAAATAAATAAATTAAACTGCCTCCAGATTGGCTACACCCATACCTATCAATATGGCAAGGTTCTCCTACATAGCTTAAATTACAGTCTGTCTGCTCAATAAGCAATTACTATTACTATTGAATTATAAAGTTATTAAACTCCCCAAGAAAGCCATTGGAATATAGATTACAGACTAGTAGAGAAATTCAAACGAACAATTAGGCATTTCATGGGAGAGTCAAGTAAAGTGCAAAAACATAAAATAGTAAAATGCATAATCACCAAATACACTAAACCTTAAATATAAATAAAAAATTACTTGAAGAAACAGGTTTAAATTTGCAATAATTTCATGCATTAGTTACCTAAGAGCTTTGAGGGCAATCTTTTATTCATTAGACCTATTGCATGAGGAAAATTACAGGAACATAGGTGAAAGGCAAGAACCGGGAATTGCTGGAGAAATCACTCATAGGCACAGGAGATGGAGATGAATTTTTAGGAATTAAGGTCCAATAATGCTTAAGTGGTGCTATCTTCATCCTTCCGTTTTCCTTAAGTAGAAATCCCTAGATAATAATCACCAAATTTTCATTTTATTCAAAATAGAAACAGAAATAAAGAATGGAAGATAAATGCCCTCTCATTGTCTGTTTAAAATTTACTTCAAGTTCCTCCCAGATATTTAAAAAATGACTTCCTTTTTTTTTTGAAAAATAAAAAATAAAAATTACTTCACCCATTAATCTTTCAAAAACATTCAGAGTATAAATAATGTTATAGAAACATATCCACTCATAAGATAGTGATAGAATTACGACAAACGTCATACTGCATAACAGCAACTTGTATCTGCTGTCAGATTGGAGAAGTAAAATATGATCAACCACAAAATATGAAATAAGTTAGAGCAAAAGAACAAATAGTCTGAGAATAATGTATGATGGAAAGGAAATTATAAATGAATTGCTGAGAAAGGAAAAAAAGGTTAAAAAAAAAAGTACAATTAAAGGAGAGGAACTTATTTAGGGAGTTTCACCAATGTTGTCATACAACTTATATCTTGCTTATTGTACTATCAATTATGTACAAAATAATTCACGTTTAACCCCGAAGCTCCTTCAGCTACTTCGCAGGAAATTGGGAACTCAGATGCAACTGGTTTGATGTGTCAGAGATCTTAAAGAAGCAAATAATTACCTCTGGCCCTTGTGCCTAGTCGAAGGCTCTGCCTAATCATTAATGTCTAGTAATGAATAATTAATTAAAAAATTATACTTGTTCTCTAGTCCAAAATATCTTATGCCACAATCATATGTTACAAGAAAGAATCATAAAAGCAATGCTTTTCATCTCACCTAGTGTTTGTGTGCTCTGCACAGCTACTCTTATCCTTATGGGATTCTCTAGTACTATAACATTGGCTTATTCATTTCCATAAAAAAGTTTTTGGAACGGATACTAATTGCATACTAAATCCTAAAACTTATCATTTCAGATACATTTATAGCTCAGACGGTCACCATCTTACTAAGACTTTATCACTTTACCAACGGTCATTGCAGGAGCAGCTTCCTCCAGAAAAATGATGAAATCTGTTCGAATCTCTCAGTATGATTGGCCGTCCAATAGCCATGGATGCAGACTTCATGAAAGCATGACAGTCAACACAAACACGTATATTCTTTATGATCCTAATAGGTGCAACACCATAGGGCTTCCTCATTAATGCAAAGGCAAGAGCAAGTTTCTCGCTATGATAAGAGATTGATCTGAACTTTTCTTCCTCCCCTACATCATGTAGAACAATCTGTGTGTCTGGATTATACCCAAAATCCTGCAATTTTGTAATCAGGCCGTTCAGTTCACTATAGATTTCTTCCGCATCTGGATGAGCACGATCTTCAGCAACAAACCTGTGAACTTCGTTCTCAATCTCAGTCCAACTGTATGCAGCAAACTTCTTTACATTATTGATCTTCATGAGAGATCGTATGGCTGCCACATCTTTCCATCTGCCACAAGCAGCATACATGTTGGAGATCATGATATAAGGTCCAGCATTAAGTGGATCCAATTCAAATAGATGACTAGCAGACAACTCTGCATGTTTTATGTCACCCTTCATGGCACAAACAGATAGTAGAGTGGACCAAATCAGGTAATCTGGTTTATGAGGCATATCGTTGATCAGATCCATTGCTTTATTGATATGACCTGATCGACCAAGAAGAGTAACCATACATGCATAGTGATCCAAAGTGGGTGTCATCCCATGTTCACTAATTGAATTAAAATATCTCTGTCCTTCTTCAACCATGTCAGCGTTGATACAAGCAGATAAGACAGCCACGAAAGTAATATGATCAGGTTTTAACTTTTCTTGCAACATATTTTCATACAGGGCTACAGCCTCTGAAACCTGCGCATTTCGTGCATAACCACTAATCATAGCATTCCATGTAACCACACTCCGTGTAGGCATAGCTTTAAAAATGACCCAAGCATCTAAAGTGACACCACATTTGCAGTACATATCTAATAGAGCACTTGACACGAGCATGTTATCATCAACGCCCATAAGAATGGCTTTTCCATGAACAACCTGACCATGATACAAAGAAGCTAATTTGGCACAGGAGCTTACCACACTTGAGAAGGTGAAACTATCCGGTCGAACATTTTCATGGAGCATATCACCAAATAACATCAAAGCATCCTCTTCTCTCCCATTTTGTGTGCAACCAACTATCATTGTGGTCCAACAAATTTCATCCTTTCTTGTCATTTTGCCAAACACTTTCTTCGCATCATCTACACGTCCACACTGAAAGTAAGCACTGAGAACATTTGAAACTGTAATCTGGTCAGATTTCATACCTGATAACAGCATCTCATTAAACAAATGAATGCATTCATCAGGATTCCCTTTTTTCACATATATAGAGATCATAAGATTCCATGAAACAACATTCTTATTAACCATTTGATCAAATAACCACCTTGCCCGACCAACATCACCGCATTTAGCATACATATCAATCATAGCATTGCAAACAAAAACATTTTGCAGCAAATTACCAACGATAACTCTTCCATGAATCTGTCTCCCATGCCTGAAATCCACCAAGTGAGAACATGCCTGCAATGCACTCACATAGGAGTATTCTGTGGGTTCTAGCCCGTCTTCCTGCATCCTCGCTAGAACCTCCAAAGCTTTTCCTGAACGCCCATTGTTGGTAAAACATGCTATTACTGTATTATATGAAACGGAATCACGATAAGGCATTTGATCAAAAAGTACACACAAATCCTCAACCAACCCCACCTTTGCATATGCCGAAAGCACCGCATTCCAAGAATAAACATCTCTTTTTGTCATCTTATCAAACAGGTTTTGAGCATCTGAAAGCTTCCCAAATTTTGCATACAGATGGAGGAGTTGATTCTGAACAAAGGAGTCAATCGGTTGAAAGAGGTGACGCTCCATGTGAGCCTGCAATCTCTTGGCCTGACTGACGTCATTGGATCGAACACAATCAATCACAAGACGAGTATATGCCTCGGAAGTTCCACAGCCACGACAGTACAAAATATCTATCGCTTGGCGAAGCTTTTGTTTGGCCATCATATCTGGTTTCTGGTTTGCTAACCTTCCCGCCACAACCACGTTGGATGACATTGCATTCAATTCTAGCGTCTGCTCCAGGGAAGGCTCTTCTTCAACCCTTGGTCAACAAGTGGCCACGTTTTGAGCCAGACAACATAACTGGTCGCAAGCGAGCTTGAAGTTGAAGGCTCTTGATTTTCCTCAAGCATCGCAGCAGCGTGCTGTTCTGTCTGGAGTCTGGACCTTAACCTCCTCTGCATGATTTTGTGGAAGCTCTGTTTTGCAACAAAGAAATTTGGTTTGTGAAATTGTAGAGCCTAACCTAATTCGAACGAAATTAACGAAGACGAGAAAACTACGACGGACGAAGACGAGAAAACTACGACGGACGAAGACGAATCTGGAGTGGCACTGTGGCAGAGAGACTCTGCGCTGGGCTCGGGGGCGTGGCCTGTATATGAAATCAGAGTCGAGAACAACCATTAATGCAGACAGAGGTGTTGGGCTTGTGGGCTGGACCTTAACGGATAATGGATTATTATCCGGGCCCACATTTTTCTATGGGGCCATAGTTGTCATGAAGCAAAAGCCCGGTCATAGCCTCACTCAGGTGCACTTCTTCTACCTTAACCTTCTCCCCTTTGACCAAAAAGTAACAAAAACCCTCCTGCCCTCGTCGAGCTCAACTTGGCCGTCAATGGCGGCCTCCGGTACTTCAAAGTAAAATGGTACCTCCATCAGGGATGCTTTTTGTAGATATCCTCTCGTTCTTCACATTGCTTCTGATCGGTGTTCTGGCGTTTTCGATCCGACTCTTCTGTGTACATACTTTTACTTCCATAGATTTGATAACAAACTTTAATTTCAATTCTCTACTTTTCTGCATTTTCCTGCTGCTGAATTGAACTGAAAGAATCACTTTTTATTTGAAGCATTTCATCGTATACGTAAGTGGCTGAAATGTCGTAACATACATTATTTACAGTACCTATGTACCATTTTCGGTTGATGAGAAAGTGATGAAAACAAAGGGCAGCGGTATACTAATTCGAAATTGTGTAATCTGACATTAACATGTTCATTTTGTTCAGGTCTTTTTAGTTGGAAATATAATTTAATTGGTTGATTAGTTGTACAAGTTAATTAGGAAGGAGGGAAAGACGTATTTTGAGTATGTACATGTTCATAACCCTATTTTGTATAATTCAAGAAATTCAGTATCATTTTTCTTCACTTTTCAATCTTTTTTACATCAGCTATGTTCTTGACACTCAAAATTCTTCATTCTGAAAATTTCAGATCATAAAGTCTATTTTTTCCTGTTTAATTTTATTAACCAGCACCAATGAAGGCTTTAAGCAATAGATTATCCCCTGTAATTAGTTTTCTAACCGTCTATGACATTTCCTATCCATAATCTTGGGAGGCACCTATCAGCAAGGTTTTTATAACCGAATCAGTCATTGAATTGAATAAAATACCGGTTTAAGGTTTAATGATCGAATCGCGGTCAAACCGCAGTTGAACCAGTAGTAATTAAAAAAATAAAATATATGCATAAAAATATTAAAATAACTATATAATTACATATCAATATATCAAAATTCATATATATGAAAAAGTAAAATTAATTAAGAACAATATTTAATATTCAATTACGCAAAAGATGTTTTGACAAGATAACATATTTAAATAAATATTTACAAGTAACAACAAAAATAAACTAACTAACCAAAAATTATTTATCAGTTATTACTTCATCAGTTGACTCTATAATTTGTAGGTTTTTAATTTCTTCAACATCTAATAATAAAATAAGAAAAGTAAAATGACAAAAAAAAAGAACCGATCAGACCATTGAACTGGCCGGTTCAAAGTCAATTTAACCGGTTTTTTATCAATTTAAAGATTAAACGATTTTTAAATGTCGACTTGACACATATAATCGATTTCCAGTCAAACCAATTGAACTGATCGATACGGTCATGAAAACAGTACCTCTCATGCTTATGATATAGTAGACTTCCTTTGCCTTAGAAAACTGAAAATTTTCCATCAACTTATGTAAGATTTATCTTTGGTAAAGAGAGAGAAAAAAAAATTCCAATGACTGTTTTAATTTAGTCGGCATTCTTCTCCAATTGAACCGCAACAAGCCAGTCAAAAACTAGAAGTCTTCCTATATTATTTCAATTATTGCATAGAGAAAGCATCTGGGACCTCCAACTAACAAAACCAATAGGAATCCATCAAAAGATTCTTTCATTACTGTCGATGATATAATCTCCACAAGGAAAAGGCCCAATCCTAGTAGAAGAACATCACTCTCTATGCTATTGAAAGGGGTTATCTTAATAAAAAAAATATAACATATCTTATTTATTACCTTCAGAAAAAGCTACCATGATATTCTTCTGGTGGAGAGGGTCGGAAGTGGATCTTCTGTCTTAAGCTAGAAGTATCACTTTATAAATCATTGGATCAATGACTAATTTGACAGAAATATTATTTTTTGTGAATCATTAGATCAATAATACATTGATCCAATAGTTCATTCACTGATTTAACCGTTCACAAAATATGACACCCATAGATTAGGCAAAGGATCCTAGCTGGAGAGAGCCATCTGATGTACAAAAACGGGGAAAATATTATCAGGTCTTCAAAAGTTTGCCCAAATAAGTGAATAACACCTAGGACTAGGAGTAGTTCGAATAGATAAAGCTTGAATACCGGACATAATGCATGATCATTTGGCATTGAAGGACTATGATGCGTGCAAATTCTTACAGATAGAATATATCCGTATGAAAATGAGTGTTGTAACAATGATAATTGATACTTTCCCTCATAAAGCGATAGTGTATCCTTTTTTTTTTTTTTTGCCCCCCACACTACATAGAATATTCATGGGTTATTCCTCTTCATAATAAATAAAACAAATATTAATTTAGTTCTCAAAAAATTATACTAATTCAATTGACTTTTAAATTTTCAAACATTTGAATTTGATCTATAAAATATTATATTTGTTTTAATTTTAACTTTTTAATGATCAAAGTAGCATTTTGACACTGATATGTATAGGATTTAACAAAGTAGATTTAGAGAAATAATTAAATTGAATAAAACGCTCATGTGCAGAAGACATCAAATACACGAGCAACAGGGAAAAACAGGAAGGGGCATGAGGGTGGGTATAAAGCACCTTTTACTTTTGGTCCACTCTGTTGTTAATGTCTAAAAGTGCTTCAAACTCATCTCATGTTATAAAAAAAAAAAGTAGACTTTGATCATTACAAATTGGTAGAGAATCATCAAACTAGCTAGCCATTATCAAAATAGTCATACCAAACAAAAATCAGTTAACGCGCACTTTCCCAATCTATATAGTACCAACAGAGCACAGCATTTATGTGCATTGCACTGTAATGAAGCCAATCCTTCACTTATATAATTATTTAATGATACATCATGCATACTCCGATTATTGTTCATGAAAAACAATCAACCATTTTCTAGTTTATATACAAACCTTTATTTTGGCGTAGTGACATTGTTTTGTTTGTTGCAAAAGCCAATAGTCTTCACTCTTCATAGAAAAATAGCAAGCCACCACAAGATGCAAACAGTCCATACACATGATGCAATAAAGGCACCTATAATAGTTTCTAAACCTAGCTGCCATTTGCATATGGTGTTTTCCATGTATTATCATGTGTCTTATAGTGCATTCATTCCTACACTCACAGCTGCTAGTTCTTATGCTCATGCTTTTATTTTTTAATGAGGTTGAGTCGTGGTGTGTGTAGAGGAGTTGATTAAGCAACTGTTTCTCCTTGTTCATGCTTCTTTAATTAATAAGAGTGATTTGCCATTAAATATTGGATTAATCAAGCGTTGCTGATTATCATTATAGGAAGTTAATTTCTTAATGACTTTTTTTCCGTCCATCCAGTCATATATGCAAGCCATAGTACATGACAAAGTAGACTCATAGCGAGAGAAAGTAATTGCATAATTAGCAACGTATGCCGTAAATGGTTCTCTTTATATTTCTTAATTTCTTCCTTCTTGTTTGAATAAATATATTTTTTTTTCTTAATTTTCTTTACCTCTCTAATCATGCTTATCATTTTAAACATATTGCAAATGTTTGGGAGACGATGTATTAGAATAATTAGTTACCTGTTATCTTATATTGTGATTCTAATTCAGCTTACCTTAAATAACAAAAAATATGAAGCATGATGCCTGTGATCCTGTTGTCTGGCCGATTTAAATTGGAAAGGAGACCCCACCTAATTTTATATAAAATATTTTCCACGTATTCTTCCAAAAATTTGATGAAGCTGTTCCCTACAATCTTGGTTCTTTATTTTATCGTGAAAGGAATAGCTTGTATTACAGTATTAGTTTAACAATGTGATATACTCCTATTCACAATGTATCAACGAGAGGAAGCTTGAAAATTGAAATCTGAACTAAAAATATGCAACATACACTTGGGGATACTGATGCAAGCTTAATTAGGGAGAAAGGAAGTCTATGGCTAGAAAACTATATAAGATTCATTGTCTTAGATCTCTCTAAAGTCTTAAAAGAAACAGGAAACCTTTATGCAGCATCCTTGGATTTATAGGGCAAAAGGCTAGCATAGCTTTTAATATTCGATACTGGGTTATTGAAGCCGACTATGGTGAAGTTAAGATTTAGCTGTGTATAAATACAATAATCTAAAAATGGGCCACACTGGCTCGAATATTGATGCATGGTTAGATGTGGTTGCTACCTTTATAGTCCAAGCGATTAGTCATAGTTGATAACAATATGACGTTACCATTATTGACCAACTGGATTGAGTTAATGGAGTTAACGGCTCCAATTCGAGACTTGATTATTGCTAAAAGGTTAGTTTTTAGCTGTCAAGTTGATGAGGGCAGGTTCATTTGCTTGATTGAAATTTTGGGGTAGGTGAAGGTCAATACTCAATAGAATAGCCACCTCGGTTATGATGCCCACATGAATCGCTACGGTCGTGTGTTTTGATTTTACCTTTTAAGAAGTCGAATATAATTGTTTTTTGTTTTCAAAGATAAAACTTTCCGCAGCATTATATTTCATAATTAATTAGTTAATGTATATTTAGTAAATCACTCGGGGCGACTTGTGTAGTGTACAAATATTTATATATTTACTTACTTTAGCATAAATTATTAAAAACTTTTTTATATATTGCATTTGATGTTGTTATAGTAGAATTATTATCTTTGTCAAGTATTAAAATTTTTTAAATTAATTATGCTACTCACTCTTGAAGCTATCACATATATAACTATTCATGTGTCAATGCTATACTTGTTAAATATAAATCAACTATTTACTTTTTTTAATATTTTTTTAAATATAATTGTTGCTTCAATGATATGTTTATTAAGTCAAAACACAATCAGTCAATTACCGTTAAATATTTATTGATTTATTAATATTTCTAAGTAATATTATTAAAATACTAATTTTCAACTTTAGTTCATATCTATCTAAGAATTTTATGGATAACACTAATAGTTGTGCAAATATTAATTGAACTCAGCTGTAAATTTTAATTGAAATTGTTGCAGATTTTCTTTTTTGTCAAGAGCCCTTAGTTCAAAAATAGTTAAAAACAAAATCTAAGAAAAGAAATATGAAAGATTGAAAAAATTTCAGTGTGACATTGCGAAACCAATAACACATAATAATAATAATAATAATAATAATAATAATAATAATAATAATAATGGAGAGGCTCATGGAAGCTATAGATTAGCTAGGAAAGGCAGGGGACCCTAAGTGGACGTCCATGTCAAACTTACTTAATAGGGCATTTTGTGACTTTTGTGCGAAGACATTAGCCTCTTCTGTCTTTACTCCAATATGAAGAAAAATGGTCTGTCCTTGGTTTAATTCTGCCTTGGACTTTCGTAAGATAAATATCTCATCTGGGGCTCTCATTTTGACACTTGTACCTTAGAGCATCATAGGCCTAATTACGCAATTTTTAATTGCGAGCAATAATTCATTCCTAACACGGAATGAGATCACAAATTTTCCTAATCAAACTCATCACATGTAGGGTTCTTAAAATTAAAATTAAGAATTAATTTTTATTAAATTTTATTATTTAAATTTGTCAATGTAACTATCACGCGTAATAAATATTTTTATAGAAGAACTTATTCTTAACAAAAATAATCAAAAAATAATCAAAAAATAAATATTAAATAAATTATATTGAATATTTGTAGAATTAATTTGTTCATTTTTAAAGAGTTGCACTATTAGAGTGGATAATTGCTTAAAACTAAAAGTAATGATGTGATATTGTAAAATCTACAATAACTAACTTATTAGAGATGCTCTAAGACAATCTAATTATACTTTAATTCTTTTATAACAAAGTCGTCCACTCTACTTAAAAAGAGTAATACATATATGTATATATATACACACTATGTATTTTTAATAACGTAACTCTAATGAGTTGTTTATTGTTTATTGTGAGTCCACTATATTACATCACTATTTTTTATTTTAAGCAATTCTCTATTTCAATTGTGCAAATCTTAAAAACTCACAAATGAGTATCACAAGTAATTATCCACTACTTCAATTAATGCATATGTATTTAATATTTACTTTCTGATTTTTTTAATTAGTTTTTTTTTTGTTAAGAACGATTTTTACGTATGGCAGTCGCACTGGCGAACTCCGATAGTGAAACTCAATAAGAATCGATTCTTATTTTTAAGAACTCTCATTAGAGGACCTTTAAATAACCTTGTTGGACATGCATGAAAAAAAAAAAGAAGCAGACTTTACCAGTAAAATTAACTTAGCTTTATCTCCACTAATTTATTTCTTTCACAGTAGTTAAAACGAGACATGGGTTATATCACTTGTATGAGAATACGCGTAATCGTTCATTACATTAAACAAACTTATAATTACGCTTATGTAGCTTTCATTCATTTTATCTGTGATCATTTTCATCGCAATCATAGCTTCCGCTATTCTTCTATCTTATCTATGCCGGCTGCCATTCCAACCAAAATTGCCCTCTTAAAATAAACTCATCAACTTCACCCTCAGCCTTAGGATGCTCATGCTTGCACATGGGGGGGAGGGTGGAAAGCACTGCAATGAAAATGACCAATGAGTTCATATAAACGCCAAATCAAATTTTGGGTCAATCAATCCATATGAATAAGCTAACAGGCAAAACCAATCACCATTTTCCAGTTTCTTTGATTTTAAGCTAGTAATTATGGCAAATAAGTGATGTGAACTTGAACCTGCTGTCTTTAACAACTTGCTCACGTTAGTAGGTAAAAAGACTTCAAATGGAAACTCTTTTTTCCCTACTTTGAGGGTCCATAAACAAGTTAGCAGATAAAACAAGTTTACTGCTATTGTTTTCATTTCATATGCTTGCAAACAAGAAGAGTACACTTTGAATTTGCTAACAAATTTGGTTTAGTGGTACATGTCAATAGAGCGAAACTATTGGTTTGGCTTCTTGTAAGGTTATCGTCTAGTGAGTCTGACGGTAAGGGATCCTTCCTGGAGCTTTGAGGAAAACCAAAGCAGCTTGAAAGTGACATAAATTTAAATGAAATTGGTTTCCATGTGAACCGCTTTATTTATAATAATACTTTTCAAATAAAGGGCTAGATTAAACATTTGAAATTAAGTATCAACAAATGAAAAACATACTTTGGACAGGAACCCCAGATTTTTTCTGTTGTCTTGTCCCTTATGACTTGTTCTACCTTTAACTAATTATTAATCAATTCTATTTAGGGCGGTACTGAGCTGCATGCCTATAAGTTCCCCTCCCCTCCACTGCCCCCCTCTGTTCACATTTGATGCAGTCTCTTTTCTCTGGCCTTCTTTCTTTTTCTGGCATGTCACTGCCATACTTTGGCAGATTTGTTGCAGAAACCATTGGTGAGAAAGTCAGGAGAGTAAGAGGTAAGTATCTCTTTCTTTGTTTCTGTCTATCTGCTTAAGCCTCTATCTGTCTCTTTCACTCTCCATCGTTTTTTTTTTTTGACATGATTGACTAGTGTAGATTTTGTCCAAGAAGATCATGCAGCGCTTCATGCTGAAGAAGAGCAAGATCCTAAGAAAGATATTGAGCAATGATAACTTGGATGGAGAAAGTCAGCATTTATCAGAGGCAAAGCTGGAATCCCCAAGACTGAATCAAGCATCAGGAAATTCAAAAAGACGCTTCAGTTATTACCACGACACAAAGAAGTATGAAACCAAAGCAGTTTTACATTATCAGACAATAGCTTCTTCACCACCTTAACCCTGTTCTGATTTTCCCTCATGTAAAGTTTAACCTTGAAAAAGCAACTCTGATTTGGGTGTTATTCTGCTCAAGGATCTTTGTCGGTTCATGGAATGTTGGAGGCATTGCACCACCCGAGAATTTGGACATGGATGATTGGCTTGACACACACAATAACTCTGCAGATATATATGTTTTGGGGTAATTGTCCTCCATTATTAGTCTTCTCCCGTTACTCAATCTGCAAGTGAGAATCAACTAAATGGAATAATATCATTTCTGTTTTATGTCAGGTTCCAAGAAATTGTGCCTCTTAATGCAGCAAATGTATTAGGCCCTCAAAACAGAAAAGCTTCCATGAAATGGAATTCTCTTATTGGGGCAGCCCTTAACAAGAGAAGCCCAATAAAGCTGGTTCGAGACAGTAAAATTGCAGAACCCCAGAAGGTGTATCCTCTAAAGGAACATGTTTGTGCTGAAGACGAACATGGGCAAGATTTCCAGTGCATCACAAGCAAGCAAATGGTGGGAATGTTCTTGACTGTCTGGGTTCGAAGTGACCTCTGTCCACATATCCGTCACTTGAGTGTCTGTTCTGTGGGATGTGGAATCATGGGCTGCTTGGGAAACAAGGTGCACCCTTGGTGTTTACACATTATATCTAACTCTTTAGATACAAGTTTTGAACTTAAAAATGATTTTGTACATACTTTCTTTATCTTGGGAACACAGGGTTCAATATCAATTAGATTTTGCTTGCATGAGACAAGCTTCTGCTTTGTGTGTAGTCATCTAGCTTCTGGGGGAACAGAAGTCGACCGAAGACACAGAAACGCTAATGCAACTGATATTATGTACCACACAAGCTTCGCCACTGGTCCCCAGCATGATTTGTCCCAAAAAATTCTTGATCACGAGTAAGTATGTGTGGATTAAGTACAGTAGGAAACTATCATTTCCTCCTCACCGTCAAATCTCATCTTACTTCACATGATAAGATTTATAAAGAGGAAAAGTAAAAGTAAAACTGTGAAAAAGGAAAAGGTACCTAACTACTCTGAGCTGTTAGGTTGAAAACAACGGGGATATATATGCTATAAACAATTCTAGGTGGATATGTGACTGTTCCCCTTTCCCAACTTGAAGATAACTTTAATAAATTGTGGGTTGTAATCCATTTCCCTAGCATCAGTTTCAAGATAAAAATCTCTGAAACCAACTCGAAACACCCTATTTGATGGATTAGAGATAATGATTGCAAAGTATCTTCTCTGACAATAAATCTTTTTGTATAACTAACCTTTTCTGTGTTTAAGAGTTGTACAATCACTCAGTATTGTACAAGTTGCATATCTTTGAAGATCTTTGTCTAAACTGTTTACCTGTTCCCATGCAGCCGAGTGATCTGGCTTGGTGACTTGAACTACAGGATCTACATGCCAGACTCTGCGACAAAATCATTAGTCAGGAGAAAAGAGTGGGACACCTTGTTGAAAAATGACCAGGTAAAAGCATATAATCTTACTATTTGCACAAACATTGTGAATTACCATAATACTCTTACTTTAAAATTTAAAAAATCCTTACAAAATAAAGCTGAAGATGGAGCTCACGGAGGGCCATGTATTCAAAGGTTGGCATGAAGGAGCTGTAGAGTTTCCACCCACTTACAAATACCATCCAAATTCAGAAGATTATATTGGATGTGATCAGCCTCACACAAGCAAAAAGCAGCGTGCCCCAGCATGGTGAGTATGCATTGAAATGCTTTCATATGAATGAAACATTATATCAAACATGTGGTGGGCTAACTTTAAGGAGGGTACTGCAGGTGTGATCGAATTATATGGTTTGGGAAGGGAATGAAGCAAACTCAGTACGACAGAAGCGAGTCAAGACTTTCTGATCATAGACCTGTACGAGCCATGTTCACAGCAGACATCAAAGTGATAGGAAACAGTAGATGACTCAGAGGCTTTTTCCAAAACAATTCGTCCAAGAGATTGAGTTTCTTTCCATTCTACTATTAGCACACAATGTCTTGGGTTTCTAGAAAGGCATTCGAGTGGTGGCTCAATTCTTTGCGAGACGTGATTCTTTGCCAATCAGAATAAGCTTGTTTGTGCTTTTCTGCTTCTTGTATTAGATGAGGAATTCAAAAGCAAAAACTACCTCCATTATTTGTGACCTATAAATGATTAATGGAAGTTTAGCATATTGGTACTCCACACTGGTATGTGAATTGTGAAATATCCCTTCTGTATCATATAATCTAGAATTTGAGATCTTGGATCTTTAATGATGATAACAAAATTAATTCAAAATATTTTGTGAGAAATTCAAGAAAGTGGAAGATCCAGAAAACTGAGATCTTATAATAGGATCTTAGTTAAAGCACCATGTCACAACATGATGGCTGTCTTCTGTTTTCATCTTCTGTATAGACTCCTTCAATGAAACAAAAACGAAACCAATATATGGGAAAGATGTGCGAGAAAAATGATGAAACGGAGATATGTATCATGGAGA
Source organism: Biancaea sappan (assembly GCA_037074585.1). Lineage (NCBI taxonomy): Eukaryota > Viridiplantae > Streptophyta > Magnoliopsida > Fabales > Fabaceae > Biancaea > Biancaea sappan. The sequence goes on along the minus strand of CM073492.1, from coordinate 776,552 downwards.
ATATTCTGTATTTCCATTTTATATTTGTTTTTATCCCCATGACAACCTCAGTAAATATTATCTAGTTGCAGTTATGTTTCATGAGACATATAAATCACAGAATGCAATCAATAGCTTTTGTTCTGTGCTACTTGAAGCAGTTGATGTTTAAGTTTATACTGTTGACAACACCCAATCTAGTGTTGTTTCCTCCAAAATAGTTTTTCCTTCAGAGTTTCGTAACTCTTCCTAATCACTATCTTCTAAGATTATTATCACTAATTTTAGACTCAAACACATGACCATATGAGCTAACATGTACTAATCAATGAAAGTTGGATTTAATAAAAAAGAATTATTCTTTTATAAGGTAATAAATCAAAATTTGAATCTCCGTTAAAAATGATACTCACATTTAGTGTTTATTTTAAATATTATTGTTTCAAAATTAAAATTTTTGCTAAAAAATATAATATATTGTAACTCAAATAAATGATGGACATAATGCTTTCTTGTTCCTCCATCAAACCCGCTACATCATGATGCTAAATAGGCAATAAAAGTAAGAACTAAGAAATAGGATTATGAAGGATATGGTGGCCTGGTCTGGTAAGTTTGTGAATTAGTAAAAAGGTAAGTGATGAGTCTTTTCACGTGTCTGCCTTAAACACTGGTTACTGTTACTGCTGGAGCTTGGACGGTTTCTACGGAGAAGAGAGTCCGGCAAGATTTCAGGGTGGCAAAAGGGCGGGTTTTACAAGGTGAACAACGTATCCTCTTATTTTTTTATATTATAGCTTAATATTAATTTAAATGCCTTTATTATTATATTACGAATAAAATTACAGTCTCATACATTTAAATCAAATTAATATCACAGACAGTAAAAAATTAATTTATCAAATAAAAATTAAATTAGATAAGAGTTGTGTGTAATATTTAAAATAAAAGGATATTAAATATAATTTATTTAAATTTAACGAGAAAATAATGCAATTTATTCCTTAATATTTGATTTTTGATGATATTAATTACTAATGTGATATTGATTGAATCTATATAATAGACTAAAACAATTCCACTCTAAGGCATTAATTACAAATATGTCATAAAATTATGTATAATAGAATAAATTTAAATAAAAAAATTAATAAATAAATTAGGTAAATTAATTACATCACATTAAGGCATAATTTAACTCAAAATTGAATTCAAATGTTTCCTTTTTATTTTCAATTATTTTTTAACATTTTTGTAACAGATATACTTAATATATACCATTATAAATTAGTAATTTCCATGAGAATTCAAATATATATTCTAATTGTCGAAATATTTTCTCTTTTACTCAATCAAATATATGCATGTGTATATATACATTCATATCTTTCCCTAATTTTTGCATGATTATATCTAATTAAAAAGTTTAAAACTTCATATTTAATTATGCTGATTTTCTCATAAATTAGACAAAGAAAATTTTCAATTTATATTTATATAATAGATCAAAACAATTCCACTCTAAAGCATTAATTACAAATAGGTCATTAAATTATGTATAATAGAATAAATTTAAATGAATAAAATTAATAAATAAATTTGATAAATTAATCACATCACATTAAATGAATTTAGAAAAATTAGGGTAAATTGTAATATAATTAGTATATGATCACATTAAATGAATTTGAAAAAATTATGGTAAATTACTATATGATTGCTATAATTAATATATAATTGGTATATAATTGCTATAATTGCTATACAATTGATAAATCAGGTAAACTTTTTTATTGAAATATAATATGTTATCATTTAGTAAATTAGCATTTATTATATACAAATAATCAAATAATTAATTGTTATATATCTATCTTTAGAAGCGATAAATTGTAGAGTCATGTTCTCCATTATGTCTGTCTATTTTCTTTCTCTGAATTCATTGGTGCAACTTGACAATGCTATCTCTCTAGCTGCTCGTCTTTCGCCATTTGATCACCTCCTCATGTCGATCGAGAACGCAATCGACACTTGCTGATATGACTTCTTAATGCTCCAGCCTTTTTTCCCCTTTAGGTATGTTTCTTCAATTCTTTTTTTTTTTCGTCTATATATATATATATATATCTCAAAGAATAAGATGATGATACAATAGACTAGCAATATTTTCCTGCCACCATTTTTCTGAATTAAAAAAGAAGATCATGGTCCAATGAACTAGCATTATTTCCCTGGCGTCATGTTCCTCCGTAGCTCTGGTAAACTATCCACTCAATCTTTATGTCTATTATTGTAACAATTTGTTTCCTCTAAGAGATGAATATTTTCCTATAAGAAGAAGCTCAAAGACATTAACTTTTCTATAATTCTTACTCTAGTAAGTTCTTTTGATTTGTGTTGTAAGTATATTATCACTTCTGTTACACATTCTGTAAAATTTATATTTTTAACATGTATCCTTACTCTATAATTTTTCCACATTGGCATGGGCTTCAATATTCTCATAGACTCACCTCTATTTTCTTTCAAATCGTAGTAATTCTTATTCCAAAATTTAAATCTATTTTTCCATATATCTAAAATGCAGGTGTTTTCTGGTTAACAATAGTAAGAAGAGTGATGTCTAACGTTGAGGCAGTCCTTTTAAACTTTTCAAGGTTTGTAAATTTTCATTTTCATTATATCTTAATTTTTTTCTATCTGACTTTCAAAGTTGATTCTTCTTGTACAATTAATCTCATATAAACTTGAACCTCTTGCTACACTGTTACACACAATATCCCTGAAATTATGTTTTGTAATTGCATTGTCTAAATTGTGAGGTAGTGGAAAACCTTGAATTATAAACTGATACACATGTCATCATTTCTTTCTTTAGGCAAATTAATAAATTTGGTAAATTAATGACATCATATAATATTAATTATTTGATTTGAATTTACTGAAATGATTTGAATTAAAATTAAAAAATAATTACCTTTATTATTTGGCCATTGTAGGATAATTAATGACATCACATTAAATGAATTATTTGATTTGAATTGAAATTAAAAAACAATTACCTTTATGATTTGATTTGAATTAAAATATATACATAATAAATTATTGAAATATACATATACGAGCAGAATATATTTTTATCAGAATATATTATCATAATTATTAATTAGTGAAATTGAATAGCATAATAAATTATCATAATTATTATCAATTTCACTAATTTCACTAATTAATATTTAATATATTATATGAGTTATTGTTAAAATGAATAGCAAAATATATTTTTATTAGAATATATTATCATAATTATTAATTAGTGAAATTGATAATTAGTCAATTTCATTATTTTATTTGATTTGAATGAATAAATAAATTAGGTAAATTAATAAATTTGATAAATTTGATAAATTAATGGCATCACATAATATTAATTATTTGAATTGAATTGATTTAAATGGTTTGAATTAAAATTAAAAAATAATTACCTTTATTATTTGACTATTGTAGTGTATTAAATAATTTTTTTAGTATGTAAAATAAACTTGATTGTAGAATTGATATGTGAATTAAGAAATTTACTTTATTTGATTTTATTTTGATTTCTTTCTAAAATAATTCTTAATTTAATAGAAATCAAAGTTTGAGATATTAATTTTTAAATCATAATCTCTTGATTGAAGAAAAAAGATGAAAATCAAATTATTGAAAGACGAAATCTGAGACTTGGAGATTCAATCCAAAAGTAGCAGTAATCTTCAATGTTGTTCTTCTTTGGATCCTATTGAAACAAAAAAAAAGCATTTAAAAGTAAAGATGAAATCAATATTCAATTAATAATCAATCTGTGTAATAAATAATTTATAACAAATAACAAATAATCTGTAAACTAATAAATTTATCTATTTTATTCATTTAAATTTATTCTATTGAATAAATAAATCAATTCAAATCAAAGTTTGATTAGGTAAAGTAGATTTAATTATAGAATTGATAAATCAATTCAAAATGTTTATGTTTAAAAAGTATATGTCATCACTCATAAATTTTATATAAATCAATTGTAATTATTATTATTTTTATAAATTACAAAAATTTTTAGAGTTGTAATTTACCCGTGTATCGCACGGGTCACAATACTAGTTTTGTAATATATTGATCGATGTAGCAATTAATTAAACTATTAACTATAAGTGTTGAAGAAGACATAATACGTATCTGAATCAATTCTTGCGCAGTCATACTTTTGAGGCACAGGAGCCTTTGGCTCCTTAATCTAATGGTTGACGTTTGTTTTGCATGACAAATTTTTTCTTTTTTAGAGTTTGCGATCAGATTGAGAGATCTAGTTACAATCATGGTCATTTCGACTCCGGTCAATCAAGTGGAGATGAATTACTAATAATGATGTCACCTTGAAATTAGACTGCAACGGATCCTTTCGCCAACTCTTCCTGATCTGTACACGATGACAAAATTCCAAAGGATGAAAAAATTTGCCGCACCAAACAAATGTAAGTCGTTTGATGAATCCAACAACTAAAATTAAAGCGCATGAGCTAATTTGAATTTCATTAGATTAAGAGAACCATCAAACCCTATGGAATATTAATACGGAGGATTGAAGGGTTGTTTTTTAGAGGTAGAAGATTCATATTTAAGACTACAGTTATTTGTTTTTTAATTTCCATGTTACAAAAAGATATTTACATAATTAAAATCCATTTTTGATAATTTTTGGTATTAAAACTGTTTTATTCTTTTAATCATAAATAGCAAAAGCATGCTATAAAGGTGTACGGGATTTTTCAGGGATCCAATTTCTATTCAAGCAATCTTGTTGGCAAATATTACATTTGCAAGTAAACTTATTTAAAATTATAATAATACGCTCTTTTATATTAACTTAATACATTTGTAATATTAAATAAGTTTACTTGCATAATTATAAATATTAATTAATTTAATTTATATCACATAAAATTCAAGTTAAATTCAATTAATTGAAGAGATCGTTTGTAATAAAAACATCACGGATGACTTCAATAATTAATCAAACTTAAATCACGCAAAGACAAAATGATTTGGAGCGTAAGTAAAATCTTTAATTTAATTAAAAATTCAATGTGTCCATATGAAATTTATTTATAATCAGATAATAGAATTGAAGTTTTATTATTTAATTTAGATATATTAAATTGAAATTAACCATGTTATCAAAATAATTAAGGTAATTTTATATAAGTGGTAGAGTGGTAAGAAATAAATTATTACCGGGACATCAAATTTTAGGTTACTTTATTTTAATAAATATATATTTTTATTTACAGTGGGCAGTGGCAGGGTGCAGGGAGGAAATTGACGGTGAAAAGTGAGGGCGTTTTGGGGAAAAGGAGAGCGTTATTCACGCTGTGAGCCTCGGACAAGGAAAGCCAAATATCAACTCCCTCGCTTTCTTGTATATAAAGGGTCACGCCACCAAACCAACAACTCTCCCTCCCTCTCCCTTACTCGCTCTTTTTTCTCTCTCTCTCTCGCTCCTTCCTCTGGTTTTTACTGTTTCATGCACAGCAATTTTAGGGTTTCCGCCATTCGCTTCTCAATTCGACTAGTGCTACTCTCATAGATTCCTCCACATGGCGTTTCCTGCCAAGAAGCTCATTAACGATCCCAATGGTTTGCATTTCCTTCTTGCGATTTCTTGGAATTGTTCCTTTCTGGTCATTGTTGTTTGCCCATGCGAATACTTATTGTTCTTGGAATCGTCAGGAAATTTATCTGCCTTTTTTTTCCTTTTTTTTTTTCGGAGGCAACTGGAACTCTCAAAATTGGATAAATTAAAATTTTCTATTTACTTATGAAAAAGCGGTTCATCTTTATATCTGGTTACTCTCTCTTGTTTCTTTGCATTGTGTTGAGTGCTTTTGGATTCCTTATTTTGTTCTTTTTTCCGTGGCTGAACCTATAATGTGTCAGCATTCGTCGTTGACTAAATTATACCGAGCCTAAAATGAGTTTCTCGGTGCTTGTCCTCGATTGGGTTGTTGAAAATATTTTATAAAATTGATTTGGATGATGTTTTCTGTTATTCTAGCTATGTCAATTGAAAGATGACAAATCAATATGGCTAAATTGTAGCAGTGGTATTACCTCTCTTTGACGGGGTAATTAGCCATTCTTTGTTCTTTTTTTGAAAAAAATTCCCCCGTCTTTTTTTTTCTTTTCTCAGTAATCAATATGTTCATCATGTGTCAGTTGGCTGTAGATTTTCTTCTTTTGAAATTTTCTTTTAAGTTGTAGGCTGTACTCTTTTTTCTCCATTGCTTGTGTTTCTTGCACTGGGTGGTGCAATAGATTTTTCTTTGCTAGGTTGAGTTCAGTTCTTGCAATTGAGTAGAGACTTAACTAGACAGCAGTTTAAGTTAAACTTTATTGTTGCATCTTTATTCGATAATGATATTTTGAGTGACTGCAAGATGACAGAAGCATATAATTGAATGTTTAGCAGTCTGAAAACTCTCTTATGTAGTCAGGTTCCATACACTTATAAGGCCTTTTTTTTTATTTATTTAATATAAAACCAATAAGTTGGTTAGAGTTTAATCTAGGACTGACATCAATTTTATCAAGGATTGGTCTACCATTACTGTCAATATCGGTGCCTAATGATAATTGAGGTCTGAATGACTTGGATTCTGATCCCACTGTCAATGGGCTTGGAAATGGTTCCAATTCTGGCAGTATTTTTGTGAATTAGTAATTTGTGAGACTGACCATTTCCAAGTTGAGAATTGCATTATATCGTTCTCAATACTTGTCTTCATCATAGAAGATTTGCAGTTAAGTTGAAAGAATGCCTTCTCTACATTTTAAAGGGTTAATTCTGTCTCTCTGAACATTCAGTCAGTTTGTTTTTTTTCTTTTTTTTTTTTGGGGGGGGGGTGGTTACTCTGCTCTTTGGAGGAGGTGAGGTCAATTTTAGTTGTGACAAGAAGGATCTAAAGGATAAAATAGTTATTTTCTCCTCATCTAAAACAAAAGAAAAGTAAAACCGCTGAACTACCAGTTTGTTGGTGTTTTAGAAGTTTCAAAAACAACAATCAGTTCTTATACTGGTCAGCTACAAGGAAAGTTTGAATTATTGTTTTGACTCTTATTTTCTTTTTTCTATATTGTGGAGTGGCTTGGAAGATTTGAGTAGGCTGTTTGATCTCTTTAATGAGAGGTGGGTTCTCCAGCTGATATATGAGCTTTTCAGGTTCAGCTATCTAGTTTATGGGTTTTGAGTGAAGATTTGTTGGTTTTTGATATATTTGATTAGAATGGAATGCAAGAGTTTTCAATAAGACGTATCCTCCACCGCATCCTCTTTGGGAGGGGATTATTTTAATGGACTCTGGATTTCAGCATATGGCTGTTTGGAAAGCTCTTTTGAGTTGAACAGTGTTGGTTTTTCCTTATTTTTTTTCTTTGTTAGGGGGAATCTCTTGTCCTCTGTTTTATAGCCGGTCCCAAGCCCGGAGAAAGGAGGAGGGTTGTGTTAGGCCTTCGACAGCCAACGTAAAACTGTGTCGAATCTCTCATGAACATGGATCAACGACAATTGATAGAGCTCAATGGCGTCGTGCGATCCATGTAGCCGACCCCACTTAGTGGGATAAGGCTATGTTGTTGTTGTTGTTGTTGTTGTTGTACTGTTTATCTTCTCATCAATAAATTCTCTCTCTCTCTCTCTCTCTTTCTCTCTCTCTCTCTCTATATATATATATATATATATATCTATATATCTATATATATTTATAAAAAAATGTACGTAAATATATCTTGGTCTTTTGCTAGTTAACTTTTTTATTTGATTGCAGATGTTGTCACTGAATTCATAGAAGGTCTAGTGGAGACATACCCTGGGCTACAGTATTTAGATGGCTTTCCACAGGTGATTATACATACATGCCCTAATCAATGTACATTTTTACAAATACCTTTCTTTTGGGTTAGCACCAATGAGCCTTGTATACAAAAGTTCCTGAAGGTGTTGCATTTTTCTCTTTTCTGGAATGCAGGTGAAGGTAGTATTACGTGCTGATATTTCTTGTACAACGTATGACAAAGTTGCAGTGGTATCAGGTCTGGGACCATCTGTTGAATTATGTTTATATTTTAAAAAGTCTCCCTAGTTTTTCTTTTGAACTTGGTCTTGTGGGATGGGGGCTTCCCAGCGAGGAGACCCCACTGATGTCTGAAACAACATATTAAATTGCTAGTTTCTTAATATTTTATTGATATGTGAGATAACACCGTCCATAAGATACTAATGCTGGTTTTTAATTGATTTACAACCTTAGATATGGGGGCATGAACCAAAGAGATTGCTTTATATTGCTATTAGTCTTTGACGGGGCACAAAATACATTTTTATGTGTTAATTGAAAATGATAACGCTCTTGATGTTGATGATCTACTTTGTTGTTTTAATCCTTTATTTTTTTCCTTTACCTATTGGGATAAAGCTGTTGTTGTTGTTGTTGTCTCTCTCTCCAGCATTCTTTTTGGGCTATCTGGGAGAAAGGGGGGGGGACTAGGGCTCAAACCCCTGATGAAGTAGGTTCCCTGATGTATGACAGAAAGGGAACTAAAGGGAAAAAAAAAAGGCAAAATTCTCAAGATTCAAATGTCAATACAATGCTCTATCATCAAGGGGCAACAATTACAACTGAGTAAACACATTTAAAGGAGCCTAATTGTTAGTCTGCAGTTTTTGTGGGCTTGTGGTGTATTTGGTTATAATGAAAGGCAAGAACTTTCATCAAGGTTTTTCTTTGGCATCTTCTGGGGGGAAAGTGTTGTCTTTCATTATCTTGCATGTGGGTTTCAGCCAACGGCTTGTTTGGGGGTCTCTAGTGGACCTTCAAAGGGATTGAAAGGCTCTCTTGTGTTAAGAAGTCTTTTTATTGTCTTTTGTTTTTTTCTTCTATTTCTGCTCCTTTCTTTTGTTGTGGATGATCTCTTGTCCTCCATGCTTGTGATTCCTATTTTCTCTCTTCTTTTCAATAAAATTCTTTGTTCATCAAAAACACATACACATATAATGAAAATATATGGGAATTTTAGAATCCTAGTACAAAGGTAAGTGAGAGAAAATGCTCTCCCTTCTCTCTACCCCACTGGTAGAGTGATTTGTTCTGAGTTTTAAGGATCTTCCTCCCTTCTACCCCACTGGTAGATTTCTGTGTTTCGAACTTTATTGGTCACTCCTCTTTTGTTGGTTATTGATGCTATTGTCACTGGTTTTTACTGCTGCTGTTTCCTGAGTTTCAATTTTTGTGGTTTGGATTTCTTGCTTTATTCTGTTCTGTCACTGATGATTCAAAGGTTTGCCATTGAAGCCAAAACCTTTGATCTGGTGAAGAAACATCTCGGTGCTGTCCCAAAATTTATCACTGAAAAAGGGAGAAGATTCTTGTTTTCAATCTCTCTGGGGTGGGAAACTGCTAGGTGGCTATTCTCTATCACCCATTCCCTAGGTCCAGTTGATTGGAAGGGATATGAAATTAAAAGCTGCAGAGAAAATGGAATCATCTTCTTAGCAGAGTTTGGGAAGAATCATAAGGGTGAATTTTTGGTTATTACAAAAATTTTTCCTGGAGGTAAGAGAGCTACCGTTATTATTCCCAAAGGAAAGGGAGGAAGAGGTTGGAGCTCTTTCAACCATGCGTTGAACATCCTTGTTCATTTTGAAGGGGCCAAAAAATTGAAGCTAGAGAAGAACGGCAGAATTTTGAAATTTTGCTCTCCTGTGACAGATAGCAGATCATATGCAGAGGTTGTCAAGGGCAAAAAGGAAGTGAAGGGACCTGTTGTTCACCATTTCGAAGATGTCCTCCTTCCCAAAAACCATGCCAGCTTCTCTGATATGCATAATATAAAGGACAAAGTGGGTGCGAATGTCAATGTCCAAGAGGCTGTTAAGGAAGGTCCCTCTGACTTTGGCGATCTCGGTCAGCATGACAGTCACAGAAGAGGAAAATTTTGTGCTAAAGACGTGGCAGATATCACCAACTCGGATAGCTATGATAAGAAAGGCACAGGCTTAGCTTTTTTGAGGACCCTCAGGATATTGGTGTATCCAAAGGGGATTAGGAAGGTCCACTGGGCTTTGGTGAGAAATCAGGTTGGGAAAGACGGTAGTTCTCGAAGGGAGTCAACTCTTGATTCCTCTGGGCCCAAACCTCCCTCGGACAAGGCACCAAAATACTCTTCCAAGCCCAATGGGTCAGTTATATCCAACAGGGCCCTGTTATGGAGAGCCAAAAAGGCCCAAATCTCGAGACCAGTAGTCGCGGAGTGGCCCGAGAGAGCATACTCGATCCAAGCTTTCTGCTCTCGGGCCCCAGAAAAGTATCGCGACCCGATCTCCTTCATCCCTTCCTCGACAGCGCTTCAGGAGGCAGACGTCGACCGAACCTGCACAGAACCGGTCGACGGGGACTATGGGGTACTGGAAACCCCGCCGGAGAGTCTGAACGGCCGGTCAGTGCCTCCCCGTGATTCCCCTCATCTTTTCCAGCAAGGGGCGACGGTGGGGACTTCAGAACCTTGGTTGAGGAAGTCTGTGGTTCCCGATTTCGTGCCAGATACCCTCGTAGCTCCTACTGATATCTCTGGCCATATTTCGGAAACCCCCCTGTCTCCAATGGAAGCTTGGAAGGTTCAGCAGATAATGTCAATCCAAGCAGGGTATCAGATTTTTTTTAAAGGAACTCCAGCGACAGAGGCTGTTGGGGAGGAGGAGTTGCTCTCTGAAGATGATTTATCACTATCCGATTTCAAAAGCGAAGATGGACTTCTTATCCAGCAAATTGAGCAACAAATTGATGATAAGGATGACTCCATTGGGGAGTTTGATGATACTTTGGAAGACGTTCACCGGCTCTTCTTGCAAAATAAGGATGATGGAGCTTTTAAGGGACCTTGTGATTTGCCATTGACCTGTATTAATTCTTTGAGTACTGCTAAGGGCCCTAAGGCGCCTCTACTTTCTACTCTTCCTTTTCAAACCAATAGTTTTTGTTCTTCTTCCCATTCTACCAATTCTAACACCCTTCCTAGTGTATCTCAGTGTGGTTTTGCAGGGATTTGCGCGCGTAGTGACATCATCCAAGCAGGGTCCTCCCATTCCCACGATCCCGCTAAATCTTCTTCTGTTTTAAGGGAGGATATTGATCTAAGGGAAAAAGTCATACATCTTCGCCATTTAGGAGATGAGAGGGACAGCTAAGACCCACAAGTCTTGTTGGAGTCTCTTAACTCTATGCTAAGAGATAAATCTGGAAAAGAGGTCAATGTGTCAGTATCCCCTAGGACATACCAAAGGAAGAAGAACAAACTTGAAAACGAGTTAAAAAGATTGACATCTTCAATTAATTATGGCAATTCCAAGAAAGGAAAGGATAAGTCAGGTTCTCTATAAAGATTTTAAGTTGGAATGTAAACGGCCTTGGCAACTCCCTCAAAAGGCACAAGGTGAAAGAAGTTTTCAGGAGGGTGGATCCAGACATTGGGATGATACAGGAAACTAAACTAGGGCATCTGGATAGATTTCTCGTCAGAAGCATTTGGGATTTCAAATTCAAGGATTGGGAATACTTACCCTCTGTGGGTGCTTCAGGTGGCCTTTTGGTCATTTGGGACACTCGAGTTGCCACAAGAAGGGATGTTCTTCAGGGTGCTTTCTCTCTCTCGGTGCTTCTTGAGTTCAAGGACAAAGGGTGTTGGTGGTTTACCAATACGAACCCTAGGTTGAGGGGCGAGTTGTGGGAGGAGTTATCTTGTGTTCACGGTTTTTGTAATCCCCATTGGAATGTTGGCGGTGACTTCAATGTGGTGAGGTTCCCTGATGAAAAGCTTGGAGGATCAAGGATCAATGCTAGCATGAGAGGTTTTAACTCCTTTATCAGGGATTGCGGCCTTAAGGATCTTCCCCTCTCTAATGCTCAATTCACTTGGTCGGTGGTTTTTTCCTCTCGCCTTGATAGATTCTTGCTCACTCCCGAATGGGAGGATTCATTTCCTGATCCCATTCAGGAAGTCGGCTCACACCTAGCGTCCGACCACTTCCCCATTATCCTTGAGACTAGCAGAGTCAAATGGGGTCCTACCCCTTTCAGATTCAAGAATATGTGGCTTCAACACCGGTCTTTCTTCAGCAACGTAAAGAAGTGGTGGTCAGAATATATAATTCCAAGATGGGAGGGTTTTAAGTTTATGAAGAAATTGAAATATGTAAAGGAGAAGTTAAAGACCTGGAACAAAGAAGTCTTTGGGGACATCAGAATCCAAAAGGCTAACATTCTTAAGGAGCTGGATGCTCTCGACAAACTAGAGAGTGAGGGCGTGCTTGAGGAGAATCTCACTGCGCGCAAAGTGATTCTCAGGAATGATTTGGATAACATTAGGAAAAAAGAAGACATAAGCTGGCGCCAAAAGAGTAGAATCAAATGGGCTCGTGAGGGTGATGTGAATTCAAGATTCTTTCACAAGGTGGTGAATGGAAAGAGGAGAATGAATTTCATTAAAGAGCTCGAGACGGAGGATGGCACTATGGTGAGGGACAATGAGGGGATCTCTAAAGAGTTGACTAGTTTCTTCAAGAAACTCTACAAGGAGGACATGCAAGAGAGACCTACAATTGAGGGTTTGGATTGGATCTCCATCGATGATGCCCAAGGGATTTGGATAGAAAGACCCTTTCAGGAGGAAAAAATTAGAATTGCAATTTTTAAGATGGACAAGGATAAAGCTTCTGGGCCTGACGGATTCAATTTGGCTTTCTTCCAAGCTTGCTGGTCGATAGTGAAGGACGATTTGATGAAAGTCTTTGAAGAATTCTTTCCTACTGGCTGTATTCCAACCAGCTTGAATTCTACTTTCATCACTCTTGTTCCCAAAAAAGACAGGTCCATTAAGGTGGGGGATTTCAAACCTATTAGCCTGGTAACTAGTGTCTACAAGATCATCGCCAAGGTCCTCTCCGACAGATTGAGTGCGGTTATTGGGAATTCCATATCGGAGAACCAAAGCTCCTTCATCGATGATCGTCAAATTCTTGATGCTAGCCTGATAGCCAATGAGCTAGTTGACGATGTCATATGCAGAAAACAACAGGGTTTAGTATTTAAATTAGACTTTGAAAAGGCGTATGATATGGTCAATTGGGGCTTCTTGGATTTGATTTTCCGTCGCAAGGGTTTCGGCGACAGATGGAGGCGGTGGATGAATGGTTGCCTTTCCTCTGTGGCCTTTTCGGTTATTATCAATGGACAACCCAAAGCCTGGTTCAAGGGGCAACGTGGGATTAGGCAAGGAGATCCGTTATCTCCCTTCCTCTTTACCCTGGTGGCCGATGTTTTTAGCTGCATGTTGAGACGGGGGTCCGATAGAGGGATTCTCAAAGGATTATCAATAAAGGGAGATGGCTATATAGTCACTCACTTGCAGTTTGCTGATGACACAATTCTCTTCTTGCCCAAGGATAAGGATAATTTTCTTAGAGTACTTACACTGATTCAAATTTTTGAGCTGGTGTCAGGTCTCCATGTTAACTTAGGCAAAAGTGGCCTAGCTGGCATTAACATTCAGGACGATTCTCTTGGGCAGATGGCAGAGCTAGCGGGTTGCGCGGTTCTCAATTGGCCTCTTAACTATCTAGGTGTCCCTCTTGGAGGTAATCCTAAAACCAAATCTTTTTGGGACCCTATTATCCAAAGAATTTCCCGCAAGCTTGATAGTTGGAAAGGTCCCTACTTCTCCTTAGGAGGCAAATTGACCCTTATTCAGGCCTCCTTATCTAGTATGCCCCTGTACTTTCTGTCCTTGTTCAAAATCCCATCCGGAGTGGCTAGAAAGATTGAGAGAATTATGAGGGATTTTCTCTGGAATGATAGTGGGGTGGAAAAGAAGGACCATTTGGTTAGTTGGGAGGTGTGTTGCAAACCTAAGGATGAAGGTGACTTGGGTCTTGGAAATCTGGCATCTAAAAACATCTCTCTTTTGGCAAAGTGGTTATGAAGATTTTCCTTAGAGCCTAATTCTCTTTGGCACAAGGTGATCAAAGCAAAGTATGGGCTTTATCAGAATGGATGGGACGCTGGTTCGGGGGATGTCGTTACACACGCAAGTCCTTGGAAAGCGATTTCTCAGGTATATCATCTCTTCTCTCCTTCGATATCTCTTATTGTTGGTGATGGTTTCCGTTTTCGTTTTTGAGAGGATTGTTGGACTGGCCCCACCCCATTCAAAGAAAGATTCCCGCGCCTTTATTCCTTATCTTCCCTCCATGACGCCCCCATTTCTGAATTCTTTTGCTTACAAGGGGATCACCCTTGTTGGAATTTGCATTTTGCCAGGAATGTTAATGATAGACTTTTGCCAGACCTTTCCATGATGCTAAGCATCCTTGATCCTATTCGCCTTTCTCCTTTTCCTGATAGGAGAATGTGGAAGCTCGATTCCTCAGGCTCTTACACTTGTGCTTCCTTTTTCAATTTTCTCGCCCGTAACCCTATTGCTTCGTCCCATTTTAAAAAGTCTTATTGGAAAGTTAAGGCGCCTTCAAAGGTTGAAGCCTTTTTGTGGCTTGCAGTGCTCAATAGAATTAATACAAACGATCTATGTCAAATCAGAAGGCCACTTAAGGCTTTATCCCCGGACGTTTGCATTTTGTGCTTCAGACATTCAGAGACAAATAATCATTTGTTCCTGCACTGCGACGTGGCTTGGAGTATTTGGAATAGGTTATTTGATCTCTTTGACGAGAGTTGGGTTTGCCCAAAGGACCTTGGCACTTTCCTTGCGACCAAATTTACTGGTTTTGGCCATAGGAAGGACAACAGAACTCTTTGGAATACAGCTTTGTTCGCAACTGTGTGGTGCATTTGGCTGGAAAGAAATGCCAGAGTCTTTAATGATCAGTGTATGCCTACTCAGCTGTTGTGGGATCGAATTCGTTATGCGGCTTCATTGTGGGTTTCAGCCAATAGGCTGTTCAAGGGGATGCCTATATCTAATATTTATAGGGACTGGAGGGCGTTATTGTACTAATACTTTGTTAGGGGCTATGTGGGGTGTCTTTGATGTTTGTTAGTTTACTTTTTGTTCGTGTTTTTTCTTAGGAGGATCCCTTGTCCTCCACCTATTGTAATCCTTTCCCTCTATACCTTTCTTCTCTCCTTAATAATATTTCTTTTTCTATCCAAAAAAAAAATAATGAAAATATATGGGCTAACCTAACTCCTAGGTCCAACAAAAAACCATAAACATAAGCCCAAAAGGCTTTATTCAGATCCCTAATTAGTGATTCAAATCCTTAGTTAAATCCAAGTTCCTAATTGCCCCAAATTATAAATTTTAATCCTCAAATAACAGTTATGTTGTTACATAATCAAAACCTGTGATCTGGTCTTTAGTTAGCATCAGACATTGGTGATTTCTGCACAAGTAAATTTCTTGCTATCTTACGGACTCTGTTTTCAACTATATCCAGGATGACATATGTCCTTGTTCTAGTTTGTATTATTATTATTAGTAACAGGGCAGAATTAATAAGCATAGAGGGGTATGTTTACTGCAAAAAAAAGAAAATGTCTAAACTGAAAAATATTTTTGGGTGATTTGCAGTTTACTCTTTTGTAATTACATTAGTTCAACTAGTAGAGTTTTCATATAATCTTTTTATTTTACAATTCAGGGGGAGGAAGTGGACATGAGCCTGCTAATGCTGGATTTGTGGGAGAAGGGATGCTGACAGCAGCCATCTGTGGGGACATTTTTGTCTCTCCGCCAGTTGATTCAATTCTAGCTGTATGCCTCCTTTTTATAATTGGAAGTGGCATATATATATATATATATATTCAGGTTTAGACATTCTGGGTATTTTCTTTGATAATCTGATGCATTTATGCTTCTGTAAATTTAGGGCATTCGAGCTGTGACTGGTCCTATGGGATGTCTTCTGATTGTCACGGTATCATTTCTCCCATTGATGTGTTAGCATATTGCCCTGTTAAGTAATCACTTTTAACACTTACACTATTCTTTTCACCAGTACATATGTTTGACTTCCTATACGTTGTGATTTATTCTTCTGAAACTAAGACAATAAAATTTGAAAGGAAGAAAATGTATGATTTTTTTTTTTAAAATTTAATAGATGATTGACACTTGCAAATTTTGCTTTGTTCTATGAACTTTTTATATGAAAAGTGTGGCTTTTGCACAAGTATAGTCAGATCATGTGTAGTCATTAGGATCTGCTTTTGTGTCTGGATTCATAGTGTCGAATTTGGGTGTTGATAGAACTATACTGGTGATCGTTTAAACTTTGGTTTGGCCTCTGAACAAGCAAAATCTGAAGGTTATAAAGTGGAGGTATGTTTAGCTGCTAGTATTTTGACTTTTAGCCTAAATATTACTTAATCTGATGGTAATTTATGGAAAATATTTTACACTAAGCAGACTGTTATTGTTGGTGATGATTGTGCTTTGCCTCCACCTCGAGGAATTGCTGGAAGAAGAGGTTTAGCAGGGACTATTCTGGTTCATAAGGTTCATTCCCCTTTTTCCTTCTGATCTTTCTCATTCTTTCTGCTTCTCCTGCACTCAGATGCACTTTAAAGTTTAAGGCCCATCTTTTCATGCTAAATGCATGAAGGGGATTTCTGGTGTGTGCATTTACACGGATTTTGTTGTTTTTGTTCAAGGTAGCATTATGTTCGCTGACATGTCATATTATAAGCCAGGCTGTTTTTTCATTTGCATTATTTTTTTCATATTACATTGGTTTTGTGTGAGGCAGGTTGCAGGTGCTGCTGCTGCTGCTGGCCTTTCTCTTTCTGATGTTGCAGCTGAAGCAAAACGTGCATCTGAGATGGTGGGGACAATGGGTGTTGCATTATCTGTGTGCACGCTGCCAGGTCTGGTTACGTCTGATCGTTTGGGCCCTGGAAAGATGGAACTTGGTCTTGGAATTGTAAGTTACTTTAGTGAAGCATCTGTTTTGAAACAAAAAAGCGTTGGCCTTTAACATTTTGCAATAGTGCAAAATTTCCCATTCTGCATGTTATATCTATAAAATAAGCTCCTTAATGTACACAATATTACTACTACTACTACGTCGGTTTCAGCTCATGGATTTACTTATAGGGGGTTTAATGCTTTTACAGACAGACTGGGGAGCATTTTTGAGTGAACACCTTTTATTTTTCAACTCTTTATTGTCTTTTGTATGGTTCTTTTTGTTTTCTTTGATGAATTCTCTTATCAAACAAAAAAGATGTCTGCGATTTTATTAATTTTCTATCACCCTAGGGTATGTTTGGATTGAGGAGAATGGAGGGTAAGGGAAGGGGAGTTAAATTTTAATTTTGACATTTTCTTTGATTTAGATTGGCATCTAATTTTTTTCCCCTTAGAATTTACTTGGAGCTAGGAGAATATAAGAAGTGAAGAAACTCAAGGGTTTATCAAAAAAAGAAAATTCAGAATTAAAATTTCACCTCCTTTTTCATTCCCTTTATTCTCATCAATCCAAACATAACCCAAGTGATTGAAGTATATCTTTGCTGCATTCAATTATTTATTTAAATTCCAAAGTGTTTTGAGTACAAATGCCACTTTCTTACAGCATGGAGAGCCTGGTGCTGCTGTGGCTGACCTGCAGCCTGTAGATGTGGTGGTTTCTCATGTACTTACGCAGATATTATCTCCGGTATGTGACAATATTGTATGGATAGTTTTTAGTTCAATTTATTGACTAGATTACTGGAGTATGCTGGTTAAGCAGAAAAAGTAAATTTTTTCTATGTGCTTTTGTGCTTCCAAATTGAAGAAACGTTATACCAGTGTTTGTGGGATTAATGCCCTTGGGCTTTTCTGGGATGTTTCTAAGTTTAGGTTTGCATGATTTGAGCCTAAAAACCTTTTTAGTTTATGATACCTGATAAAGTAAGAAAATATGCAGTGAATCTTCATAGGAAAAAAAAAATTTGTTGAAACTTCAGAACTATCTTTTGTATTTTTCACTTCTTGGCTGTAAAGCCATTGTATATTCTTTTTATATTAGTGATGATCACTTTGGCATTATTTAAAAGAGAGAAATGGAAAGCACAGAGGAGGGTAAGGCATAATCTGAATTAAATATGGGACAAAGACACACTTTGAAAGTGCAATTGCTTGACGAGACTACTTTGGTACATAGGAAGACAAGAAAAAATAAACACAATGTGTGTAAATTGACTTGAATATATGTATTTACTTATGACAAGATTTTTCTCTTAATTGGCTTGGAGTGAGGAGAATGGGTTTGGATTAATATCTTTGTTCCTGTGTCTATGCTCGAATTGCTATTGTATGAAGAATCATTTTACACTATTTATTTATGTCCGTCATACTCTCTTTTTGCTTGCTGTTTGCAGGAAACAAACTATGTTCCAATAACAAGAGGTAGTAGAGTGGTCCTCATGGTCAATGGGTATGTTCAGAATATTATATGGGACTGAGAACCATTTTTTTTTTCTCATTTTTATAGGTAACATTTCCTTAATGGGACTTAAAATAATATTTACTATTATATGTACCATTTTGTGAATAAGTTATGCCTACATGTTTTAGTGTATTGAACTTCATAGGTTTTCTCCTGACAGAATGATGAAAGGAGAAGATAGCATTATTGATGTGACAGATTATGTTACCTGTGAAAAGAGAAAATGTTAGTTTTTTTTTTTGGTGAAGATAATATTGTTTGTGAATAAGATTAGAGGTGAAGATGTAAAGATTAATGTTAAACTTTAGTGTTCTATTTTCTTGACTGCCTTCCCTTCTTAGCCAAGAGGATGGCATCCTTTTTCTTTTTGGGTGGGGGGAGTGGAAATAGTCATGTCATGTTTTACCTTTGATCAACCTTTTAACCTTCTATTCTGTTGTGGAACTTTAATAAGGGTAGTTACTTGCAAAAGCTGAAGAAAGCAATGCTTGTTTTTAGGTAATGGACTCAATTTTTTGCGATTGATTTTTTGTAATTCAAATCTGGATCGGAGTTGATTCACTCTTCTGTGTTGATTCCCTTTATGCTATGGTTCAAAATAATAAGTCAGTACACATTGTAAGTTCCAAATTCCATCAACTATAGATTTTATCTATGTAATATTTATGAAAAAATAAATGTCTTCTTACAGGACTGGAGTGTGATTGCATTATAGTTCTAAGTAAAGACTTGCTAAGATTTTGCTCTTAAGGCCAGGATGATAGACATTAATTTTTCCTTCCAATTTTTTTTTTTTTTGTAAATTGTTTTCCTCAAAATAACAAGATCAAAGAACCACCAAGGAGGCAATTAAATGCATGCGGAGTATATAGTTTAATATGAGAATCTGAATATTGATTATAGATAAATAGTTTTAATAATATGGGCAGCTGTGGGTTTAATCATGTAGTTTCTCTAATGGATTTAAGAAGTTTGGAGACCTTTTTTGAGCTGTGTCAGAATCCCATTTTTTAAATATTACTTCTGAAAATGTCATCAATTATTCATGTCTACGTGTGCCTTTGGTCAGAAATGTTGGCTATAAGGCGATATTTATTTCCCCACTTCCTGGTTCTTTCCATTGCAGGTTAGGTGGCACTCCTATAAGTGAATTAATGATTGCAACTGGAAAAGCAGTTCCTAAATTGCAGCTGGAGCATGGATTGGCCGTTGATAGAGTATACACAGGGTCATTTATGACTTCTCTTGATATGGCAGGTTTGTTACCACAGATATTGACATTTTGCATTTATTTGCAATTCATTGAAGTTTTGCTTACCATGTTTGTCAGGCTTCTCCATTTCTATCATGAAGGCTGATCCAGCTATTCTGCAACGTTTGGATGCTTCAACTAAAGCTCCTTATTGGCCTGTTGCAGCCGATGGTCAGTAATATATGTTGGATTTGTTTTGTTGCTATGAGTTATGTGATTTGTCATATTTGTTAAATCAAGAATTTACAATATCTTTTTATGCCAATATTGCTCTAGTTCCAACAATTTTTTTATCCCAACAAAAGCGCTTGTCAATGAACTATGGTCACAAAGGAAGCCTTGAAATTTCTTTGATTAAATTATTCATTGAACTTCTGAAGTTCTTTGATGACAGGTAATCATCCACCTGCTAAGATTCCTGTTCCAATTCCTCCTTCTCGATCAGCTAAGAGTGATGAGGTATGTGCATGGGAATTATGTAATACTGACCACTCCTTTGTATGACAGATACCATTAGCAATCCAAATTTTTTTTTTTTTGTGATAGAACCATTAGTAATCCAAATTTGATTTGATGAGTTGACTCCGTACAAAATTTTAACTTCAAAGTATGGCATGATTATATATGGTTGTAAAATCCATAGTTAGAGAGCTAAAAGCAGGTTGTTGATAAGTATAACAGGGATTACAAAAAACAAAAATTATTTTCAACCAAACTCATGAGGATAACAATGCAAATTCTTTACCCAAAAAAAAAAAAAACAGAGATCCCCTTCAGCTGGATTTTGGTGTAATGTTTTCATATCTCTGTTTAAGATGTCAGGCATCTGATTCTTTGTTTTATGCTAGTTAGGAGTTCTGTTAGCTCACTTTCATTTAATGCTTTTTATCACCTCAGCTGGTTTATTTATTTATTGATATTTTTTGTAGCAAAAACACAGTGGCCTTATGATATTTCAAAACCATAGTTAAACCAGAGACCTTTCCAGCTCATCATCATTGTAAAGGAGAAAAAAAAAATTAAATATCATACATATATTGCATCCTACCTTATTGGTTTTTTCTGCTAAGTCTCATTTCTAGTACCTGTAGGTTCCATTTGGAACACAAAAGAGAGAACAAAATTTTGTGGAAAGCAGCAATGTTCGCGATTATATGGTGTATTTGGATGGAAAGAAATGCCAGCGTTTTTAATAAGTGGTTTTTGCCTTCTCACTTATTGTGGGAACGTATTTGCTTTGTTGCTTCCTTTTGGGTTTCGCCTAATGGGATGTTTAAGAGGGTGCCTTTCTCATATGTTTATAGGTATTAGAGGGCTTTGTTGTTCTATCCTTGTTTTTGGGGCTTCAAGGGGAGGTTTTTTATTTCGGCTGTCTTTTCTTTGGAGGACCTCTTGTCCTCCTTTTCTTGTCTTCCCATTTTCCTTTGTTTCTCTCTCTTCTCAGTAATAATACTTCTTTTTCTATCAAAAAAAAGTATATGTATTGTATATTCTGGCTACCAGTTGCACGGTTCTAGCTATCTCTGGTGTCACACTGCCATCCTGCAATTATCAAAAGGAAGAAAAGAGTACAAAGAATGATCCTACAAAAATTCTCTAGGATACCCCTTTGAAGGAGCCATGTGAAGAGCATTATAGCAGAGCTGAACTCTTTCCTATGCCATGCTAGAAAAAGAATCATGATTTCAATTCAATTCAATTTAATTGTGTTAAGTTTTAATCTGTGTTTGTGGTTATCTTCTTTAACATATAAGCAGGGATCTTTTATCTGTATATCCAGATTTATTCCTTATAAAGTGAAACCCCCTGAGGTCATTCATATGGTAGAAACAAAATTTGGGAGATCTAAGATTTAGTCATTTCCAACAAAAAATTACTTATTTATGAATATTAACCAAATGAGGGGTTAACAATGTTCAATAGTGCGATAATGATATTGACTTAATTATTTTCTCTTTGTAAATTGCATGTTCTTTCCTTTTACAGAACTTTGGTTCCCTTTCTCTTGTGCATGTTTGTGGAATAGTTAATGCCATTTTGGCAACATTTTCATTTGCGATGGTAATAGAATGAAATGTAAACAGAGTTATGATACTTAAAACTTAGTAAATTGTTAACAAGTTGATTCTCCTAGAGTGAATTGACCTTGTTTCTTGTTAGCTGAAATTATTTGATGTTTTGTAATATTTGTTAATATAACTCGTTAAATCTGGTTTTTATAAAAGCCACAAAGCCGGCCATTACAACTAAATGAACAAGGGCAGATACTTGAGGCTGCCATTGAAGGTGCGGCCAATGCAATTATAAATCTTAAAGACAGATTAAATGAATGGGATAGCAAAGTTGGTGATGGTGACTGTGGGTCAACTGTAAGTCTTAGTTTTGAATTTATCAGTATATCTATTATACTTGCTGAAGTATTGAGTGCATGATTTGCTGTACTGGTTTATCTTTTTATGCAGATGTGTAGAGGTGCAAAAGCAATTCTTGAGGACATCAAAAAGTAAGTTCTGTGCATTATATCTTGCTTAGATATATTTTGTTTCTTTTACTGGTTTTGTCTGTGTATTTATGGGATGGTTGTGGACAATCAGCACATAGTTTATTGGAAGGAATACTTATTACGTTTGTTCTTGGACTTTCTGACTGTTGTAAATTCCTCTCTAGATAAGCAGCACCCAGTGAAATTTCATGATTAGTTACAAAAGTTTGAATCATGATTACATCTCAGTTTTCAGCCAATAAGTTGTAGTGCTTTTAAGAAACTAGGTGCCACTAGCATGAATAATTTAGGCCATTGCAAGTTGAATAATATATAAATTTTCCATGAACATGCCATTGTTAGAGCAGAAGGAGGCAGAAGAAGGAAAAGTAAACTAATCCTAAAATTGGGATTCTTTTGCAATAATGAGACAAAATGTTGGCAGAAGTATTCTCTGGCAGTGCGCAGTGACAATTTATGGTGCCTTTGGTTGGAGTGGGACGCGAGAGTGTTCAATCCACCAATTCCCTTTGCTGCATCTTTGGAAAAGGATTTTTTTTTTGTCCTCTGGGTTTCTGCCAAGGTTTTTTCTGGGGAGTGTCTCTTGTGGATCTTCAAATAGATTGGAAGCTGAGTTAGAGCCTGGGTAGTTTTCTGTTATTTTATTTTGTATGGGGTAGACTCCTTGTTCTCTAATTTTGTTCTTTGTAATATTCTTTGTTCTCATCAATAAATTCTTTTGTCAAAAAAGAAAAAAAAATCTTTTGGCATGTCATATAGAATCTAAACATTCGTTAGATATTTTAGGAAATGAGGACAATTAGTTAAGCTGGAGTTCAACATACCAAGAAGCAATTTGGCTAGGATTCTTTTTTTTTTTTTTTAAAGGTGGCTTAGGACTTCCTACTATGGAGTTACGTTGATTTAGAGTTCTATTGCCTATATTTTGCTGAACAAGAATTCACTGCTGGTCTGCTAATACATTTTCTTATATCATTGTTGTTTCCATTCATTGCGTTGGAGGATGTTTTGGTGATCAAGACTTTGTAAATTGTTGGATAAATAGTTGCTTATACAACAACAATAACAAAGTTTTATCCCACTAGGTGAGGTTGGCTACATGGATTGCATGATGTCATTGAGCTCTATTAATGACCAACTCTTTAGATATCTTATTTATCAGAAGATCCCGTTCAATAACTTTTCTAAGTGTCATTCTTGGTCTTCCTCGACCTTTTTTTACAGGGCTCTAAACCATGTGCTCAACTCTCTTTACTGGCGCTTCCAACGGTCTTCTTTGAACATGTCCAAACCACCTTAAACGGTTTTTAACCATTTTTTCCTCAATAGGTGCTACTCCAACTCCACTTTGTATATGATCATTACGGATCATATCTCTTCTTATATGACCATACATCTATCGCAACATCCTCATTTTCGCTACTCTAATTTTTTGTTCTTGTTGTCCCTTCATCGCCCGACATTCACTTCCATATAAAATTGCTGGTCTTATAACAAAACGATAAAACTTTCCTTTGAGCTTATCAGGTACTTTCTAATCACAAACAACTCGTGATGCCATTCTTCACTTCAACCACCTAGCTTATATCCTGTGTGCCATATCTTCAATAATTTCGCCGTCATCTTGTATAATTGATCCCAGATATCTAAACTTTGACACTTGTGATACAACCTGATATCCAATTTTAACCTCCAACTCGTTTCTAGCTTGTCGCTTGTTAAACTTACAATGCATATATTCTGTCTTACTCCTGCTCAGATGAGAACCCTTCGATTCCAAAGTAGATCTTCATAATTTGAGTTTAAAATTAATCTCTTCCCTTGACTCGGCTATGAGAACAATATCATCTGGAAAAAGTATGCATTTGGGGATTTCTTCTTAGATGTGTTTCGTCAGAACATCTAAAACCAAGTCAAATAAATAAGGGCTCAAAGATGATTCTTGATGCAGGCCAATCTTAATAGGAAAGTCTCTTGTCTCTCCTCTAGACGTTTTCACACTAGTTGTAGTCCCCTCATACATATTTTTTATAGCTCTAATATATGCAACCCGTAAACCCTTTTTTTCTAAGGCTTTCCACAATATCTCTCTTGATACTCGATCATAAGCTTTTTCCAAATCAATAAATGCTATATGCAAGTTTTTTTGTTTATTCCGATAACTTTTCATCAACCCTCTTAGTAGATAAATAGCTTCCATAGTAGACCGCCTTGGCATGAATCCAAATTACAACAACAACAACAACAACATAGCCTTATCCCACTAAGTGGGGTCGGCTACTAGAATTGATTTTCAAAAATACTCGTATCAATTCTTAACCTATGTTCAATTACTCTTTCCCATAATTTTAGAGTGTGACTCATAAGCTTAATCCCTCGGTAGTTTGTGCAGTTCTGCATGTCCCCTTTGTTTTTGTATATAGGCACTAAATTACTTCTTTTCCATTCCTCAGACATTTTCTTGGACCTTAAAATCCCATTAAAGAGTTTAGTTAGCCAGATAGTATCATCCTTCCCTAAACACAAATAGTTGCTTATATATGTAAGAAAATTTTAGTGTTGTTTAATTGAGTTGAAAGAACTTTTTTGACTCCCTTTTGTCAAAGCAGCAAAATGCCTGTTTTGTAATATTGAATAAAATATTCTGCATTTGCTTATATATGTAGTAATTGCAATACTTTGTTCTGCAAAATGTTTGTCAATGTAAATCATAGTTGTGGCTGATCTGAATTACCATATTTTGTTCACAGTTATCCGCTGAATGATGCTGCAGATACTGTTAACGAAATTGGATCATCAGTCGGAAGAGTTATGGGGGGAACAAGTGGGATTCTGTATTATTCCATTCCTATGTCTTTCTTAAACTAGTTTTTTCTTTTCTTTTTTTTTTTTTGGTGGGGGCATTTTCTGCACTTGGTTATAAGTTTACTTTGTTCCATCCAGATATACCATCTTTTGCAAGGCAGCATACACAGAGCTAAAATCAAGCTCACACACCGGTGTCACATCAAAACAATGTGAGAAGATTCGCCAAATCTAGCAACAGTTAGGCTAGATTTTGATATTCCTTTTTCTTTTGTTTCACCTTGTTCTTGCTTGGATTGTAAATCCCTCATTGATTTTTTGATTCAGGGGCAGAAGCACTTGCAGCTTCCATTGCTGCTGTCAGTAAATATGGTGGTGCTAGTGCTGGTTGTAGGACATTGTTAGATGCCCTTATCCCAGCATTGTCGGTTCTTCAAGAGGTCTCAACAATATTTGTCTGCTGCCCCTCTGTCGATATGTCTTTATCATGTGGCACTCATGTTGTTTGATTTTACAGAGATTAAAAGCTGGGGATGAGCCTTCAACTGCCTTTGTTCTGTCATCTGAAGCTGCATTAGCAGGAGCTGAGTCAACTAAGCACATGCAAGCACAGGTGACAATCTTAATGATTCTTTTCTATTCTTTTGCAGTTTTTGTTGGATATAGAAAAGGATATAACTTTGACTTTAAGATGGAGAACATTTGTGATTTACATGCTTCCTTAAAATCAATTGGTAGGATTTGACTCTATGAAACAGTGACATAGACATGGACACAAACACCAAATTCTAAAATTTATAGGACACAACATTGCGAGTGTGTGTATATATATATATATATATATATATATATATGATAACTTTGCTAAAGTGAGTAAAAATGCGGAGGGTACTGCTTTTCAGAAGCTCATATTTTGAAAAGCAATAACAGCATGGACTTTACACATTTCATCGTAAGGTAAGGATTTATTCCTGCAACTTGAATCTGATTAAAAAAATTCTAAATTATATGAAAAACTAAGGTAGTTCCAGGTGCATTTTTTTTCTTTTGGCACTATCGTAGGATCTAACAAGATGGCTTATGCAGGCTGGGCGGTCAACCTATGTCTCTGGAGAGATGCTTTCATCAGTTCCTGACCCTGGTGCTATGGCTGCAGCCTCATGGTACAGAGCTGCAGCCTTAGTTGTCAAGGAAAAATACAAGAGTTAAATTACACACAGAGCACTTAATGCTTGTCTTTGCGCGGATTCCGCCAAGTTTTGTTCCTGATTTTGTACTCCGTAACATTAGGCTCTCCGCTTATGCATTTTGTCATAAAGCTGAGAGAGCAATTGCCAATCACTTTCATATATCCCAAATTTCAAAGTTGATGTAAATTTGAAATATTGAAGAATACAATCGACAATAATATCCATCGCAATGTGGATTGTGATTGTTATATCGGTAGTGTGTATTAATCTTTTTTTCTTCAATTATGGAGTGGTGTGAATTGGATGTTTGGATGGTGCCATCAAGAATTTGTTCATTCTATCTGCTGTTGCCGTTGTGAGAGATATGAATCTTCAAGGCGCTCACAAGGGACAATGGCTTCCATCTCCTGGGTTAAACAGTATGCCAATTCAGTGTGAAATGAACAGGATTTTGGATAAGTGGTTGCCTTCTTTCTTGGTAAAAATTCATTTGAACATAAGAGCATTTTCAATGTTACAACTCAAATGAGTTGTTTATTGTGAGTCTTACAATGTTATATCATTACTTTGTGATAAATAATTCAACAATCTGATGGTGAAATTCTAGATAACTTATAAATAAATCTTATAAGTTATTTTATATCTTTATACTCGATTTACAACTTTATTATTTTTGTTGCAAAAAGTGATTTTTACATGTGATATTTATGGTGACATACTTCAATGATAAAATTTATTAAGAACTGAGTTTTTTTTTAATTCTTTCTTTAAGAACAGCTATCAAATAACACTTAACAAGATTTTTTTTATTTTCTTAATATTTTTTTCAGGGCTGATCTTTCGATGTTATCTGGGCTGCTTTAGCCTTTAGAATCTTCAAGCATGAAATGACCTGGTATCAGGCGAAGTATACGTCCAGGACAATTCGTGAACCAGATGTGTAAATGGTCAAAAAACCTATGAAGAGTTTTGCTGGAACAATGCAGACTATATCTACGGTGTCGGTACTTATTATATCAGAAGTGTCAAAATCAATGTTAGTGCCCCGTGTGTCCTCTTTTTATGCTGTTCTAACGTCATAAAAATGGATTCGTTGATATTTAAGTAGCTAAAACGAAAGGAAAAAAATAAATAAAAAGATGTTGATAGCTGATGAAGTTTTTTTTTTTTTTGGGGTTACAAGATAGCTGATGCAGTTTTGTTTTTCTATAAGAATGATCTGTACGAATATTGCAGCTAGGAGTGGCAAAAAATCGCCAAATTGCATTGGCAGCGAGCAATCAGCGTGACAGATCCATCATTTTCTTGTGAATGGGGGGCCATTTGAAATGCTATTGAATTCTGAGTTCGTGCATGTAAACTGTAAAGTTCTTCCCCGTCTGAAAAAGACATGCCTTACAAAGAATCTCATGTGATATGATAGTGTCGTTTAACATATTGGCATCATCTAAACACGCGTTTTATGAACTTCTGGATTTCACTGATTACATATATGGGCCAATCTCAGTCTTTACTTAACCAATTGTGATGTAAACTCTATATTTTAGGGTGAACATTGAGAATTCACCCGTTTGTGTTAGTGAAAATTCAAAACCGTAAACTGTTTAATGAAGGTAAATAGTCGAAGATTAAGTGGCAAATTACTAATTAATTTGTAGAAGAAGTTTTTATATTATGCCCAAAACAATTTTACCCACAACTTAAGCTACTAATTAGTCATTAAAAAAAAGGGTAAAATATTCTTTTCTTCTTTGAGAGGTGATCATTTAATTACAAACCTCCTTTCCCATTAAAAGATGCACTACAACTAGTTAGGCTTCTATTTTGAAATAAGAAGCATTAATTGTTGTTATCTTACACAAGCAATATTTTCCTAATCTTCTAATAAATATAAAATCAACAAAATAAAAAATAAAAATGAGAAAAATAATAATCTAGATTCTTTCTTTAGTTGCTTGCTATGTATAAATGACAATTCTTCTCCTTTAAGTAAAACCCAATCATATAATTAATAAATACTAAAGTATTCCGGCCAAAATAAATCTTTAGCCGGCCCTAACACATTTATTGGTTTGAGAAGAATATCATAAATATAAATTTTTATAATAATATAGAGTGCGGTGTAATTATAACAAAAAAAGAATACTCGAAAAAAAAAAAGCCGAATGTAAAATTGACCTTAAAGAAAGGATCAACTTTAATTAATGATAGGTAAAATGAGTGGAAAATAGCACCCAACCTCTGTCCTTAAGTGTTCAGTGAGGGTACCCTCTTGTTCAAAAAGGACGATTATTGATATGAAGCAGCAAGTTAGATAAAGTGGTGTACCTTGAACATCTTGTTGTTAGGTTGCAAGTTGCAGGTGCATGTGGTGCTGTCTTATCTTGTGTCTCTAATTGGAAGGGCAGAACCTGAGTAGTGGCTATTGAAAGCAGAAACTAAGGCAGGTGGGTTACACCAAAACCGTGGTCTTGTCGCTGCCTTCCAAGCAAATGCCTACACATTCATCCGTCCATCATACAACATATGCATACTTATTGCTTTTAGCAGACAGTTGTGAGTGAAGCCAAGATCATCTCAAGTTCCACATGCTAGCTATGCCCATGAGACAGTGTAAGTGGCAATAGTGGGAGCCATCTATTGTAGCCAATGCCATTGTAATACTTGCTAACTTGCTTTCTTGTGAATGAAGGGACACATGACCATCTATTTCGTGCCTTTTTGGATTTGCGTACAATGGAAGGTAAACTTGCATCCTCAACTGTCAATGTGGTCCTGCAACCTTTGCAATACTCATTGCATCATACCAGTCCAACATCTGATCGAATTATCAACTTCATTTCTTCCCTTTACTTAACACGAGGACAGAATGACATTGATCCTATTTTGTACATAATTCTATGGTACGCCAGGTGGATATGCATCAACTCAATTGTAGATTAATGTATTCATCTCTTATATATTGATTTCTTGTATATATATAGTTATATACCACTGGGTTTATCTAAATTTTAGGATTTCAAAGGCCATTAGACTGAATCATCGGTTGGTTGCGCGCTTCAAGTGGAATAGGTACCTGCAGGGTTCTACTTTCACCTCTCCTACACGTGGTATAAATGTGATGTATGTAAATAACTTTGTTTTAGGATTCAGTATATGTAAATAAGAAACAAGACACAACACCCATAATATTCATGTACATTTGGGTCACATTTATTATTTTTAACTTTTGTATATGAAAGAAGACGCAACTTTCATTTTGAGTGCTGTTTGCTTCGAAGAAAGGTGAGGAATTGGAAAAGAGAAAAGGTTGTCGGTCTATAACCTTCTTTCTTTCCTTTACTTGTTTTCTTTAATTAGTGTCTGAAGAAGGGAGATGGAAGAGACTCAATAAAGAATTAAGA
Source organism: Biancaea sappan (assembly GCA_037074585.1). Lineage (NCBI taxonomy): Eukaryota > Viridiplantae > Streptophyta > Magnoliopsida > Fabales > Fabaceae > Biancaea > Biancaea sappan. The sequence continues at coordinate 746,884 of CM073492.1, read as the reverse complement.
GAACCAAAAAAAAAAAAGGAAAGAAAAAGATAGTTTTTGTTATATATATATATATATATATGCCAGCTTATTTTCTAACTTAAACTCATTCATATAGGTCTGTAAATATATATATATATTAACATATGAAAAATTTATAGGGTTACCGTTTAAATCAGCACAAGTTAGTGTTAATTAAGCTATATGCTTTCGTGCCTTTAACTATTCGCATTTTAGGCCGTGTAAAAACAGTGTTTATATATTATTAATTATAAGTAGGCTTGCACTCAACCAAAAATTGAAATTTTAGGTTGAATTAGTTTTTAGACGGTAAGCAACTCATGATTGGCATCAGTCTTTTCGCAGTACATACATTATTTTGGGGTATTTCAATGTCTTCAGTCTATATATCCAACCAAATTAAATCTTCACGTGTACATGAAACATTAAGACTAGTTGCATATCATACATCTTAAAAGAGGGTTAAAAAGAAAAGGACCCTTTTGTTCCTCCCTAAAAGTAAACTGAAAGTCTGAAACTGTAGATCTCCAGATGGGAGCCTTTTCATCAAATTAAAGAAGCAAAAGTTTTTATAATGCTATAAAATTTGACTACCGTTTACGGGAATCCTCACATTTGATTTCAAAAGAGAAGAAATGGGGTTGAATGCATTAATTATAATCAATTAAACGAGTACTTAGAGAGACATGCACCAAATTTAGTTCAATTTTTGAGGAGCAGCAAAGTGACACATATATAATACGTTAGTTATCATCATGTATAAGCTTACTTCTATTAACATCATCAAAAGTTTCTTATATATCTTTGTGTGTGATTATGAACAAAGAAAGAAACCCAATATAAAAAAAGAAGCTTTTAATATATAGCCTGATGCGATGTGGATAAATTACAAGCAAGCGAGCAAGCAAGCATTAAAAGAGAAAGAAAACCAAGAAAATTAAAACAAAAAAGGAAATAAATAAAGATTTGAGATTGTATCAGCTTCATTTTGATACAATATATATGAGATGAGATTACTGAGTGAGAGAGGAGGCATTGCCGGTAGAGGCAGAAGAGGAGGAGGAAGAGTTCTTATGGTTATGCATCCACACCTTGAACACCTGCCGGGTCACCCCAACGCCTCTGCAGAATCTCTCGATCTCGTCGTCGAGATCCTTCCTCTGCAGCTTCCACCCCAGCTTCTCCGCGAAGCTCAGCATCTTCTCCTTCTGCTCCACGCTGAACTTGGTCCTGAACCGCTTCTTCCTCTCGCCGCCCTCCGACGGGGGGGTGCCCTCGCCGCCGCTGTAGTCCATGAGGTCGCCGGAGAGCTCGGGAGGGTCGCGGCGGGAAGGGGTGGAGTAGGGGAGGGCGCGGGGGGGAGGAGGGCAGGAGAGCTTGCGGTGGAAGTTGCGGTGACAGCCGCAGGCGGCGCAGTGGAGGGAGCCGGCGGGGGAGGAGTGGTCGAGGGTGAATTCGCCGCAGCCGTCGGTGGCGTAGCTGCCGAGGCTGGCTGCATGGTTGCGGAGGCACTCTCTGTAGACAGAGCAAGAGGAGTTATTGTGATGATCTGCTGCTGCTGCTGCTGCTTCCATGTTGATCTTCCTGTTGTGTCTCTTGTTTGCTTTGTATGTATTTTGGACTTTGGAGGGTTCCGATGAGGAAACTAATTTTGTATATAAGGAAAGGATTTGTAGATTGGAATGACCAGAATGGGCATACTTGCATTACATATTTACAGTGTCTCCCCCTCCATCGACATGCTAGCTTCGTACACAACTCCCCCTATATCTTTCTTATTCTCAGCTCCTCATCCTTTAATTTTCTACGTACTAATCCAATTATTTGTAATCTAATACTGCACCCCTCATCACACAGCAGTGATCCATAATTAACCCTTAGCCTTCAAAAATTAATGCATATTGACAATAATTTAATTTCTTAAAATCATTTGTGTTCAAAAAATTTAATTTTAGTTGTTGCTATATATATATATATATTATGCACGCTACTGAAAATTAAAAAAGAAAAACAATCTTTCTAATATTCAACTGAAATAATATTTCTTTCTCTATTTGTCTTTTCCACTAGTCAGTGAGTAAAATCCTATCCTATGAATAGAGATTCAATTCTTTTCAGAATTACTTTTAAAATAAAATTTCAAATGTATCAAATTTATTATATGAAAGAAAAAGCACTTATGAGAATATGATTGAACAGAGAATTTGACTACGATATCCGAGATTTGATTATAATAACAAATTGAAAAAAAGTAATCACTTATGTGAAACATTAATCATCTCCACTTAAAAAACTGTCACTTGTGCTTAACTAACATTTGGAAGTAATATATAATGCATGAACTTGAGCGAAAAGGGGTATTTTCAAATATTATTTTAAAGCCGTTTAGTCATGTGCATGCATGCATTTTTATAAGCATATGACTGTTCTTATTTTACGCTAATGAATTCGTTAAGACTAACTAATTTATATCGTTTCAAAAATGATCATACAACCTCCAAAAGAATAAATTATATAGAATTCTCTTCAAGTACCAGGCCATTATGACGATTGTGACGCGCACACACAATCTTTGAAATAAATCATATTCTTTAGTTAATAAAATGTGTTTGTATTTGTTTTTTAAAATGTGTATATATATATATATAGAGAGAGAGAGAGAGTACGACTAAATAAATTTTAAAGGAACACTTTTAAAAGATATTTTAATGATATTAATCTTGTGAATGTAATAATTAGGGGTTGAATGAGTTAAATTGGCAGGGGGAATGCGATAATTGGAGTAATTGTGTTTGAATAGTGAAATAATAATGACAAGAGTGAATAAGGCAGGTTGGTAGAAATGGGGAGTGAAAGGGGGCTTGAAAGAGAAAACACAAAGGGGTGATGTGAATGTGAATATGAAAGAGTCCCTTTGAATTTGATGGTAATTAATAAAAGGGGAGGGGCACTTCGGTCAAAGAAAGGCATTAAGGTTAAGGCCCCCTTGGGGGGGGGGGGGAGGACCCGGAGGAGTATGGGCTTTCATCCAATAATTCAGCAACTGAACCCCAGAGAGAGAGAGAGAGAGAGAGAGAGAGAGAGAGAGAGAGAGTCTTTGGGAATTTCATAATTTTGCAAGCAGACACTCCTTCCTTTGCACTTTTCCACTGTCTGGGATTAACCTTCTGTGTATCTTGCTTCCACCCCCCATTTATTACTGTAGTCTGTATTCATACACATATATATGGATATGGATATGGATATGAATATATATATATATATATATATATATATAATATATGCTCATCCATCTTCAACTTCATTTTTGTGAACCGCATCATACATTTCTTATATATTTTATTGGAGCCTGATCTTCTCCATATCTATAACAGCTTTATATAGATTTATTGGTGATTTGTTAGTCAAACTCAAATGCTCATTTAAAACTTAATCAATTATTGGCTTCCCTTGGAAATCGGAGTCATTAGTTTAATTATGGTTTGAAATTTATATATAGACATGTAATTTTGTGTTTCTTTAATTACTTCAATTTACTCTTTTTTTTCAATTAGGAGGAGTCTTTTGGCCTATGAACTCATAATACTCAATTTCATATCACTTGAGTTACAAGCTCAATGATTACTTCAACTCTCTTTGATCTATAAATAGGGAAGTCATTTCTTTAATTAATGAATCTATACGAAGATTTTCTATCATGAGGGAAAATCTATGAATTATTTCAGATAAATATATATATATATATATATATATATATATATATATGTATCATAATTATTACATTATTTGAATTTTCAATTTTAAATTTAAAAAATTAAAATAATTATTTAAGTAATATATTTAACCTTTTGGAAGATTAAAGACACCGTGGGATGCTATATTATATTCAGGTGACTGTTATTTACAGTCTGAACCAATTAAACCATGAAGTATTTTTGAAAATTGCTCTCTAGGCATATGAAACTTACAACCGCAGTTCTCTCCTTTTTTTTTTGGGCGTTTTTTTGTTTTTTGGGGGGGGGGGGAATAAAATTGCTTTCGAAATTTATTGCATGGCAATCAGATCCAAAAGCAAGTTATGTGGTATTCATGATTGTCATGTTATGATCATCGGGTTTTTTTTTTATAATTATTAGTATTACATATTGACCAGGAAAAAGGAAAAGAGAACAAGAAAGGAAAATATTTTAGACGACTTGCATAAAACAAAATAGAAAAGAATATTAGCATAGAGGTTGTATTTTAATTAAGAGGAGATGACGGATAAGCAGAATGGTGTGCATGGGGTTGATTGTGGTGATAGAGAGGGTGAGCTGTAGAGGAATGGTGTGGGCATAATAAACAAATTGTCGTGAATTGTGTGCAAGTAAAATAATAATAACAAGAGCAACGACAACATATAATAATAATGATGATGATGTTGATGATGATGATGTTGATGATGATGATATATAATAGCATATGGGGTGGGAGTGGGAAATAAATTGAAAGGGGAAAATAAAAGGAAGGAAAATTTCAGTGGATGCGTGGGACAAACAATAATGGGTTTCTGTGTCTTTTGGGAAGCATATTGCGTTGTTTCCTTGCCTTCACTCAGTGACAGTGTTGAGTCACTGTACTATCACACTATCTTATGTTACTTGGATTCATTTTGATTTTGATGCCTCTCTCTCTCTCTCTCTCTCTCTCTCTCTCTCTCTCTGCCTTTTCTTTTCTTCGTTAAGGCTGCAACCACTGCGCCTGTACTGTGGACTGTGGTCTACCTCTTTCATTATTATTCCCTTCCCTTGTATCGCTAAGCACCTTTACCCAACCTGCAGTCACATTCCTAGATTTTATCTAAACCTAATTAAAACCCTCATCATTTTAACAAACAAATTCAAGTTTAAACCTCGATACACAAAATCAAATAAAAAAGCCTGCGAAAATTAGTTAGGATTGTGGTACATGCCTAACCTGATGGAACTGGTCCCAAACTACCCTCCTCTGGTCGTCAAATTATTAATACCTATAATTTTAACTCCACATCTACCTCTACCCACCATTCCTAGTTTAATTTATTTGTTCCAAGCTTGTTTATTTAAACAATATTATTTTAAATTTGAGCATTGTCAATCAAAAAAATAATTAGTGTTGAGAAGGTTTCGCATGGTTCAACTCAATTCAAATTAAATTAATTAAATTTAACAAAGTTTTAAATATTGGTGATGAACTCATAAATAAGCTGGGCTTGATTTCTTTTTCTTCCTTTCTTTTTTCCTATCTAAATTTACGTATAATTTAAACAAAAAAAAAAGGCATCTACAAGGGTAAAACTTCACGAGTTCTGAAAAAATTTTGTTAATTAAATTTAGAGATTTAACATCTAGAAGAAGTAGCAGCAATTTCAAATTAAACGTGTAAAGTTTATGCTTTGCAAACAAGAGTAGAGAATTAGGGTCCTTGAAAATTGATTAATTTCAAACTTCATCTTAACACTAAATTTTCGGAAAACCCTAATTTGGTTTTGGGGTATATATATATATATATATATTGGTGAACTTTGTATAGATTTAATTAATGCGTTTAACATAAGCAGCTAAAAAGTGGGGAAATTAATAATGCAGAGAAATGTGGTGGTGACAGGGAGGGGTAGTGTCACGTCCCAAAATTTGAACACGTGACCGGCACGGAAAGTGAATTTCATTTCACCTCCGTAAGCCTATCTTTCTCTTAAAAATCATACAATTCTTTTTCATGCAACCAAAACGAGTTCTTTATACATACTACAATTACTCACATTACATCAGTGAATGAACCTACCCGATTACAGAGATTTCTAGATTTATACAACTTAGAATAAAACTTAACTATTATACCTTTATCCTGAACAAATGAAAAGGTAATCATGGACTAAGGATCCATAATTCCTTGTTCCGATATTTACCTTCAGCTGTCAACTCTGAAAAAAAATATCAATAAGAGGGGTATGAGCAAACTACGTGCCCAGTGAGTAGATAACACAACATTATGACAAAAAAATATCATACATCATAATGATAACATGCAGCAATCATACGTAAATCGATCATCATATGATATGATATTATTCGTAGTACTTCACGACAATATCCAAATAAATCAAATACATTTCAACATAATTCAAAAGTTCACAACAACAATCGGTGAAATCAATTTCACACAAATTTCCCGTACCAACCGGGTCGTCCAGAATACCTCTGGATCGTTGCCCGCGGCCCCTGCCGCATCCACCCTTATCGCTCCATTTATAATCTCCACCCTTATAACTTCACATAAATTTCTCCATAGGGTGCACCACCATGCCTTTCCTTTCCAGTCAAACACAATCACAATCATATATAAAAACATCCTCAATCATAATCTTGAGCCACATACACAACTCAGTCATTTACAATTCAAGCCACAACATAATAAATGTGGTTCCAGCAACATAGCATGTATACAACATAACCCATAATATAGAACAATTATTCAACTCAGTTCACATGCCATTCACAATCCATTATATAACCTCCATTCATGGGAAAATAAGAAAATATAATTATATACATTACCAGACACGTTCCACAATTGTTTATGCCTCATCGTTCCACATCATCCTCTTCAAACTTGGATATACAACATATTTCCACTATGATGCAAAAAGTCAATAACAGATATTTAATCATAGCAAGTATTAACCCACTCACCTGGATTTCACGCTCTCGGCACTCCCACTTTGCACCTTGACCATTCCTATTGTAACCAGACAAAAACATTAGGGTTACGAAATAGAGAAATTTCCTACCACTACTCTCGACCTTTACTCATATCTTAAGTCATAACTCCTAATCGGTAATGAATATCTAAATGAAACTTATACCATTGGAAACTAGACTCAAAGAACTTTCCAACGATATAAAGTTTGCCCAAAACGGAGTCCGTATGAAGAAGTTATGGCCGATTGAAAATGAGCTAAGGTTTTCCGACACACCTGGCGCCTGGGCGCCATGCCTTTCTCTTCCCCACATGTCCTTGAGAATTTGTAAAAATTTCCTAAATTAAAAATAAAAATTTCTATTTCCACATTTTCTTCACTAATTCAAAAAGAAAATTTTCCACATAATTAAATTTTTCACTAAACTTCAAATCAGACTTTAAATATTCATAAAAATTCTTGGGATATTACATTCTTCCCCCCTTAAAAGAATTCGGTCCTCCGAATTCAAAACTTACCTCAAGATTGAAGCAAATGCCAATATTTTGTTTATATCTCATTCTCTCTCTTAGAATTTTCACAATCAAGTACAAAATATAACAAGTTCAACATATTTTTATTTCTAATACATAAGTTACAGGCAACAAGCTGAACTTGATTTACAAAACAGATAATTTTAATACTTAAACATTAGATCAAACATCAGCTTTAGGTACAAACAAAAGAAAAGATAAATTAAGAACGAGGAGGCTTTTGAAATGCAGAAGATGCTCCAGGTCTAGAAGAAGAAGGTGCTTCAGACCTTAAGGAGGAAGTTAATCGTTGCAGCCTAGAAAGAGTTTCTGGAGGAAACGTCTGGGAAATTTGGCGAAGTGCAGAAGTCACTCCATTCATACAGTCAATACATCTCGCTTGTTGGTCACGAAAATTTTGAGTTGCAAACATCGAATGTCTATCAACTCTATTCGCCAATTCCCTAAAATGACGGTTCAAAAGCTTCTCTTGTTCTGTAAAGAGACGATTTATCAATCTCCCCTGGTCCTCAAAGTGGCGGTTTATCAGTCTTTCCAAGTCCTCCATCTTTTGTCTCATAAGCGCAAGCTCATTATTAGAAGATGTTGCTGTGCTAACATCCTCTAACTCTACTACATCCCTTTTTCTTTTCTTAGCCTCTGGTGACTCTTCCATGGATCTCTTATTCTTATAATTCTCCAGGCTAAGATTTAGATCCAGCTCTACCTTGCCAGCCTCAAAATTTAAATTGAAAGATTTATTGCCGGCCATATTTTTCTGAGCTATAAAGGTTGTACAGAAGGAGAAGTTTGATGCTAGAAAGCTTATAGATATAAACTTTTAGTGTAGTGAGCAGCGTAATGGGGCATCCATTATATATAGACGAAATTTAGGGCTACAAAACCTTTACATCATACTCTAAAGATGACCTACAGACCTTATCCGACGCAATGCCAACGGTCTCAGATAAGCATGCCAGAAAATAACAAAATATAATCTAATACAAAAGATTTCCTCAAAAATTTCGGCTAACTTTTGACTCTTGCTCAAATTATTAAACTAATCGCCGCTTCAATTTATGGCTTCTTAACTCTGTATTTGTCTTATCCAATAATTCTAAATCGAGATATTACTCCATGAACGGGTAGCTTCATACTAGCCTTATCTAGGTTTCTAATCCGTGGCTTTGCCCTAAGCTTACACATTTTCAAACATACATATTAAAATAAAAACTTCTCACATCTACACATCAAGCGTTCCATAAAGTGAGAGAAAAATTTTACCTTTCACTTGCCTCTACGAGCATATATGTATATATGTATAAACATAGAGATACATCATTATCTATATATATTTTCATCTATTCAAGTTCTTTTAAATTTCAGACTTCTCATTCTCTGAATGTATGTAGAATCATTACATATTATTCCTGGCCATAACAAATAACCTTCACTCTCTATGCATGAATAACATACATACATATCATATGTATTTAGATACATATAATCACAGTATAATTCAATCAATCATGTATATTATACTTAACTGAAGGCTTTCAAGAACAATACAAGAAAGCATAGAAATACATTTTAGTTCATCGTGAAAACATCCAAGACACTCTGTAATGGCTACATTGTCGACTTCCTTCAATTTCAGAAAATGCCAACGAGAGAAATGGAAAAACCAAGTGTAAATCGGCCGCAAATCCACCGAATATTGACTTTCGTGGTTTTGCCATTAATGCGACGCGTTGTTGGTGTGCATGCCTACCCTAGACTCCTAGCTTCCAGCTTGCAGAAATCCATAGGTTAAGCGTATAGGGTGCGGCGAAGAGATATCTTCTTTGTCTCTGAGTTCAAATTTTTCCTCTATAAGAACTATCCCAACGTTCTCAGTTACCACACCACAAAGAGTAATCATCTCTAAGCCTACAACTTCTCAGCATTCCTCTCTTCTCATACTTCGACATAAATTTCTAAATTTTCCAAATCATGGCCACAAGGAAGTACATTGATCTCACAGTGGATGCCAGGAGAGAAGAGCTCGACTTAAACTTAAGTCTGGGCAAAGACAAGGGCAAAAGACCTTTTGAGGGGTCTCCAGAGAAGCAGAAGGAGAAGAAAATGAAGAAGATCGAGGAAGCTGAGGAGACTAGCACGGGCCATACCTCGGAGGACAAAATCGCCTGTCTAGAGCAGGAGGTCAAAAATCTGAAAAAGATGATAGAAAACCTAGAGAAGTTAACTAAACGCAATCATGCAGAAATGACTTCAAGAATAGACAGGTTCTTCTATTGGTCTACCCAGTGCTTCTGCAATCAACAACAAAGAAGTGTTGATTGTATGAATGGGATTTACACTACCCTCCGCGATATTGCTCTGTCTCTCGCTCCAAGGAATGGTCGAGGGGTGATGATACAGTACAACCCTCCTAATCCGAGACCACCTCGCTTTTAGATTACTCATGCATGAGTAATTGTTTTTTTTTTTTTTTTTGCAATGTAATCCTTCTGCTTTTAATGCCAGTGGTTTCTTTTATGGGATGGTACTCCAAAAATAGTAATAATAAAATTAAGAAAGATAAAATAAATCAGTCACACAAAATCAATCATGAATTTAACATATAAAGCCCCATACATACAATTTGATCCGACAGCAACGGAATCAAAACAAATAATAACCTTTCCCTTACCGAGTTCAAAAGTATAGCCATAACTCTCTAAAACTAAAACTAAAAACATAATTCATAAGAAAAGACAAGTCTTGGAGGAAAAGGAAATGAAAACATCCTACAGGACCTTCAGTGGAGCCATCTCTCTATAGTCGTGCCCGGGTTCACCACGATAGAGGAGATCCCACTAAGGTTACCTTACTCTGTAATCGGTAGGAGACCTAATCCCAAAGCTCTGATACCAACTTGTCACGTCCCAAAATTTGAGCACGTGACCGGCACGGAAAGTGAATTTCATTTCACCTCCGTAAGCCTATCTTTCTCTTAAAAATCATACAATTCTTTTTCATGCAACCAAAACGAGTTCTTTATACATACTACAATTACTCACATTACATCAGTGAATGAACCTACCCGATTACAGAGATTTCTAGATTTATACAACTTAGAATAAAACTTAACTATTATACCTTTATCCTGAACAAATGAAAAGGTAATCATGGACTAAGGATCCATAATTCCTTGTTCCGATATTTACCTTCAGCTGTCAACTCTGAAAAAAAATATCAATAAGAGGGGTATGAGCAAACTACGTGCCCAGTGAGTAGATAACACAACATTATGACAAAAAAATATCATACAGCATAATGATAACATGCAGCAATCATACGTAAATCGATCATCATATGATATGATATTATTCGTAGTACTTCACGACAATATCCAAATAAATCAAATACATTTCAACATAATTCAAAAGTTCACAACAACAATCGGTGAAATCAATTTCACACAAATTTCCCGTACCAACCGGGTCGTCCAGAATACCTCTGGATCGTTGCCCGCGGCCCCTGCCGCATCCACCCTTATCGCTCCATTTATAATCTCCACCCTTATAACTTCACATAAATTTCTCCATAGGGTGCACCACCATGCCTTTCCTTTCCAGTCAAACACAATCACAATCATATATAAAAACATCCTCAATCATAATCTTGAGCCACATACACAACTCAGTCATTTACAATTCAAGCCACAACATAATAAATGTGGTTCCAGCAACATAGCATGTATACAACATAACCCATAATATAGAACAATTATTCAACTCAGTTCACATGCCATTCACAATCCATTATATAACCTCCATTCATGGGAAAATAAGAAAATATAATTATATACATTACCAGACACGTTCCACAATTGTTTATGCCTCATCGTTCCACATCATCCTCTTCAAACTTGGATATACAACATATTTCCACTATGATGCAAAAAGTCAATAACAGATATTTAATCATAGCAAGTATTAACCCACTCACCTGGATTTCACGCTCTCGGCACTCCCACTTTGCACCTTGACCATTCCTATTGTAACCAGACAAAAACATTAGGGTTACGAAATAGAGAAATTTCCTACCACTACTCTCGACCTTTACTCACATCTTAAGTCATAACTCCTAATCGGTAATGAATATCTAAATGAAACTTATACCATTGGAAACTAGACTCAAAGAACTTTCCAACGATATAAAGTTTGCCCAAAACGGAGTCCGTATGAAGAAGTTATGGCCGATTGAAAATGAGCTAAGGTTTTCCGACACACCTGGCGCCTGGGCGCCATGCCTTTCTCTTCCCCACATGTCCTTGAGAATTTGTAAAAATTTCCTAAATTAAAAATAAAAATTTCTATTTCCACATTTTCTTCACTAATTCAAAAAGAAAATTTTCCACATAATTAAATTTTTCACTAAACTTCAAATCAGACTTTAAATATTCATAAAAATTCTTGGGATATTACAGGTAGAGTCAAGAGTGATAATCGTTGGGACAACCTAAGAGACACGAATATTTATTTGTCTACGTACCATTAACCTTCCATCTCCTATAATGTGGTCAAACAATTAATGTGGACAGTGGACGTACGTACAGCTCTGGGTTGGGTTTAAGTTCATGAACCTGCAGCCTACGTGTTTTGTTCTTCACTGTCATTTAACCCTATTAGTTATTACAATATTATTCAACTGTCTCTTATACCTTAAGCATCCAGATTACATATTTAAATATATTATTATCTTCTTAATTATATATCTTTTTAATCTTCACATACAATATATAGAAGTAGCCTAGCTTGTTTGGAATAGGTAAGACCTGCCTTGCTGTAAACTGATGCTGCTGCAGAAATTGTATTGTTGTGTTTTCTCTCTGCCCCGTCCCCAATAATTGATGCTTATTCCTTATTTGTTTATTTTTCTGTTAACATGTAGTTTAAAGATCACATTGGGGTCATATGCTCCCTCTTCCTCGGCCATTTTTTGCCAGGAGACTTTTCCTTTTAATTGCTATAGCTTCTACCTCATTCTCTATCACCTCTAAACCCTATCCCATGAATTAGTGACAGTTAACCAAGTGTCCTACAAACAGTCAGATATGGTTTAAGGGAAATCTAGCTACACATACAAAATTCCCTTCAAATATATCACATACTTCAAATTTTATATATAAACTTTAAATATAATACTATATCTCTTTAATTTATCAAAAATGTGAAAAAAATGTTAGATACCAGTTAAAACTAACATTTAAAAATTACGTAGTTACCTCAATATGTGTATACTCATCAAACCAAGAAAGAAAAGTAAGTTTCGTTCTTCCACTATAAGCAATTAATATATTGATGAAAAATAGACATCATGGGCTTGGAAAACGTACGTAACCACATATTTCCATAATTTATATATATATATATATATACACATTGGTAATTAGTTGGCCTTTGATGCATAGATATTCTAATTTTTGTTGAAACGATATTTAAACTTGCATAAACTTTGTATATATAAGGAAAAACGCGTATTCCCTATTAAGGTTAGGATTTTTCATATATCTTACATTATATATTTTTCCCTATAAAGTTTAAGGTTTTTCATATATCTTAAATATTTATTTAATCAAACAGCAATCTTGAGATATTGTGAAAGTATTCCAAATCTAAATGAATTATAAACATTTATAACAAAGAAATTTTCATTGAGATACTGTTTATGTGATTATTTCATTAATAATATTTGGAGAATATATATGTACTTGATTTAATTAATTTGAAGTACTTGTGGGTGAGGACTAGCTTGTGGATGATATATCCTAGAGACCTTTAACCTGGACGCACTGTCTGCAATAAAATAGGTAGTCAAAAGTAAATCTGGATTTGTGGTGTATTTTTGTGTCCCACTCTCAGCTTGCAACTCCATAATTAATTCAACAAACCATGCGTGACATAATTAAATTGCATATATACATGTGCTTCAAGCTACCACTCTGATTCCTTTCATGCATCTAACCCTAACTTTGACTTAATCCTAATTTATTTTAAGGGAACGTACCTTCAAATCAGAAAGAGGTTGCACAATAAGGGTTCTAAGATTAATCTAACCCACGTTTTTTGTTACAACTCAAATTAAAAGCGAAGTGCTGCCCAAAAAGCGAATCAATATGTTTTTAAGTATATGAAGCTGCCACTAGTGGTCAGCACACCAAGGGAGGGAAGTTCTTAATTTATTTAATTATCTAAAATCTAGTAAGATTAATATATATATATATATAATCAGTTCAGTCTTGAAATGTTAATTAAATGGGCAAGAGGGGGAAACTGTAGAAATTGACCCAAATATTGGTTGGGAATCCCATAATTAGTGTGTGTACATGGCTACAGAACAGAATCAAACTGTTCAGCTGCCACATTGTACCCTATAGATTGCCTCATTGTTCCATGTCAGGTGTAACAAGATCCTCTAGGCCCTTCAGCCATGTTTACCACTGCTATTACCTACACTGGTCAAGATATATACTTGAATTGGTAAAAAATTAAGTATGCATGTATAGCTTGTCTTGGATTTAAATACAATTTTTAATTGTGAGTTAAGAGTTTGAGATAAATAAATAGTATCTAAAATAACAGACCGTAAGTTATGATTGTTGTTATATATTTCATGAATCATGTGACAAAGGGAAGGGGCAGTATTAAATCATTTTAAAGTACAGGAAGACCAAATTAAAATTTGTATAAAATTATAAAAGAAAACTAAAAATGTATTTAAGGATTAAAATAGATATGATGACTGAATAAGTAACAATTTGACATGATTATTCTGGTTGTCAGAGTCAAACAAACAAGAGGTTGTCAAATGTCAAACATTTACAGTAGACGTATAAGTTCTCCTACCCTCTGTTTCCGGGACACCAGTGCCCAGATTTGACTCAAGTCTAGACTGTCCTACTTTTCACTGTTGCACATTACTTTACAGATGAAAATTTGAAGATATTTCCCAATCTTAGTTTGAATTTCAGTCACAAATCATAACAAAAAAAAAAAAACAGCCAGCAGCACACATGCTCATGATGCTTGTGTGCGTCTAGAGGATCATACCACAAAACAGAGATTCTTTTCTCTTTTTCTTTTTGGAAAAACAATGAAAAGTGAAATTCGTAAGCCCATTGCAGGAGAAAGAAGGTAAACTTATCAAGAGAATCATAGTGAATCGGTTCAGTTGTGTGAAAGATCTATTTTGGAGCCATGTTTACAGCATCACTCCCAAATCTGCATGATCACTTCAAACTGATGGTAATGCTACCATGAGTACTCAAAAAAGACAAGATCAAATATAAACTTGATCAAAAAGGTCCAATAGTTTTTCATCCCATCGTCATCACTGTTCACTTGCGTCATAGCACTAAAAATTACCAACACCATCACCAATGATTTATACTGCTAGTTTTCCGGAAGCTACGAAAAGGTGTGCTCTAGATTTGAAATTTTTATATGACGGGAGAATTCCTCTTCGGTGCTTCCAGAAGCATCATATTTCAGAACAGTGTCTCATGGAATTAACTGAGCATTTGCTTCAGTATCGTTCTGCAATTATTTGAAAAATTTGGCACAGTGGCTTATCTAGATTAACATATTGTACATTTTCCAAGGTTGGGCTTTTGGAAAACTGTAGTTGCTCATAAGTTGAGTATATATGCAAGCTTGTGTTACTTTACCCAAGCTATTCAATGTTGCACCTTGTATTCACCATTAGACTCCTGCAACTGAAATTCCTATTAATCTTAACCATCCTCCTTCATGTCCTCATATAAAAAGTTTCCTCTATTGCCAGTTTCCTTACATCCCAAACCACAATGCTATTAATTGGCTGAAAAGCACCCTTTATCTCCTCTTTCAATTATAAATTTTCAGCCCTGGAACAGCTTAGATGAGAAAAGTTGAGGTAAGTTTATCCATAAAATCCTGCTATCACTACGTTCTTATACCATTTAGCAAAATCTCTGGCTTTTGCTCCACCCAGAACATCTTCTCTTCCCTCCTAAAAATTGAGAAGATGATGAAGATGAGGGGGCGGGTGATGAACAAAAGCCTAAAGACTGGTGTAAAAATTGAATTTCTGGGTGGGCAAACAAAGCAATCAATGACTGTTTCAGGCTTTTGGCACACCACTACAACAACAACAACAACAACAACGACAGCCTTATCCCACTAGATGCGGTCAGCTACATGGATCGCCCGATGCCATTGAGCTCTATCAATAACTAACTCTTTAGGAATCTCATTTACCAGAAGATCCCTCTTAATAACCTCTTTAAGTGTCCTTCTTGGTCTTCCTCGACTTTTTTTCATATGGCTCCAAACCATCTGCTCAACTCTCCTTACTGACGCTTCTAATGGTCTTCTTTGAACATGTCCAAACCACCTTAAACGATTTTCAGTCATTTTTTCCTCAATAGGTGCCACTCCAATTCTCTCTCGTATACGATTATTACGGATCATATCTCTTCTTGTATGACCACACATCCAACGCAACATCCTCATCTCCGCTAAACAATGAAAATCCTTTTACAAACCAATTTTGAACAACAGGTAGTACACACCATTAAATCTATTCCTTCTTTCTTCATTTCAATTCCAGAGAAATCAATATAAAACCAGTGAAACAGACTTTTTTTTTTTCCTTTAGGGCCTTCATCAAAGAAACAGATTTAATTCCATGTATTACCAACTTTGCGAGAACTATCTCTAAATACTGTGCCATACAAGCCTATATTTCAAGTTCATAGCCAGAAATGCATATTATTTCAACTTCCAAACCAGCATCATTTTTGAGAAGGATACACCGGACATTAAGCAAACATAACAATCAATTTAATTTCGATAAGCCATCACCTTTAATGCCTGTTAGCGTACGTACATATCAACAAAATGAAACATTTATAATAGTTAACGACAACCAGATACTGACATTCCTCATCAGTCTGATAAGGGAATCAGTTTTTCATTTCCCTTCTAACCAGCTTGTTTAACTGTCCTACTGTCTTCTTTCTATTGCAGGGAATTTTCACATAATTCAAGAAACATTCTCAACCAGCAAATTCTCACTTTTCTGGTTTTTAAAAAAAATAAAGAAAGAAAGAAAAGCTAGCATATACCTGAGGTTAAATTTAAAGCTATAGATTTAACAATTTAGTGATTTAAGTAATTGAACATAGTTTTAGATGGAAATAAACAGTCCCATGTGGTTACACAATCCTTTCAAAGATCATAAAGCAGGCACTAATCACTACATTCGAGGTCTGGAGATTACAGCCACAATGGAATGAACTTTTCAAGTTGTTCTACTAATAGAAATGCTTATAAACAGATTTTACAAGGATAAACTGAGTAATGTTCAATAAACCCTTTCTATGAAAGCTGAACGGCATCTACACAGACAATTTAAAATGATTTAGTTAAAAAGAAACCATACTTCAACCTGAATGCTTGGAAGTAGAGTCTCTCACCAATTCCTAAAAAGATAAACAATCCACAAAGCATTTTGACATTCCATCCATTTTTACAACAAATGTTTGTTTCAAACATGTTAGCTCCTTCTTATTAGACAACATAAACCCTTCATACAATTGGAGTATTCGACCATCTAAAAACTCATAGCAATCTAAGACATTAAATATACCACCCATCTTTCATAAATCATGAAGAAGGCATATTCAAATTAGTTAACAGAGATTTTACAGAAAGCATTTGAGAATGGAGAATAATGCACAGCAACTACACTCGCAAATTTAGTAAGAATTATTTTATCAAAAATATATCTAATTGGAATTCGGAAGTAACATTCTATAACTAAGAGGCTTATGGATGGATAAAATCTCTTTGCTACATGTCATTCGATGGGATCCCATTTGCTAGTTTTCCTATACCGACCAACCACAATAGTGAATTTCCACGGACTAAATCCAAAGAAGTGAATAGAACAACATTGTAATGTTAGAAGAGAACAAGAAATGTCACATGACTTAAAAAATTCTGAACTACAAACCATCTAAGAAACCTATGTCTCAGGCCAAATACACATATATACATGACAAACAGGCTGAATGGAATAAGAGGCCAGTTGTACCACGGAGTTCATCTACCTGATAGTGACAAACTTGTTGGTGCCATGTTTAGCCCAATAAGTTCTCAAATCAATTGGATTAGAGAAGTTATAACCCTCAGCTGCAAGTTTCTCTAAGACTTTCTTAAAAGCTCCTATACTCATTTTTCTTCCAGCTATCCTTGCACCACGCCGCTTGGTACTCATAGGTAAGGGATACATAGACATGCCTGTTGTGCAGCATGCAGATTGCCACCCACCGGAGCCCCATCTATAACACTGTTGAGATGTCCCAGTGCATGAACAAACTGGAATAGGAATACTAGAAATATCCATATCAATTCCATTTATTACAATTTCAGTAGTTCTCTTTGCAGTCCTTGCTCGTTGGACCGAAGGAGCATTCTCATCCTTTGGTACACGAGGCCCTCTCTTGGGCTTCTTTGCCTTGGGAGATTTGGGCACCTTGGGACCCTGCCTTTTCTTACTAGTGCCATTGGTCTTCTCAACCACTGGCTCTTCGATTGGTCTTTCTTCCTTCACCGGGTCAGGTTGTTGAATCATTTGCACATGATGGGCTGAAGATGTTTCAGGAATAACAGCATAATTGGGGTTTGCAGGTATCATATTCAGAAACTTCTCTCTCTGACAGATCCAAGCATCCCTCATGTAATCCATAGGATATGTTGCTTGTGGCATCCCAATGTCCCTATGAAGAAATGCACCATTTGTGCTAGATAAAACTGCAGCATTGCGTCCTCCGAGCAGAGGTTTTTCAGGCATGGAGGACATAAGCTGGAGCCCAAGGTGGCTCTTAAAAGACGTTGTGGGTTCATAGTAACCCCAATTACGTATGTTGAGACCATTATCCCCATCCATTATAGCAGCAAATGACGAAGAAAAAGCAGGTCAAAAGTTTACTCTTAATTTATCTGACGAATAATCCAGGCCATTGAGGTCTCCTCACAAGCCTACGGAATCGAAAAGACAATAAATTCATTGTGAGACTAGAACAAGGACAAAATGCATTTGGATAAACAAAACCCACCTTTATTTCAGCTCAAATACAGTCTAACCGGAAGGGGCTCAAAAGGATAAGTAATAAAAACCTCAAATGTATATAGGCAAAACCTTATGAACCAAAGATGTCAACTTCCGGCCTTGATCTGGGATCCCTTTAAGCTAGACAGAACAAAGAAAAACAAATCAGATCTCAGAGCAAAAAGGAAGAGATCAATGGAATTATGATTAAAATAAAATTGGGAAATTCATAACATTTCAATGCAGCGAAAAACCGTGTTGAGATTTGAAGGGGGGGAAAAAAGTGTTATCTTTGAGCAGACAGACGCAGTACCTGTTAGGGTTCTTGGCGTCTACGGATGAAGAAGAAAGCGAGAAGAAAAACACAAGCGCCTGCACGCCATCTTAAAATCTAATCTAAAACGCATTTATTTATGAGATTCTAATATTAAAAAAAAAAATTTTCCAAATTGTTTATATTGAAATTCTGCCAAGTCCTAGGCAACCAGGTGACGCGGAAGAATAAATAAATTATTTTGAGAAAATATAATTTTAGTCTCAACGACTTTGAACCGGCTCTTGCCTCTGTTACAAATAAATAAGAGTTCAGGTTTTTAGTAGTTTGATATATTATGAATTTTGGGTAAAAAAGTTTATTTTAATAATTATATATAAATTCCAAAGTTAATTAACAGTCAAAAAGGTAAGAGTTGTTATGACAAAGTCAGGATTTAAGATTTAGGGTTTATCTCTCTTGTGACTTTTATCATTTTTAATTTAAACCATTTGCAGTTGTTTGAATTGAAAAGCATTTTTGTAAAATAACTATAGCTTGAATACAATTAATCATGAATCTAGAAGGCTGTCATTGGACCTTTTTTTTTTATTGAGAAACAATAACTAAAGATTTAAAACAAACAAATTATGTACCAAGATCCAACAGGGATATTTAAGGCTTTCTGTGGACTTCTTTGTTATTGTAAGTGGACCTTAGGGCTTTTTTCAAGCCTTTTTTTGTTTTTTCAGAGATTTAAGAGCACATTCTCTTTCAGTCATGTAATATATTTAAAAATTCAATTTTAAAGTAGTGTTCAAATTAATTAATGAGTGATATGCTAACTGAAATATTGAAAATATCTAAAACGACAAAATATCAAAGAATGAAATGAATTAGCAATTAAAAGTGGAGATGAATAAAATCATGTTATGGACATGATATGGTTGGGGAAGGATTTGGATTGTGTTTGAAAAGCGAATCTAACGTGTAAAAGGAAAGTAAAGGCATTAGCGATACGTCAAAACTGAATATCTAAAACTGGCATACATACGCACCAGGTACACACTCTGCATATCAACCCAAATCTGACGCTTTTTTGGTTGATTGTCGCTTTATTATCCCTGCCACCTTTTATCGCAAAACGGGTTATTCATCCCATTTAACACTTCTTTTGTTATATTTTTCTTTTCTTCTTTCGTTGTAACACAACTTGCACCCTTTCTCACTTTATCTAGCTTTAGTCTTTAATTAGATGCACCCCGGCCCATTGACACCTTCTCTGGCTCTCTCCCATCTCCCATGCACTAAATGTACATTAAATATAATACAATATTGTCAAGTTCCTAATTTAACTGAATTAGGATGCATTTTACTGTTTTATCTTTATTTTTCAAATTGCTTAACTGGTGTTTTTTCAGCAAAATTTCATCTTGTTTTAGTTAAAGTCATTGATTATGTGCTTCCGTTCAATTCTAGTGCTTTAGTTGTACCTTTTGCTCGTGATTGATGTTTTGTGTTAGTTATATAAGATGAAGCGTGAACGAAAGGAATATAACAGAGATACAAGTCGTATCAAAATTCGTTTACGCGTTGCCAAAAGGATCAATTGTGCGAAGAACCAACCGTTGTAGCGAAATGTTCCACTGTTTAAAGAGTGGTGGTTGATAGAATAAGAATGTCATATTTTGCACTCTATTGCTTTAGTAGTATGTTAGGTCGCTTTAGCGCGAACGATCAGATAGATTTTCATATGCAATATATTTTACATGTGATTTTTAAAACTTTTATTGCCAGATTTTTAATAAAAAATAATTTATGTTAACTTTTTTTCTTAAATCTAATTTAGAGAGCACAACACTCTCCAAATTAACATATCTAAAAATTGAATATTTGTTATTTTTCAAGAATTTAAACAACTACTATTACTACGGGGAACCGTTGTTAGGGAAACATTCTTGATTTCTGTAAAGAAAAGAAAACATAAGGAAATATTGTAAAATATATATTGTTACTTTGTGAGTTGAGTGGTTAAATTAGCAAAGGGTGGAGCCCATTTTATGTTACGAACGCGCAGATTTTGGTGATTAATGTGGTTTGCTTGTGGTGACGGAATTAGAGCCCCAAAAAGAGCTTCCGGATACGGAAGGCCACTAAATGAAGTAGGTCCAGTAACAATGATGATTTCAGCAACGACCAACATTGCCCTCTGTCCAAAATAATGGGCCCACGAGAGGCCCATAAAGAGGCACGTGCTTCTCTTGCCTAATACTAATAGCCATAGGAATCATTACTAACTTGGATCATTACTCAATTTGGGCCTTATTTGTGGCGCAGCAATTGTACCCCTCAACATATATATGTATAAATTGTCCCCAAAAAAAAAAAGAGAAACATATATATATATATGTCTAAAAATTATACAGATCAGAACTTTCTTTTATTTTATATCGACACATTAATTATATGTGATGGTTGAACTTTGAAACTTCACTTTTTTAAGTGAATCATTTGCGAGATTGGGTGTAAATGTTGGTTGAATACAATTGATTGGTCTTAACTTCCTTTTTGCCCTCAAAAGTCAAATGAATGAAGGCCCACTCGGCGTTACAGCCTAAACCGAAATATTTTGCACATTTATAGTTATATTACCCTCTAAGGTCTAAAGTCGTCCCTCTAGCTAATTCCCAGATGAAGCTTTGTTAGAAGAGAAGAGGCTTCAATTTTCATGGGGTGGAGCTAGCTAACCATTTTTATATCTACTTTTATTATTGAGGACGTATGCCAACTCCTGCTTTTTACATCTATATATATATATATCTCTTACGGTCTCCAATAATTACCTTACCTATTATTCTTCACACGATATTAGATGAATAGCAGCAGATAATAAGAGGGAGCAGATTGATTATATTTTTACAAGTCTAATTAAGCACAAGTCCAATTTGACAACTTGAAAAGCATAATTTTTCAGTATGACTAGATTGGCATTGTAATATATCTATGATCAAAAGTTGTCTTAAAGCCTCACAACATGGCAACTTGTTTGAGCCCATCTTTAGCTGAAAATCCATAGTTTTAGTGACTTTTTTTTCTTTTTGCCTTTTTATTTTCTTCTCTTCATAATTTAAGGCATATTTCACTTCATTTTTCAAATTATTTTTAGCTTGGTATAAAGTCAACTTTTTAGAGAACTTTTTAATCAATAATATTTCACAGTTTTCTCTCGAGGATTTTTCTTATTTTTTTGCGTGTTTCGCTGCCTGAATTCTATCATCAAAGACACAGACACACACACAAATATGAGGAACAGAAGCTTATTATCTTTTCTTTAAAAATCATTCATTCAATCAATCTCGTTCCTTCAAGAGAGATTTATGATACGAAGCACATATCACATTAACCAATCATAGGTCGAAATGCGGAGGGGGATGAGCTCCAAATTTAATAGCATTGCCTATTTTTTCGGAGCTTGTCAATGTGATGCCAGGACAATATTGCAGCAACATAAAGCTGTATCCATGGAGACGTCTTTTTCCTTCTTTTCTTAATTATATATATATATATATATCTCTTCCTCTCTTTTCCATCCATCCATTGTATCCACATCTGTGGTGAGGTCCATCTAAATTGCTTCTTGTTCTTGCTCTTCACTACATCTTTATCACATAACCCCCAATCATTATTGTTAACTGTTGTCAAAGCAAACAAATTAATCTTGCTGCTATTTGAAATGCCACTTGTGTGAACTGTTATTCACTATTTAGTCTCGCAAGTTGTCAGTGTCTACCTTAACAAGAATAACAAATCTTTTGAATGATATGAGCAATTTGATTGGTAAGTTGAAAAGTAATACAAAGACTAAAACCTATGGGTTTGTGCATCTAAATTTTCTTCCTCATAAATGCTTAAAGTAAGATTGTACCAAATGAAATAAAACCGCCTGCGTATACTTAATTCCTCGTAATTTTTTGAGCTTATAAGGGGAATTAATTGGCATGATAAGTGGGCCCAAATATTTGATAACATGTATTAAAAGAGTTTAAGCATAGCGGGCTTGGCTTCCCTCCAAAAGACACAAATCTCTCCAAAAAAACAAATAATCAATATTTTTTTTATCCGTTGGATAATCAAATTTAATGGGTAAAATTTCTTCTAAACCTTCTAAAATTTGGAGGGAATTCTCATTAAGGCATAGCACCCTTGCCGAAATGAAAGACAAACTTTCGACCCAAAATTAAAGGAGTTTCAACCTTCCACCCCCCACCCCTTACTAACCACAGCTTCAAACACGCACACAATTAAATCCTATCGTTCATGAGAATCAAAACATGGATGAACATAAGTTTATACATCTCCATCAATCAACAAATGAACAAGTAAGCATTATATATAATGAATGAGTGGGTTGACAAAACATAATGATAAGATTCGGACTTAACCCCATAAACTAGAGGTGGGAGGGGAAGGAAGCAGCTTAGAAGCCCTTTTGGGGGGCACTTGTTCACAGAGAAACCACTTAACAATAATGATTGTACCACAGTTTATGCGTCAGACGAAAAGTGGAGAGCGTAGAAGTGAGGGTAGCAATTACAACAATAACAATACGGGCCAGAGAGAGAGAGAGGAAATGGTCCAAGAGAAAAAGCTACTGGCCTAAGAGTAAGAGGGTAGCCGATGAGGGTACTGAAAAGAAAAACCCACCCGGCCACCCTTTAAGCTGCTCATCACTTTGGCCTTTCTCCGTCTTTTTTTGTATTGTATTGGTGATTTGGTTCTAGCTAGTAGCTACCTATCATTCATGTATAACACCAACCGCACGCAGTGTTTTGCCTTTTTTTATTCTTTATTTTAGTTATATCATTTATTTATTTACTTGGTGGGATGAGTGTGAGAGTGATTTCCCTTCAAAGTTCAAACCCAAAAAGCTTTGAATGGTCTGCATATTTGGAAAGATGCTGCTTTGTGGTTCTAGTTCTGCTTCTGCGTGTCTGTGCGCCCAGTACGGCTCTCATATGGCCCTGATTCTGATGCAAAGAGATTAAAAGAGTATCATCATCATGAATGGAGTTTGTTTGTGTCTGTGTGCTTTGCGCGACCTTGAGAGCGACCACTGAGTCTCTGTGACTGTCATTAACCCCTCCCCTCCCCCCTCGCTACAGTGGCACTGAAAAACATGCTACTCTCTCCCTTCTCTCTCTTCCTTTTTTTTTTTAAAAAAAATCCCTAATAAATCTCGAGCGCTTTTTATTTGGTCACCATATTTCTTTCTTTAATGCTCCCCCTATATTGTGATATCTATGATGACAGCTATTAAGTAGCCTACTAGCCCAACAAAGATCTTCCCATATGGTCCGAACACAAAATCCAGACAACCGTAAGGAAGGGTTTGAAAATTAAATTTGAACGCTTTTCTGAGACGCTCATTGAATGCGGGGATGGAGTGGAAAAACCTGATGAGAGGAGAAAATACATATGCCATCATTACACAACGCAAAGAGAAAGAGAAATTATTACTTCATACTAATAGTAGCCAGGAAGAAATTATAAAGCTTTCTCAGCAAAACCCTTACAAACATATATAGTCTGCCAGGCCAGCTTTTGTACCCAAATCAAACTAAAACGTAACAACTCCACTATTCCCTCCCACTTAATAATCACATATCATCACTTAATTACTCGGTATACCAATTCACAAAGATATATTAGGGTGAGAAAAAAAGAACCCAGACGGAGTCGGAAGGTGTAATCGAAGATGAGTTAGTGGTTTTGTTGGGCGTCATTGACGTTGTTGTGGAGTACTTGAAGTTGGGCGCCACCTTCCGTTATCAAATTGGGGGGTCGTTGAAACTGAAACTGTTGCTTGCAGGCGTGGCATGTGATCTGAAGCATGGTGGAATTGATCTGTTTAACGGCTTGCTCTTTCAGAGCGTAGGCTTTGTCGAGCTCCGCTTGCGCTTGCTGCCTGATTCTCTTGGCGTTGGAGAACTCCTGCTCCGCCAGCTCCATCTGCCTCTTTGCCTCCTTCCTCGCCTCCTCCGCGTACGCCTTCTCCGCCATGGCTATCCTCACCTGCTCACGCGCCTCCTCTTGAACCCTCGCAGTCGCCGCCTGCGGCTTCTCGCTGCTGTTACTGCTCTCCTTCGGCGACGAATTCCTATTCGATTCGTTTTTGTCGCTCATGTCCGACGACCCTATCGAGAGTTGCAATTGGGTGGAGTGGGTCTCGTCTCGTGCGACGTCATTGGGAGTGGCTGTTGACAGCTGGAGGTCCAAGTTGGGGTGGAGTTTGTTATTGCTGTTGGGGTTGGGCGAGGTTTGATCAGGGGTAGG
Source organism: Biancaea sappan (assembly GCA_037074585.1). Classification (NCBI taxonomy): domain Eukaryota; kingdom Viridiplantae; phylum Streptophyta; class Magnoliopsida; order Fabales; family Fabaceae; genus Biancaea; species Biancaea sappan. The sequence continues at coordinate 721,926 of CM073492.1, read as the reverse complement.
GTTGTTGAAGAATGCGGGTTCGGTTGGCGTCGGGATGGCTAGAGCCGGGGGTGGCCAAGCCGGACCTGGACCCGTGCAGAAATTGGTTTCGCTGGAGGGGCTGGGGCTCGATGTGGTTCGAGACAGGCACGCTGGTTGCAGCGGCTGCGACTCCGCCCCCGCCCGCACCCGCCCCATGTTGCACGCGTCTTGGTGTTCGATGAAGCTCTCCACCCTACACATATGTACATTCAAAGCTTTAATACAAAAGAAGAAGAAGAAGAAGTACCATTAAAGGGAAGGGGGTTAGAAAAGAAGAGAAAGCAAAAAGAAAGGGAATGGAAAAGGTGTTTTTTCCGAAAAGGTGTGCACTGGTTTTGAAATGGCGAAATAAAGGAATCATGTTAATCGCAACTAAAAGCTCGTTGTTTAAGATATATTCTCTATCTTCTCTAGTGTTGGTGTTGGCCTCTGAAATTAACACTAGAGTATAATCAATAGAATAGAGGAGGATCACATAATTAACATATATCGTAGCAAGTAGCAACCAAAAAGACTTAAGCTTCGGGAGCCGGGTTCACCAACTGTGGAAGAACAGTATTTGTTTAAAATTTGGATTAACGTTGCATCAGTCAAAATAGGAAAACCTTTTTATTTGCCCCCCTCCCCTACTTTATATTCCATTCCAATCCAAAAAATGTATTTCCCTTTATTTAAGTCAAAAGCAAGGTATGTTATTATGGTATATATATGTAAAACAAAATGGGAGGGAGGGAAGGTCATCACTTAATACTTAAGGCCGGCGAATTGATAATCATATATATATATATATATATCATAAAATTATATAACAAGACAGAAAAGTGTCTGGTATGGGTGAGGGGGTAACCTAGAGAAGACACGGCCACAGTCACAAGAATGGCCTCTGGTGCCACAGGTCTTGAGATGGGCCTTGTAGTCGGACTGGACGGCGTAGGCCTTGTTACAGCGGTGGCAGACCCACTGCTTGTGGTTGCTGTGCTTGCGGCGGAAGTGCTTCTTGATGCCGACGAGGTCGCCGAGGGCGTGGCAGGGGTCGTGGTGCAAGCACGTGGGCTCCGGGCACACGAACACCCGCTTCCTCACCACCGGCGTCTCCCTCTTCAGCAGCTTCCAGGGCACCTTGTGGCGACGCCGGTGCATCTGCAGGTTCTGGTCCCTCTGGAACCCCTGGTTGCAGATCTCGCACACGTAACGGTCCGATTCCAATAGGGTCTTGGGGGACAGAGACACCACCTCTGCATCTGGATCTGTATTCGTGGAATGCAACACTCTAGTATTTAATTAATTCAATTCAACTCTATTCTATATGTGGAATTCTGAATTGATTGAGAGAAGGGTACCATGAATTATTTGATCAATATTTAGGAAATAATTAGAATTTAGAAGACTAAGGAATTGTACGCGCACCTGGGGTGCCGGCGGGCCTTCGCTTCCTTTTGGTAGTTGGAGTGGTGCCATTCTCTGCGCAAGAGAACTGCTCCGAACTGGGAATTGACATGGCTTTTCTCTTCTGACTCGATCCCTTATATATATATATATATCCCTATGACCCAGTGTGTGTGCTTGATATATATATATATATATATATGTTGATCCCAACACCAATATAATTGACAAGTTATTCTGACTCTGGCTGTTTTGGTGATGCGAATATGGAATCAAGCAAACGAAGAAGAGATCATTGGGTCTGGGGGAAGAGGGAGAGAGAGAAGAAGAAGAAGAAGAAGATATAGCTACAACTACAAACTAAAGGCATAGGAGGAGGAGGACATAGAGAGAGGAAGGGAAAAAGATCTTTCTTTCTTTCTTTCTTTCTTTCTTTCGGTTACCTCAGCTTTCTTTTAACTTGCTTTTAAACTTTCAGCTTTTTCCCCCATCAGCTTTCTCTTTCTCTCTCATGGGTTCCTCCTCTTCTCTTCCTTCCTTCCAATTCCAACCCTCATCTTCAGAAGGTCTTGTCTCTCCTTAATAAACTTTCAAAAAGAGAGAAAGAGAGAGACCCAATCACAGAGCTCGAAACCTGATCCCACAAGCAGTACCCCTGATGGGCTCCAGAAGAAAAAACATCCCCACATAAAAACAAAACCCTCTCATAATTCCCCCCTCCCACAGTAAAATTTTTGCTTTCCATGCATAAATACCCCCTCAAATACACACGTAAGCTTCCTATTTTTGTCACTCTCTCTCTCACATACACTCTACTACCTTTCTTCCTTCCCTCAGAGGAAGAGAGAGTGGCCACATATATCTTTATAGACCATTGTACCCATACTCGTGACTCCGCAGACCCCCTAATTAATTTCACTTGAAGCAGCTTTTATAAAGTTAGATCATGAGGATGTGAAGTCACCCTCAAGGGCATTCTCGTCTATGCACCTCAAATTTCCTTTTTCGTTTTCTTTTTTCTTTCACAATGGTGCTTTGCTTTTTGGTAAACTGGGGGCATCACCTTAACTGTTGTGAGTTGAAATTAGCAAGGTTGTCTTTTTTAGGTGAGGTTCGTAATGTTGGCAATATTGTTCCAAGCCAAGACATACACTGTTGTACGGCAAGGCCCATCATTTTTACCTTCAAGTTTATTGGCAGAGGCAATGTAATATATATATATATATATATATGTTTTCAACATTAATGGTGTTAATATGTAACCACCTTTTATATGTACTGAAGAGGGTGAAACTTACTACATGTTTCATACACGTTGATCAATTATTTACCCCCTGAGAATTATATATATATATATATAATATTGGCAAAGGCAAGTGTGTATTTGGCTATTTGCTTAATTTTGTAACCATCAATTAAATGGCATGTGTTTGTAATAATTAAGCTGATAATAAAAATTCAAACCATTTGATAAAATATGTCTGCGCCTTCTTGTTTAATTTTCCCCCCTCATTACGGGTGAGGCTTCCCTTACCCCTTATTGTTTTGTCTCACATGCTGACCAACAGAAACATACATAATAGTTAAAATACAATTATCCAAATTTTTGAAATTAACTTAACACTATAAATGAGTTGAATCAAGTCAAACTTTAACATAATTAAATTTGTCAATTTAAATTAACCAAGCTTAAACTGATCATTCTCATACAAACAAGCCAAGCGCAGTCAATATGCTATAAACATATATGTATTAATGTGCACATGCATGTAAAAAATTAAACTTAATATGTATGTGTATTTACATTAAAAATTATAATGAAAATATAGTCCTTTTATTAATCTAATGATGCATAATTTTTTATTTATTTGTAATAATTTATTAAAATCATATATGGTTACTATGTGTGTGTTTATATAATTACATTTTATAACTGATAACTAAGCTATTTGCAAATTTAATAAGCCAAACATAAAATGTTTGAAACTCAACTCTTTAACCAAACACGCTTAATATGCTAATTAAGCTCATTCATTTAATAAAAGGAGCTTATCCCAATTTGAATTTCTGAGATTTGAATAGTATCAACAATCTCTAACCTCAATATTGTTGGATACATAACCAATTAAATTATTGCTACTGGTTCTATTGTTTTTTCTTGAATTTTGTACAGGATGAAGGAATTATTTTTATATAATCCATCCACCAAATTAATTGTCTAACTTTGGACTAATTAAGTAAACTTTGTCCTATATATACGTACCATGCATATACAATTGTAAATTGTGTTTTGCGGATTGCGGGAAGCTTCTCCTTGAAAACTCGTAATTTAGTGTAAGTGGCCTGTTTCAACTGGATTAAAAATTTGGTACATAAACGATTACTTCTAAAGTATTCCCAATCCCCAACGTTTTATTTAAAAAATATTCGTCATAATTGTGTTTCATCTATTGAAGAAAATTCTTAAAGTCGTACAAGCATATTATGAGGAAACTAGGGAACTTAGAGGAAAATGTACTGAGAAATGCTGAAATTGCAGAGAAATCTAGAATTTAAGTTAATTGGTAATTGCATATGCATATTCATACATACGCAGACAAAACATATTCCATCCACATGCACATTTTGGTGTGGATATATATGCTCGCATGTGTTTTGGTGGAGAGGTTCGCCCTCTTTATACCAAGAGCCCCACTTTCCAATCATCTTCCAGAATGAAGAATGAAAGCAAGTCCACAGCAAAAACCATTCGACAAATCACCTCACACCATAAAACCATTATTAATTAAGAAGGCAAATGAGCATTATCTGGTTTCTACTTCTACATATTATGAATAATTGATCACTTATTTTATATATTTAATTTTTTTTGTTACAGTAAGCGCATTATTTAGTGTCTTTTAAGAGAAAATATTTTTTTTTAAGTTTTATCCAAAATTTTGAACTCGATGGAATAGTTAAAATAAAAACATATTGCGTTTATATATAAGAACCATTTATGCTAACAAAAAATTTTCTGGTCATATTGCATTTGTAAGAACCATTATAAAGTGGGTGTAGGATCCAACAATTATATACTAGAATCTACTTGATCGTCCTGAGACTACTATTTGGTATATACTTGCTGTGTTATATTCACAACGATAAAGCAATTAATAATAATGCATATCCAACAGTTTTGGATAATGAAGAGTTCATTAGCTAGCTTGACATTTTGTCATGTTTGAAGATTGTACCTGTTCTCCTTCCCCGCATTATCGTTGGATGATGTTTTTGAATAAATATATAAATGATCTTCTTCCTACAGTACTATGCATGAAATCTTTAATTAATTTGGTTTTTGGTAACGTTAATATATATTTTTGTTCATGCATGCACGTGACCAATTTTATTAATAAAATTCTAATTTATTTAAGCAAGAAAAATAGGGAAAGCAAAGTAAATGCTTCATATTATTTTCATTACTCAGATTTTAATTTTTCAAAATCAAATCTATCAAGCTAAGTGAGAGTGCGCGTTCATTCTTTAACCAAGTGAATACATCATGATTTTGCTCAACAATATTATCCTCATTAAACCTCTGCATACATAGTCAGAACGAACGTGCTGAAATCATTACCTGACACGTGGCAGAGGTCAAAGCATGGACTGAAACGATTCATCAGCTTTTTGGCAGAAGAATCAGAAGGGAGGAGAGTAAATGAACGGTGGTGATTCGAAGAGACGAGGGACATTCTGTGACGCAGCAGCACAGTAACATCACTCTGAGTGACCGAAGAATTTGAAGGAAAGAGGAGAGAGAAGATCCGACACCAGAAATAAGGCGGGTCTGTTTGGTGGCTGCCGGGTGGGCCCACATAAAACGGGGCCCATCATTCACATCTTACATTATTTTCACCACCTTCACCTCTCATCTATTCGCCCTTTACTCTCTTTAAATAATTTCATCGAATATTTTCTGTATATATATTACCCAACCCAACTACCACTTATTCATTAAAAAATATATATTTTTTATGTCTAACAGGAAAAAAAAAAAATCACCTTCACAGTTCACACCCATAAGAAAGAACATGAGAAAGACAACGTCACGTGCTGAAAAGTAGAGATAGTAAGAGAGCTCCTAACTAATAATAAAATAGTTTCATAATTAATATTCCTTAATATCTTTCCACTAAATTGAATGCCATGCCAAAGATCTAAATTATTGTTTGATTTGATTTCTGATCAGAGACACATACATTTGAACTGAACAATCCTAGTTCTAATAAATTATATTCCTGAGTGTGTTGTGTAGACATTGGGGGGCTAATGTGGTTAGGTGCATTAATTAGGCTTGGTAAACTAAGGAAGGAAGTTAAACTAATAGAGAACTGATGGGAATTAATGAAAGATGGGATTATTGGAATATTGGGGTTTGGGGATGGGATGATGAACACTTGGGAAATATCATTGCGAAAGAGAGATGGTCTTATGTAAGTTGCATGCGTTTGAGAATCCACCATCCCTTAATTCATGGTCAATAGTATATTAACTATAAAATTCTAATGAGAATATATATTATAATGAATTAAACAAGTTTGAGCTCAACACCCCCACTAAGCGCAGCTTTGCTTTTTGTATGATTAATCATTATTCTATGCACACTATGCAAGCAGCGCAGACAGGTAGATCTCCCTAGCTAGCTCACACTCTCTCTCTCATACGTATGATCATTAATTAATTATGCTTTTAAGGGAGTTGATTATTTGAGAAAGCCGTGAGATGGCGGGGTCAACAACGTAAAAGCCTCATTAATTTATGATGCTGACCAACCATATATATATATATACACACTATTCATGTATTCGACTTAACCATTAGTTAATTAATGGGAGAAAACCACCTGGCTTTGTGTATCCTTGAGGACTCGTCAAGAGCCCAAGCACGAAATTTACTTTAATATTAATATTGAAATTAGTATTGCATAAATTATTAATTATTTCACTGACAATATTATATTATACCTTTCAGCACTTTAACTTCTAAAAAAAAAAATCATCTTCATTAAGTTAATATTTTTGGCCATTTTTCTTAGGGTCAATTTAAAAGTTCAATTTTTCAGTAACTGTGTGAATTAACAGCAACGATCGATGATTTAATGGTTTAAATAATAGCACCGTGGTTGGCTGTTGATATATAACATATTATCATCGATCCCTCATGATCTCCCAAACATTCCACGTTATACTTATTAATGGGCATCATTAGCCCAATTTTAAAAGCTAATTAAAGATAGATCAATTAATATTCCTCAGATGGATGCACGTGCATGCAAGCCTTAATTTCTTCACTGTTAAGTACTAAATTTATCAATATACTATGTGGCCGCGATCACGTCCAAGAACGTTAAGGACACGTCTCCGTTTCCAATCAAACTGCACTATTTTTTTTTTTTTTAGAGTACAACTAAGAGACAAAGAAATCTTCATATTTTATGCTCTGGCGAGAATAATCCAAATATACCTCAATTATGCCAAATTATTCACATTAACTTCTGCTATACTCTTCCCCTTGTTGTTTGTTCCTCTCTTTGTGTGTATGTGTATAAAATCATTAAAAAAAAAAGAGCTTGGATCTTCGAAGAGCATGGCATGGTGCTCTGTTGCACCTTCTTTCATCAAACTAATACGGTTCAATTGCCCCAGCTTTATTTTAAATTATTGTTCTTCAATAATTGTTATATCACAATTCATGATTATTCATAATTCACTCTTACCTAAGAAATTAGACTATATATATCAAAACCATTTATTTAATTAATTAGTTTGCAGGATATTTCGAGTTCCATGAGACAGTAATTAACAATACTAGTAATTGAGTCAATGTGTTTTATCTGAAGTATTTGAACGATTATAAGTATTACTATATGTGTGAGAGTAATGTCTCTCGAGTCTCACATTGAAGTGATAATTAAAATATTAATTTTAGAGCCTTTAATAAATAAAACCCTCGTCGAGTATCTTAAAAAGAAAAGGCAATTGAATACTGTTTTAGTGTTTAAAATATTCTTTTTGAAGGAAAAAGAAAAGGCAAAGCTTGTAGATATAAGGGGCTACTTGACATTGGAAATATGTCAATTGTGATGCAGAGGTGCTAGCAGAAAATTGACAGTTCTAAACAGGTGCAATGGTTCAAAACACTTGATATCAATTCTTTTAGATAATGGTGTTGAACGATAAAAAGATGTTGAAATTTAAAGGATTAATTACTATCATGATAGAATTCATTGTTATTCTTTCCGGCTGTTATTTAATTAATTATTGAGAATAAAAGTTTACAATTTTTTGCATATAAATATCTAGGTATTTTGAATCAATTCTATATGAGAAAGATTTGCCGTTAACCCTATAGCAACTAGTAGGAACAAATAACATTTAAATGACAGTATAATAATCGTCATATGTTTAAAAGCCTTTTTTAATTTGTGGTTGCATCTTCTATATTTTATATATTAACTTAATTTTTCCTAATTATCTTAGGCCCACTATTAAAGTAGGTAAGTAATCTTGTATAATCTGTCTCCATTGATATACCATATTCATATATACACACACGTGTATATATGTACATATATATATTCAACAACCCCAGCGTCCTAGGTACTCAATAGAGACATATATACATAAGATAGTCATACGTACACAAATACAATAGTAGTGTATATAGAAGGGAGGTGATTAAAATAATAGAATTAGATGGTTGATGAATGTGTGAATAAGATAAGATATGGAGAGGGTATGAATGTTGGGTGAATAATGGCATGTGTGTCTGCCAAAATAATTTGATGATGGGTACGCAGAAGTCATGGGGTCCCCTTTCTTCACTATTCACTATTCCCCGATGCCTATTTGTTCCTTTTGTATTTGTTTGTATTTGTACCCCTCTACCTCTACCAAGCATACACACACACACACACACACTTACTATATATCTAATGCACTACTCTATCATCATTATCATCTTTCTCCTAGTAATTTTTAAATCTAACTATTTAACTGCATCTACATTAAGGTGATGAATGATGATCCCAAGTAGTTTCTCTTTAGGTGATCTATAATTTCTTTTTTGTTTGGATGCGTTTATGTTCTTTCCACAAACATAAAGACACAACAAAAATTAACCCAACATTGTTTTTCCTTTTTTTTTTTTTGTTTTGTTGGGAAGTGTTGAATATGATAAATGTGGATGTCCATGACGAAAGGGCCGTGTCTGCAGGCTGCCCAGTGACCATGTTTCCACTATATCTTTAATTTCTTCATGTGAGTTCTAAAAAAAAATACATCTTGTAGTTTGATATATATATATATATATACATAAATAAAATTATACTAATTAATTAGTTCGACAACTATGAATATCTATATTTAAAAAAAAAGCTTAAACTCAAATATAATTCTTCTACTCGTTAGGATTGAAATCGCTGAAACCTAAATATTTAAATACAACATTCTAGAATTGTGTGAGTAATAAAATTTAAGATAAAAAGGCAAAAAGAAATGTTTAGTGTTGAAGTATAAAGCAGGGGATTGTATATAAGTATGGGGAGACACATTTTAATAATATCACACGTGGGAGTGTAGGTAGCTATAGTGGTTTAAGGGACACGAAGACGTTGGAATCGCTGAATCGCAGAGGCAGTCTCTTTTTTCTTTTTTTCCTTCCTTTTTTTTTTTATCTTTCATTAATTAGTGATGATCCCTTCTCTCGTCCACAAAATTGGAATACGTACAGTACCCACTTGATGGTTGCAATAAAGTTTCGATCTTGCTAGTTGTAAATTGTAAACCCCCATGACTGAATCATTACATCACGTTCTAAACTTCGTTTATATTCATTACATTTGGTTACTTTTACTAAGCTACTCTTTATAAAGATCAAGTTTTCATATAATTATACATCATTAATTAGTTACATTAATTAAAGAGAAAACACACTTTCTGACTACTAAAAGTATAATTCAATAACGATGCAGTCCTTGAAATATTATTATTAACTATATTTTAGTCTTGAATTTTTAAACTATTACATTCAATTGTCCTTTCATTTATTTTTGTTGTCACAATTATTATCAGCATTTATTAATGTGCATTTTTATTTATTGATATAGTAATGACATGGTATTTAAAAAATATTTTATTTGTTGACGCGTCATGTTAAGTGGTAATATAATAATGATGTGATATCTAAAAACTATTTTATTTGCTAAAAAAACTTTCAAAAACCAATTTGTTTGAGAAAAATTTTCAAATACCATATTTATGAATGAAAAAGTTTAAAACCACAAAACAAAAATTTAACAATGGCTACTCTTTCAAGCGCGTAATTTCTTATCGTCTCTTTTCTTTCTGTAATTTTTGCTTGCACTTTTGCCGAAACTTCAATTCCAACAAAATTTCAATGAGCTTTAGATTAGTTGCCCAATCTCATAACCCTGAAACTCAACTACAATGCGCTACTTGGAAGTATTATTCCATCTGTCAGCAAATAAGAATAAAACTTGTCTTTGATTTTTTTTAAAAAAAATTCAAATAATCTCGTCCCTACAAATTTTTTTTCCTAAATATTTGATCCTTGATTATTTTAAAAAATAAAATAATTCCTAGATATTGTGTCACCACTTAATATAACACCTTAGCAAACAAAATAATTTATAAATATCACATCATCAATAGTAATAACTATGACAAAGGTGATGGACAAAAGAATATTTAGCGTAGCCATTGTAAGTTTTAAAAAATAAAATTATCAATGATCAAAATATATTTTTATTGAGGTATACTTAGATTAAAATGTGTGTTTACTCTTAATAAGATCTATGGTTCAAAGAAAAGCGATACCAGCCATTATCTGATTTAAAACTGAAGATGTGATTAGTTAGGATATGGATTCGCAGTATCGCATATTAACATTTTCCGTAATTAATTTAGAAATTGGATTTGATGTACACTTTTTTCAATTATTAGGGTGGGATACTTTTAGATTTTTATCTCATTTTTTCTGATTCCTGTATAATTGAAATGGATTGAAGTTATAAGTTATAAATGATTGAAGCTAGCTAGCAACAATATTAATTCAAGGGTCACATGTATATATATTTGATAGATCAGCCTGTGAATGTCAATGAATAATGTCTCATTTTTTCCTCAGAAGAATTGGATTACATGTATGAAGTTATATTTGATTCGTGGATATATATACATATATGGGGTTAATAATGGAGTTAGTGTCATGTTGTATTTGTTATAGAAGTATTTGTATGTGTTCATTTGTCTTGCAAAATCAAAAAGATATGAATGTGGAATGGCAATATGATGGTACCCACATGTTGCCATCAAAACAACAACTGGGGATAAAAAAGGAGCAGTTCGGGATCATATTATATTTTATATTTTATATATATATATACCCTTTAATATAATTAATTAACATCACTCACATCATAATTCATATTCTCCCAATGGGTTTTCCCTTTAATATTGCCAATTAGCTACCGTAGCTTCTTGTCCAGATTTCCAGTGGTAGCTAGGATCATCCAAAACACCACAACACAAGCTTTTAAAAAAAATCCTAAATTTTATTAATTTAGAGCACACAAGTTTGGATAAAATAATTACAATAAATATATTTTATTTCGAAGAAATTGAGTTACCTATTCAGTGTTTATGCATTGCATTAAATACAATAGGGAGAGTTGGGATAGTTTTAGTAAATTCTATTTTTAAATAATGATATTCTTATTTAATAGATTCCATTTTTCCCTCCTCTAATTCATTAGTAGGGTTGTTCAAAATATAATTATTACATTCAATTTCAACTGAACCAATTTAAACTAATTCAGTAAAAACTTATCAAATAATTAAATTCATTGGATAGAATTTAAAAAGAAAAAAATGATTTAATTGAATCAATTGTTAAATAACTCTGATAGTCATTCAATTCAAATCGACTAATTTATTATATAATATATAAATATATCAAATATATAAGACTAAGAAAGTAGAAAAAAAAATTTTTATTGTTGAAATGTCCTTATTTATTGTTGAGATTTGACAAATAAAAAAATTAATGTTCAATTTTAAAATTGTTTAAACTTCAGAAAAAAAAAAGGCGGACTATTTAGGTGTAAGTTTTTCAAAACTAAATCAATTGATCAAAATAATCAAATAGATGTAGTCAAAACCTGGATCACTCCCATTAGAGGGTGTGGATTCCCTCAAGCTTTCTTTTCCTCCATCTCTCTCCATGTCCCTTTTTTTTTAATTAAAATTCCAAGCAAAATTATAGTTAGATAAATATTGTGGACGATCAAACTTTCTTCTTTTAAGAGAGAACAATTTATAAATTATAATACCTATGCAGCAATATAAATATCTTAAAAAAATTATTTTGCTTGAAATCTTAAAAAAAAAAAAAGGAAACATGTGATTAACATAAATCATAAAACCTATGCAGCAATATCAATATCTTAAAAAAACTTGCTTGAAATCTTTAAATAAAAAAAAAAGAGAAACATGTGATTAACAATGACCGTTAAATTAGTTAAACCAACAATTACTTGAAGACATGAAAGAAGCTGGAGGAAAAGAGAACTTGAGAGAATTCACACCCTTAATTAGATGTGTCCTCCGCTGTATCATTTCTGGCTTCATTTTTTTTATTGCAAAGGACAAATTCATTAATTCCTATTTTCACTGACGAGGATTCAAGGATCCCTATATTTGCAAAATTGTACAGTTATTATGGAAAAAAATAAAAAATTAAATTATACTAGGATAAATTCGAATACAATTTGTAACCTCATCCCATTGTCATATTAATCCGAACCTCCCATGCCTGAAGAAATCTCTTCCATCCCCACTCTCATATATAAAACACATATCACTATTAAGGGTTGGATTTATTTGAAGAAGTGTCCACATTTATTGTATTACAATACATCGAATATAATTATTTCCCATGTGTGAGGAGAAATCTCTTCCATTCCCATATGCGAGGCGAAACACATTTTACCAACGGAGGTCAAGTAAAGCGGAAGGTGCTAATTTTTACTAAGTGATGAATCCAAGTTCGAATCTCTATTGAGTTAGATGCTCACATTTATTGTCAGACAATATGTTACGCAAGATTATCTTTAGTGTAAGATATTTGTGGGAAACCAACCAATATAAAACACAGTTTTTGCAAGAATATTATAACTAGGAAAATGACATCCTTTATAAATATAAAAAATAAATATTTTGCTAACAAATTTAAGCTAATTAAACCTTTTTGGGGTTGTTGCGATTTTTCTTTTATTTTGAAACAACTCTTTTTTTTTAGCAAAATACACTTTATCCCCATAAAATTTGTTGTATGTGCAGAAAATTCCTATAAAGTTTAAAACTACGCAAAAAACCCCATGAATTTTCATATTGTGCCAAAAATTACATGTCACTTAGTTGACCGCTAGTCAACTAATGGTCAATATTGACATTGACACTAAAATGCCACGTCAACATATGATTCTTGTGTCACATCAGTCATTTTCCACTCAATCGTCGTATCCAATAGAATTGCAACACGTGACATATGCTTAGTTTTAAAGAAAAATCAAAATAATGCATGAACAACAGAATTTCAATTTGGGCTCGGATAAAATAAGAAATAGCTCTCCACCATCTAATCACTGATGTACATTCAACATATATTTGCGAAATTTAATATATATAGAAACAATTGTTATTATATTCAAAATTCAAAACAATATACACAAATTATTATATCTTATAAAAAAAATAACAAATCTTATAATAAAAAAATATGTTATTATTTTACATAACTCATTTTAAATTATATAAAAATTTGAAAATTTTAATAACAAATTTTATAATATAAATTTAATTATTATTTATACTTAATAAAAATAAAATTTATATTAAAAAATAATTATAAAAATATACTATGCATATTAAAATTATTTTTTCATATAAGATTTGAAAATTATATTTTTAATAATAATTAATTTTTAATATAATTTAAAATGATTTGACATTATAATATAAAATTTTAATATAAGATTTGATATTATAAAATGTAATTATTACTAAAAATTATAATATCAAATCTTATATTAAACAATAATTTTAATATGCATAGTAATTTTTTATAATTATTTTACTTAATAAAAATAAAATTTACATTATAAGATTTGTTATTAAAATTTTTAAATTTTATATAATTTAAAAATAATTATATAAAATAATAGCACATTTTCTTATTATAAGATTTGTTATTGTTTTATAATATATAATAACTGGTGTATATTATTTTGAATTTTGAATACAATAACAGAGATTTTTATATATATTAAATTTTACAAATATATGTCAAATGTGCATTAGTGGTTAGATGGTAAAGAGCTCTTCTTTTTTTTATCTAAGCCTAAGTTCGAATTTTATTATACATGCACTATTTTGATTTTTTTCAAAGCTAAGCATATGCTATGTGTCACAATTCTATTAGATACAGTGATTGAGTGAAAAAGGGTTAATGTGACACATGAATCATTTGCTGACGTGATGTTTCAATGTCTATATCAACATTAACTGTCAATTGACTAATGCTCAACTAATCGATAGGTGATTTTTGACACAATATAAAAGTTTATAAATATATTTTGTTTAGTTTTAAACTTTATGGAGAATTTTTACACATAGATCAAATTTCATAGAATTAAAATACATTTTAACCTTTTTTTTTTCAGATAAAGTTTCTCATAAGTGATATAATTCAATACTATAGGAGAAAAATAATTCGCGTTGACTAAATTATTTGAGGAGCGCTCTTATTAGTAATTATGTTAGGGTATATATCTCTAAAAATTTGTAGTATTGAATTACTAATATATATATATATATATATATATATATATATATATTTGAGAGTGATGATAGAGATTAAGTGGTAAATAATAAATTGAAATGAGAAAATAAATTTGTATTTTTATGGATGCTTTTAAAAATAAACTTTAACCTTTTTCTTGACTTCTGTTATTGTTCAAAAAAAAAATTTCTCTTGAAAATTTATTGAGAAGCACCTGAAATTGTAGTTTAAAGAAAAAGAAGAAGAAGAAATAAGAGAATTGGTAGTTGGAGAAGATTTGTATGTAATTACTTATATTTTTGTTATTAAGTTTTTTATTAAAATTAAAATATATATATATATATATATATATAGAATATTTTTTAAAAGACCAATAAATAAAGATAATTATAGAAAATATAAAGTTTTTAAATTATATACTTGTTTTATTTTAATATAAAATTTATATAATTATCATATTTTAATTAAAAAAATTGATAATAAAAATATAAGAAAAAAACACTTAGATTACATCATTATGGATGTGTGTGTGTGTGGATAAAAGGCAGAAGAAACTGGAAAATGTGGTGGAGGCGAAACTGTAAAGTGAGGAGAGAGAGAGAGAGAGAGAGAGAGAGAGAGAGGAAAAAGAAGGAGAATGAGTGAATATTATAAAAAAGACAAAAGGATTAGAGTTGACAGAAGAGAGAAGAGAGAGAGAGAGAGAGAGGGTGGCGTGAACGTAATAGCCGTCAAAGAGGCAGTTTCCGCTTCCGGCGGTGTGGGCCCCACTGCCTTCGCTGATCTTTCTTTCATGCCTTCCAGCTGTCACCATCACCCTCCACCCGGTCGCCTCATTCTCAACTCCTGCCATCAGCATCTCCCTTGGAATTGTCCTATCTTCTTATCTTCCCTCATTTTTCTATCCTCTTCTTTTTCCATTTTTATATTTTTAACTATTCTCCTAAATATCCGATTGTTATTCATTTGGTAGGGACACTATTTCATACTATAAATGTTAAAAATTGATCCCACATATAATTGAATTGGATTATAATCTGATTCATTTATTATGAGTCATAATTAATTCACCAAGATTAATCATTTTATCTATTTATATGCCTTTAGTATCATTAGATTTAGAAGTTAAAGCACATAAAAACTAAAACTACTTAAAATTATTGTGGCGTTTCTTAATTTTTGTGTATTCAAATTCTTGAATAATAAATTTAATTATTCAACATAAAAACTAATTAACTATGTAACACAAATCCAATTGGTAGAAACTAGCAACTTGGAGGTTCATATAAATTTGTTTTAGTACACATCTGTACACAATCACCCACGTGTGTGCATACATACATACACACAGACACGTAATTGCGCATACACACTCATGTACATAGTCCTCTATATATTATAAACTCTTTTGGTTCAATCTATATTTTTCAAAAATATTTAGTCAAATATTACTCTTTCACAAATATTTAGTTAAATAAAATAGTTTTAATCACATCAAGCTTTTTTTTTTAATTTGACTGAAACTGAGTGTCTAACACATTGAGTTTCAGTCAGACTTGTATATATTTTTTTTTAAATGACTCAAAGGCTGAGTCTCAATATTTATTTTTTAATATAAATTTTACAATGTGTCTCATTCATTTTTATTTAATTTTTAAATATACAATTATTTTTATAAAAATATTTTTTAATATATATAATTTTTTTATTTTTAATATATAATATTTTTAAAATATATATATAATATTAAACATTTTTAAATTTTATTAGTTATTAAAAATTAAAATAACCTATTCAAAAATAATTTATTGTTAATGTTTAATTAATGAATTAATATATTAGATTATATAATAACAAATAATTATTTTACATTTAATATATAAAAAATAAATAAACAATATCAATTATAATAATTAAATATTTTGATATAATTGTATAACTAAATATAAAATTGTAATTATATAATCATAATTATTGAATTATACAACTATATCAATTTAAATAGTTAGTTGAAATTTAGAATGAAATTTTCTGTCAATAAATATTTATTCTAGCATAAATAAATCAAAGCATAATCAATATATTAATAAAAAAATAGTTGAATGATAGAATGTAAATTAAACTGGATAATATTTTAATATACAGTTGATGTGGTATGCAACTTAAAGGAAATGACTACCAATCCCACAACACAGTCACGTAATTGCCCGTTACAACCATTGATGTCTCGGTTCTTTTTCTTGTCCCTACTTCTTGACTATGCTCTTTTTCTTCTTCACCCCCAACATTATCTTTTTCTTTTGTATCGGGAATATTTTGCCTCAGGATGTCACACCCAATGAGGAGCAACATTTTGCAATTGATTGGAAGATACCTGATGTCAGATAAATCTAGCCACAAGATGTACCTCATATATCTTCAGTTCCTCCATGACTTTGAGGAGTGTGACTGCCACAGTAGAGGATCGTGCGTTATTAGCCCACTTCTATAGTGAACTTGCTCGGCCACTGACCACAAACAAAAAGAAATTAATGGTTGTCTAACTCTGCTTCATTTGTGGGCATGAGACAAATTCACTATGTTAGCCTCATAGAGACACCTGACCTCATGTCTAAATCTAGATTGTTATCATTTACTTCCACCATTGGATTATCGGTATGCAATACTTGCTTTTGTCCTCAATTTGTTATTTATTATTTGATATTTACAATTTTAACTCATATATTTATTATTTACTATTATTTATTTTTCTTTTTTTTTTGTAGATTATTTGGTTATCATATGGTGGCGAAGTATCAAGAATGATTCCCAACTATTGCTTTGTTAACTTTGAAGCGTAGCATGCTCATGTTCAACTCATTTGTTATCAAATCATTGAGTGACACCATCTGAATTGCGTGCTTTGCCAGTTTGAAGGGGATCAACTAATTCTTGACCCACCAGTCAACTTTGGTTGATGACACACATTGTAGATGTGGAAAGTACAACTTTAATTGGGAAATAAAGCTTAGGGCCAAAGGTTATACAGTAGATATAATGATATTAGAGACACATTAACATGTGAATTAATCATATGAGCAGTGCCCAGTGTTATATGGTAGATCTCTTATTTAGTGTCATATTTAAATATATTGTTGTATGTATTTTATTTTCTTATTTTAATTCTAATTTTTATGTCATTGATAGGTTGATGTGGCAGAGTATCAGGACCATATGCTCTTTCATCGAACCCGTCCACTCAGCACCTTCCTTTTCATAATTATTTATTGAGCTTTCAGTAGATAATGTTGCATTTGGAATGCAATTTATGATACTAACTCACCTAATACCCTCAGTCTAGCTAGTTGCTCGTATTAGATTTGAATTTTTTGCCTGATATTCTCAATATAGGAGGAGAAGATAATGATGCACGGAGTGAAGAAGAATAAAAGCATGGTAAGGAAGAATTGAGACAAGAAGAAGAACAAAAACGTAGATAGTTGCAACGGACAATTACACGTCACGTAGGTCGTATCCCACATCCACTGTATATTGAAACATTGTTTAGTTTTATTTACATTATATAATTCAAATATTTTTATTAAAATCTCGATTATGCTTTGATTTATTTATGCCAGATTAAATATGTATTGATAGAAAATTACATTCTTAATTCTAACTAATTATTAGAATTGATATAGTTGTATAAATTTAATAATTATGATTATATAATTACAATTTTATATTTAGTTATACAATTACATCAAAATATTTAATTATTAGAATTGATATTTTATTTCTCATATATTAAATGTAAAATAATTATTTGTTATTATATAATCTAATATATTAATTCATTAATTAAACGTTAACAATAAATTATTTTTAAATATGTTATTTTAATTTTTTAATAACTAATAAAAACTTAAAAATATTAAAAAAATTATTATATATTATTTTAAATATTATATATTTAAAAAGTTAAAAATTATTACATATTTAAAAATTAAATAAAAAATAAAAAACTAAGTGGCCAGTGTCTCATTCAGTGCAAATTTTATATATATGAGACACGGCATCTCCTTTAAAAAAAAAAATACTGAAACTCAGCCTCTAGTAGTATAAATCAGCCTCTAGTAGTATAAATCTTAGTCATTTTTTTTTAAAAAAGTATAAAGTTAGATTTAAAAAAAGCCTAATGTGACTGAAATCATAATATTTGATTAAATATTTTTTAAATAGTAATATTTGACTAGATATTTTTGAAAAGTATAATATTAGACTAAAAGTGTCATATATTATGCTCATTTTCAATTTTCTTCCATCATGTCAAATCACATTATCAATCCATGGTAATTGTCTTCTCCCGGATTAGCAATTGCAAACTCTACTCCTTGACATTTTTGTAATGCATTTGTGAAGTTTCTCTTGTCATTTCGTACTTCATTAAATTCCACTTCACAATCACAAGCAAGTGACAACCATACATGAGATGAAAGTGAAGAACCAGTACATGTTCAAAGAATTTAGTTACTGTGTTTTTCAGTCTTCACCCATATCCACCTTCCACGCCCTACTGTTTTTACTTAAAAAACGTTGGGTGGTAATTGTTTTTGAATAAGGACATTGTATTATGAAAAAAATTAACCTTCTGAAAAGTTAAAGGTTAAAATGTTTCAATATTATTTTTTTAAATTTATGTAAAATATTTTTTCTACAGTTAAAATGTTTTAATATTACTTTTTAAAATTTATGTAAAATATTTTTTTATTATTATACACATATATAAATCTCAAACAAAATAATGAAAAGTTTGATTTTTCAAGAGATCAAGATTTCTATAACAAAATGTTTTCAGAAAACATATGTTCACATTTCTAGTAAGAATATATCTCATTTCTTCATCCCATAATGAAAGAAAACTTGTTTGGGTTTTACTTTTATACATTGGAAATTTTAGATGGACTATAGGTATGTGATGGTTCTAATTAATTTTAATATTTTATAATTGTTTACAAATTCATTTATAAGATAATTTTAAAAATAAGGTTGATAAGTTATATCAATTAATATGGCCACTTAATATTGTATATAGTTCATTATTTATCAAATATTTTAAAAAATAAATTTCAAGTGCTTTCATATTTAATTAAAAATATGATTTTATCAAATATTCAGATTAATTACAAGCCATTAAATAAATTAATAATAGACCCTAAAATTTGCATGTATAAAATACATAAGAAATGATATTATTTTGACAATTTTTTTATGCATATATATATATATATGTCGTGGTAGTGGAATTATACAAATTAATAATTGCAATATCCGATGATTTGTATTTTTTTGGTGGTATTTATTTATTGTTTTCTTATCAGGCTGAAATAGAAAAATATTTGTTGACCATGAAATTAAACATCTGATTTGGATATAATATATATAAACTAATTAATGAATTGATAGTTGAGATAGCTAATTAATCATGCCGCACATATTTGATTTTGCATAAAATAAAAATAATTGTAGGCAAATCAAGGCTGTTTCTATGCTCACTGATGATTATGTTATTGGCTTGAAATAATTAATGGGGAAAAAGACATTGAATATTGAAGAACCTGTTCTAGAATTAGCAGCATATTGGGTCATCCGGTGCTGTTGTATGAGAATGACAATCAGGTCTAATCTTATATGATATCATAAAGAATGAATCCTTTTTAGCGTAATCTAGATTCCCAATGTAAATCAACCTCTATCTAATCAGATTGTGACAACACTAATTTGAAAATTGATATTTGGATATTCAAAAAACAAATTAAGCATCCTTTGATATATGATGAGGGCAACTGTATGAATCAGGAACATTTCCTCACAGAACCTGGCCCCATCATTTAATTGAGTTTCCAGACTATGATTAATATGTATTTTTGCATTATGATTGTTGGGTATGTTCATGCATGGGCAAAATAGGATAAACGAAAACAACATCAAGAGAATTGGTTTTCTTCCATTATTTGAGATAAAATTTATGTGGGCATAATGATTGCAATGTTATTAATTTCTGATATAATGATTATGAACACTGCTTTGTGACTAAAGAAGAGACTAGTTAATTTCCTCTAAGGGAGAAACGGAGACAGTAACCAGTTTTCTTTAGAATTCACCTTTGGAAAAACATGACGTGTCGGTTTGGGTTTTTATTTGACTAGTCATTATCACAAGGGGAAAAGATAATAATGGCCATAATGAATGGCTAGAAATGAGGGCGTCTAACATGGGGATCCAAAATAAATCAGACTATCAGAGTGGAGCAAGATCTTTTTCAAGGCATTATATATGTGCTCTTAAATTGTCTTTGTCTCATATGTTGAGTCTTTATAATATTTTTTGAAAAAATACATAATTAATTGTTGTAACTTCTGGTGTGTGTATTATATCATTGTTTCTTCCAAAAATGATGTCCTGATTTGAAGCCATATGTCCTCTCATGTTTCCAAGTTCATATGGAGAGAGACCATCTGCTGCCTACTCCTATGATCCTATCCCTTACTTTGTTTCATTTTTTTGTTTTTGAATTAAGAGACTCAACTCAATGATTCTTACATATGTCATTCACTTTGGCACAAGACAAACATATGTTGTTCATCATTGTATTATATACACCATGACAAGGTATCTGAGATGTTGGGTTGCATGGCCATTTAGTTATTGTCTATGTCCCAATCATGAAAATGCCTTCTCCTACCTCAGCTAGCAATGTACCTCTTCATATATTTGGTTTTGTATGTTCCATTATATTGACGATGATCAGGAGGCAAAAGTAATGTCAATTAATATTATTAATTTGATTTGTTGACATAAAGGCATAAAATACGGATTCTATTTCTATAAATATGGCTCTAACTAATAATCGCCTTCGTTTATTAGTATATATGTCATTAATTACAAACATATATAAAAGCCAAAGCTAATTAATTTCTTTTCTGTGTGTATCTTACAAAGTAATATGCTTTTCCCCTCCTATCCAATCAATTGAACTTTGTGATCTGATGTTAAGTTGGTAATAGGGCCCTACTAATTCCACTGATATAGTTCTACCCTCAGCCTCAGCACACTCACAGAAAAAAGAAAGTGCACCTATTGCTGTTTCCAATAACTTAGAAAGTGCACAACGAGAAGCGACTATGAAATATTCGTAGGACTAATTCAAACGCCATTTTAGATTTCTTTTTGGCAAAAAAATGAAAGAGAGATTTCATATTTCTTTTTGATTTTTTCAAGGATTTTTTTATTAAATAAGATAGAAGACTATTTCTTTTTAAATTTATTGAGCGTTAAAGATAAAATTACTTCTAAATTAACATTTTCAACAATTAAACTATTTTATTCAAATAATTATTATTCATACTATAACAAAGTAACGTTGTGTTATAGGAATTTGAGTAAAGCTTTCATCGAAAGCTTTCTGGTATAATCTTCTCTCTCTCTCTCTCTCTCTCTCTCTCTCTCTCTCACACACATGCGCAAACACACTTTTGTTTTTTAATTTTTTTGGAGGGGTTAGGAATTAATCAGCGTGGGGAAGATCTCTGTGAGCCTGGGAGCACATGACTGTGCTTTAATATCATTGACTGAAACCCTAGCTAAATGTATCTTTAAGGTATGTTTAAATTAAAGAGAATAGAGGGAAAAAAAAGTAGAAAAGAAAATAATGAGTATAGATGTTTCTCTTAAGTCATGTTTAAATCAAATATTTTATTTCTGTCCTTCATCTTTTATTTTTCTCAGTCTAATTAAATACGTACGTATCCTTAACCGGGACTTAGTATAATTAACGCATATGAAGAAAAACAAGTAATTGAAGAGGAATGATCTTTACCCTAACTAATGGAGATATGCCATGAAGATAGAGACAGAGATATGCATTTTCTCTTTTGATAAACAGAGATATGCATTGAATCGCAGTGAATTCCTTGGAAATGTTAATTTGTCAGTTATTAACACAAAAGGAAGCCTTCATGGAGCTTTGCCAACTACATATATGGCTCAAATTGATCTCCCTGGGTCCATATATATATATATATATATATACGCTATACATGCCCTTAGGGCCTTAATCAATTACATTAACTCCTCTCTCTTCCTTTTGTCAATCTGTGTCACAACACACTCATTTACACACAACTCAATGCAACAGGCAGATCCAAGGGGGAGTTGGTTGATTCCATTTTTTATTTTTATTTTGATAAACGATTTGAATACTACGTTCGATTCGTGTCGAGTGAACTGAATTTAAATTAAGTAAGATCAAAATAAGTAATAAAATTTTTTTATTAAATTTTAATGTAACTATATTATCAGAACTTAAACTTGAGAATTTTTGTTAAGTTATGATAATTTCTTACTATTTGGCTAAACATTTGAGAGTAATTGATTCATTTATTCTTCCCAACGAGAAAGGAAAAAAAAAACAAGTGAGAGAAATTTGAAGCATAGCATTATCTAGTAGGACAGGGGAGCGTGGGCTGTTTTGCCTTTATTTACATATTTTAATTTTAAATTTTCTTTCTTTTGGCCTTTATTTATCTTTTTGGGTGTAATGTGTAGTCTTTTGTGGGAAGATGGCCTTTTAGAGTCCATGTGCCCCTCCAAAGTCCAAACCATCTCACATGAAAGACAAAGTCCCTTAAAGCGTGGCCTTACGGTGACCCACAAGTGCACCCTCTCCTCACTCGCTTGGCTGCCACCTCAGATCTGGGTCATGACGTGGCAGTGAAAGCATGGAGCTTCCGTGCTCTCTTGGGTCTCTGAGCATTTCCGGAAAGTAAAACAAACAAAAAGCGATGACCGGAAAAGAAGTCATGAGTGGTAACATGTCACACACAATGGAAAGAATAAAGATATAAGGGGGTTCCATTTACAACACAAAAGCTTCCATGAATTGACATATGCTTTCCAAGCAAGCCTACTAAATAACATACACGGATTTAATTCTCCTACTTTTAATTACTATAACCATTTTGCGTTTTTTTTTCCGATTTCGTAATTGAAGTTATATTATTATTATCGAAAACAAGAAATCAAAAAGTTAATTAGGCCTGGCCAACAAACCCTAATCATCAATTTGGATGTTGATCGGGACCCTCCTTAATTTTTGGGCATCTTCTTTTTGGGATCTCAGAATTTTCTGTGACAATGTTGAATACTGATAACTCAAGAACAAACCATGTGAGTGGGGAAGGCCTATCTTTTGAATCCAAAAAGAGGAGTGTTTGCTTGTGCAAGTCCAAAAGTCAAAGCATCAAATCCAAAACGTCAAAAAGTGCTCTCATTTATATATATATATAAAAGAAACCACTTATGTTCCCAATCCGAATATGTACACATTTATTCGTGAGTAGAGACACGAAGAAACATAACAGTCACGGACATATATAAATATGCAGTACATCTTGATCTCCATCGTCATCTTTCGCTAACTCATCAACAAATTAAAGTTCATAATTTTCCTTTAACAATATATATGTAACTGATGATGAAACAAGTTTTATTTATTATTAAATGTTTAATTATTTTGGTGGAGGTATGGATAGAGTCAACATCCAAGGAGTAAGCAAAGCAGGGCCAAAAGAAGAAAAGAAAACGATATATCGAAGCCACCCAATATGGATTGTTCACACGTTTTCCATTTATTTGTTAGGTTTCTGCCTTTTTTGATGAATCCTTAATAACTCCATCAGTTAGTTATGCCTGAAACCCATATTATATCTGCATTTGCAAGCAAAAACGTACTTGCATGTTGCATTTGAGCTTCTTATAATATGACAGTAGTATTGGTTATTGTTAGGTCATCTTTAATTATATATATATATGCATATTTTTAATAAAGAAATTCTGAAAGAATTTATCAGGTGAAGAGAGGAATGCAGGTTAAATTAAGTTAAACTTCAATTATTAAGACATATAAAAGCACTGTTGCTGAGTAATTTTTTGGATATGAATCAAAGAGTTTCTATTAATTTTTTTAAGCACTTCCAAATAGAATTATATTGCTGCATTTTAAGCAGGCTTCCAATTCCACTGTTACTTTCAGAATATCAAATTCTTTTTTTTTTTGACAATTATTCTATTTATCTGAAATTTGTCGATTTGGTTTGCGGACTGCCACTACTGTGTGTTTTAATTAGTATGCGCTAAGGCCCAGTCTTTTTTACTGGTTGAGCTTTATTCAATGCGAGCTTATCTAAGCGTCTGCACAAGACTCGAGTTTTTAACCCTACTAACTAATTCAAGATACAATTGACCAAAAAGAATATCTAACTTTTTGTCCAAAAATTTTTAAGAGGCTTTTACAACTAAATCTCCCAACTTAGTGGGCAAAGAAGACTAACTGATAATTTCCAGACTTCAATCAGTGTCTACCATTTTCCACCCTCTATCCCGTCTCCTCCTCTTCGTTCTTTAGGTTTTTTTTTTGGACGATGAAAATGTTTTTAATTAAATGTATAAAGGCATTAAGCTTAGAATATATAAAATAATATAGGACCTCTAGATAATACAATTACAATTTAGACCTGAATTCATGAGATAACAAGTACATAAATTTAGAGTAACATTACTTTAAAAAGTACTCAAGTTTTAAAAGAGATAATACACCCCTAGACCTAGTGGCTAAATCTAAAAGCCTAACTATCTAATTTTCATACAGAACCCAAGTGGGCTATTAAAAGCCCAACGTTTTTTTTTGTTTAACAAAAAAATGGACCAGGTGATTGATGGTCTGAAGACCCGGGTCCATCACACCATTGGAGCTTAGGAAGCATATGCCATCGAGTCAATTCCTGCCCCTCCATCACCCCCATTGGAGACGTTTAGAGGCCAATTGTCGGCGAGAAGTAAACATCAACGGGAAGGGTCAAACGTCAAGTGGAGACTTCAAAAGCTCCTCGCCAGTTGCCGGATATCAACTAGAAAAAGGGGTAGGCGTCGAACGGCACTGGGAAAGCAATAGGCATGAGGGAGAAAGAAGATGATGGCATCGGGGGGAGGAGGAGAAAACACCAACAGCGATCTGACTGAAATTGCTTTGTCGGCCCAAAATTTAAGCTTCAAGCTTCACTTTGCTCCTTCGCCCAAGTCTTTGAGGCTTGAGGGGAGATGGTTAGCATCAGGAGAAAAGGAAGCATCCACTGTATAAGGGGAAAATCTCACTGCTTCAAACTTTCGGTGCCTTCCCGCTCAGCTGCAACTCCATCCAAGGTCCATTTCAAGAACACAAAAAAAAAAAAACTCCACTAAGGGAGGAGAGAACTTTTACAAAGGAGAAGGGAAAACTCCCACAATGGGGAGGGGAAACAGACAAGGGAAAAGAGGGGACAACCCTCACCACCAGCTGCGCACAGGAAAATGTAAGCCCTAACAAAGGTTGAAGAGACGCAAGCAGGAGAATTGCTCTTCATGCTCTAGTTACCGAAGCAACAGCTTGGCATCTTCGATACCAAGGAGGTTCTGGACGAGCAGGCCTATAGGTCTTTGTTTTTGTAGATCGCTTCCAGATCCACGGCCTAGATTTACTGTCTTTTTTTTAAAAGAAATTGCTAAAAGACACGTTTTAGTTCTATCTCTGGATCAACTTGATGAACATATATTACAGCTTGTGTTATTATTATTATTATTTGGTTTGTTAGTAGACTAACTCTAATTTAAGATTAAAGGTGTGTTGCCTCTATTTAGTCTCATAATTATACTATATATGTCTGGTACTGATTTTTAGAATATTTTATCTTAAATCATATATCGTTCTTTTATAAGTTCAAACTTGTAATATATTTGATGATTTTTAGACTTGATTTATCTTGAACCAAAATTGTAGGATTTATGTCGAAGAAAATAATAGTCTGACAAAAGAACAAATAAATAGAATAATAATGGGATTTAATTTTTCCTTTTTCTTTTTAACTTTTTCGTCAGGGGTTATCCACCCGTTCATTATTTATTTTAAGTGAAAAAATAATACTAAGTAGACGACATCGTATTAAAATTTCACATGTAATTAAGTATCAATTGTTTAGTGTAAGAGACTGTTGATTGTTCTTAAGATCATTCGTTTTGGGACCTACCTAAAGCTCATATGTGTGGGTCATTATTTCTGTTCGAGTTTTTCTGTTTTTATATGTTGTAATGCAGTAAATATCCATTGGAGAGAATTTGCTAGCTATTGTCTCACCTGAGTTGTTCTCTGTTTCTTAAAGTTGTCAATTATAACTAGTTGATAAACTCTTAAGATTTTCCTTCTTGTTGAGTTGCACTTTGCAGAAGTTATATTCTGTCCTTTTTGTAATTCAAATGCGTAGCAATTATAATCAATTAGTTTTGAAGCATCGTTTATTTCATTTAAACTAGTCCATGCTAGAATTGTTCATTCAAAATCTGTCCTATTAAGTAATAGAATTGACGTGATAATTACTTGAACTAGATATTTCTGGTCGTAAGGCTCGATGTAGAGTTAAAATAAAAATTAAAAAGAAGCCTACATCTAACCCTACATACTTGACAATTGTGCATTGGATTATTTTACTAGCTTTAATTTGTTGGATCATATTTGGGAGTAAAATTGCATTGTTGATTATTTGATAGTTACGGAGGATGGCGCCGGCATTGCATTGTTGATTATATTATATTAAATAAGAACAAGCAGGCCAAAGCAGATGGGATGTGGGTCACAAATTGTTGGCACTTTGCACAGAGTCCTATATATAAACGACACTTCATTCGGTACCTCAAAAATTCCGATCAACCTTAGCTGCGACAACCTTAACACTTCGGAGTATGGTCACACTTTCTCCAAACCTTATCTGAACGTCTTTGACCAAGCCCCCACGCACGAACATAACATATATGATTAATGTTTTTCTGCTTTTTAAAAACTAACCTGAAGCAATGACTCATTCTTCATTCTTGGAAGTGTTGGCTCAGCATATTATTGCCCTTAGCTTCGACGTTTAGCCACACGTGGGTGGGGGTTGCACCTGAAAACGCGGTTTGTACGCTTCAAAACAATAAAACCCATTGGAAAACCCGAGGACACACACAAAATGAAAGTTTAAAGCCTTTGTTTTTTGTGTATAAAAAAGGGCTTCTCTTGACACCTGAAATTATATATGTGAAGTAAGAAGAACTAATTAAGGAAGAGGGTAGAGCAAAAGATCATATCTTTCATACAAGTAATTAAGATGGTGTCGAAATCTGTGGCCAGCTCAATGCTTGTGCTGAGGATCCTTGCTTTTGCTGCCTCTGTAGCAGCTATAGCCTTGGTGGTCACTGACAATGTCACGTTTGATGATCCTGATCATACCAAGTGGAAGTTCCAAGATCTCATAGCACTCAGGTATGTTCCTTTGTATAAAGTATAAATTAAACCACCGTATCTGCTATGTATGATATTAAATTATGTAAAGAAGTGCAGGTATGTGCTAGCAGTGGCAGCAATATCAGCTGCGTACGGTATAGTGCAGCTTCCATTTGCGTTTTACTACGCTGTGCAACAGAAGAGAATGATACACAATGGATGCTTGCCAGATTTTGACTTCTTTGGAGACAAGGTTCTTCCCCTTCCATTCACTTTCATTCAAAATCAAATACTCATTTTAATTTCAAACTCATAAATTGCAGGTGATTAGTCTGCTGCTGGCGACAGGGATTGGTGTGGGCATTGGGGTGTGTTATCAGTCCAAGAAAGAGTCGGAGGAGTTATTTAAGAGCTCAGGCATTCCAAAGAGTAACCCCACAAGGTCCACTGTCAACAAATACTACGACGGGGGAATCATTGCTTCTTCAGTTCTCGCTTTCGCCTGCCTTTGCATGTCTCTCGTCTCTGTCATTTCCTCCATTAATCGAAGCCGATCCAAAGCCGTGTTCAGCTGATCCAGCCCTCAAAATTTCTCAACCTACCTCTCTTGGGAACTTCATTTGTAAACTGCATTATCATTTCATTTATATGTGGCCTCTTCCACGCCAATAAAATACACCATGCATCCCTGCTGTTGTCTCTCTTGATCTCATCAAAATGTTTATAAACATAGCACTTAGACTTGCCTCGCTCATTTCATTTCTAAAGGATCACTTATCTTCGAAATTATATTAAAAAATCCATCACTGTCAATCATAATAAAAGGTGAGATAATCCTCGAGATTTTACCTTCCTCCATCTCTTTGTTGAGAAAATAAGTAAGAGCTTCAGCCGCTAGAATGAAAAAATAAGGCCATAACGGGTTTCCTTGTCTTCTTGCTCTCATCCGAAAAAAAGGTGTTCCCAATCTTGCTATTAAGCTTGATACGGAAGGGGACAATAGTGATACATGCCATAATTAAGTTGACCCACTTTTCATCAAAACCTAAAGCAAGGAGCGTATCTTGAAGGAATGACCATTAGTCATGTCAAACTTGAGCCATGTAGTTCTTTCTCCTCTTTTTTTTTTTTTTTTAAATGAAACACTTTATGAGCAATGATGATATTGTCTTGGATGAGCTGACCACTAACAAAAACACTTTGGTTCGGTTGGATAATCTCTTGCAAAATATTTTGCCATAATTTTCGCAATAATTTTGTGTACAAAATTTGTACAACTAATGGGACAAAAATGATTAATTTCTTCAGGAGAGTCAATTTTTGGGATCAAAGAAATATGGGTCTCGGGAAATTGTAAAAATGGGGCCTGAAAATGTAATCCACAGTTGCGTGAGTTTTTTCAGACCTTAACATGTTGGGCTACTGTTAAAGCGCATCATCCAAGTCGATCCAAAACTTCAAAGTTCACACTCATCCTATTAAAGCTCCCAACTGGAGAACCAATCCATTATACCTTGTGTACCAAAGTGCACTAAGCCACAAAAAATAAATCCATTAGTTATTTAATCTTTAAAAGATAATCCTCTCAACTATTTAGCCTTTAAAAGATTAATACGGTACTAATTAGTCCCTTTTAAGTTATAAATGCTTTATCTGCTAACTAGTATTGTGACCCGTGCGATACACGGATAAATTACAACTCTAAAAATTTTTGTAACTTATAAAAATAATAATAATTACAATTTATTTATATAAAATTTATGAGTCATGACATATACTTTTTAAACATAAACATTTTGAATTGATTTATCAATTCTATAATTAAATCTATTTTACGTAATCAAACTTTGATTTGAATTGATTTATTTATTCAATAGAATAAATTTAAATGAATAAAATAGATAAATTTGTTAGTTTACAGATTATTTGTTATTTGTTATAAATTATTTATTGCACAGATTGATGTTTAATTGAATATTGATTTCATTTTTACTTTTGAATGCGTCTTTTTTTGTTTCAATAGGATCCAAAGAAGAAAAACACTGAAGATTACTGCTACTTTTGGATTGAATCTCAAAGTCTCATATTTCGTCTTTCAATAATTTGATTTTCATCTTTTTCTTCAATCAAAAGATTATGATTTAAAAATTCATATCTCAAACTTTGATTTCTATTAAATTAAGAATTATTTTAGAAAGAAATCAAAATAAAGTCAAACAAAGCAAATTTTATAATTCACATATCAATTCTACAATCAAGTTTATTTTACATACTAAAAAAATTATTTAATACACTACAATGGTCAAATAATAAAGGTTATTATTTTTTAATTTTAATTCAAACCATTTAAATCAATTCAATTCAAATAATTAATATTATGTGATGCCATTAATTTACCAACAACAACAACAACAACATAGCCTTATCCCACTAAGTGGGGTCGGCTACATGGATCGCACGACGCCATTGAGCTCTATCAATGACCAACTCTTTAGATATCTCATTTACTAAAAGATCCCGTTCAATAATTTCTCTAAGTGTCCTTTTTGGTCTTCCTCGACCTTTTTTCATAGGGCTCCAAACTATCTGCTCAACTCTCCTAACTGGCGCTTCCAACGGTCTCCTTTGCACATGCCCAAACCATCTTAAACGATTTTCAACCATTTTTTCCTCAATAGGTGCCACCCCAACTCTACCTCGTATATGATCATTACGGATCTTATCTCTTTGTGTATGACCACACATCCAACGCAACATCCTCATCTCCGCCACTCCAATTTTATGTTCTTGTTGTCCTTTCATTGCCCAACATTCACTCCCATATAAAATCGCTGGTCTTATAGCAGTACGATAAAACTTTCCTTTGAGTTTATCAGGTACTTTCCGATCACAAACAACCCCTGATGCCATTCTCCACTTCAACCACCCAGCTTGTATCCTATGTTCCACATCTCTAATAACTTCGCCATCATCTTGTATAATTGATCCCAAATACCTAAACGTTGACACTTGTGATACGACCTGATCACCAAGTTTAACCTCCAGCTCGTTCCTAGCTTGTCGCTTGTTAAACTTACAATGCATATATTCGGTCTTACTCCTGCTCAGACGAAAACCCTTCGATTCTAAAGTAGCTCTCCATAACTCAAGTTTAGAATTAATCTCTTCCCTTGTCTCTGCTATGAGAACAACGTCATCTGCAAAAAGCATGCACTTAGGAATATCTTCTTGGATGTGTTTCGTAAGAACATCTAAAACCAAGTCAAACAAATAAGGGCTTAAGGATGATCCCTGATGTAGGCCAATTTTAATAAGAAAGTATCTAGTCTCCCCTCCAGACGTTCTCACACTAGTCGTAGCCCCCTCGTACATATCTTTTATGGCTCTAATATACGCAACTCATACACCTTTCTGTTCCAAGGCTTTCCACAGCACCTCTCTTGGTACTCGATCATAGGCTTTTTCCAAGTCAATAAATGCTATATGAAGGTCTCTTTGTTTACTCCGATACCTTTCCATCAACCCCCTTAGAAGATATATAGCTTCCATTGTAGACCGTCCTGGCATGAATCCAAATTGATTTTCAGAAATACTCGTCTCGATTCTTAACCTACGTTCAATCACTCTTTCCCATAATTTTAGAGTGTGACTCATAAGCTTAATCCCACGATAGTTTGCGCAATTCTGAATGTCTCCTTTGTTTTTGTAAATAGGCACTAAAGTGCTTCTTCTCCATTCCTCAGGCATTTTCTTAGACCTTAAAATTTCATTAAAGAGCTTAGTTAGCCAGATAGTACCCTCCTCTCCCAAACACTTCCAAACTTCTATAGGAATACCATCGGGACTAACAGCTTTACCATTATCCATTTTTCTAAGAGCTTCCTTGACCTCATCAACCTTGATCCTGCGATAATATGCCAAATTTTGTTCTCTCTCCAAGGTTGTTAGATCTTCCATATCGCAAGTCGACTCCGTTCCGTCATTAAAGAGCTTATGAAAATAACCCTGCCATCTATTTTTAATATCTTTGTCTGTACCCAAAACTTTTCCTTCTTCATCCTTAATACATCTTACTTGATCCAAATCTCTAGATTTCCTTTCTCTAGCCTTCGCAATCTTGTAAATCTTTTGTTCCCCTTTTTTCGTTCCTAAATCCTTGTAAAACTCTTCAAACGCTTTAGATCGTGCTTCACTTACTGCTTTTTTTGTCTCCTTATTAGCCTTCCGATACCTTTCCCAATTTTTTGAGTTATTGCACAGATGGATAGCTTTAAAGCAGTCTTTTTTAAATTTGATCTTTTCTTGAACAGCCTCATTCCACCACCAAGATTCCTTATTTCTTTGTCTAAAACCTTTTGATTCTCCTAAAAATGCTTTAGCTACTTTTCTAACCTTCTTGGCCATCTCCTCCCACATGGTGTTAGCATCTTCTCGTAACTCCCAAGATCCTTCCTCCAACAATCTTCTCTTGAAAGTCAGTTGATTCTCCCCCTTTAGCTGCCACCACTTGATCCTAGGGTTCATCGCCTGACGATGCTTTTGTTTCCAACCCTTAATAACCACGTCAAGGACCAAAACCCTATGTTGAGTTGCCACGGGTTCTCCAGGAATAACTTTACAATTTAGACAGATTTTTCTATCTGGATTCCTTACCAGAAAGAAGTCAATCTGTGACCTTGAAGCTCCACTCTTGTATGTGATTAAATGTTCCTCTCGCTTCTTGAAGCAGGTATTGACAACCCTGAAATTATAAGCCATAGAGAAATCCAATATAGACTGTCCTTCCTCGTTAAGCTCCCTAAAACCAAAGCCACCATGGACCCTCTCATACTGTCCTGCTTCTTTCCCAACATGCCCATTAAGGTCCCCCCCGATGAAAATCTTCTCTTCTAAAGGTATGTTTCTAACCAATCCCTCCAAATCTTCCCAAAACTTTTCTTTAAGATATGCATCTGTCCCTACCTGTGGTGCATAGGCACTTATGATGTGGATAGTATCTCTTACGATAATCATCTTTAAGCATAGAATCCCATCCCCAATCCTTTTTACCTCCACCACACTCGGTGTCCATTCCTTGTCCACCATAATACCTACGCCATTCTTTGTCCTTACTTTTCCAGTGTACCAGAACTTGAATCCTGAACAGTCAAATTTCTTAGCCTTTTCTCCAACCCATTTAGTCTCTTGAAGGCATAAGATATTAATTTTCCTCCTCTTCATAGTGTCCACAACCTCCATGGATTTCCCTGTCATGGTTTCAACATTCCACGTAGCAATCCTGATTTTGTTCTCCTCGACTAGCTTCTTTACCCTCAACCTTCCAGGAACATGTTCTTGTGACACTACAATCGATCGACGATGCAGTGGCTCTAGCTCATTTGACACTGTACTCGAGCCATACAACGTGTTGCTTCCAGGCAACGACCTAGTATTAGTGGACCCTTGCTCATTTAACACTACATCCGGGTGCCGATGCAGCGGCTCTAGCTCACTTGTCACTGTACTCGAGCCATACAGTGCGTTGCTTCCGGGCAACGTCCTAGCATTAGCAAAATATTGTCGTTGATCCATGTTCATGAGAGATTCGACACAGTTTTACATTGGCTGTCGAAGGCCTAACACAACCCTCCTCCTTTCTCCGGGCTTGGGACCGGCTATAAAACATAGGCGGAGTTTGATGCCATTAATTTACCAAATTTATCAAATTTATTAATTTACCTAATTTATTTATTCATTCAAATCAAATAAAATAATGAAATTGACTAATTATCAATTTCACTAATTTCACTAATTAATAATTATGATAATATATTCTGATAAAAATATATTTTGCTATTCATTTTAACAATAACTTATATAATATATTAAATATTAATTAGTGAAATTGATAATAATTATGATAATATATTATGTTATTCAATTTCACTAATTTCACTAATAATAATTATGATAATATATTCTGATAAAAATATATTCTGCTCGTATATGTATATTTCAACAATTTATTATGTATATATTTCAATTCAAATCAAATAACAAAGGTAATTGTTTTTTGAATTTCAATTCAAATCAAATAATTCATTTAATGTGATGTCATTAATTATCCTACAATGGTCAAATAATAAAGGTAATTATTTTTTAATTTCAATTCAAATCATTTCAGTAAATTCAAATCAAATAATTAATATTATATGATGTCATTAATTTACCAAATTTATTAATTTGCCTAAAGAAAGAAATTATGACATGTGTATCAGTTTATAATTCAAGGTTTTCCACTACCTCACAATTTAGACAATGCAATTACAAAACATAATTTCAGGGATATTGTGTGTAACAGTATAGCAAGAGGTTCAAGTTTATATGAGATTAATTGTACACGAAGAATCAACTTTGAAAGTCAGATAGAAAAAAAAAAAAGATCTAATGAAAATGAAAATTTACAAACCTTGAAAAATTCAAAAGGACTGCCTCAACGATAGACATCACTCTTCTTACTATTGCTAACCAGAAAGCACATGCATTTTAGATATATGAAAAAATAGATTTAAATTTTGGAATAAGAATTACTACGATTTGAAAGAAAATAGAAGTGAGTCTATGAGAATATTGAAGCCCATGCAAATGTGGAAAAAAAATTATAGAGTAATGATACATGTTAAAAATATAAATTTTACAAAATATGTAACAGAAGTGATAATATACTTACAACACAAATCAAAAGAACTTACCAATGTGAGAATTATAGAAAAGTTAATGCCTTTGAGCTTCTTCTTATAGGAAAATATCCATCTCTTAGAAGAAACAAATTGTTACAATAATAGACATGAAGATTGAGTGGATAGTTTACCAGAGCTACGGAGGAACATGACGCCAGGGAAATAATGCTAGTTCATTGGACTATGATCTTCTTTTTTAATTCAGAAAAATGGTGGCAGAAAAATATTGCTAGTTCATTGTATCATGATCTTCTTCTTTGAGATATATATATATATATATATATATATATATATATATATATATATATATTATAGACCGAAAAAAAAAGAATTGAAGAAACATATCTAAAGGGGAAAAAAGGCTGGAGCCTTAAGAAGTCATATCACCAAGTGTCGATTGGGTTCTCGATCGACATGAGGAGGTGATCAAATGGCGAGAGATGAGCAGCTGGAGAGAGAGAATTGTCGAGTTGCACCAGTGAATTCAGAGGAAGAAAATAGACAGACATGATGGAGAACATGACTCTACAATTTATCGCTTCTAAAGATAGATATATAGCAATTAATTATTTGATTATTTGTATATAATAAATGCTAATTTACTAAATGATAACATATTATATTTCAATAAAAAAAGTTTACCTGATTTATCAATTGCATAGCAATTATATACCAATTATATATTAATTATAGCAATCATATAGTAATTTACCATAATTTTTTCAAATTCATTTAATGTGATATATACTAATTATATTGCAATTTACCCTAATTTTTTTAAATTCATTTAATGTGATGTGATTAATTTATCAAATTTATTTATTAATTTTATTCATTTAAATTTATTCTATTATACATAATTTAATTACTTATTTGTAATTAATGCCTTAGAGTGGAATTGTTTTGGTCTATTATATAAATATAAATTGAAAATTTTCTTTGTCTAATTTATGAGAAAATCAGCATAATTAAATATGAAGTTTTAAACTTTTTAATTAGATATAATCATGCAAAAATTAGGGAAAGATATAAATGTATATATACGCATGCATATATTTGATTGAGTAAAAGAGAAAATATTTCGACAATTAGAATATATATTTGAATTTTCATGAAAATTACTAATTTATAATGGTATATATTAAGTATATCTGTTACAAAAATGTTAAAAAATAATTGAAAATAAAAAGGAAACATTTGAATTCAAATTTGAGTTAAATTATACTTTAATGTGATGTAATTAATTTACCTAATTTATTTATTAATTTTTTTAATTAAATTTATTCTATTATACATAATTTAATAACCTATTTGTAATTAATGTTATAGAGTAAAATTGTTTTAGTCTATTATATAGATTCTTCTGCAGTTGAGAATGTTATTTTTCAGGGATGAAATTGTTGATGTAACTAAAAAAATATTACCAATTTTTCGAACTTCACCACTCCTTGGTGCCAAGATAATAATTACTCTCGCCAAGGTTTTTCCTTACAGAGAAATCAAAATTGAAAACTGCAACTCGAACTTTTGTTTCTGGGTTATTGGAGATAGACTCTTTTGTCTATGGTGGATGTGATGTCGCTATTTAGGATTGCCAGGTGCCGGGCAACTATTTGATGCTTTTTGAAACATTATTTAACCATCCCCAATGATTTTTACAGCGTGTTTTGTAAGTAGTTTTTCTATCAAGGCATAATGGAATTTCGTCTCCTTTCTAAGTTTGGTACCAATGAAAAACCAATTTTTCCATTTTGGGGTGAATCACAAAGTAAAATGACTTTACCGGTTACATTATAAACAATTTAAACAAAAAAAAAATTGAGATTTCCCCCCCCCCCTCTCTCTCTCTCTTAATGTGACCTTTGTGATTCACCCCTTTTTCTGTAGAAAAATGGGGCGTGCTCCCAACTTTACCTTACATAGTCACATGGTCATCTCCAGGACTTTGAGGTTGCTTCCAACCCTAATAATTCAAAGTAATTGTTGTCGTTTTCATTCTTCTCTCTACGTGGCTCCTCCTCCTTTTCTCGTTTTGTCTTTTATCAGAGTTTGATTACGAATAATTTGTTACGTCACAGAATGTGTGGACACCAGTGCCCTCTCTATATTATCGCTTTCCCTTTTTTATTCTCAATGAAGAGAACCTTAGGGACCAAGACAACACTGCATCCCCTGCCACCATTATAACAGTCACATTATATGGTGCCTACAACTTCCAGTCACATTATAAGGCAAATCTACAGAGAAACTAGAAGAAAACATGGAAGGGAAGAGAATCGCAGAGGTGATACTAAACTCAGGCCACAAAATGCCAGTTCTAGGCTTGGGAACTTCAGTAGACCCTCTTCCACCAAATGACACCCTTGTGCCCATCTTCATTGACGCCATTGAAGTGGGTTATCGTCATTTCGACACAGCTTCTGTTTATAGGACAGAGGAAGCCATAGGCCAAGCTGTGGCCAAAGCTTTGGAGCAAGGTCTTATAAAAAGCCGTGATGAAATTTTCATCACTTCAAAGCCATGGCTTACAGATGCGCATCCAGATCTTATTCTCCCAGCTCTCAAGACCACACTAAAGTAATTAGTATCAATCTTTTTTTCTTTTCCCAGCTTGCTTAGATTATCCTAAATAACAGAGGGTTTGTGCTCTTGTTCTTTGTTTTTTCACTAATTGTTGGGAATTGATCAGAAAACTGGGGATGGAGTATGTGGATCTTTACCTGATTCACTGGCCAGTGAGGCTCAGACATGATCTGGAAAACCCTGTCAAATTCTCAAAGGAAGATTTACTTCCCTTTGATATAGAAGGGACATGGAAAGCTATGGAAGAGTGTTGCAAATTGGGTTTAGCAAAGTCCATTGGAGTCTGCAATTACGGAACCAAGAAACTCACTCAACTATTAGAAATTGCTACCATCCCCCCTGCAATCCTTCAGGTATCCATAATTATGTACTATTGTCTAATGATCTACTTTTATATAGCCACTGAAATCATAGTGATAAGATGATTGTAAATTTGGTTTTAGGTAGAGATGAATCCATCATGGCAGCAAGGGAAACTAAGAGAATTCTGCAAGCAGAAAGGAATCCATGTCAGTGCCTGGTCACCACTTGGAGCTTATAAAATATTTTGGGGTTCAGGTGCAGTCATGGAGAATCCAGTTCTCCAAGACATCGCTACGGCAAAAAATAAGACCACAGCCCAGGTAACTGAAAATTATGAGCAAGATGAAGACCGTATTGCTCAGGGAGAACATATTCATAAACTGCCACTTCTCTTAAATTGCATACGCTAGAAAAATAAAAACGAACTAGCAGTTATCAGAAACAGAAGTAAATGCTTTCTCTCAGTTATTTTATCAAACACTCAAAATGCATTAAGAGAAGTGAATAGAAGCATTTTGATTGACGGTAGCACCTAAGTGGAAGTTGTAGAGTAGAAAACTCACAAGGGACTAGTCTCTTTCCAAAGAAAAAAAAAAATATATATATATATATATGTATATATAGTTTCATATACACATATGGTCATCGATCATCATAAGATCTCTCTGACAAAGTAATAATAAAGCAAGTAATAGACAAACAGAGATGTTAATATTTCAGGTTGCACTTAGATGGGTATACCAACAAGGATCAAGTGCGATGGTGAAAAGCATCAACAAGGAGAGGATGAAACAGAACCTTGAAATATTTGATTTTGAGCTGAGCGAAGAAGAAATTGAGAGAATGAAGCAGATTCCACAGCGCAGGCAATACACAGGAGAAACGTGGTTATCTGAGAGTGGGTCTTGCAAGACCTTGGACGAGCTTTGGGATGGTGACACTTAAACAGTCTTTTTTATTCTATTTTGTTGCCTAATAAAACTCCGAATAAACTTCAACTTGCAATTTCACATAATTTATTCAGTCTTCAGTTATGTATCAGTATGCTCAGTTGGGTTAGCTCTATCTTCCTAGATTGATAAATAAAAGGATGAGTGCGTCCAAAGCTAACAACATAATGAAGCGCGTGCTCAGCATTATTTTTATTGTCTTCAGTGTGACTCTCATTTTTTATACATCCTCTTTCGGGGTTTAAAGGGGTTTTTATTTTTTAAAGATCAGAACTGATTTTTATTATTAGAGTTTATCAGAACTGATTTTTATTAAATTTTATTATTAGAGTTTATCAGAACTGATTTTTACTAAATTTTATTATTAGTGTTTATCAGTATAGTTGTTACATATAAAAATTATTCTTGTATAAGAACCGTTTCTTAATAAAAAATTAAAAAATAAATATTAAATACATCTGCATTAATTAAACTAGTAGAGAGTTGTTTGTAAAATTTATTTGTGAGTTTTTAGAAGTTACAATATTTAGTGGATAATTGCTTAAAGCCAAAAGTAATGATATGGTATAGTGAGTATTCATAATAAGCAATTAATTAGAATTGCATCGTTAGAATTCATAATTTTCATCTCCTTCCTCAATCTCAAAAGAATAGAATTTTAGAAATATCCAAAGAATTTAACTATTTTATAAATGGTTAAAATATAATTTAAATCTCCATAATTTCACCCAACAAAAAATTTGGCCCTACACTTAAAAAATGGAAAATTTAATTCCTTAGTAATATGTGACACTTGACACTAGGAGAATTTAACTATTTTAATTCCAGTAGGTTTCAAAATCTCAAAAAATGGTCATTAGTAATCTGTGACACTTAACACTAACTGAAATGCCTGTATCAATGTTAAGTACATCAGCACCACATGACAAAATTAAACGGCAATATCTATTTTTCTCTCTTATATTTTCTTTTTTCTCTTCCTGTGCTCTTGTGCTTGAACCCTATACTGATATCTTTGTTCTCCTTATCTATCTCTTTTCGCGTGGGTGATCGTGTTTTCTTCTCTGATAGTCTCTTGTTCATAAGAGCAAACGTTATATCTTCCGAAAAATATTTTAAAAGCAAATGTAATTTTGAAGATTATCGAGACATACTAGTTTTCTCAGAGAATGGGGTGCTCGTCATCGATCATTCACTGGCCATGCTATGACGCTACACTAAACTCACTTTCAAACAACTCAAGACCTCAAAAATAGGAATCACTGAATCTGCAATAGACGTTTCACTGTTTAAAGGATTGTGAATCTGCAATAAACTGACTTTTCACTTTCCAAATACTTTTTTTCTCTTTCTACTTAAAGGATTGTGAATCCTACATTCACAGCTTCTCTGAAACTAATTTCATTGATTTCTGTTATTGTTCTTTTCTTTTTCTTTGTCTCTTTCCGAAAATAGATGTTTCTCTTGCCAATGGGAACAAGCGCCTTTCAGTCTCATCTTAAATTTATCTGTCATCTAAATATGTACCTAATTTTTTTTTTTCATTAGTTTGATTCACTTAGTTCAATATTGGTGATGTCTACTACTTTTTGGCGCTCTGTATTTGCCTTTGATGATGTGTAAATAACTGTCATCTCAACATTTAATTTTGTCATATGTGGTATTAATATGATATTTAATATTAATGTAAATATCTCAATCAATATCATGTGTTAAAATAAAATTAACAATTGATTAACACCAAGATAACTTTTTAAAATTTTAAAAATTACAAAAACTAAATCTTTTAATCTTAAAATATTTAGACCAAATCATTTGTTGGATGAAATTATAGAACTGAACTATATTTTAACCTTTATAAATTCTTGGCTTGATGTGATTGCGTGAGAGGAGTGCTAAAAGAAACGGTAGACGGCAGTTGCCTACTTCGTCATGTTGGTCAGAGTTGGCACGGTAGTGAGGGCTGAGAGTGTTGAATTCTAGTTTTGCGGCAGTACGAAAAGAATAAAAAAAACCAAACAAATGCGCGGACGCAACAAAGCCACATACAACGCTCTTGTTTTCACCAACCATAGAAACCTGTGTCAGAAGTGATACTCAATTCAGGGGAGAAGTTGCCGGTGATAGGGTTGGGAACGGGGACGGCTCCTCTTCCCCCAACGGAGGCCCTCGCCGCCATCCTCCTTGACGCCATTCGCGTTGGGTATAGGCATTTCGACACCGCTGCTATCTACGGCACCGAAGAAGCAGTCGGCCAAGCCGTCGCAACGGCGGTGGATCAAGGCCTCGTCGACGGTCGTCACCAAATCTTGGTTACTTCAAAGCTTTGGAACACAGATGCTCATCCCGACCTTGTTTTCCCAGCTCTCAAGACCACCCTCCGGT
Source organism: Biancaea sappan (assembly GCA_037074585.1). NCBI lineage: Eukaryota > Viridiplantae > Streptophyta > Magnoliopsida > Fabales > Fabaceae > Biancaea > Biancaea sappan. Next base: position 681,349 of record CM073492.1, on the reverse strand, counting down.
GGCTCTGTTTCCCTTCCACAATTGTAAATGGATTATAATTACTGGGAAACCCAAAATTTTTTTTTAACAAAAAAGATTATAATTAAAGGAAGTGTTTGCACAACTTTTTTTTTTTTCGTAATCTAATCATGCTAGGTTTATAATCTGTCCCTATGACTATGTGGTTCGATTAGAAATCAAATCTATCATAATTTGTTTTTTCGTGATTTTGTTTAGTTACTACTTAATTATTTATAGTATTTTTCTAATTTCAATAAAAATTATGTGAATGCAAAACTAATGATCCATTTCATTATTAAAAGTAATGTTTTAGTTATGCTTTGATCAATTTCATTATCTATTGACGCCATTAATTATAATGATTACAATCACATATATGGGAATTGAAATTGTTTAATACTTAAATATTTAAATCATCATTATAGAAATCATAAGCACGACAAGTACGTAAACTGTAAGGCATGTTTTGTCCGTCCTCTAATTGACTGGAATTGTGTGCAGGAAGCTGGGATTGGAGCATATGGATCTGTATCTGAGTCACTGGCCAGTAAGGTTGAGACAAGGCGTTGAAGGCTTCAATTTCAGTGGGGAGGATGTGATCCCCTTTGACATAAAAGGAACATGGGAAGCCATGGAACAGTGTCATAGACTGGGCTTGGTCAAGTCTATTGGCGTTAGCAACTTTGGATCCATGTGAGTGCATGGTCACCACTAGGATCATACAAAGTGCTTTGGGGTTCGGCTGCCGTCATGGAGAATCCAATCCTTCGGAACATTGCTGAGGCTAGAAATAAGTGTAGCTCAGGTGAAGCTCCTCTTATTTCTAACTATATTTTCAGGAATAGAATCTGAGGATTGGCGATCACAAGATCTTGTGTGCAGGTAGCACTGAGATGGATATACGAACAAGGGGCAAGTGCCATAGTGAAAAGCTTCAACAAAGAGAGGATGAGACAAAACCTTCAAATATTTGATTGGGAGCTAAGCAGGGAGGAATCAGAGAAAATCAGCCTCATTCCACAACGCAGGATGTACAGGGCAGGAAGTTACGTGTCTGAAAATGGGCCTTACAAGTCCCTGGAAGAACTCTGGGACGGTGACATCTGAACACAACCCTATTCAAACTCGGCATTAAAATTTGTATTCTTCTATTTTCTTACAGACCTCCCCCAAATCCATTCATATTATTATATATTTCCCTTTGTTTCGTTCACTTAAATATAAATAGTTTTTTTCTTCTTGAATTCTCGGATAAAATAGTTTTTTTCTTCTTGAATTCTCGGATACTGTTGTCAGCTCCCGTGTTTCTTCAGTTTTTTTTTTTTTTCCCCTTAACCAAATCCATTTGTTCTGTCAAATTTAGAAAGGTAAACTGCTAAGAAAGAGAAGACAATATCCGATACTGGTGAAATTAAAATACTCTATAATACAATAAATAAAATTTATGAAGGGATTAGCATAGTATAAATAAATAATATCACCTGAATTTAATTCTCCATACAACTTCTTATTAGCTAGAATAAATACCAAAAGAACTTCATCCGAGCTAAACCCATAGACGAGCATTGCCATATTAGCAAAACCTGAGGGCAGACATCACCACTAACCCAGATATAGTAGTGACAAATGCAATTAGCAGCTTCACAGGATTTGTATGATTAAAATTTTACATCTATCATGTATTTTGGACTTTAATTTTGACATTTTTTTATTGCATGGAGCTCCAACCTTGACCTCTTAACCCACAACACCTTATTCCCTACCACTTGAGTTACAAGGTTAGTGGTACATTTTCTTTTTTTAAATATCGAGACATCTTGTAGAGTGCTTGTTCGTAAAGAGAATCCTATGATGAAGCAAGTTCATTTTGAATAATTAAAAAAAAAAAAAAAAGTATTGCAGAGTTTAGTTAAAGAGATGATAGTACAAAAGTTCTCCCGAAAAGGACCCATTTTGTGATCTAACATGCGGCTCTGGAAGCTTAGATACCAACTTAACCCAGCTTTCCCCTTATAGTACACAGAAGAACTATAAAATCACTGTAATTCTCTACACAGTGCCTATGAAATGAAGACAATAATAGCTCTAGACGACTCTTGTGTGGAGAAAATGCCCGCTTACTCACACTTGATAGATCGATATATGTGTCGGACAAAGAGCAAAGCTGCACGGAATCCGACAGTACCAAGCATCAAGAAGAAACCATAGCATATACAGGCCATGTATCCAAAGAAAAACGAGGTCTGCATGAATCCCGACATGTCAGAGCGAGCATAGTAGTAATACAAACAGTAGGCATAGATGAATAGGCCAGTTGATCCACCGCACAGGAATGATCTGTAAGAAAGCAAAGTGCATAGGTCAAGTCCAGTGAGCATATAGTAAGTTTCTCTTCAAAATCAGAATTCTTGGTACTCTATTCATTTTGAATAAGAATTTTCAAATTTAAACTAAATGCATTTAATAGATAAGGGCAGTTGATCTCACCATTAGTAGACCATTATTTGAAAAACAACAAATGCAAACCTAAGAATTAGTCGACAAATTTTAAAGCAAATTATTAAAAACTTCTGAGACCAAGAATTATTGCATTCAGAATAATTGTCAGAAATTCATTTTTCATTTTATAAAATGGTCATATAAAAATTCTAACTTAAAAAAAATAGAAGACCCCCCCAATTATACATATTTATCCCTCGTTCCAATAGTAACTGCTAGGCATCCAACAGCTAGATCATCTAAGAGGCAGCTAATTGATAACATAAGCCCAATCTATGTATGCCACGACCTACTCATTAAGCGGTAAATCAAGACCTAGAAGACAATCAGTTCAGTTAATGACAAAATGAAGCAGCCTGGAGAAAGATCAACGATTGCATAGCAAACCAATTTATAGACCCATACCCGGAAGTAAATCAAGTAACAAAGCATCAATAGCCAACGAGCTTTTCAACACAAACACACATAAATATATAACAAATAAATAACTTTCATACAATTAGCATTAATTCAGATAGCATTCATAACTGCAAACCAATAAAAAAAGTATAGTGAAAAATCTAAAATTCATACCTCCACCACCACTCATGGTCCTCAGCAGCGAGCTGGAAATATGTCAATGCGACAGTAATGAAAGCAGTAACAATCAACAGAATGATGAAGACAATGAATAGGATGCTATAGATGGTGTAAATCCTGTGACCCCAAACACTCGCAAAGATATAGTAAAGTTCAATGTATATTGCACTGAAAGGCAAAAATCCTGCCATTGCCATTTGAGGGATTGTCCCACGATACCATGGCAAAGGTGGAATTTCTCTGGGGTATTTTGTTGTGCGGCAGGGAGCTTGAAATTCTGATTTGCTATTCTTCCCAGCAATCCCGCCCAGCACAAGTAAAGGCGATGTTACAAGGGTCCATATAAGAACTATCACCACAATTGTGCCAAATGGAAGGGCAGCAGTGGCATTGTAAGCAATTGCTACAGTATTCAGAAAGCAAAATGTGAGAAACAGAGGTCCACAGAAAAGGCACCCGGTCAATAGTAGATTTCTAACCTGTCATAAAAAAAGGACAAGCATATAATGATTAATAACTAAGATCAAAAACGAATTTAATTAGTACAGGATCAGATTCCCCAAAAAAAAAAAAAACCTTAAGCACATACCCAATTTGTTCCTTCTAGCTGACAATAGAAGGAGGTTGCAGTGTAGCCAGCAATCCCTGAAGTGAGTGCATATATGACAACAAGTGCGGTAAATAGAGCCCCTCGATTGTATGGATAAAATACACCAACAAGTGCCAGAATGAATATGAATACCGTGCTGCATAGCATGCACAAATACAATTTATTGTGACAGAATTAGAAAGCAAGTATTACAGGAGAACTTTCCAGAAATGTACTTTTGGGGTTGAGACATTGTAAGGGGCAAGAAAAAACTTACAGTGTAAACAGTTGGGTACCAGAACCAAGTGCAGCGGCAAATAGAGACTTGTACCTAGGAAACCTAAATACATCTCCATGGATGTATTTCCAACCAGTCTCCTCCTGATCCTCAGCAGTTTCCTCATCGTGGGCATATCTTATTGAAAATAAAAAATGAAACATCCATTGATCAGCAAAGGGGAAAAAGATTTCCTTTGAAACAAAAAGAAAAGGAAAAGGAAGAATAGTTTCTTACTTGACAAAATCGTTCTTAAGGACTCGCATAAGAATGGTTGCAAGAAATCCAGTTAATAGAAGTACAGTCACACATGAATTTATGATTGAGAACCAATGGATCTCCAAATGATGAGGCAGTGAAGAAGACTGAGAGTACTTATCCATCCGCTTCTCAAAAGGAGTGTTAGTCTCCTTCCACTTTACAGTATACAGAAATTCCACATCAACGTCTTTATCCTCAGTAACATCCACGAGAGCATTTGGATCCGTTCGTACATTAATTTCAATGACACGGTCCTTGTTATAAAAGATATCAAAGTGAATATGCTTGTACAGGTAGTACTTATAATCACTTGGGTCTTTTCCATCCTTATCAATTTTTCCTATGAAACCCCAAATAGGTAAGTCATCATAATACATCTGAAAGTAGTAGTCCTTGCGTACAGCAGACCGAAACTGGGCCACTTCATCCTTCTTGAGTGTCTTCTGGCAAACTACTTCAGAATCTTTGTCCCGTTGGAATTCAAGTTTAAAAGGGGCACTAACTAAACGATCACCATTTAACACTTCTCCAAGAGCTTCCTTTTTCTCCTTAACGTGATCTACAATTAGGATTAGACAAATAAAACAACTGTACACTCAAAAGACGTAAAGTCAAGGGAAAAGGATGATTACTGAATGATTAAAACCAACCTGGCAGACAGAATGGGAGATCAAAATAACGATATGTTTCACTGAAAAAGAAAAAAGAGCACGATTATTACATATCAATATCTGATTCATAAAGCTCAGCAAATTCAAATACTAATTTAACTGTTCAAAATGAGTACACCTCCAGCTAGCAGGAGACGCATACACAGACTAACTAGTGACAAACATTATAGTAAAATCCATCAATCATTAAGCGCTTATAAGTGACTCATAATCCATCTCCATCCTAGTTACTAAAATACAGTTCATTACTTTGAGTAGTGGCAATAGATCCAGCGTTTATACATGTTTAGCAACTAGATCCCACATCTACATGTCTATGTCCCATTCCAACCTCAGGCATTGCAGAAAGATTCGAAAAAGAAAATTCATAGGACATATCAGTACCTAACACTCGAGCATACGATAATAGCATTTCCTAACAAAGCAAAATAGAAGCATAAATCTATCTGGGATCAAGTAAAGCGGAATAGCTTGCATTGTATACGCGCGCCAATACTTATCACTCTGAAACCTGAGTTTGAAACTTGGGTAATTCACATTTCCCGGCAATTTTTTTGGGAAGAAAGGGTATCAGGTTAGTGAATTTCTCATTCAAACAAGTACGCTCAGAATGAACTTAGATCCAGCTCACAATAAAATTACTAGTCATCCCAGCTACAATCCCGCAAAAGATTCATGATAAAGAGCCACAGAAATTAAATCCGAAACTTTCAGAAGGAGGTGGGCCATGACGCAAACGTTTACCTGGGATTATGAAAAGGGCCAACCTTGTTAGCATAGAGGGGTACTGGATCTCCTTCCTTGTAACGATGATCTGATGCATCCGATCTCACCTGCGTCACAGCACAAAGAGCAAAAACCAAAGCGATGAACAACAACACCACCGCCTTCCCCATTGCTCCCCTTTCCCTTCAAATCAAGCAAACTCAAGTAAACCTAAGACCCAGCAACCCCAGAAGGGTTAAAGAAACAGAGGAGAGGGGGAGAGAAAGTGTGAGAGAGCTATGAGAAATACCACGAAATCGAAAAGGGACTTATAAATGAAGGAAGCGTTGGGAGGAGGAGGGGGAGGAGGAGGAGGAAGAGGTGTGATTTGGAATTTGGTGGTCTACGTCTAACAGTGACAAAGACTCGACGCCTCACTGAAATGTTTGATGTTTCACCTTACAATATACAAAGGCGAAGCGGTTCCTCTATGGCTCAGCCACCGACGCACCGGTGCGAACCTTGGGCTGTCATTGGCTTGTTGCTTTGCTTCGGTTCATACCTTATATTTTGTAGTTTATACTCCATTTTTATCTTTTTCTGGTAATTTCCTCATATCTTTTTCTTTTTAAAGTTTTACAGGGCTCTTTTGTGGTCATTGTCGATGTGTAAGCACGTCATTGGTTTGGAGTTGTGAGAGTGTAAATGGGGTAGAACTGTAGTCAACTCCTGGGGATGATCATAGCTTGTCTTTCTAATCCCATTCCAGATCTGATTTTTGATTGACAAGTGTAACATTGGATCAATATTTGGCAAAGAGACGCAAAAGAGGTGTAATGAAAAAAGCCGAAAATGCAGATAATTAAGTCTTTGTTTGAATAAATATTTTATTTAAATATTTATATGAGTTATTTTTATAATTGAAAATTTTGTAAGGGTTAGAGATAGATAAAGAATTCGTCAATCTATTCAACAATTTCAACCCGACCCAACATACACAATTAAATTGGATTAGGTTCGTGAGTTGGCGATTAAAAATTTTTCAACCTAACTTATATGTAAATTTCTTTTTTTTTTTTAGTTTTCCTTTCTCCATGCCCTTAGGTTAGGTCAATTCACTTCTTCAGTGTTCTACACACTTTTTCAATGTCTAATCCATTTTTCTCTTCTCTCATTAGTCTCACTCCACCTCCCTTGTTCGGCGGTTCCTCTAAGCTCTAGTCGTGTCCTTAAGCTTGCCTAGAGAGAGAAGGCTAAGTAGTAACGAGAACGACGCTTGAGAATAAGGCCAAGCTCACTTTATAGCCAGCTTCAGATGTAATGATCTCCATCGAAAAAACGTGGGTTCTAGCTGGTATCGAGCTCATCATGGGTTTGGTATATCTTACCGTCGTCGTTGTCATCAACATTTGGCACAGATAGCTCATCGGACCAACAAAAATGATGATCTATAGTAGTACAATGTCGTCCATGATAGTAAGAATAGTGATATGTTTTTGTTGGCAGAGGGCGCAAGTGATGAGAGCGATGTTGTCTGTGGTGGCGGAAAGGTATGAACCAAAATTCTTTTGAGATGTATACTGCACATCCAATATTGGAATTTTGAAATCAACCACAGAGGAACCATGAGAAAATCCAATATAATTGTTGTTGAATTGTTAAATCCCAAAATGTCCTCATACTTCAGATAAATTGTTGTTTGTTGATTACTTGATTCTTATTGTTCTTAGTAGGAAACAATTTCATTTTATTAAACTTATTTTTCTATGATGCTGCCAGGTTAAAAAAAAAACTGACCCAACCCAACTTGTTTACTGGCGGGTTGTGTTAATTCGGGTTTAACTTCAAAGAAAATTGATAATGACACAACCTAATCTGATTCGTGCCCACTTTTAATTGGAAAAACTTCACATAAGCTGTTTTTAGTTTATTTTTATAAGTTATCATGAAAAACTTATCAAAATAAGTTGAAAAATAGCTTATGATCATGTAATAAGTTATTTCTATAAGCTCATTTAGATATGTACATAAATATTTATGTCATAAAATAAGTCAAATAAAATCAAAATAAACTCTTCCAAACACGACATAAGTTAGATGATTGATGAGTTATTTATTTTGATTAATTTATGGTACTTCTTTAAGGCTTTTTCCTCTCATTGTTCCCATTTTTGTTATCCTTTTGCTTGCTTTGTCCTTTGTTTTTGGCTTAGCTCTTTGTACATAGTAGTTGCTTTGTTTTAATCTCTTTTTCCTTGCCTTTTAATGCTTTATGTTGTGTAACCTTGTAGGTGTTCTTCTATGGTCTACTACAAGCTGGTATGCTGATATGATTCAGAGGTAAAGTGCTAAAATGATCAAGTTTGGTGGCTGGCGCCTCAGGCCCCAGAAGCTTAACTCTTGGCCTGAACTTTTATGGCTGGCGCCCAGGCAGCAACACCTCAACTTTCTATCCAAAGCTCCAGAACGTGGCGCCTAGGCACCATCCTGCTTTTTCCCTTTGTTTTATGCTTGGCGCCCCGGCTCAGACCTGCGAGTCTTCTGCTATATATAGCTCTTTTGCAGAAGTTTTTGGCATCTTTTGGTTGGAGGTGAAGAAAGCTCTGATAGGGCAATGATGGAGGAGATGGGAGACCTCTTCTCTACTGAGTTTGAAGCTTTTCTTCCTTTTTCTCCTTCCTCTTGATCTTGTTTTGTTGTGTATTTGTTATGTATTTCTTCCTCTTGTTATAAATTCTAGGATTTAGGGAATTGATGTATATTGACTTCCTTTAAAACTTTGTCGTTGAATGTTTAAATATAATTGCTTTTCTGATTATTGGAGTAGTTGTTATTGGTTTATTTCCTTTTACGTGATTTGCAATCATCTAACTTAGATGTATTTGAGGTTTGTATTAATGCTAGACATAGCTTGATATAAACATGTCCTTGTAACTTATACCGTGAATCAGGTTAGTCTAGACATAGATAATATTGTTTGCGTGGTCTTATGAGTTCTTAAACTTAAATTTCAAACCAAATAATTGGACTAAGACATTAGCTAATTATTTTGGCTATGAAGATTTGCTTACCAAGACATTGGGTTCAAATATTTTCGTGAACTCTACTAACATTAAAAAGAATTTGCAAATGTATCTAAGCACTCTTTAACGATTCAAAGATTAGTTTGTCTATGAATTAATCGGATTAGGAGTTAAGAAAGTCAATCCTCTATACCCATTGTGTTATGGTGTATTTCTTTGTTTAGTGTTTAGTTAATTTCTTGTCGTTAGTTTAGTTTACTTTTAGTTAATTTTATAATTTTTCATCCGTCCAAATATAATTTGATCTAGTGAAATTGGTAATTGTTGAAAGTCAATCCCTGAGGACGATAACTCTTTTTCATCACTTTACTACTTGTGCGACCCGATGCACTTGTCGGGAAATATCGCATCAAGTTTTTGGTGCCGTTACCGGGAATTGACGATGTTAATAATATTAAGAGTAGCTAGTAGGGTTGTAGTTTAGACTTTGTTTTTTCTGTACATACTTATACTGTAAGTTTTGCTCTTATACTCGTACATGCTTTTGTTTTTGTTTACATTTTCTTTCTTTCATTTCATTGGTTTATACAAGGTATCATCGACTCAAGCTCATTAGTATTGTACCCGGAAATTGGAAGGTCGGTTCGCAGAAGCCAAATACAAGCTTGACACGTTATATGAGCCCTACAAGCTCAACCTGCAACTAAGGCAGAAAACAATCAAAGCCCACTTGCTCCTCTACCTGTGAAAACTCTCATGGATTGCAAAATCCCTTCTGTGGAGGGATGTGGTGTCGACATAGTTGAACAAACCGGGTAGAGTTGAGCTAACGACTATAAACTTAGCGCTCTTGGGAGGCAACCCAAGTTTCTCGCCCTTTTATTTTTTTAATTTCGCTTTTAGTTTTATTTGCAGTTTTAATTATTGGTCTATTTAGTTCTTTGTATTTATTTTCTGCATTTTAATTCTGATTGCCTTTGTTGATGGTTTATTCTTGTGCATAGCTTTCCTTTTTGGACCCCGCCCCCTATTGGTTTGCTATTGAGGATAATGTGTTGTTTAGGTTTGGGAGAGAGGATTTACTGTTATTATTGCTCTTGGATGCTTAGCTACCATCTTCAATGAATTTATGGTTTGTATTAATGCTTGTTTTAGCCTTAATATAGACATGTCTCGGTAATCTCTTATGTAATTCAGGTTAAGAATACTATTTTTAGGTTGTTACCTCTAAGCTTTCTTTATTTTCATAAGGAATGTCTCTGTTTTTGTTGACCATCACATGTTTGGGGATTATTCTTCATAAATTGAAATGTGCTTTACAGATTTTATGTTATTCCATTTTCAATTAAATCTTTACATGGTCATCTTGTTTAAAATTTACCTTAAATTTGATTTTTCAGAATTTTTAGATTTATTTGAGAAATTTCAAGCTTTTTAATTAAAGGTTGTCGACCCTCTCAACCTTCTTAAAGCACTATTTTAAAATCTTGAAAATTTATATCTCTTTTTATGACTCTTTTTTGCTCAATAAGGGATTTCATTCTCTCAAAAACAAAGAGAAAAACAAAAAAAAAAGCAAAACAATTTTAATTGAATAAAATAGAAGTATGATTTAAATTGAGGAAGTGTAGTATGGATTAGGCGCACAACACTTGTTCTAACCAATGAATTACATTTTCTTAGCAAATAAAGGTGATGGTCAAGGTGTTGTTGTGTGGTTTATGCGCACAGGCAACTCTTTGTTCCTTAACATCGTTATCTTTTCTTATTGCGTAAGTTGAGGGGAAGATGTGTGGATTAGGCGCACTGTCTTCACTTCGATCACTTTTCTTAAAAGTTTCCTTGTTTGAGAAGTTTTCCTTGAGAGCCGAGTTCATTATGAACAAAGATATTTTCTTTTAAGTTTGCGGAGAGTAATTTGAGAAAGTGAGGGTGTTTGCAATTTTTCTTTAAAAATTATTGGAAAAGTATCATGTTCAATCTTTGGATTCTCAATTACCCAATGCCAAGTTTGGTTTTATAAAGATGACTGTGTGAAATTGATTTGATTTGGTTTAATGTTTCATATTGTTAAGCACTTCTGCTCTATCTTGAAAAATTTGTAGGCTTAGTTTAGCATAGTTTTTAGATTAGTATTTTGCTTGAGGACAAGCTGAAGTTTTGGTTTGGGGGAGTTGATGAGTCATTTATTTTGGTTAATTTAAGCTGCTTCTTTAGGGTTTTTTCCTCTCCTTGTTCCCATTTTTGTTATCCTTTTACTTGTTTTGTCATTTGTTTTTGGCTTAGCTCTTTGTACATAGTAGTTGCTTTGTTTTATCTTTTTTTAATATATTTTTCCTTGCCTTTTAATGCTTTCTGTTGTGTAGTCTTGTAGGTGTTCTTTTCTAGTCTGCTGCAAGCTGGTATGCTGGAGCCCAGGCACCACACATGGCGCCTCAGACGCTAGAAGCTTAACTCTCGGCCTGAACTTTTATGGCTAGCGCCCAGGCGCAAGCACCTCAACTTTTTGTCCGAAGCTCTAGAACATGGCGCCTAGGTGCCATCTTGCTTTTTCCCTTTGTTTTCTGTTTGGCGCCCAGGCGCCCCGACTCAGACCTGCGAGTTTTCTGCTATATATAGTTCTTTTGCAGAAGTTTTTGGCATCTTTTGGTTGGAGGTGAAGGAAGTTCTGCTAGGGCAAGGATGGAGGAGACGAGAGACCTCTTATCTACTGAGTTTGAAGCTTTTCTTCCTTTTTCTCCTTCCTCTAAATCATGTTTTGTTGTGTATTTGTTATGTATTTCTTCCTCTTGTTATAAACTCTAGGGTTTAGGAGATTGATGTATATTGCCTTCATTTGAAGCTTTGTTGTTGAATGCTTAAATATAATTGCTTTTTTGATTATTGAAATAGTTGTTATTGGTTTATTTCCTTTTACGTGATTTGCAATCATCTAACTTAGATGTATTTAGGGTTTGTATTAATGCTAGACATAGCTTGATATAAACATGCCATTGTAACTTCTACCGTGAATCAGGTTAGTCTAGATATAGATAATCTTGTTTACGCAGTCTTATGAGTTCTTAAACTTAAACTCCGAACCAAATAATTGGACTAAGACATTAGCTAATTATTTAGACTAGGAAGATTTACACACCAAAACATTGGGTTCAAATATTTTTGTGAACTCGACCAACATTAAAAAGAATTTGTAAATGTATCTAAGCACTCTTTAATAATTCAAAGATTAGTTTGTCTATAAATTAATCAGATGAATTAATCAGATTAAGAGTTAAAATTTAAGCTCCAAAACGTTTGGGCCTTTAAGCCCATCGTCCCAAATCTCATTGTTCTAAAAGAAGATCCGATTGAACTTCAACCTTGGAAACAGCCCACATTTAAGTTTGCGTTTACTTAGCGTTATGCTTTTTAAAATATTCACGGTATTGAAGGACCGAAATAATATTCACTGCATTCGCAGCAGGGTAAATTTATTCCCTGAAAGACAAACAAACAGTTTAGGTTGAAATTGGGTTGTCTTGTGCATTACAGTGTTTCCTTAATTTTCTTATTATTGCCTTGTTATGAATTTTAATAAATGTCATCATATAATAATAATAATAATAATAATAATAATAATAATAATGGCGAAAGCATATCTTATTTATATATTAAGCATGCTATATGCCAATTCAGTAACATTTTGATTTATTTTGACCCACGGTCAAATTATTCGATTATTGTTAGTTTTTTTTATTTTTTTTAAAGAGACTCAAATTAGTGAATTACACAATCTTTATTTTTTTTTTAACAAAATACATAAATCTTATCCAAAACAATAAATAACTAAAAAAATTATTAATAATAAAAATGATCTTTTATGTGTTTGTGTGTGTATATGTAAAACCTTATTTAACTTTTTTTTATCTCTTTCACTTATATATTTTTTATATGGTTATATATTTTATTTAAATATTAATATATAATTTTAGAATCTATATAAGAAGAATTATAAATCTATATATTTATAATAATATCAAATTTATTTATAACCATCAATATTACGATAGTCAAGTCCCCATTTCTCACCGTGATTAATATTTTTTGTTTTTGGGAAAACCTACAGGCCGAATAGTATGAAATGTAATGAGAATAAACAAAATGATGGTGACAATTTTGTGCCTAAAATATGAATCCAAGCACAAGGGCACATACGTAAGAAAAAAACCCTTACAAATCACAAATATGCTAACCTTCCAATATCCAAATGGTTCAAGAGATTGGTGTTAACGACTTAAAATAATGAAATTACCGAATATATGCAGGCATCTTACAAGCTTTGGTCCACCACCTCCAATTTTCAGTAGAGCAGCAGGGGAAGGGACCCTAAAGCCTTTACAGCCAAAAGAAACATACAAGAAGCAGTGACACACCACCACCAACCGCCCACTGCCACCACCAGGTGCTTTCCCTCCGCCTCTGTGTTTGTACCTTTTTTTTGGAATTTTAAATTTGTATTTTTTCGGCATTCTGGGCCCCATTTTTCTCATCTTCCCCCGCTCTACCAAAACCCAGATGATCATTTTGTAAGGTAAATGCCAGATCTTGATTTTCCTCCTATTTCTATGGAATTTTACTTTTGTGACTAACAAGATTGTAGTGGGAAATGAATCTCGCTCTGGAAAGCTTGGAAATTTCTTAATGTTGGGGTTTAGTGGAGGGGTGGAGGAGAAGGAAATCTGTGCAACCTGGATTCCCTTCAGTGGATTTTGTGGTAAATATATAGGTAGTGGTGCCGGATCCGTGCTGAGAATAGTTTATTTTTCAGTCTTAGAGCTTGGCCGGCACTTGGTATTTCCGGATTTTAAAACCTAGGTGTCGACATTCTCAGGAAAAAAAACTGACAAGTTTGCTGTCGTTGGTTGCTGGAAACCTGTTCGAATAGAAATAACGATATAGACTTCTGAATGTTTTGATTTTTTGCTTAATCAGGATACAAGAAGACAAAATGCCGCCATTTGGTTGTGCCTGATTCGAGGTAAGCTTTTCCACTTCCTTGAGTCAAAATGGCTTCCTCGGCTCCCAACACTTTTAATTTTTTTTTATTTGTTCAAATTCATCATGAAAGATTGGTGGTGGGATATTCTTCCTTCTATCTATATTTTGAATGAGCTGTTTGGTTTTCTGAAGTCTGGTATATGTTTCTTTCTGGTTTGAGTTCAGGTTCTCAGAGCTTGAAAATGGCAGACACAAACTCTGTTGAAGTGATCTTGGACTTTCTGAGGAAGAATCGATTTACAAGAGCTGAGGCTGCATTACGTGGTGAGCTTTATAGTCGTCCTGATCTAAATGGCTTTCTTGAGAAGCTTACCCTGGAGGAAAAGCCCTCGCATAATATGTCAGAAAATGATAGAGGGAAGCCAGTTCTAGAAATTAAAGGGTCAGGTTCTCATGATAGTGTTGAAGTTTCAAAAGAACTAATTGTGAAGGAAATAGAGTGTGGAACTGGTAGAAATGCATCTGAAAGCAAATGGAAAACTGTGCCTTCAGTTGGAGAACGGAATAAATTAAATGAAGTGGCTGGGACAACCGACAAAAGCTTTGCCTTACCTAAGAGTTCAGGGGACAGCATGCTTGATATATACTCATGGAAGTTCAATCCTGGCAATGGTCCTGTGGTGCCTTTCCAAAATGATGTTGGTTGTAGTTCCAATAATAGTTTGAAGGCCCCAATATCCAATCAATCAAAATATCAAACGAGTGAAGCTCTTGATGCGGCAAACATCATTGCAAAATCTGGAGAGGAAAATACTGCTCCCACTGATAAAAAAGCATCATGGCTTGGAGGTAGTAGTAGAGCCTCTGTGGAACGAAAATATGAACGTTTGCAAGCTAAAGAACCTAGGGAAACTGATCGGCTGATTAATTATAACAGTTCATCTTTAAAAGAGAACTTTGTGGATAATCCTTGGTCAGCAACTGATGAGAATGTCAATTCATCTTCTCACATATGGAGAGATTGTTCTGTCAAGACTGTTTTCCCCTTCTCTAAGGGTGATGTATCTGCAAGCTATGATGGTGCAACCTATGCAGACAAGAAAGAGGAAAAAAGGAGGGCAGAAATAAATGATATTCGTGCATCAATAAAAGAGCAAGTGGATGAAGTGGGGAGAGCTATTTACTTAGGTTCTGAACAGAAGACCATTGGTGGTTTAAGTTTTCCTCTTGCACCTGGAAATCAGAAGGAAGAGTTACCTAGGCTTCCCCCTGTTAAACTCAAGTCAGAGGTTAAGCCTTTGGCTATTAATTGGGAGGAGAAGTTTGAGCGTGATGGACCTGCTTCAAGAACTGCTGGTGCTGACAGCTCCTTAATCATAGGATCATATCTGGATGTGCCTGTTGGACAAGAAATCAACCCTACATGTTAGTTTATACTCATGACTATTATCACATAGCATCTTTCACTTCAGGCTTCAATTAGCTGTTGCATTTGTTGACCGGTCAAGATTGTGGTTTATGTTGTGTGCTCACTGCTCAGTGGAAGCTTTCCCCTTGTTGGACCTGGGATCTTGTTCTTACTAATCCTTTTGTTTGTTCCTTTATATCCTTTTGATTTCTCAATATTTTATAATGCTTATGTGATTTGAAGCAAAGCTTTATTCCATTGATATTTTGTAGGTAAATTTGATTAGTAGCCTTAATGATTTTGCTATTGTATAGGATCAAATTGATTTGGATATTCAGTGCTTCTGTCACCTTTTTATTGTGAATCTCTTTCAATTCTTTTCTTTTCCAAATAGGAAGAGTTTCAATGAATTTAGTATGAACATTAAGGCACTTTCTGGATCAATGCTATGTTTAGTCTGTGGCTCATTGTATGAACATTAAGGCACTCTCTCGGGTTAATAATTACTTCTTTTTCTATTGCTGGCTGCTTGCAATGGAAGCTTCAACTCAATTTCTTTTTTTGAGTTGAAGAGAAGGATATTAAAAGATATGGTTATGTTATGCTTCACGCTACTTATGAGTAGGTTTCCCTTTCAGGCATTCTTGGGTACTCAGTAACTGAGCTTTCTAGGGGTGTTTCTCCTGTCATAGTTTTGGTCAAAGAAAACATGTTAGATTAGAGATAAGTTGCTGAAATATGAAGTAACTGCAATCCTCATGCCCACAGCCGTGGATAATTGGTGGCTATGTATAGAGTAAGGTGTGTAGGAGGCTATTTGTGGTTGGATTAACTCTGAAAAGGATGAAATTGTTTGACAATGTTAAATGCTCATAATATGGTGTGCATTTTGTTAATTACTCATAAGATGGTCATTGGTCTTGGAATTTTCATTTTTTTAGAAATCTTAATGACAGGTTAGCAGAAGATCTTGTTTTGATGTTGGATGTTTTGTTGTCTTTTTGCCTTTCTTCTTTTCCTAATAAGAGGCTTTGGAAGTTGGAGTCCTTGAGTTCTTTTTCGTGTGCTTCAATTTTCAATTTCTCAATCCGAAACCCTTGTGCTTCCATTCCTTTTAATATGTCCTTTTGGAAGATTAAGGTGCCCTCTAAGGTGATGGCCTTTGTACGGACAATGGTACTCAATAGGATTAATACGAATGATATGCTTCAATCTAGGAATATGCTTCAATCTAGGAGGCCTCATAAAGCTTTATCCCCTAACATTTGTGTCATGTGTTATAAGAGTGGAGAGACAAATGGTCACCTCTTCCTTCATTGTGAGCTGGCTTGGAATATCTGGAGTAGTTTGTTTGGTCTCTTTATAGAGAATTGGGCATGCCCTGTTGATTTGAAAGCCTTATTTTCTATGGATTTTATAGGTTCTGGAAGGAGAAAGGAGAGTAAGTCGTTGATGGAGAATGAGAAAAGAGTAATTAAGGTGATATTGTCAAATGATAAAAACCATTGAAAAACTATTCTAGGTGTAATAAAATTTATAGGAACTAGTATTGTAGGAGAATAGCCAGCTCATGTCTAGGACCTAGCTCATGCATTATTTTCCTCTCTCAACTACTCATGCATTAAATTCTCTAACCACTCATGTATTAAGTCCTCTTGCAACTACTCATGCATTAAATGCTCTTGTAACTAGACTCCCTATATAAAAGGGTCTCTCTTGTATTGTAGGTAGACTAGAAGACTTGAATGAATTAAAAAAAGATTTCTATCTCTCCCCCTTATTCTGCTGTCTATTTCTCCCTCCTTTTTTCTCTATTTCCTCCTCCTTTCTTTCTGTTTCTTCCTCCTCCCTATCTATTCTTCATCAGGCGTTGCTGTTGTTTTCGCTGGTGCATTTGGATGGAAAGGAATGCTGCAGTCTTCAAGGATTAATTTCTCCTAGTGCACTTGCTTTGGGATTGAATTTATTTTCTAGCCTCGCTTTGGGTTACAACTAATGGTGTCTTTAAGGGGGTGTCTTTCACAGATATTCAAAGGGATTGGAAAGCTTTGTTGTATTAGTTTTGTTTTGTTTCTCTATTTGTTTGATGAGCCCCTATGGTAGATATACAGTAGGAGGAAGAATAATAACAATGTAATTAGGATGGGGGGTTATTTATAACTAACTAACTACCTAAACTTGTATTTTGAACTTTATAAAGGGTGTGTTGGTTGTTGGGAGGGATTAGGCATAAATTAGTAGAAGGGGAGTGTCCTAGCCACTCGAAAGTCTAGGAGTTTTGTGTATTACCTTTGGATATTCTCCAATTAATAATACTTGTTCTATTCAGTCCATATCTCTGCTATCTTTATTATTGTTATTGGTTAAGGGGGTTCATCGGTGGTAACAGAGTGGTCTTGATCACGGGATTGCAAGAAAGATTCAAAGATGGTGAACACTCATAATGAAGGAAAGGTTGATGCTATTGAAAAGGATGTAGGGAACCTCAAGAACAAAATGGCGATGTTACGAGGAGAAGTGGGCATAGTCAAAGATATGGTTCTGGGGCTTCAAGAAACGATGGCGAGGATGGAGAAATTTGGCCAAATGGTGGAGACTCACCTAATGAGCGACCACAATGGTGCAAATGAGGGAGTACAAACGCCTAAGCCACGCGGGATGGAAGAGACTTCAAAATTTCGAAGACTTGAGATTCCAATCTTCTCCAGCGAAGACCTGATGGGGTGGATTTTTAGGGTGGAGGGCTATTTCAGCGTTAACGACATCTCTTGAGTCTGAGAAGTTGGCAGCCAATGGCACTCATGTGGTACCAGTGGCTGGAGGTGCGAAAGCATATCAGAGGGTGGGAAATCTTCAAGAAAGAACTATTCAAGCATTTCCATGGTCCAGAGATGAGCAATTTGTATGAGAGAGTGATGGGTCTACGACAGAGGACTACGGTGGATTGCTATCATGAAGATTTTGAAGCTCTGATAGCGCCATTAAAGAACACACTTGAAGAAGTGCTAGTTGGAGCATTTAAGAACGGGTTACGACCTAAGATATGTGCGGAGCTCCATCTTTTTTAGGCTGGGTAATTTACAGAAGTCATGGGCCTAGCCCAACGGGTTTAGGAAAGAAACTTCCTCATGTCCAAAACACAAAAAAGAAGCTGCCAGAAATTTTGGGTCACAATGGGTAGAAATCGAATCATCCAAAACACCGGAAGCGATTGCCAACAATTTACGAAATGTAGTTGGGTCACGATGGGTACAACCCGAATCCACTTGGGTCAAACCTATGGGCATTAGTGTCTTGACGCGAGGAGAAAATACTACCAAGACAAGTGAATCAAAGACAAAGGACATCCAAATCTCATCATCCCCATTGTCTGCGATTGTTTAGAGGAGTTCGAACCCATGTTTAAGGGAGCTAACTAAATTTGAGGTCCTTAAAAGAAGAGGATAGGGACTGTGTTTCAAATGCGATGAGGAATACAATCCTGGACATAGACGCAAGAATCGATTATATCAGACTATGGTGCTACGTGAAATCAACTCTGATTCAGAAACAGGGGAAGAGGAGCTAGGAGGAGGCAAACACAACACTCAACAGGAAGAGGCACCCTTTGAGCTTTGAATGAATTCCATAGTGGGTATTTTTGGGAATGAAACTATGAAGGTCAGAGGAAGGTTAAAGGGGAAGGAAGTCATCATCTTAATTGACAGTGGAGCTGCTGATAATTTCATATCCTCAGACATAGTCCAAGGACAGCACATATCTGTTACCTCCACCAAATCTTACAATGTCTCAATGGGAGATGGCCACAAAGTCAAAGGAAACCAGAAGTGTGTGGATATAGAACTTGAAGTGCATAGCCTATCCATTAAGCAAACCTTTTATGTTTTTGACATGAGTGGGGCAAATTTGGTCTTAGGTATTGACTGGTTGAAATCTTTGGGAGAGGTTTGTGTGGATTGGGGGCAACTTATAATGAAAATCAAACAAAGACAGGAGAAAAGTGCCTCAAGGGTGATCCCTCTCTGTCTAAAACCATCATTTCGCTTAAGGCCATGTTGAAAACACTTCAAGGGGAAGATCAAGGTTATTATATGGAGTTTGGAGAGATGAGGTTGACACAGGAGCGGAATTAGTAGAAGGGGAGTGTTCTAGCCGCTCGAAAGTCTAGGAGTTTTGTGTATTACCTTTGGGTATTCTTTAATTAATAATACTTGTTCTATTCAGTCCATATCTCTACTATCTTTATTATTGTTATTGGGTAAGGGGGTTCGTCACTGTTCTACATCAATTTGGTGTCAGAGCAAGGCTTTTGTTCCACTCCCACTCCCTACTGCTTAAGCCACTAACTGAAAGACCCAAAAGTCTCCAGAAAATCCTATTTTCGTCATTGTTTGAGCTTGTTCATCCACATCTAGTCACCAAACCGAGAAACCACCCATACCATCCCCTGCGGAAGCCTCTGACCGGCCCAACCCTGAAGTCCAATTGTCGGAGATGGCTGCATGTGCCGGTAGACCTCCTTGTGCATGGGCCTCACGCACCAGACTGGAAAAGTGCCATTTTTAAGCCAAATTTTGCCTCTTTTCGACTTTGTCTGCAACCACCCCATCAAGGAATAATTGGGGTAATATCTACACTTATTTTGGCTCATAGTTGTTGAGGTAAGATACTTAAAACTCTTTGAAAACTTGATATGCCAAGATAGCCATGGAACCAAGCATCCAAAATTTCCAAACTAGATTGGACAAATTGGATGCTAAACTAAAGTTTTCTGACGAGCATCTAATGCGACGTTGGGATGAAATCTTGAATGCTATTCACTTGATATCAAAGCAAATTAATAGCGAAAATGTGGAAGATTGTCCTCATTATTCTTGCATAAAATTCCAACAAGCTCAATCCCCTCCCTATGTTGAGCAAGAAAAATATTGTCAAAATTATGTAGCAATAAAAGTTGACACAGAAGAGCTAGATGATATCATTGTTGAACCCCTGGACTGTTCATCTGATATTGATGATGATGGTAAGATCATAGACTTTGAAGAACATTTGGGAAAAACTCGATTCCTCAGGCTCTTACACTTGTGCCTCCTTTCTCAATTTTCTCGCTCGTAACCCTAGTCTTTCTTCCCATTTTAAAAACTCTTATTGGAAAGTTAAGGCGCCTTTAAAGGTTAAAGCCTTTTTGTGGCTTGCTGTGCTCAATAGAATTAATACAAACGATTTGTGTCAAATCAGAAGGCTCTTTAAGGCTTTATCCCCTGACGTTTGCGTGTTGTGCTTCAGACATTCAGAGACAAATAATCATTTGTTCTTGCACTGCGACATGGCTTGGAGTATCTGGAATAGGTTATTTGATCTTTTTGACGAGAGTTGGGTTTCTCTAAAGGACCTTGGCACTTTCCTTGCGACCAAATTTATTGGTTTTGGCCATAGGAAGGACAACAAAACTCTCAGGAATATAACTCTGTTCGCAACTGTGTGGTGCATTTGGATGGAAAGAAATGTCAGAGTCTTTAATGATCGGTGTATGCCTACTCAGCTGTTGTGGGATCGAATTCGTTATGCGGCTTCATTGTGGGTTTCGGCCAATGGGTTATTCAAGGGGGTGCCTATATCTGATTTTTATAGGGATTGGAGGGCGTTATTGTACTAATATTTTGTTAGGGGCTTGGTGGGGTGTCTTTGAGTTTTTTAGTTTACATTTTGTTTGTGTTTTTTCTTAGGAGGATCCCTTGTCCTCCACCTATTGTAATCCTTTCCCTCTGTACCTTTCTCTTCTCCTTAATAATACTTCTTTTTCTATAAAAAAAAACATTTTGGAAAATGTGAAGAACATGAAGACTCCAAAGAACATTTGGAGATTTTTCTTGAAGATGATAAGAGTGGGCAAAACAAATTCCAAGTGGCAGAAGTTCAAATTCAGCCAACTGATGAGTTATGCCATGTTGAATTTGTTATTCAAGAAGAGGATGTGTCCCTAAAATTGCTTTTGTCATCCCTACCCATTGTCTGGCCTAAAGCTTCAAGTTGGACTTTTCTATTACTCTCACATTTCAAAACTCGAGGATGAGTTTTCTCCAACCAGGGGAGAATGATGGAGAATGAGAAAAGAGTAATTAAGGTGATATTGTCAAATGATGGAAAACCGTTGAAAAACTATTCTAGGTGTAATAAAATCTATAGGAACTAGTATTGTAGGAGAATAGCCAGCTTATGTCTAGGTAATAGCCAACTCATGCATTAAATTCTCCAACCACTCATGCATTAAGTCCTCTTGAAACTACTCATGCATTAAATGCTCTTGTAATTAGACTCCCTATATAAAGGGGTCTCTCTTGTATTGTAGGTAGACTAGAAGACTTGAATGAATTAAATAAAGATTTCTATCTCTCCCCCTTATTCTGCTGTCTATTTCTCCCTCCTTCTCTATTTCCCCCCTCCTTTCTTTCTGTTTCTTCCTCCTCCTTATCTGTTCTACATCAGGTGTTGCTGTTGTTTTCGCAGTGCTTTGGTGCATTTGGAGGGAAAGGAATGTTGCAGTCTTCAAGGATCAATTCCTCTTGGCGCACTTGCTTTGGGATTGAATTTATTTTCTAGCCTCGCTTTGGGTTACATCTAATGGTGTCTTTAGGGGGGCGTCTTTCACAGATATTCAAAGGATTGGAAAGCTTTGTTGTATTAGTTTGTTTTGTTTTGGTCGTTTGGCCTTTTCTTTTGGGTGGATCCTTGGTCCTTGCTTTTTCTATATTTGTTGTTTTGTTGTTCTCTCATCTTTTCGATTAAACTTCTTCTTTTTCTATAAAAGAAAATGGTGAACATTTTGTGAAAATTTGCTAGGCCTCTCTTTGGATTTCAGTTAATAGCTTTTTTAGAGGGATGTCCCTTGTGGTTCTATGAAGAGATTGGAAAGTTCTTGTGAGTAGACTTTTATTCTTTGGGGAGGGGGGATTGGAGAGGATCACTTGTTATCCTTTATTGCATTGTTCTTTTTTCTCATCAGTATACTCTCTTTTTATCCAAAAAAAGAAGTGGCACAAATTTACAGATAGTTTTCTTGTAAAAAAATGGCAATATTTACATTCCATTTCAATACATATCTATGTGATAGGGTGATTGTGCAAAAGGTATTCATTTGGATTTAGAGAAATAATGCTTTCTTCTAGACTTAGTGCAGGCTTTCAAAGTATTTTAATTGTCTCTACCAATGCTTTTCTTATTCTACAGATTCTCTAGTGACGCAAGAAACAAAGAGGATAGGTAGGTCCTTTTCTATGTCTCTACAGGTTGACTTGTCTATGAAAAGAAACATATGACATGTAATGTATCTTAGATAATTTCCCTTTGCCATGGGCAAAAAAATATTATGGGGTTAAAAGTGGGCTCCTTAATTTTCCATGGGATGTGTCCATTTAGAAATGATCCTAAACCTGTTCTTATTTTTGGTATATCAGCCTACATTTGATTGATGATTGACTTGCTAAGAATATTCTTAGTGTATGCTATATTTTTTTTTTTTATATCTGATAGTGCATACTACATATCTTCTTTTGAGAGTAGGTTTGACTTTTGCATATGTGGTTCAGGCATGAGGAGGGCTGCAGGGGGCAGTTGGCTATCTGTAAGTCAAGGGATTGCAGAGGATACATCAGATCTTGTGTCTGGTTTTGCTACAGTTGGTGATGGGTTGAGTGAATCTGTTGACTATCCAAATGAGTATTGGGACTCTGATGAATATGATGATGATGATGATGTTGGGTACATGAGACAGCCTATTGAGGATGAGACCTGGTTTTTGGCACATGAAATAGATTACCCAAGTGATAATGAAAAGGGGAATGGGCATGGAAGTGTTCCAGATCCTCAGGACAGAGGTCCAGCCAAAGATGAGGATGATGATCAATCTTTTGCTGAGGAGGATTCTTACTTCTCTGGAGAGCAATATCTTCAAGCAAAGAATGTTGAGCTGGTTACAGCTTCAGATGATCCTATTGGTCTTACAGTAACTGAAGTTTATGACAGGACTGATGAGGATGATCTTATGGCTCAATACGATGGACAATTGATGGATGAAGAAGAACTAAATCTGATGCGTGCAGAACCTGTCTGGCAGGGCTTTGTCACTCAGACAGATGAACTAATCATGTTAGGAGATGGGAAGGTTCTGAATGAGAGTGGAAGATTACGACTTGATGATATTTGTATGGACGATGATCAGCATGGTTCCGTTAGGTCCATTGGTGTAGGGATCAACAGTGATGCTGCAGATATAGGCAGTGAAGTGCGTGAAAGTTTAATTGGTGGTAGCAGTGAAGGTGATTTAGAATGTTTCCATGACCGTGATGTTGGACTTGGTGGCTCCAGACACTCTCATAATGATTCAGATAAGAAATCTACCAATAAATTGGGCAAATATAAGAAGAAAAATGATAAGGGTGAGTCAAATAAACATGTCATTGAGGATAATAAGGGTACACATGTGCAGATGAAGACTCATACTGATGGGAGCTTCTCATTTCCCCTATCACTGAAAGATGGTGAGATGATTCAGGCAGGCTCTAGTAACTCCTTGTGGTCAAATAATTGCAATGCTGATGAGAATGATGATTGTCTTAATGCATTTGTGGGATCTGATGATATGCTTTCTTTATGGAGACGGAAGAGCAGTGACTCTTCACCCATGAAAAGTTCTAGGGATGAAAATAATGCTAATGTGGTAAGATCTACTAACTCTTCTCCAACAGTCTCAAATTATGGATATCCTGAAAAAGAGCATGTCAAGCTGGAAGAGGATGAAAAGGTTGATGTTGCAAGGGAAGAAGATCTTGGGGCATCCCTAGAGGATGAAGAGGCTGCTGCTGTTCAAGAGCAAGTAAGACAAATAAAGGCCCAAGAGGAGGAATTTGAAACGTTCAATCTAAAGATTGTGCACAGGAAAAACAGGCATGTTTCCATCTATATGCTGATCTGAGCTATCGATTTTAGTCTTTGATTATTAACCAGTCAAAATATACATATCTGATAAACACACTTATTATTTTTATCAATTTACAAGTTCCTTGAAGTTAGTGTTTATAAGTTTATTGTAGAAACTTTGAGACTTTATTTTGAACTTGGTGCATCCCCACCTCCTATTCTCAAGTTCATATAGAAGAAAAATTTCACCTGAGTATTAGAATATACAATTTAAAAAATGTGGGTTTATGTATATTGGCTAATCATACTGGTCATTTTATTGGATAATAAGTCCTGATTTGTAAAACAACATATATCTTAAGGGTGTATTCAAAACCAAGTGCTTATATTTAGCAAAGTCGTTAAAGTATAATTGTCTCTACATTTGCTCGTAACCTAACTTTCAATGTTAATATGTCTCTGCATAATTGTGTACAACAAAGTTGGCCATGTCTTCTAAACTAAACTGATTGTATGAATGTACAGCTGGATTGTGATGTGGGTGTTCATGCAGGACCTAGTCAAGGGACGACTCAAGGGGAAATCCTCTTTTCTCTTGTTTGAGTTTCTTTTCTTCTTAGACCCTATTGTGATTGATTGAGAGAGAACTCTAATTTTTCTGATGGAAAATGTCCGATGCTTTCTTATTCATTTCTAGCCTTTTAAATAGGCAAGATACATAGAGTAATTTAGGAAACAAATAAAAGAGGAATCATGATTCCTCTACTGATTCCCTTGCAAATCATAATCTTTCCAATAAGTCAAACAATTACTAAAAATAAAACTTGCCAAATCAGAGATGATTCTCCTAATTAAGGCAATTATTTCAAAATCAAAGATGATTCTCCTCATTAAGGAAATTATTGGAATTAAGAATTTCCTATTATGCTCTTCCATCTTTCTCCTTTATTCCCTTTCTCATATCATTACTCCCCTCCTGGTCAAAGAGCTTGTCCTCAAGCTCAAAATTAGGGTAGGCATTGCGAAATGTGTCAAGGAACTCCATCGGGTTCACTAATTTTCTCCCCTTCCTTGTCCGATTCTGTCACCTCATTCCAGAACAACATTTTGCATTTATGGCCACGATGATAAGATTCATCTCAGTTAAAGCAAAGGCCTTTGGCTCTACGTTCTTCCATTTCCTCTTTTGTCATCTTAAAAAATGGAGTGGGTGTATGACTAGCCCCCATTGTGTGACATGAGGCTCCTTTTCCGGCAGCTGTTGCTGTAATGGCTGGTCTGGAATTTTTTCCTGCAAAGGAAAGGCTACGTTGCTTATTCTCAAAAGTACGGGCTAGGTTCATAGAGGCTCCCAAAGTGTTGGGCTGTTGTAACTCCACCTCCAAGTAAAGGTCTTCATTAAGGCCAGTAGTAAAAAGGTCAATTTGTTGTTTGGCAATGAGCCCCGTGGTTCGTGCTATGAGAGGTTGGAATTCCTACCGATAATCTTCCACCATTGCACACTGCATAAGATTGGCCAACTCACCTGGGGGTTGAGGCTCATAGGTGGGCCAAACTAACTCAGTGAAAGTCCGCCGTCCATACACACTTCCTCTTTTTTCACCTTATAATACTAGCATTGTGCTTCTCCATTTAGATGGAATGCTGCCAGGCCCACTTTGTCTCCATCCAGTGTGTTTTGGTTTTCAAAGAACTGCTCACACTTATGTATCCAAATCAAGGGATCGTTAGTACCATCATAAGAAGGAAAATTTAATTTAGAATACCAAGGAACAGTAGCTCCTCCCATATGCCTATTATTTTGTCCCTCCTTTGAGGCCTTTGAATTGCGACTATGGCTACACTCCTCCTTAGTGGAACCACGTCCTTTTAGCCCTTACAGAATTTCCTCCAATTGCGCTGCTAAGGCTCGTTCGCTAGACTGTTGGCGTTCTTCTACAAGGGTAAGCCGGTGTTCCATATTTCGCAAAAATACCTCCATCTGGTTTGGCAGAGTAGTCATCCATGACAGCTGGCTCTAATACCAAATTGATGTGGGTGTTCGCGTAGGACCTAGGCAAGGGATGACTCAAGGGGAAATCCTCTTTTCCCTTGTTTGAGTTTCTTCCTTTTTTAAACCCTATTGTGATTGATTGAGAGAGAACTCTCTAATTTTTCTGATAGAAAATGTCTGATGCCTTTCTTATTCATTTCTAGCCTTTTAAATAGGCAAGATACACAAAGTAATTTAGGAAACAAATAAAAGAGGAATCAACTACTGATTCCCTTACAAATCATAATCTTTCCTAAAGGAAAACCTTCCTAAAATGAAAGTCAAACAATTACTAAAAAAAAAACTTGCCAAATCAGAGATGATTCTCCTAATTAAGGCAATTATTTCAAAATTAAAGATGATTCTCCTAATTAAGGCAATTATTGAAATTAAGAATTTCCTATTCTTTTTTTTTTGATAGAAAGAATTTCCTATTCCTCTCTGCTCTGCCATCTTTCTCCTTTATTCCCTTTCTCATATCAGATTGGTTGGTGATTGCTGTAATTTCCTAAACTTAATTCAATTCTCAAATAGTTTTTATATTTATTTCACTCCAAGAAATGAACTAGTGACTGTACTTGAGACATATAACATACACTTTTGTCTTGACAATTCTTTCAAAAATATTGTCGAAATGGTGAGATTCTTTTCCCTCAATGGGAAAGTTATATTTTTTGTTAATTTATTTTTGTCTAACATTGAAGACCTCAATGTACTTGTGATGATTTTATGCTGTGTTAATTAGGTAATGATTCCTTGCATTGCTTTGTGAACTCCCCTCCCCCCCTTTTTATTGTCTATCTGAACCTGTGTTTTATTGTTCAGAACTGGCTTTGAGGAAGACAAGAATTTCCACGTTGTTTTAAATTCTGTAATAGCTGGGCGCTATCATGTCACTGAGTATCTAGGATCTGCTGCATTCAGCAAAGCTATACAGGCTCATGACCTGCATACTGGCATGGATGTTTGTGTTAAAATTATAAAGAATAACAAGGACTTTTTTGACCAAAGCCTTGATGAGATCAAGCTTCTTAAGTACGTTAATAAGCATGATCCTGCAGACAAGTATCACATTCTTCGGTTATATGATTATTTCTATTATCGGGTAAGTAATTGTTAAATGTGCTACCGATCTTGTTAACTACTGCAGTCAATTTATCGATTCAGGCATAGCTTTGTATTTCCAATTACTTATTTTATTTTTGTCTTTTTATATTTTCCATGTTACCTATCGTCTGGAAATGTTTGTCCATTCTTTTCAGCTGATTGTTACCTTGCATTATCTTATGTATTGGATATTTAAAGTTATGTGCTCTTCATTGTTTCTCTAGCTCAGAGGTTGTATGATGCATGGGTTATTTTGTATTAAGCATTAGATATTACAAGATGATCTTGCTTCCCTTTCAAGGGTAAGTATTGTCTGCCTAAGCACTCATTTTGTTTTGGCTTTGAATTGATTGCTAGTTATATACTTTTTCGGACATTACTTTTTTAATTGCCACATAGATAGCAAGTCGACCTGCAAAGCAGAAGGGTAGTGAGAAATTAGGTTTTAAAATTATGCCGTATCTTGAAGTACCCTATTGCAAGAACAGCTGGATGGCATTCGTGAAATGGTTCTTTAGCCATATATATTTGAATTTACTGGACCTTATCTACTATTTTATCTTCATTCAGACATATTTCTGGGTCCTTATCTACTATTTTATCTCCATTTAGACATATTTCTGCTAACAGCAACAGTTAATTTATCTTGGGTACTACCACTATTTATTTATAGTTTCCTTTATGATTTGTGTGTTGCAACAATGCCATATTTCTCAATCTCATGTTATTCAATGTGACTATGGTGATATACAATGTACTCTACATATGGCATATATTATCAACACTAGCAAAACTTTGAAGATAATTAATTGCATCAAGCCATCAACCATCTAATAGTACTCAGAGTGATGGTCAGAAATATATGTTTACAAGTTGTAGTCTGTCTTGTATTATCATATATGCTTTTATTCATTTGCTAATCCAATCTGGTTTGCTGACTTTACTACTCATTCTTTTCCCCCTGTTGTATTGCAGGAACACTTGCTAATAGTATGTGAACTACTTAAAGCAAACTTATATGAGTTCCATAAATTTAATAGGGAATCAGGAGGGGAAGTGTACTTCACAATGCCAAGATTGCAGGTTTGTGGTCTGCCATTCACTTCATGATGTCTTGTTTTTATCTTTTTTACTGTCATTGTAAACTCCTGATTCTGTGAGTGCAGTCAATTACCATTCAATGTTTGGAAGCACTTCAGTTTCTGCACAGTCTTGGACTAATACATTGTGACCTGAAGCCAGAGAATATTTTGGTAAAAAGCTATAGTAGATGCGAGGTGAAGGTCATTGATCTTGGGAGTAGTTGCTTTGAGACAGATCACCTTTGTTCATATGTTCAGTCAAGGTCTTACCGTGCTCCAGAGGTTATTTTGGGACTTCCATATGACAAGAAGATTGATATCTGGTCACTTGGCTGCATCTTGGCAGAACTTTGTACTGGCAATGTAAGATTCATAGATGTTTTATGAATTTATGGTGTAAAGTTCATTAGAGTTTTTCTTACTTCTGAGTACTAAAGATGTCCCTCTTAAGCCAATAAATACCCCATCTCTGACGGGAACTGTTTATTGGTCTATTAAAAGCTTTCCAATGCCCTGGCTATAAAGTTTATCTGAAATCAAGGTCACTTTGTAATCATTTTTAGGCAAGGCTGTCTGTGCTTTCTTGATAATGGTATCTTACAGCATATTGTAGTCTTTGGATTAGCTCTGCCACAAGTGATGCCAAACTGCTTGGCTGAGGACTGCAGTTTATCTTTAAATGATATTAGATTTTTGGGTAATAATCTTCAAGAATGCCCAGACTTTTATGCTGGACCATGATGTGATTGTGAGTATTAGATCATGGCATCATGTTATAAAAGTTGGTTGATCTGTTCTTGTTTTACGTGATTCAAGTGGCAGAATGTTATCTTTTTTTTTTTTTTGGGGGGTGGGGGGGGGGGAGTGGGAATGGTGGTGTTGTTCCAGTGAGGGTCAGTTTCCCTTTCGAATTATATACATCAATGGATTTTTATTTATTTATTTATTTTTGCAGTCATGAAATTTTATGATTTTTCTGGGTGAAATTAGTTTTGGGACTTGTATTTTTTGTCTAGTTTATTTCCTTTTCTAGTTTGTTAAATTCATGTACCTTTTTCTTTCTCTGTCTGAAAGTATACTGAATATGGTGCAGGTGCTATTCCAAAATGATTCCCCTGCAACATTACTTGCTCGGGTGATTGGCGTCATTGGTCCAATTGATCAAAGTATGCTTGCAAAAGGACGGGATACATACAAGTATTTCACCAAAAACCACATGCTCTATGAACGGAATCAGGTAGGAAGTGTATCTTATATGCAAAATGGACTGGCTTGCAATGTGGAAGTGTTTAGCTTGGTTGTGGATGCTATTTGTGGCATGGTTAAGTGAGATGTTTGGCATTTAGTCCAGACTACTATTCTTTTATTGTTTAACTTATTCATGATGCATTATGAAAAAATCAAAGTAACAACAGCTAATCAGATAAGCCTGTAGGTGTTAGCCCTTGTGTAGAAATATTAGAATGTAAGCAAATGATCGAACTAAGGGTGTGTTTGGTATTCATTAATGGAAAGAGAAAGGAAGTGGGAGTTCTTGACTGCAGCATTTGGTATGCAATTCCATCAAAAAAAAAAGAAAATGGGTTGTTGGCTGTATGGACAATTCCATCAAAAAATTGATGGAATCCAATTCCTTTCTTGGGAGTGAGCTTCAAAAGACATTTCCACCCTTTTTTCCCCCTCTCCCTCTCTCTTCGAGATTTCCTGTTCTGCCATTTTAGAATCAACAAAGTGGATGGCAATGGGGGTGGCACGGTGGAGGAATGTGGCAGGGCAGTGGGTCAGTGGGTGGAGGAGGAGGAGGAGGAGAGTGGTTTGCGCTGGTTACACAGGAGAGAGAGGAGAAGAGGAAGAGGAGGATGTTTCGGTTCAAGGGGAGAGGGGGATGGGGTCTTCAGTTGTTTTAAACTCATACCAAACAGTAATATCTTTTGAGTCTATTTATTCCTTTGTTATGCCAAACATTTTTTTGGATTCCATTCTATTTTCCATTCCCATTCTCATTTCCTTTTCCTTAAAGTCTTCAATGTATACTAAACGTACCCTAAGCAATGATGAGATCTTTTATTACATTTATATTAGCTTAGGTATGCTGCTTTGCTTATTTATTTACTGCCTCTTTTTCACCAATGGATTATGCGAGCTCCCAACCACTAGAAAGCATTAGACTTGATATAATCTCAAAGAGATTTTGAAAGTCCATGGCTTTTTGCCAACACAACACTGCGCAAAGAGGTGGTTGGCAGTTTTTCTGTTACACTCACAACCAAAACTGAAATTTATTCCCTATTGAGGTCATTCTGTTTATGTAACACCAACTGAGCACACTGTAGCTTATTTGTCCAAATTATCTTCTCAAGCTTCTGCAGTGATAAAGGTACATTCTTGATAGTAATATCATTGGCTTGCATGAGTTGATGAGTGACAATCCCTGCAACATGGTAGTCTCCTGAAGATACCTGGTCTTTTCCAAGTTGATTGATAGTGAAATATTTGGTATATTAGATTTTCTTGTTAAATTTACCTTTGTAAAGCAAAGTAAATCCTCCGATGACTGAATAAGTATCCACTATTGGGACCATATGATTATTACATTCTTAATGGGATTGGAGATTACATTCTTAATGGGGCCCTGGAAACCTTAGTGGTATTGCAAATAACATCAGAGGCATGCAGGAGTAACACCAGTGTTATTTCTGTGTACCTGTCCCTTGTTAGCAAAAGTGGAGGACTTCCAGTAATTTCTAGCTAATTTTATTTCATTCATTTATGTCTCATATTTAGTTTTTGAAGGAAGACTTGCAAATTAACAGATTGCTTGAATAAGTTGGCTGGTTAATATCTTGTGGCGTCTGAATGAAATTGCTTGTCACCTTGCCATTTACTTGCTTCAACTTTTTCAATGGTGAAGTAACTCTTGTCCTGTAATTTGCAGGAAACAAACAGGTTAGAATACCTGATTCCGAAGAAGACATCCTTGAGGCATAGATTGCCCATGGGAGATCAAGGCTTCATTGACTTTGTTGGGCATTTGCTTGAGATTAATCCAAAGAAGCGGCCTTCTGCATTTGAGGCCTTGAAGCACCCATGGCTATCTTACCCTTATGAACCTATATCATCATGAAGAATTTGGAGTATTTTTTTTTCTTTTGGAGATATATATCTGGCCCATAAGTTGGGTTAGGTATCTCAATCAGGGAAGGCACCACCTATACATCTTCGCTGCTCTTGGTTATCTATTTGAAAGGTGATATTGAAATAGTTCTGTTTGGGCCTGCCCTTTCACATTCCTGCACCATGCATTGAAAGGATGTAATTTTGCACGTACAATGTATTGTTAGGGTTTTACTTTCTTTGCTTTGTTTGGTCTGTTGGAAAGGGAAATCCTAAAATCGTGTTGTACATGATGTGAGATAATTCTTTTAGGCTATTTAGTAATATTTTGTGAAATAGATGCTTATCAAATTTTCCGAGGCCTGTGACACAAATTGTTGGGGGCACAAATCAAGATTAAAGCAAAGCTGGTCACAATGTTTATCTAACTTGGCCGGGGGGGGGGGGGGGGTTTCTAGAACTTGAGATTCCATTCATTGCCTTTCCTTTCAGTTGGCAGCTGCCGAACTGCATTTTGTGGTCATAGTGGGTGTTTGGATTTGTGGTCGGACCCTCCCAAGTCACGTTCATGTCTCCTAATGTGCTTTCATGCCTGATTTTAATGTGTGGTTCTGCATTCACACGTTTGTCAGGATCGATTGTTATTTGAGAATTGATTTTGCATGTAAGTAGAATTGTGTATCTTTCAGTGATAATTGATTTTGCCTAAATCATTTGCAACTATTATTTTTCACGGAGAGAGAGAGATTTGTGGCTGGACCTTCCTGACTCATGTTCATGCCTCCTAACGTGAGTTCATGCCTGATTTTAATGTGTGGTTTTGCATTCACTCGTTTGCCAAAATCGATTGTTGCGTGAGAATCGATTTTGGATGGAAGTAGAATTGTGTATCTTTTAGTGATATGTGGCCGGACTCTCCTAACTCACGTTCATGCCTCCTAACGTGCGTCCATGCCTGATTTTAATGTGTGGTTCTGCAGTCATTTGTATGCCAGAATCGATTATTGCCGATTTTGCATGGAAGTAGAATCGTGTATCTTTCAGTGATAATTGATTTTGCCCAAATCATCTGTAACTATTATTTTCCATATATATATATATATATATATATATATATATAGAGAGAGAGAGAGAGAGAGAGAGAGAGAGAGAGAGAGAGAGAGAGAGAGAGAGATATGCTTGTCACCGCTACCGTCGTACTTCAGAGTTCTCCTTATTTGCTTATTATTGTCGATGTCGCCCTTCACAGTTCTCTTTTTTCTTGTGCTTTGCTGTGCCCCGCTTTTGCTTGCGTGAGTGACTTGCTCGCTGTCGTTGTCATTGTTGCTGTCAAGAAAGAGAGTTACTCATCACTGCCATCGTCGTACTTCACAGTTCTCCTTCTTCCTGTGCTTTGCTATGCCTTGCCTTGACTTGCTTATTGTCGTCACTGTTGCCCTTCACAGTTTTCCTTTTTCCCGTGCTTTGCTATGCCCTGCTTTTGCTTGCGTGAGTGACTTGCTCGCAGTTGTTGTCTTTGTTGTCGTCTCTCTTCATAGTTCTCCTTATTCCCGTGCTTTCCTATGCCATGCCTTTGCTTGCATGAGTGTTCTAATTTCTTCTATTTCCCTGGAACCTCCTTTGAGTGTGGCTTGGGTTGTTAGAGGGTTCTAAGTGAGAGTCAAAGAGTGAGAGACTGATGAGAGTGGTGAGAGAGTGATTAATATTAATAGTAGATGCGTGGTGCAAGTTGGAGTAATTGATGGAAATGATTATAAAAATATATTTTTAATATTAATTAATTCAATGATTTTTTAAAAAATGTAATTGATTTGTTATCTATTGACTCTATTTTTTTGATTTATTTATTGACTCAATTTTTCATTTAACAATTATATAAATATATTTGTATATGATTTTTGACTTATTAATATATTTATTATCTATTTTTCTTCTTAAATTATCTATTCATAAATGTATATTTTTAGTTAAATATTAGTACTAATAAGTAAAAACTTGTTATTAAAATATTAATATTTTTAAATTACATTTCATATGATAAAAATTAAATAAGAATAAATGAAATAAAATAATATAATATTTATACTTTTATTGATAATTATATATTCAAAAGTATTTTTTTTAATTAATATTTAAATAAAATTTATTTTTTAAAGTTATTTTTTATAATAATTTTTAAATATAAATTATTTTCATGCAAAATCAATTCAATTCAAAATTAATTTTAAAAATTAATTTTGCTCAAATTTAAATTTATTCAATGAATTCCCAATTAGGAAGGAGCTTTTCCTTCTGGTTTTGCGTATGGTTCTAGGGATTTGTTCTTTTTCTATTGCCCCGTTTAATCCACCTCATTAGTTACTGTTTTATGTTACGTGTAAATATTTTTTTTTCATTTCTCTACTGATATAATTGTTGTGTCTAACACCCAGGCTTGCGTCAATGTGTTTTTTCAAAGAAAATCTCTTGAAGAGACAATGAATACTTGAAATTGAGATGAATATGTTTGGATTTGATTCTTATTCTTATTTGTTATGACTTTTGCAAGTTTTCATCGCGAGCCGTAACTTTTTGCCCGCTTCAAAGCGACTCTTAAAATGTCATTATAAGATACTACTTCCGTGGCCAATTGATTTGTATTTTCAACTTTAGTCTTAATAGTCAATAAAAATGATGGTATATTATGTGAAATATATCATGGGATAAATAAACTCCAGGAGTCTAATTGATTGTATTGCAGAATGATAGTTAGATTTATATGGAAAAATAAAAAATACAATATAATGCGTGTAGTAACTCGTAAAAATAAAATATTGGGCAAGAATGTTGATACCCTAAATTTCACTCATAGTGACCTTTTACCTTGGTTTTTTTTTAGAAACTATACATTGTAATATTTATCAATCCTAAATTTTGTATGTAGTAGATTGTTATCAAATAAAAAAAAATCATTAAGATTGAGTGTTTGATATAGATTTATTAAGTAATCTTTATCAATCCAAGTACAGTTTTCGGAGTTGTCTATATCTCGCAAGAGGAAGAGGGGATGCGAACTATTGAAGAAATATTGTACGTAATATATTGTTATCAATTGAAAAAACATAATTAAGATTGAGTTTTTGATACAGATTTGTGGAGTAATTTTTATGAAATTTGAACAGCTGTTTTTTTTTTCTAACGATTACAATATGTAGTTTTTCTTTGACTGAAAAATAACTGAAGTATTATGCTTTCAAATATTAATCATTTATCGTGCGATAGAAAGAAATCAATAATGGTAAACTAATAAAACTAAAAAAGGAATAAATAAAAACGAGAATGCCTTGCGCGGTGCTCGGTGAGGGTATGTAGCTTCGACGTTACATCTACGCTTGTGCATCGAGAGCTGGAATTCAATGGAGGAGAAACCGCCGTCGCCGGTGGAAGAAGTGGAAGCAACAGCTGCTGAAGTCAAAGATTCTCTCTTTCCACTCGCAAGCTCCTCTCAGCGCGCGAGCACTTCACTTCCCCAATGGCTTTCCAACTCGAGCTTCACGACCGACATTTCTGTCATAAACGACGCCGTCGCATCCCAACTCAACCATGAAACCACACTGTCACCGCGAGAAGAGCAGGAC
The DNA here is from genome assembly GCA_037074585.1 of Biancaea sappan. Taxonomy (NCBI): domain Eukaryota; kingdom Viridiplantae; phylum Streptophyta; class Magnoliopsida; order Fabales; family Fabaceae; genus Biancaea; species Biancaea sappan. The sequence continues at coordinate 646,492 of CM073492.1, read as the reverse complement.
CTTGAAGACGAAGAAGGTCCCTCAGATAATCAGGTTAAACCAAAGCACTTTACTACCTATGAGATTCTGGAATCTTCAGAATCTGATAGAGAGGAAGAGCGTGGAAGGGAAAGAAAGAGTAGGAAAAAGAAGAAGAAAAGAAGGAAGCGTGATGGATCCTCAGAGAAGGGGGGAGTCGATGATTACGGTTCGAGAAAGTCTCGTGTTCGAACTTGGGCTGATTCCGAGACCAAAACTACCAAAGATTATTACGTTGATTCTCAAGGTGATCGCGATAATTTGGCATTCGGGTGTATATATAGGTACTCTTTTTTGTTAAACCTTTGGACTTTTGTATCTGTGTTTGTGATTATTATTTACTGGGCTTTTTGTTAGTAATGGAGATTTCCTCCCTTCTCCTATCTTAGATGGGAACCGAGAGACCAGTAGAGGGAATAACTAAAGCCTGAATTAAAACGTAACAGTTTATATCATCTGATTCTATCAACTTCTATAAAGATCTAGTTTTTTGTTGCTGAGGATGTTTAATAGTGAAGTTTGTAATGGTAGGCGGGTCTTCTTACAATGAAATTCATGTTCTGGTAGTCCGAATGAAGTATTGTGTACGCATTACATCTTCAGAAAAACAAGACTGGGAAGGAGAATAGGATGCTTACCTTATAAGTTGGTAAATATAGTATGGTCTCATGAGCGTTTGCTTTGAGATTTTGATCTCATTTCCTTTGTACCCTTCATGCATTTCTTTTCTCTCTGTTGGAAAGTACATAGATAAATCGTTTAATAGGTTAAATGCTAGGAGGATGCTGTTTCTCAATCAGGAATCCTTGGCTACTGCTGACTGATGGATATAGATTTATATATTTTGTAAGAAAATAATTTTTTTTTTTAAATGATGGTTTACTATCTTGGCAAACCTCCGGTGGTTGGGTGGAGGGGAGTGACTTTGCGAAGAGGTTCTAGGTTTAATTCCTAATGCACCTACAAAAGAAAAAACACAATCCAATTTTTCTTGAACTAGAGCAAAGGAATAAGAGAGAAAATTGAAATTTCATTGTTGTTGTTTTAAATATCAGAATTTTATCAACGTAAGTAACTGTACTGTATTAGTTTCTGTTGATATGTTCAAATTTATGGAGAAGGCAGATAAAAGATGTACATGGTTCTCTTAAACCTTTGACTAATTTATTTACACCCAAGAAAGGAATTATCTTTTGCTTTTTTTCTCCTCAAACAATTTTTTTTTATTCAGGGCTTTGTTTTCTGTTTTTTCTTTCCCTTCCAAGCAATGAATGATCCGAAGTCTTTATAAATACCATGCAGAATGGATATGGCACGGTACAAACCCTACAATCCTTTGAGATCATCTGGGCAACATGTACAAGGTTTGTATTGGCGGAATCAAAGGCGTTCTCTCTTGGAAACTGATGGTGATGTTGATGCACTGGATGCTGGACTGAAATCTGCTGGTCGCTACTGGTCTGCAAAGCATATGGCTTTAGAACGCCATAAGAACTTTAAGCGTATTCGCCTTGTTGCACCAAAAAAGTCCAATATTATGACTGAAGAGGAGTTCATACCTTTATCAGAGATTGAGACATCTCATAGAGCTGTTGATAGTGATTCTATCTCTGTTGCTTCAACCGTTGAAGAATCTTGGGAAGATGAAATGTTGCGCAAAACTCGAGAGTTCAACAAACTGACAAGGGAGTGCCCACATGATGAGAAGGTTTGGTTAGCTTTTGCAGAGTTCCAAGATAAGGTTGCAGGAATGCAACGGCAGAAAAATGCCCGCTTACAGACTCTTGAAAAGAAGATTAGCATACTGGAGAAGGCAGTTGAGCTTAACCCAGATAATGAAGAGCTGTTGCTTTGTCTTCTAAAAGCTTACCAGATGAGAGACAGCTCAGATGTGCTAATTGGGAGATGGGAAAAGATACTTCTGGAGCATTCTGGAAGTTACAAGTTATGGAGAGAATTCTTGCATGTTGTTCAGAAAAATTTCTCCAGATTTAAGGTCTCAGAGATTAGAAAAATGTATGCACATGCAATTGAAGCTCTATCTGCTTCATGCAGCAAGAACATTAGGCAGGTTCTCAATTTTTTTCTGCTTAACCTCCATTTTCAATATGTCTGATTGACACTGTCTATTATTCTTCTATTTTGGTTTTGTTCATCTTGAGTCCACTAAGTTTTTGTTTTCTTTTAAATGATTCATCAGATCCTTTATTTGGATGTTCAAAAATAAGAGGGAACAGAAAAAAGGGAGTGAAAATTCTTTTTTATTATTATTTTTCCCTCCAAGAGTAAACAAAATTAAATCCAGAAGAACAGTTATGAGGATAAAATATTACAAAAACCCCTACTTTTCATACATTCTGCTTTGGACAATATATTTATTTATTTTACTTTTAAGAAGGTAAAAAAAAATCCATAAACTAATTATCTTTGTCCTCCTTTCATTCTATACATATTACTTTTTTTTTTCTTCCTTTTTCATTTTGAAACATCCACCCAAATAAAACTGGAAAACACCATTTATGATGCTGTATGTTTCAGGTTTTATGCCTATATAATTTATATGCTTTTTGTTATAATTTTTGCTATTCATTCTGGATGTGTATGAATTGGTTGCTTATATGCAGGCGGTCGTGAAAAGGAAGAATAAGTTGTTGTAAATTTGAATTTTTGCAGGTTCACCAAGCTGCTGATCCTTCCTCACTAGATCCTGGAATTATTCAGCTAGAACTTGGTCTTGTGGATATATTTGTCAATCTTTGCAGGTTTGAATGGCAGGCTGGTTATAGGGAATTGGCTACTGCTTTATTTCAGGCTGAAATTGAGTTTGGCTTGTTTTGTCCACCTTTGCTTCTCACAGAGCAGAGTAAACAAAGACTATTTGAGCATTTTTGGAATAGTGAAGGTGAAAGAGTCGGAGGAGAAGGGGCTCTTGGTTGGTCCACTTGGTTGGAGAAAGAGGAGGAAACTAGGCAAAGGGTTATCAAAGAGGAGAACTCACATAAAGATGAAGAAGGTGGTTGGACTGGTTGGTCAGAACCGTTGTCTAAAGTTAAAGAGGAGATTGAAAGGGTTGAAAATGAAGCGCACAATAATTTGATTCCAGAGGATTTCCAAGAAGATGAATATGAAGACGTGAAGCAGGAAGATGATACTGAAAATTTGCTAAAAATGCTTGGCATTGATGTCAATGCTGGGGATGTTAGTGAAGTTAATGAAACTGCGACCTGGATCAAATGGTCAGAAGAAGAGTCTTCTAGAGATTGTGAACAGTGGATGCCTGTTCATAGGAAATCAGGTAAATTTCCTTTTCTTGTTCTTTTCTTTGATGTGTGAAATATCCTCTTCCAAAGTTATGTTTTGTTTAATTCTTTCTGACTGCAATGTAATTTCATTCTAAACAAATTGCTTATACCAGTATATTGATTAACCATGAACAGATAAGACCTCCATTAATTCAGCAACACATGAGATTGAAGAGGATGAGCAGCTGTTGCGAATCATATTGTATGAGGATGTGAATGAATACCTATTTTCCTTAAGCACAATGGAGGCTCGATTATCATTGGTGTTCCAATTCATTGACTTCTTTGGTGGGAAGCTATCTCAGTTGTAAGTTCTATTGATTAGGATGTCCTAAGTACAACTCTTGGCTAGGTGTTCCTTCTGTCATTGCAAGAAATTAAGGTTTCATACATGTGTAAATAGAGATGCAAAAACTATTAAGGGAGGGCCCTTTCTTTGTTGTTTTAGATTTTTTTTTTAAAATTTGTGTGTGGTTCTTTAACATCATCTTATTGCCTGGTTGACCAAGTTTAGAGTTCTGCCTCTCCTGCTTCCTGTCTTATAATTGCAAATGTCATCAAAAGAGCGTTTAAGTTTAGCATAATGTGGTGGTGAGCATGTGCATGTCATTCATGATGAGCATCTGCGAGTTGGAGCTGTGTTACAAATGCAAAAATCGTTATTTAGCCCTTGATTCTTTGACAATATTGTAGTTCTAACCTTAGTTCTTCTGGAGTTGCATTTTACTGATCTCGTTGGTAATATATAATTTTCTGTTAGGAAATGATGTGAAAACATAGTTAAAAAATCCATCATGAATTTGTTAATGTCTTGGGCTGTCATATAATTTTTTTTCTTTTGTCTTTTCTTAAAATATTTTATCACCTTTTTACATCCTAGATTACTTTATCATCTTTTCCCCTCTTTTCTGGGACCTGATGCCATAATAAAAAGTATTTACAAGTAGATGACTTTTTTCCCCTCATCTTTCCTTGGTAGGATTTGTTCAAACAGTCCAAGTTGGACAGAGACTATCCTTAGCTTGGAGGATCTGCCAGATTCTATATTAGAAAAGTTGAGATCCATTCATGACATTTTGACGAAAGCACAAAGTAGTTCTATTGGTTTCAGTTTTGAATTTCTATCAGGCTGTTCCTCTAGGAGTGCTGATATGATGAAATTTCTTCGGAATGCTCTCCTACTTTGTTTGACTGTTTTTCCACGTAATTACATCTTGGAAGAAGCTGTTCTTATTACTGAAGAGCTATATAATACAAAAACAAATCCTTCTAGCCGCATGGTTACTCCGTGTCGAGCTTTAGCAAAGTCTCTCTTAAAAAGTGATCGACAGGTACTCATTCTCTTACCAAAGACATTGAGAACATAGTTTGTATCTGTTTTTTCCCCCATCTGTCAATAAAAAAGGAGATAGATGGGTTTTGCTAATAAAGTTTATATGGAAGCTCCTTTTATCTGTCTTAGAGTAGTTCTGACCATGACTTTGTGTGTTTGGTGATTGTAGGATGTCTTGCTATGTGGGGTATATGCGCGAAGAGAGGCTAAATATGGTAATATTGATCATGCAAGAAAAGTGTTTGACATGGCATTATTATCCCTAGAGGGGCTTCCAGTGGTATGTTCTGTGTTTTCTGCTGCCAAAGATAGTTTTCTTTTCCGCTGCAAAAGTATATTAGCCCAAATTTTTGTTTTTGTCTGACCACATGTATTGTTATATGAAATTAATATCCAATCTTGATATTCCATCTGTGTGTGCATGCATGTGTTTGGGCTAAAAAAAAAAAAGATTTAATGTGTCCATTTGTTGTGCATTTAAATCACTCCTCAGCATTTTTGTGTAATTTGATAAATTGCATCCACCTTCTTAGTATCAGTATTTACTCTTGACATTCTATTCCTTTCTAAAATTGCTTTGGTTTATTGTATGGAGTAGGAATTGCAGTCAACTGCTTCTCTTCTCTATTTGTGGTATGCAGAGGCAGAGATTGCTAATATCTCTGATGGTGATTGCGAACCTTCTTACCGTGCAATGCATATATTATCATGCTTAGGAAGTGGCACAAAATATAGCCCATTTAAAAGTCAACCATCAAGTTTGCAACTGCTTAGAGCACGTCAAGGGTTTAAAGAAAAAACTAGAACGGTACGATCATCTTGGGTTCATGGTTTAATAAATGACCCATCTGTGGCTCTGATATGTTCAGCTGCATTGCTTGAGGAGCTTAGTTCTGGATGGGATGCAGGTGTTGAAGTTTTGGATCAGGCATTTGCAATGGTGCTTCCAGGTTATGATTCTTCAGAAATTGGTTTTCTATTTAGAAAAGTAAAAGTAGACATTCTTAGTCTGATTTTTCTGATATTTCCACTGACGAGTCTTCTTACAACTGGACATCCCCACCCCCACATCTTCCCCCTTATTTTGTTTTTTGGTTTTTTTGTTTTTTTTTTGATAAAATAGATTTTAAAACTTTAAGCCTTTCTAAAATAGAATGTGTGCGAAGTTTGCTATTCTTTGAGATAGGTTCTGGTTTATGGCTTTTCAGTGAGTATTGGTGAGCGGTCTTCAGCACGACAGCTCTTTAGATCTGCATAGGGATTGGATTGCTGTGTTGAGCTAGTTTAAGGATTATTCCTTTTTTTTTTTTCCTGTTTTGTTTCTGCTGTTAGTTTTTTCCTCAGTTTTTTTGGCACAGGTTTGGAGGATTTCTTGTTCTCTATTCTTGGCATTGATGTACTTCTTTGATTTTTAATGAATGAATTTTTTCTTATAAAAAAAAAAAAGAAAACTTTTAAGCCTTCATGTTTTATGTTCTGTTATCTGCGAAGATTAATAGTAAGAAAAATTTATGCACACTCTCATCTCTCATTTTTGGTTGGAGTGGTGTCCATGGCCACATCTGGTTGGCATTTGTTGTGTCCTGATGCAGCAAGTCATTTTTGTTCCTCCTAATATTATATCCATTTTAGTCCATCTCTCAACCCACATAGTGTACTGTGTTACATGAACTCAACTTTAGCATATAGTGTGGAGGTAGTTTGTCATGTGACCTAGGTCTCTTGTTCCTATGGAGCTAATATATATATATATATATATGTATGTATATATAACTTCATCAATTTGTTGATGTTATATTTCATGTCAATACATTGCTTATCATGTCTCTCTGGATGTTTGCAACCTGCAGAAAGGAGAAGCCATAGTTATCAACTTGAATATCTGTTCTACTATTACATAAGGATGCTTCAAAGACATCAGAGGCAATTGAGTCTGTCCAAAGTTTGGGAGTCCATCTCTCAGGGCCTCCAGATATATCCTTTCAGTCCAGAACTTATTAAATGTGTAGTGGAGGTCGGCCATTTTTATACAACTTCTAATAAGTTGCGGTGGATGCTAGACCATCACTGTAAAAAGTAAGACCCTTGTTATTTGTCTGTCTTTTCTCTTTGGAGGATCTCTGTCCTTCTCTTTTCTTTCTATTTCTTTCCTTGTTGATTGTTTCTCTATAATAAAATCTTTCTTTGCCGATGAAAAAAAGAAAAAAAATTTCATTATTTTTCTAAACTATGTGTCTTAAGGTTTAGCCGACCCCACCTAGTGGGATAAGGCTGCTGTTGTTGTTGTTGATGATGTGTCTTAAGGTTATCTTTATAAGACTGGAATTTCAAGGAACAATATAGAAGTAGGGAGTTGCCATGTAGTCTGAACTTCTCTGTACTAGAGCCCATGCAAAGACCAAAGATGAGATAAATTGTATTCTTTGCTCACTGAAAGATGTGTTAAGGACGAACAAGGAAAAGTTTTGGTTACAGATGGAGATATTAAAAACAGATGGGAGGGTTATTTTCACAAGCTTTTTAATGACGGAGCAGGGTCAACTAGTGATATGGATGGTTTAACAACCCAAGAGGGTGAACAAAATTTGGCTTATTATTGCAGAATTAGGGTTGGTGAGGTCAATGAAGCTTGTAAGAGAATGGATAATGATAAAGCCGTTGGTCCTGATAGCATTCTTATCGAAGATTGAAAGTGTTTAGGGGAGGAGAGTACTATCTGACTAACTAATCTATTTAGTGAGATTTTAAGGTCCAAGAAAATGCCTGGAGAATGGAGAAGAAGCACTTTAGTGCCTATATATAAAAATAAAGGGGATATCCAGAATTACACAAACTATCGAGGGATTAAGCATATGAGTCACACTATGAAATTATGGGAAAGAATGATTGAACGTAGGCTAAGAATTAAGACGGGTATTTTTTGGAATCAATTTGGTTTTATGCTAGGGTGGTCTACTATAGAAGCTATTTATTTATTAAAGAGGTTGATGGAAAAGTATCGGAGTAAACAAAAAGACTTGTATATAGTTTTTATTGATCTGAAAAAAGCTTATGATTAAGTACCAAGAGAAGTTTTGTGGAAAGCCATGGAAAAGAAATGTGTTCATGTTGCTTATACTAGAGCTATAAAAGATATGTATAAGGGGGCAACAACTAGTGTGAGAACGTTTAGAGGGAAGATTAAAGACTTTTCTATTAAGATTGGCCTGCATTAAGGATCATCTTTGAGCCCTTATTTGTTTGTTTTAGTTTTAGACGTTTTGACAAAACACATTCAAACAGAAATCCCCAAATGCATGCTTTTTGCAGATGATGTCATGGTGGAGTCAAGGGAAGAGATTAACTCTAAATTCAAGCTATGGAGGTGTACTTTGGAATTGAAGGGTTTTCGTCTGAATGAGTTGGAGGTTAAAATTGGAGACCAGGTTATATCACAAATGTCAAAGTTTAGGTATTTGAGATCGGTTTTACAAGATGACGGTGAAATTAATAGGGATATTTCACATAGGACACAAGCTGGGTGGGTGAAATGGAGAAAAGTTTCAAGAGTTGTTTGTAACTAGAAAATACCTAATAAGTTTAAAGGGAAGTTTTATCGTATTGCTATAAGACCGACAATATAATATGGGAGAATGTTGGACAGTGAAAGGACAAGAACACAAAATTGGGGTAGTAGAGATGAGAATGTTGAGATAGATTTGTAGTCACACAAGACGAGATATGATCCGTAATGATTGTATATACAGTGGAGTTAGAGTGGCACTTATTGAGGAGAAAATGATAGAAATTTGTTTAAAGTGGTATGATCATGTTTAAAGAAAACAGTTGAAGGTGCCAGTAACGAAGGTTGAGCAGATGGTATAGAGTTCTGTGAAAATAGGCCGAGGAAGACCAAGAAAGACACTTGAAGAAGTCATTGAATGAGATCCTTTGATGAATGAGATACCTAAAGAGTTGGTCATTGATAGAGTTTGATGACGTCATGCGATTCATGTAGCTGACTCCACCTAGTGGGATAAGACTTTGTTGCTGTTGTTGCTCACTAAAAATGAAGACGATTAACAGAAGTCATGAGTTTCATCTTATAGCTTAAGTGAGATTGTAAATATCTCTTATAAGAGCCCTTTCTTAATTGTTGTATAACTGTCAGTCGCTAAAATCTGGTTAAAAATTGTTCAGTGTTATAACTTGATGGTAAATAGAAAAAAGATGATTTGACGGAGCAAGAGAAGGGCCGTCCCCCTTGAGGCAGTCCACTTTCCCTTTTATGCCAAGTAACATTTGATGAAAATGAGATTATAATTTTTATTTTTCATCCTATAGGTTAAATGAGTTTACTTATTTCTTTATTTACAATTTTTATTTTGTTCAATCAAGATATTTTTTATTTTATTTTATAGATAACTGGTAAATGTGGTGAAATGAGTGCAAGAGAGGCATAAAGTGCTGGAAGAGTGTACATCTAGAAGGGAAATGTCAGAAATCTCTGTTACTGAGGCTACTGACTGGAAGACACATAGCTTCTTACAGCTGCCTCTGATCTTATATTGTTTTTGCACTTGATTTTAAATATACAATTTATCTGCTTTCTCCCCTCCCTCCTTAAAATATCTCCCATACATGAGATTTTACGTTCGATTTCCCTGCCTTTCAGTTGTTTCATTTCTAAGATATTTCGTTTTGTTATGTGTTGGGTTTTGTGTTTTCAACATGGAGATATGAATGATAATCACTAATCTGCCCATAAATTATTTTGCAAATCCTTTCTACTAAAATAACATTCGTCTCTTCTAACTGCAATTTTTTCAGGAAACCATCAGTTATTCTCTACCTTTTTGCATTGTCATTTGAGATATGTAGAGGGGGCTCACAACACAGAATCCGTGGGTTGTTTGAAAAGGCATTGGGTAATGATATGCTTTGCAGCTCAGTTGTACTCTGGCGTTGCTACATTGTGTATGAGATGGACATTACACATGATCCTTCTGCAGCTCGACGTGTTTTCTTTCGAGCTATTCATGCCTGCCCCTGGTGAGAGCTTGTTAACTCCTAAACTAAACTGGCGTGTGTTGGGTGAGACCATATTTGGTTGTTCCTGTAATAGTTAACTTTGAGCTTGTTAACTCCTAAACTAAACTGGCGTGTGTTGGGTGAGACCATATTTGGTTGTTCCTGTAATAGTTAACTTTTTTGATGTGCATATTAGGTCAAAAAAGCTATGGTTGGATGGCTTTCTCAAACTGAACCCTGTACTCACGGCAAAAGAGCTATCAGATCTCCAGGAAGTTATGCGAGATAAGGAACTGAATCTGAGAACAGACATTTATGAGATACTTTTGCAAGAGTCGTGAGAAATTCTCCCATGCATTGCCAGAATCTAGCCGTGATGGAGGAGGCTCATGTAAGATTTTGTAGAGTTCGTCAAGTTGTATAAGTCTACACCAAAGCTGTATACATTTTATTGTTTAAAGAGCACAGCTAACATTACGTGCATGCTTATAGCTTGCAAGTCGATGCAATTGCAATGGAAGCTCTGTGACATTGTAAAATTTGAGGGGACAGACTTTGGTTATCTGAATGTGATGTTGGTTCCTGTAAGTATATACTGCATGTTAGTGAGTAAAAGCCAGCTGGTTGTGGTTTCCAAAGCCAACATCTTGACAACGCAATTGCATTATTTCAGAAAATTGTTGACCTAGGAATTCAGACATACGCTATACTTGATCGATTGTGCAAACTACCCGGCTTACAACTACACTAGAGATTTTTCATCGCCTTTTGCGGGGAGGCTTTGGACTAGATGCCTTAACATATAGTGCTATGATTCATGGCCAGCAGTCAGCATTATGTTGGGCTGGCAAGGACTGTCCCGTCGGACAATCTTGCTTTTGTCTTTTACAGTATTGGGCCAAACAAAAAGATCGATTCTTAATAGCTTTGTGACGAAGATTTAATTGATTTGATGAAATATTGGCCCTGCTTTTAGAATTAGATGAAAAAAATGATTGTCGCCCTTAGGCTTTTATCGATGATTTGTGAAATAACTATTCTTAGTTTTTAGGGAAAATTGAAAAACAAAAAACCAATTACACAGCAAGGCCAGGAAATTTGTTTATAATGATTGCTTGAGCCAACACTAGTTTGGACTCAAGTCATACTTGTAAATTTGTTTGAAGGGTTAAGTAAATTTGTTTGAAGGGTTAACAAAGACGGGTTTAAGTTGAACTACCCATTGGCCTTCCCGCTGTTTGAAGTTTACCAAAGTAAGCATATATTTATTTTAACATGACCCCAGAAATATATATATATACTTTGTTTTAACTATGTTAGTGTTATGACATTCTATAGTCTCCTAAATGATCTAAAAAAGTTTCTTAGCTTGTGTCCTTGTCCATTTAGGTAGCACTTTATCTATGAAACTACAAAACTATATATAACGAAAATGAGAGAAAATTAATCACTCTATCAGATGAACAGAAAGATTTGCATTATTAAGGAAAGACTCCACTTTTACATGAACCTCTCTCCAGAACCGCATTGAGGAAATGTTTGGAAAGAAGTAAAAATAACGAACTTCAAACACTTTCTTTAACAAAACGGAAGACTCTCAGTAGCCAAATTGACAAGAATTCCAACACAATGCTACGCCACTGCTGCTCCTTCCTCTATTGCAGGAATTGGAAGTTCCTCATAAGCGTCACAAGCAAACAAACAGGGAGTATGATTGTCATTGTCAATGGTAGCTTTCTTCAATCCTGTGAACTAGATGCTAAACCTGGCAGCCAATCTTCTGGAGGGACAGCGACAGTTTCATCTGGAGGTGGTGGCTCTGCTGAAGGTGTTTTTCCGGGAGGGCTTGAAGATGGAGGTGAACATGACATGCCAGAAAGGCAATTACCTGTCACACTGACACATTAAAGATATGTATCTATTAGATTTCCAGCTATACACTGATCAAAATGGTGAACAAAGGAGTGAAAAACACTAGAAAAGTTGCCCAAGGGACACTATAGATATACTTACGTTAGTTTCAAGTTCTTATTTTCAGATAAAGTGATGTGTATGGTTCCGTTAAATCTATTATCTGCCAAATTCCTGGTAAAACATACAAAGTTAAAACGCTGAAATCTCTGTGCTGTATTATTTGCTTGCTGCAATGGTACTTACAGCGACTTCAGTTTAGGCAATAAACCAAGAAAGCTGGGAATTGGTGCGGACAAGCTGTTATTATGCAAATCACTGCAATTTTTATAGGCCCAAAAAATAAATTGTTAGGAGACAGAGATCACATCATCCATAGAATCAAGTACTGGTGTTTCAATCAAGGCTCAACTCACAACGTCTCCAGTGCAGTCAAGGAACTGAAGTCTGGTAGTGTTCCTGATAAGCCAAAGCTGCTGAGGTTCCTGTTTCAGGCCAAACACAGAAGGCATCAAACTTTTCAGTTTAAGAATAGTATGTAAAAGGTGTAACTTTGTGGCTACATGCATTGTTTGATTAGAAAAGAAAAAATCTTTGGAAGTCTAAGTCAATTACAAAGAAATTAACATATAGGGCACATCTTTGAATATTATGTACTTATAATGTGCTTATTTGTCTATTTTATGATTGACATGTTCTGTCTTAAAATTTCTTTAGTTTAATGGAGAAAGATAAAGCACGAGGTTTACAATGCTATGACTCGCGGGAAGGCATCAGTGTTGCATTCTAGCCATTCCCATGAAAATGAAGATGGAAGACATGGGTCCCCACTCCATTTTTGTAGTATGCCAAGACTCTTCTGTAGTGCTGCTAATTCTTTCACAGCATTACCAGAAATGGAACCCAATAATTTCAGACTAACTGGCAACCTAACAAACAAAGTAATTATCAAAGTCCAAATAACTAAAAGCCAAACCATCATTACTGTTGGTTCCATCAGTTAGTGCATCACTACTAGTTTAGACTTCATAGGCATTGATGAGAGGAGGAACTGTGGAGCTGTCAGCTGCGAAGACAGTTATATTTGCGTTGGAATTAGCAGTCCTGTTTGTAATGTACAACACTGAGACCCCTCCAAATTGTGGGATGACTGGTTTTGAATAAGAATCTCTGTTTATCTTTACTTAAATGGATCTTGTATTGTTTGAACCAGGCTTAGTCACTTCAGAGAAATAAGCTGTGATATATACAGATTCAGTGGTGGCAGGTAGGTCTGTGTTTAGAACAATTCCCCAAGCAGTTCCTATGGTGGTCGATGCATCTTGAAGCACAGCTATAGGTGGTTTATCTTCTGCTTTACTCACGTCAATGGATGGAGCTTCATCTAACACATCCTTCACTATCACAAACCCACCTTCTGCTCTCCAAATCCGATCATAAGCATCATCTGGATACCTATACGTCCCATTCAAAGATCAATATCAGCATACCTTCCTGTAATATTATTCTTCTGGATCCTAACCTAACCGAAATAATAACTTAAAACGATAAATAGTTCATTGTTAAAAGCATACTTCACTTCATTATTGCTCATAGTTTTAACTTTCATATGATTATTTTCATTAAATTTAGGATGAAAAATATGATAAGGTGGTTAAATGAATAAGAAACCACAATAAAGTTGAGACAACCGTAAATCAATGATTCACTGAAATGAGTAATAGTAAAAGAGAGATAATAGAAAGGGTAGGTACCTAATTGTGAAATTTGCACCAGCATTAGCTCTGTTAGACAAAAGCAAAGCACGAGCAGGATCAACACGACTGTACATACTCAAATCCAAGCTGCGAATCTCAAGGGCCGACATGAAGGGTATCTGGCCTGCAAGTGTTTGGGCCACACAGATACTCCTTGTGTTAGCCTTGGTCACATAAATGGCCTCATGATAAACACCTCTCAGACTCGAAGTGTTGACAGTGGCCCAGAAGTTGCCATCAAACTGAAGCTTAAAGGTAGGGGGAGAGTCTTTGCTATCATAGTTTCCATAGAAAAAGCTTGCTCAAACAAGAACCTTCTCCCCCTTGCCCACATTAACGTTGTAGCAGTTCTTCTTCAACGTTGGAAACACTCTTGAGACTGCTCATCACAGTGTCACTCATGTAGATAGGTACTGTGCTGCTATATTGTACAACTGCTGAATCTCCATTGTGAATGTAAGCATCATCACCGGTCCATTTGATAGAGAGGTGGTCAGTGTAAGAAGTATTTGATCCACAGTCAATGTTAACAAACACTGCAACACAGGGGTTTAGGATCATAAGAAGGAAAGGGATCATCCCAACTAGGAGACTACTTGAGACATTATAGATAGACATTGTGCTTATGGAGATAGCATGTTCGTGCTAATGCCGATATTTATAGAACTTAAAGCTTTTGTTTTTACTTGTGAGTTGTCACCACTCAAGACACAGTCATCCATCGGCTTAATAGTCAATGATGATTAAAGTATGAAGTAAACGAAGAATTCTTTGCCAACCTGGAATACTGGCTCATATCCTCTTTTGAATTCTGTTTCATTGGAGATCAAGTTATTGAATAGAAAAAAGAAAGAGTGAATTGTTATTTTAGTTTTTGAAAGATGTAGTTTATCTTTTTGAATGTTTCTTTTCACTTTTTTTAAATGTATTTTGACTTCAATATATTATTCCCATGAAGCCCATTATAACAAATGACTAATAGGGATAAGTGATATTGTATTGCATCAAAATAAAATATGCTATAACTACTAAAGTTTATATATATGATGATTTTAACGACAGTGAAACATTTATTGATCACAGCAGCTTTGCCTTGCCCTTAACCTATCTGTTCATTTTTTTTTAACTACTTTTTACATGTTAGAAGATTTATTGTTGTTAAATATCTGTCGATGCAGATATAAAAGATCTTCTTCCTATGAGTCATTACTTAGATTACTTTTATTAGTCATGGAACAATTAAGATGAATACTTGTATGATCAACTTGAATTTACACATTTTATTAAACTTATATAAAATGATAGCTTAGCTTTCAATTAGTAAAGTAAACGTACAACAAATTTTCAAATAAAACAATTGGTATTCTGATTATTCTCGTATCGTCGTATGTAAAAACGAAAAAAAGTACTTAGAGTATAATTGACGAGCAATATAAAGTATTGTTAAGTAGTGGCACAAGTTATGCTAATCATGATTAAATCCAACGTGCAAAGAGGCAACTAAATTACAAGTCGGCTGTTTTTTTAAGGTGAAAACAACATAATACGATATTAGAAAAAACTGCTCAGTTTCAACGTAGAGCATTTGGATTTGGATAATGTATATATGGTATGCTTATAGAATCTGCGATTATTAGGAATTCACCAGTGACATAAGACTAATTAAAGAACCTCGGCATCATATAGACCTATGAATTAATTAAGTGTGAAAATTTTGGCTCATGCATGACAGCTATCGTTGACATTATCAAATTTGTAATGCTAGGTCGAAATCCTTGGTTCCAACTCACATGCAGAATATTACGAATGTTACATAGCACACAAAGTCACCATGCGTATTATTTATTTATTTTTTAAGATTTTATTACAAGTTAACTTCTTTAGAGATTGACTTCTTTAGAGATTAACTTTTTAATCATTAATCTTTTATTAAAATTTGTGTCTTGTTAAAAAAAAATAATAAGATGACACAAATTTTAAAACAATTGAAAAGTGAGAAAACTTAACTTTCACAAAGATCGAATTTTTTATAACAAAAACTTATTTTTTATTATGGTACAATTGTACTTCCAACTTTTATTCAAGTTAATTATATATTTCTCCCTTCCATTGATTTCATCACAACATTCCACTGCATAATAGTGTTTTACCAATGGCGGAACCACGTACAGGTGAGTAGGTGCAATTTTTTATTATGGTACAATTGTACTTTCAACTTTTATTCAAGGTAATTATATATTTCTTTCTTCCATCGATTTCATCACAACATTCCACCGCATAATAGCATTTTACCGGTGGTAGAGCCACATATAGATGAGGGGGTGCAGCTGCGCCCCTTGAATTTTACAAATCTTCATGTAAATATATATTTTTTTATTTTGTTCCTTTTCTATTTTTTTAAACCCTCTTAATATTTTTTTTAAACTCCTTTCAATGACTTAGTTCCTCTCTACTATTCATAGTCACGAGACCTCCATCCCCAGAGTCACAAAATTTTTTTTTATGATGGTTAATTTCTCATTCCATTGTTAGGGATCTCTTTGTAAAAGTTTAAAATTTAGGATTTTTATACATAGGTCTAATTCAATAAAATTGGTTGATTGATTATGTAATTAGGATCATGAGTAACATATTTGTGAAGTCAATTTCATGAAATTTTTTCTTGATCATGGTTAATTTTTCATTTCATTGTTAGAGACTTCTTTGTACAAACTTGAAATTTGGGGTTTTTGTACATAAGTCTAATTCTATCAAAGATTGATTGTTTATACAATTAGGATCATAAGTAGCATATTTTTGAAGTCAATTTCATGAAATTTTTTTGATGATGGTTAATTTCTCATTTCATTATAAGAGACCTCTTTGTAAAAGCTTGAAATTTAGAGTTTTTGTACATAAGTTTAATTCTATCAAATTGATTGATTGACTATGCAATTAGGATTTAGGAGAAGAAAGATTTTTTTGTAATGAAATATTTTTTAAGAGAAAATTATCATCAAATGAGTAACAAATTAAAATTAATTTAGAAGAATTGTCATCAAATACATAAAAGTAAATAAAAATTTTGCCTTCCTTGATCGAAGAGTTTGGATACGCCACTGTATTTTACTATGAAAGCATGCTTTCCCACTTCCTTCCATAGCTACTTTGGAGCAAGCTCCATTTTGTTGGAACCAAGCAACCAAGAAAGAAAAGGAAAAATAAATAAATAAAATCTTGATACAGATTCTTCAAAGCTAGCCAACAGCAAACTGTCTAATTGTTTCTTATGATCCATTGTGGTACTTGATTCTTTTACCGTTTATTTATATGTTACATAATTTTTTTTTGGTTGCTGTATAATATTTTAAAGTTTCTTCAAAATCATGTAAACACACATTTAGGCATAGTTGAATTTCAGAAACAAATACATTATTATTATTTAAGTATAAGGTATTTAGCCAGGAAGTGATTAACATGTAGGGGAAGAGTCTTTAATATCGTAGTTTCCATAGAAAAAGGCTAGCATGAACTAGAACTTTAATTAATATTAATTATTCCGACCAATTCTTATTTAAAGTTGTCAATACTCTGACAGTATTCATTACGTACAATAGACTTACGTTTTTTATTATTTTTTTTTGGTTTTATTATTTTTTAAAAAAATCACAAAGAATTTTTTTTTAGGATTTCCAATAATATTTAATTTAGAATTTAAGGTTTACAGTAATATTTTATTTAGGGTTTAAAGTTTAGGATTTAGAGTTTAGAATTTAAAATTTAAAATTTACAGTAATATTTAGAGTGTACAATAATATTTAATTTAATTTATTAACTGTCAAATTAAAAAAATAAATTATTTGTGATTTTTTAAAAAAAATTAAAACAAAAGATTAGAAAAGTGGTAGTCATTGGATCAATGACTATCACCAGTATAAGAACCTTTTAAAATCAAATTTGATCCAATAACTATCACCAACGTAAGAAGAGTGCTGAATTCCATCATGTCACCGATATATCTAAGTGTCATCCAGCTATATTCTACGACTGTTAACTCTCCATTGAGAATGTAACCGTTTGCACCCCATTATTCTAAAACATAGAATAAACAAATAAATGAAATTAAGCAATATAACATGGGAACTCCGCTGTAAAATTGCCACTTTATATATGTGTTGATGTTGAGGAACGTAACAGCATGGAGTTGGCCGAAGGGTACATAAATAGTTAAGGGAGTTTATAATTATCATTGTAACTGGAGGTGCAGCCTTCCAATGGGTGAGTCAGTTGATTCGCTTCCGTACACAAGTATACTCCATGATAGGCCGGCAATGGTGAACGCATTTAGCAGAACACCCTCCCACAAGAGGGCGATCCTGTTTCATACTAACATCCATGGAACTTCTGAGAACTTCAAGTGCTGAAGGAAGTGTTTGAACATGGCATATACTGGTTGTGTTTCCCTTGGTTTGACACTAGAGGTATTGACTGTGGTCCAGAAGTTACCACCAAAAAGCATGTCAAAGGTAGGAAGAGACTCTTTCCCATCGTAGTTTCCACAGTAGAAGGTAGCTAGCTCGGCTCAGAATCTTCATTCCTTTTTCCACTGGAATGGTGTAACAGTTGTTCTTCAAACATCTTCATTGATATATGGTACTGAACTCCTAATTTTGACCACTCTGGACTCTCCATTACGAACAAATGCAGTATCTGGGATCCATATCTCATAGTCACTGGTAAAACAGACTATGATCCACAGTTAATGCTAGAAGCCATTGTGGCAAGGAAATGACGATAACAGATTCAAAGAAGAGCTATAAGTAGTGGAGGTAATTTTTTTTTTCTCATGGTTGAGACTGGAGAGGGGAATTTCATATTTCCATGCTGCTATTGATTAAAAGGACAACTTTAGATTAAAAAGAAATGTTGATAATTTTATTTAAATTATGTTGAATTGGGTCTTGTTAAATGAGTCTGTCTATAATAAGAAGCTTGATTTAAGCTTAGTATAAATTGAGGGTCCAACTTACAGTTTAATTTGATGTCAATGGGCCCATCATATTAATTAAGGGTATTTTAATTATATTTTAATTTAATTAGATTTTTTTAATAAAAGCCTCATCTTAAAACCCTAGACCTTTTGACATTTAATTATGATTTTGACAAGGAGGCTTTTGTGAGTTGTAATTTCTCTCTATTTTTGGTATTCTTTTGTAGAGTGAAGAGATGTTTCAATTTTCAATTAAGGGTTAAATACATTTGGACTAGTTTACAGGTATGTTTTACTTCTTATCTCCCACAAAATAATCTTGCATAAAAAAAATGAAAAATTATTCTGGAGGTTATAATGTATGGAACAAAAAACTTATATGCCTGCAATATTTGCAAAGGAGTACCCAAATTAACTTGACTTTGTTACCAAGTCGTTATTGAAAACAGAGCCAGGTATGATTGTCTTAATTATGTGCTAAAATGATTATGGTATTAGTCCGGAGAAGAGTGTATTGTGCAGATAACAAGTTGTAGGAGTAAGATGATGTATCAATCATTTTGTAATTGAAACTTGGAATTAACTGATCACATGGTCTCGAGGGAATCCATAGAACTAAAACCAGGCATTGATCCTGACAAACCAAGGCCGCGCTCATGGAAGAAACATTAAACCAAAAGACAATCCAGTATCTTGAATTCTTGTTCTTCCTTAAAACTCTTATTAAAGGTGTGAGTGTGCTGTTACACGTTCTAAGGCATCATGATTGAAGGTAATGGAAGCCACGGATGGGGAGGTTCCGTCAGGTGAATGCATGTAGCGGGACACCCTGATGTGGGCATAGTATTGCTTCACACCAGCTAGCATCAATGGCACTTTTAAGAACCTCGCTAAATGCAAAACTACTGCCTTCATAAGCCACAGCTAGCAATGCATGGCCCAGAATCCAGATGCAGCCATCCATGGCAATTAATGCAATTAAACGAAGCAATTAATGCATCTTCAGCGATCCATGGCCATTCACCTGAACTATCAGTCACATGCATGTATGATTGGAATCACAGCAAGAGAGTGGAGATTAATTACAGAATGAAACAGGAGTGGTTAGTGGTAGGGATAATGTATGTTTGGGGATTAGGGAGACTCAGAGGGCCTTCATATGATGGAGTTGTTCTTTTAGGTTGCTTGCTATTGCCCATGATGGTAATAAAAATACCTTCTTTCAAATATATTTTCAATAATTTAAGGGAAACTAGCTAGAGTGGTTTACAAAATAGATTGAGCTACATAAACCAATTACAAAGTAGATAAGACTAAAATTTCATTTTGATTGAGTACTTCTCAATTTGATCGTATATCGTTGAATTGTTTTTTTAATTTAATTTTTCACATATTGGTCTTTATAAAATTGTTAGCTCAATTTAATCTCTCACAAATAAATTATTATCAATAACATCTTTCTATCAATATACTATTGTATATAATAACACTAACAATTAATTTACTGTCAATCCATATATCAAATTAACAGAAGAACATTTTAAAAAAAAAACTTTATTTGTGACCAATATCAAATTGAAAAAAAAAATTCTATAAAGGGCCAAATTGAAAAATGCCTCATTTATAAAGGATTAAAATTAAAATTTAGTTGTTAGTACAATTTTCAAGAGTGTAATTTAAAAAATAAACTTGGAATTAGGATTGGAGGGTGTGGTTAGTAAAAGTGTCTAAATTTAAGAGTTGGTTGACTTTGGGCTTTAATTATGTTTATATGTGAAGTCAATGTTGAGACATGATATTATCTGCAAATCCGATTATAATTGATTTGGTGAATTAGACCCAGATTAATGAAGACTTGGGTAATCTTCTCAAAGGGTGACTCAAATTACGAAGGGTTTATACGTTATCGATCACTCTCTAAACCGAAATTATTATAATTCCCCTTAATTCAAATGTTGTTTAGAAAGAAAAAAAAATGACTTTCCAAACCTAAACGTTGAAAAGGGTATGTATTGATTAGTGATTGATTTCGTGGTATTACTCAATCATTTCAATGTTTGCTTAATTAATATGAAAGGTTTTTGCACATTTTCCTTTTTCTCATGGGGCAGCAAATTCCCTCATGCTATGACCTTTTACCTTTCTCATTAATAAATTAGCAAATCAGTCCATACCCCGTCTCAATGTTATTGGAGACGAGAAATGTGAATAATTTGCAAAATGTCTAAATTTCATCATTCATGTCACCACATATTAAGTTAAAAAAAGATAAACAGCTAAATACAAAATTAGATATATGATATTTATCTTCTACATGGAATAATTAATTATAAAATGAAAAAAAAAATCAGCTACTATATAATGAGAATTATTGCTACCAATATGTCACGTCCCAAAATTTGAGCACGTGACCGGCACGGAAAGTGAATTTCATTTCACCTCCGTAAGCCTATCTTTCTCTTAAAAATCATACAATTCTTTTTCATGCAACCAAAACGAGTTCTTTATACATACTACAATTACTCACATTACATCAGTGAATGAACCTACCCGATTACAGAGATTTCTAGATTTATACAACTTAGAATAAAACTTAACTATTATACCTTTATCCTGAACAAATGAAAAGGTAATCATGGACTAAGGATCCATAATTCCTTGTTCCGATATTTACCTTCAGCTGTCAACTCTGAAAAAAAATATCAATAAGAGGGGTATGAGCAAACCACGTGCCCAGTGAGTAGATAACACAACATTATGACAAAAAAATATCATACATCATAATGATAACATGCAGCAATCATACGTAAATCGATCATCATATGATATGATATTATTCGTAGTACTTCACGACAATATCCAAATAAATCAAATACATTTCAACATAATTCAAAAGTTCACAACAACAATCGGTGAAATCAATTTCACACAAATTTCCCGTACCAACCGGGTCGTCCAGAATACCTCTGGATCGTTGCCCGCGGCCCCTGCCGCATCCACCCTTATCGCTCCATTTATAATCTCCACCCTTATAACTTCACATAAATTTCTCCATGGGGTGCACCACCATGCCTTTCCTTTCCAGTCAAACACAATCACAATCATATATAAAAACATCCTCAATCATAATCTTGAGCCACATACACAACTCAGTCATTTACAATTCAAGCCACAACATAATAAATGTGGTTCCAGCAACATAGCATGTATACAACATAACCCATAATATAGAACAATTATTCAACTCAGTTCACATGCCATTCACAATCCATTATATAACCTCCATTCATGGGAAAATAAGAAAATATAATTATATACATTACCAGACACGTTCCACAATTGTTTATGCCTCATCGTTCCACATCATCCTCTTCAAACTTGGATATACAACATATTTCCACTATGATGCAAAAAGTCAATAACAGATATTTAATCATAGCAAGTATTAACCCACTCACCTGGATTTCACGCTCTCGGCACTCCCACTTTGCACCTTGACCATTCCTATTGTAACCAGACAAAAACATTAGGGTTACGAAATAGAGAAATTTCCTACCACTACTCTCGACCTTTACTCATATCTTAAGTCATAACTCCTAATCGGTAATGAATATCTAAATGAAACTTATACCATTGGAAACTAGACTCAAAGAACTTTCCAACGATATAAAGTTTGCCCAAAACGGAGTCCGTATGAAGAAGTTATGGCCGATTGAAAATGAGCTAAGGTTTTCCGACACACCTGGCGCCTGGGCGCCATGCCTTTCTCTTCCCCACATGTCCTTGAGAATTTGTAAAAATTTCCTAAATTAAAAATAAAAATTTCTATTTCCACATTTTCTTCACTAATTCAAAAAGAAAATTTTCCACATAATTAAATTTTTCACTAAACTTCAAATCAGACTTTAAATATTCATAAAAATTCTTGGGATATTACATTCTTCCCCCCTTAAAAGAATTCGGTCCTCCGAATTCAAAACTTACCTTAAGATTGAAGCAAATGCCAATATTTTTTTTATATCTCATTCTCTCTCTTAGAATTTTCACAATCAAGTACAAAATATAACAAGTTCAACATATTTTTATTTCTAATACATAAGTTACAGGCAACAAGCTGAACTTGATTTACAAAACAGATAATTTTAATACTTAAACATTAGATCAAACATCAGCTTTAGGTACAAACAAAAGAAAAGATAAATTAAGAACGAGGAGGCTTTTGAAATGCAGAAGATGCTCCAGGTCTAGAAGAAGAAGGTGCTTCAGACCTTAAGGAGGAAGTTAATCGTTGCAGCCTAGAAAGAGTTTCTGGAGGAAACGTCTGGGAAATTTGGCGAAGTGCAGAAGTCACTCCATTCATACAGTCAATACATCTCGCTTGTTGGTCACGAAAATTTTGAGTTGCAAACATCGAATGTCTATCAACTCTATTCGCCAATTCCCTAAAATGACGGTTCAAAAGCTTCTCTTGTTCTGTAAAGAGACGATTTATCAATCTCCCCTGGTCCTCAAAGTGGCGGTTTATCAGTCTTTCCAAGTCCTCCATCTTTTGTCTCATAAGCGCAAGCTCATTATTAGAAGATGTTGCTGTGCTAACATCCTCTAACTCTACTACATCCCTTTTTCTTTTCTTAGCCTCTGTTGACTCTTCCATGGATCTCTTATTCTTATAATTCTCCAGGCTAAGATTTAGATCCAGCTCTACCTTGCCAGCCTCAAAATTTAAATTGAAAGATTTATTGCCGGCCATATTTTTCTGAGCTATAAAGGTTGTACAGAAGGAGAAGTTTGATGCTAGAAAGCTTATAGATATAAACTTTTAGTGTAGTGAGCAGCGTAATGGGGCATCCATTATATATAGACGAAATTTAGGGCTACAAAACCTTTACATCATACTCTAAAGATGACCTACAGACCTTATCCGACGCAATGCCAACGGTCTCAGATAAGCATGCCAGAAAATAACAAAATATAATCTAATACAAAAGATTTCCTCAGAAATTTCGGCTAACTTTTGACTCTTGCTCAAATTATTAAACTAATCGCCGCTTCAATTTATGGCTTCTTAACTCTGTATTTGTCTTATCCAATAATTCTAAATCGAGATATTACTCCATGAACGGGTAGCTTCATACTAGCCTTATCTAGGTTTCTAATCCGTGGCTTTGCCCTAAGCTTACACATTTTCAAACATACATATTAAAATAAAAACTTCTCACATCTACACATCAAGCGTTCCATAAAGTGAGAGAAAAATTTTACCTTTCACTTGCCTCTACGAGCATATATGTATATATGTATAAACATAGAGATACATCATTATCTATATATATTTTCATCTATTCAAGTTCTTTTAAATTTCAGACTTCTCATTCTCTGAATGTATGTAGAATCATTACATATTATTCCTGGCCATAACAAATAACCTTCACTCTCTATGCATGAATAACATACATACATATCATATGTATTTAGATACATATAATCACAGTATAATTCAATCAATCATGTATATTATACTTAACTGAAGGCTTTCAAGAACAATACAAGAAAGCATAGAAATACATTTTAGTTCATCGTGAAAACATCCAAGACACTCTGTAATGGCTACATTGTCGACTTCCTTCAATTTCAGAAAATGCCAACGAGAGAAATGGAAAAACCAAGTGTAAATCGGCCGCAAATCCACCGAATATTGACTTTCGTGGTTTTGCCATTAATGCGACGCGTTGTTGGTGTGCATGCCTACCCTAGACTCCTAGCTTCCAGCTTGCAGAAATCCATAGGTTAAGCGTATAGGGTGCGGCGAAGAGATATCTTCTTTGTCTCTGAGTTCAAATTTTTCCTCTATAAGAACTATCCCAACGTTCTCAGTTACCACACCACAAAGAGTAATCATCTCTAAGCCTACAACTTCTCAGCATTCCTCTCTTCTCATACTTCGACATAAATTTCTAAATTTTTCAAATCATGGCCACAAGGAAGTACATTGATCTCACAGTGGATGCCAGGAGAGAAGAGCTCGACTTAAACTTAAGTCTGGGCAAAGACAAGGGCAAAAGACCTTTTGAGGGGTCTCCAGAGAAGCAGAAGGAGAAGAAAATGAAGAAGATCGAGGAAGCTGAGGAGACTAGCACGGGCCATACCTCGGAGGACAAAATCGCCTGTCTAGAGCAGGAGGTCAAAAATCTGAAAAAGATGATAGAAAACCTAGAGAAGTTAACTAAACGCAATCATGCAGAAATGACTTCAAGAATAGACAGGTTCTTCTATTGGTCTACCCAGTGCTTCTGCAATCAACAACAAAGAAGTGTTGATTGTATGAATGGGATTTACACTACCCTCCGCGATATTGCTCTGTCTCTCGCTCCAAGGAATGGTCGAGGGGTGATGATACAGTACAACCCTCCTAATCCGAGACCACCTCGCTTTTAGATTACTCATGCATGAGTAATTGTTTTTTTTTTTTTTTTTTGCAATGTAATCCTTCTGCTTTTAATGCCAGTGGTTTCTTTTATGGGATGGTACTCCAAAAATAGTAATAATAAAATTAAGAAAGATAAAATAAATCAGTCACACAAAATCAATCATGAATTTAACATATAAAGCCCCATACATACAATTTGATCCGACAGCAACGGAATCAAAACAAATAATAACCTTTCCCTTACCGAGTTCAAAAGTATAGCCATAACTCTCTAAAACTAAAACTAAAAACATAATTCATAAGAAAAGACAAGTCTTGGAGGAAAAGGAAATGAAAACATCCTACAGGACCTTCAGTGGAGCCATCTCTCTATAGTCGTGCCCGGGTTCACCACGATAGAGGAGATCCCACTAAGGTTACCTTACTCTGTAATCGGTAGGAGACCTAATCCCAAAGCTCTGATACCAACTTGTCACGTCCCAAAATTTGAGCACGTGACCGGCACGGAAAGTGAATTTCATTTCACCTCCGTAAGCCTATCTTTCTCTTAAAAATCATACAATTCTTTTTCATGCAACCAAAACGAGTTCTTTATACATACTACAATTACTCACATTACATCAGTGAATGAACCTACCCGATTACAGAGATTTCTAGATTTATACAACTTAGAATAAAACTTAACTATTATACCTTTATCCTGAACAAATGAAAAGGTAATCATGGACTAAGGATCCATAATTCCTTGTTCCGATATTTACCTTCAGCTGTCAACTCTGAAAAAAAATATCAATAAGAGGGGTATGAGCAAACCACGTGCCCAGTGAGTAGATAACACAACATTATGACAAAAAAATATCATACATCATAATGATAACATGCAGCAATCATACGTAAATCGATCATCATATGATATGATATTATTCGTAGTACTTCACGACAATATCCAAATAAATCAAATACATTTCAACATAATTCAAAAGTTCACAACAACAATCGGTGAAATCAATTTCACACAAATTTCCCGTACCAACCGGGTCGTCCAGAATACCTCTGGATCGTTGCCCGCGGCCCCTGCCGCATCCACCCTTATCGCTCCATTTATAATCTCCACCCTTATAACTTCACATAAATTTCTCCATGGGGTGCACCACCATGCCTTTCCTTTCCAGTCAAACACAATCACAATCATATATAAAAACATCCTCAATCATAATCTTGAGCCACATACACAACTCAGTCATTTACAATTCAAGCCACAACATAATAAATGTGGTTCCAGCAACATAGCATGTATACAACATAACCCATAATATAGAACAATTATTCAACTCAGTTCACATGCCATTCACAATCCATTATATAACCTCCATTCATGGGAAAATAAGAAAATATAATTATATACATTACCAGACACGTTCCACAATTGTTTATGCCTCATCGTTCCACATCATCCTCTTCAAACTTGGATATACAACATATTTCCACTATGATGCAAAAAGTCAATAACAGATATTTAATCATAGCAAGTATTAACCCACTCACCTGGATTTCACGCTCTCGGCACTCCCACTTTGCACCTTGACCATTCCTATTGTAACCAGACAAAAACATTAGGGTTACGAAATAGAGAAATTTCCTACCACTACTCTCGACCTTTACTCATATCTTAAGTCATAACTCCTAATCGGTAATGAATATCTAAATAAAACTTATACCATTGGAAACTAGACTCAAAGAACTTTCCAACGATATAAAGTTTGCCCAAAACGGAGTCCGTATGAAGAAGTTATGGCCGATTGAAAATGAGCTAAGGTTTTCCGACACACCTGGCGCCTGGGCGCCATGCCTTTCTCTTCCCCACATGTCCTTGAGAATTTGTAAAAATTTCCTAAATTAAAAATAAAAATTTCTATTTCCACATTTTCTTCACTAATTCAAAAAGAAAATTTTCCACATAATTAAATTTTTCACTAAACTTCAAATCAGACTTTAAATATTCATAAAAATTCTTGGGATATTACACAATACTATATGTAATGCCAAAGAAATTCTGATGTCATAAAATTCAGAGTAAATTAAATTAATTAATATTTTTAAAGTTTGGCTAAGTTGTACATAATACTCCTTTTATTTTTAAAAACATTACTCAACTCCTTCACATTTAATATATATTGCATAAATTTCTCCTACTGTTTTTTTTTGCCAATAAAATTAACTTTTCCTTAATATTTCGTAATTTCTTTTAAAAAGAAAATCACTTAACTGTCTTTAATGACATATTAAAATTTTAAGAGAAATTCTTGTAAATTAATTACTCTAAAAATTAAATAGGAATACGTTTCCCAAAGCAGACCAGCTGGTAGCACTTGTAATGGAAGATATATTTGGAGGTTGATTGTGATTGATATATCAAAAATAATACCATAACATGGTATACAAACAACTTATTTAATTTCTGGGACCTTCATACAAAGTATATGGTCCTAGCTGCATATTTTGGGGAGATCACCCAATTTAATAAATATATATATGATGGAGGAAGATATAGATAATCTGTTGATGAGTTAACAACACAGCATAGATTTAATATCCATTAATAATTCAACGTCACTAAGAAAGTCATGATTGAGTGAGGGAAGGAAGAAATCAAACATTTATAATTATATACAAATTAAGATGGATCCGGGGCATGGCATCAAGATTTGTAAATGGTGGAATTGAAGAAGCGATGGAGGTCAAGACAAATGGATGAATTGGCGGTTATCAGTCCTTTCAATATGATGTGCCTCTTTGTCGGCTGCCCAAGATTACGTCACTCTTTGAAATTCTGTCTTAAATGAAATTATTAGAGAACCTCTCTAGTCTCTAAGCTGGGTGGTTAAAGTTGTTGCAAAACGATTAGGAATCACATTATCCTTAATTAACCACAACTTCTGTTAATCCCCTCCCTGTGTTCCAAAACAGTATGATATATATGATCCCTCCATCATGCTCCACTCACAAATTTGCTGAGACTCGATTAGAGCACATGTTCCATTTCAACTCATTAACTGTACCTGCATTATGACAATTCACTATTATGCATAACGACAAAAATTTGAATCTAGTTTTACGTTAAGTTAATTGTTTAATTTGCCTTTCTTTTTAGAACTCATTCACAAAAAGAAATATTCACATGTTCAAATATTATTAAAGTATTTAATAGTAAATAACTGCATTTGATACTTTATTCTATTTATAAAAGTAAAAAGAAAGATATCAAAGCATCATCAATACGTAAAAATATCAAAGTAGGTAATGCAAAACAAAATATTTATTTTGAGGAGAATACAAATCCAACTTTGATTTCCCCTCTGCCTTTTGATTAATACAAATACGTACTTATTATAGCTTTTGTCTCTTATTTTACTGTGTCATTGGAGCCGTTTTTGAACACACCGAAATAACGTAAGGAACTGAAAATCCATTATAAGTAATCAACACAAATTAATTAAGATAAAGCTTAATTATGCAAATTATCCCCTCCCCCCCCCCCCCCGGCGCGGGAAATTAAACTATATAATCTGTGGTGAATGAAGAATTAATAAAGAAATTTTCTATGCTATATATATATATATATATATATATTTTGCTGCTAAACTTTAGCATTCTAGCCAAGTATATTAGAAGAGCCATTGCAATAATCTATAGCATTTCTAAATTCCTTCGGTTTAACTCTTGAAATATTTCTGACAGATATAGAGCTTCTTATATGAGGAATTTTTTACATGTTACAAGTGTATATATCCTTAAATACATTTCTGTCTGTATGGATGGATCTAAAGGTGAGTATTGGTGGTGAAGTCAGGCTTAAAATTCATACAAAATAGCTAAATGGTTCTTGTGCATGCGATCAAGTCAGGAGCTTCCAACGGACAAAAAATCAATAAATGGAGCACCATTATCCTTGTTCTCTTGTCCCACTGCATCTTGGTTCACTTCCTCGTCTTCTCTTCTGGCATTGTCTGTTACTTCGCTTCTGTTGGAATCAGTGTTTACTTGAAGAAAATCATAGAACTCAACCGACTGGCTTCTATCTGCAATATTCAATAATCATCACAATTATAAGACGCGTTAATGTACCAATGCTCCTGCTTAATTAACAATGATATTGGCTAATTAGTAGAACGAGAGTATCCACGTTCATGTAATAATGTATATGATTAATCTGTTTAAGTATTTTCCTAATTGACAGTGATATTGATCATTAGAAAAGAATAGAGTAAATTGATTAATAATATTATTCCTAAAATTTAGGATTGCCTTATAATTTGGTCCCTAAAATGATGTATTTGTTTCAGTTAAGTCATTTTTATTGTTTAGTCACCAAATTTATTGTTGGCAAATCACTTTGATAAATATTGAAGGAACAAATTTAAAACAAAAGCAATCTTAATTATAAGGATCAAATTAAGATGACTATGTAATCTTTTCAGAAATCAAATTAATAATTTACTGGACAATAATATATATATATATATATATATATATATATATACCCAAATTCATGTAGTAGTTGAAGTATCATCTCAGCTTACAAAAAAGATATATGTGTATGTAGTGGTACTTTTGCAAGTAAGAGTTGCGGTAAATCTTTTGCAAGTAAGAGTTGCGGTAAATCAATATATGTGTGTGTCAGTGTGTAGATTAAGTATAAAGAAGTGATGAGAAAAAAGAAGGGAATAGTTTACCATGAAGCATTGATGAAGAGGAGGTTGGATGTTGAAGATGAAACTTGTTGGGGAATTGGAGGAGAGGGTTATGTGTGAGGCGATAAGCAGGGTAGGGGAAGGCATGCTTCTGATGATAGTATTTATCAAGGAAAGAAGGGAGAGGGAGATGGAGAGGGAGGGTGGTAGTAGTGGTAGTCCTGGACCTTGTATTTGAGACTGAGAGATCCTCATCCTCATGATCACGATGGTGTGGAGAATGATTTGGGATGTGAAGAGGAGGTCGTTTTGCATAAAGCTTAGACCTTTCTCGGCGAACCCTGGCCATCATAACGTGCCAGTGATTCTTGACAGCATTATCAGTTCGGCCCGGAAACAGCCTCGCAATCACAGCCCATCTATTCCCATGAACCCGATGAGAAGCAAGAAGCCTCTCCTCCTCTTCCTCTGTGAATGGACTCCTATTGATTCTTGGGTCCAGTTGATTGAACCACCTCAACCTGCAGCTCTTCCCTGTATGTATCAATTCAACATATCACCGAAGCCTTAATTACCCGGCCCCATAAACAAAATAATACTATAACTTGAAACTATTTAGGTTTTCGGCTCTTCTTGTTTCTTGGACTAATTTAATTCCCAATCTCAAGGAAATATCAACTTTGTGTATTTATGATTTTACGATCTTAAAAGATTCTTTTGAGTAATTAAACTCAAGTTTTTGGCCAAAAAAAAAATTTAAAAGTTAACAAGGAAATGATACTATATATTCTCATCACTTGCATAATTCTTAAAAGCAAATATCCAATAAAACTAACAAATTTTCATTTTCCTTATAAACCTTTAATAATTAGCTGCGTACTTTTATAGTTGTATATATATTTAGTATTTTGGTAGCATAGCAAGGGGAAGAATAAAGATTTAGTACGCTTTAATTAGCCTTGAATTGTCATGAACCATTTATAGGCATAGGTAATATGTTGTTATAAGTAGTTTGGTAAAAGTTAAACATAAGAATTAAGAAGATAGCTATCAAGTAGAATCTGCAGATGATTGATATATATATGTATCTGATATTAATTAATGAATATATATATAACCTGATCTTCCTCGAAGCTTTTCAGCTATGGCGTTCCAGTTATGAGGTCCATAGCGCTCCACCAACTCCCGAAGTTTCTCATCCTCGGCTGGCCTCCAATGGCCTCTACTGCACATATTATCGTCCTTCCTAACAACAAACTAACACAACACCGGCAACAAAAAACAATAGCAACGATCGAAGTAAAACAACAACAACGAAAACCCTAATAAAAAGATTAGGGTTTGATGCCTTGTCTTCTCCTTCTTTTGATATGGAGACAAGAAGGCACAGAGAGAGAGAGAGAGAGAGCGCGAGGAGAAAGGAAGAAGGAAGATACAAGGAAGAGGAAAGAGAGAAAGAGAGAGAATATATGGTGGGGAAGTGTTTTCCGTTAGAGAGTGGGAGGCTTTGGACAGACCTTGCACCTGCGATTGATGCAAACGTTTTGGCTAACAAACCCCCTTATAAGTAACACTTATTTATATTATCAATATATATATAACAACTATATATACATATACATATATTTATATGTGATGTGTGCTGGGTAAGAGAAAGATAGAAAGAAAAACGAAAATGAAAAAGAGAGAGAGAGAGAGAGGTTGCTTGGTGGAGGGAGTTTGGTTCTGCTTTCAACGTCTTTAATTTCCAAGTTTCTAACCTACAACGTCTACTTATAACCCACCAGGCTTACTCATTTTCTATTTTTTATGCATTCCCTAATTGCATTACATTCAAATTATATATCCTATTGCAATCGGGATACTCTTATATCTTATGTCTGACATCAACATATATACATAATGATAAAACGTATACTACTTGCTTGCCCTAATATCATTATTATTATATATGTGTCAGGAGAAAGCTACTTGATGTCCCATAACCCTAATTCGTTTAGAAACGCCAATTGATGGCTAATTAAGCAGCACGTTTTTGATTGATTAATTAATTAATTGAACCAACACAAACAAACAAACAGAAAAAATAGAGAGAAGTCATGCATAGGAATTAATGATGCCCCTTATTATGGGCCGGGGGTATATTATTCGTGTCACATTTGTAATTAAAATAGTAACAACATATACGTAGAAGAGGTAGAAAATTTAACGAAAAATTATAAAAGGGGATGTATATAATTATATACATATGTGGCGGGTTTGGTATTGTTGTTAGACTATATATTTGGAAGTTGTGAGCAAAGAGAAGGATGTTTTAGGTTTTGATCAGCTTTCAGGCGTAACTAACTAACATTTAGCTTAGAATCTCTACAACTGCACGTGGATAGACCAAAACTACTGCCTTTTTTGACTGAAACATCTGCCCTATCTTCTCTTTCTCCCTCCTCCTCTTATTTACAATATATATTCACTTTACAAATTTGCCCCTACCCTCACCTTTACTTCATTTTTTGGAGCATGCATACATGGGGTCAACAAAATTTTCTTCTCTCTGAGCACTCATATAAAACTTTTAAATTAAAATTAATTACTGAATTTTTTTTATTTAAGAATAAATTGTATGGTGTGTCTATTGAAAAAATTGACACAAGATGACACGATAAATTTTCTTAATCTATATTAGATTATTTGTGTCCATAACACATGTCCAAGGTATGTTTGGCACATGGTTAATTATAAAGTACGAAAAAGTATCCACATAGATTTAGTGTAAGTGGTTAAGGCTGAGTGGGTGGGTATATATGGATAGGAGAGTTCTTAGTATATCTGATTTTGAGCATAGTAATTAGAGATAAGAACTGTCCAACATTAAATGTTAAACTTCTTTTATAGAGAATAGAATTTGAAGGTATTAATGTGACAATATTCAACACTTACGCACGTGGGGCACGAGAACCTTTTTTAAAACTTGTCAAAATTTCCATATCCATATACACACACACAATTTAAGAGTTTTCATTGGTTTTGATAGGTTCAGGTTCGACTAATTCAAATAAATCTAATTCAATTTTAATCAATTTGAATTAAATTGAAATGTTACTTTTTGGCCAAAAAAGTTAATTTTTTATTTAATATTAAATATTATTTTCAATCTTAACCGTAAAAAGACATATTTTCAATTAAAAAAAGTTCATCTCAAAAGTATTCAACACAACTTTAAGCTTATTCTAACCACGAGCAAATTCAAATTTCACACTAATGAAATATAAAATTTTAACATGGTTATCAATTGGTTCAGTTGACATTAACTGGATATCTAATATAATTATCCGACAATCGAACTAGTTTCATTGGTTTTGATAAATTCTATCCAATTGATCTAATTATTTGGTCAATATTTTGATTGGATTGGATCAATTAAAATTAGATGAGTTTAGTTTTGAACAACCCTAAACAATTCTTATCTCTTTGAATTGCAAATACATCATTTGTAAATGGAGATCTTAGGTGGTTTAGAATTGTCTTCGTTTCCTTCTCATACACATTAACTTGTTATAGTAATATATAAACATAAAGCATGACATATAACCTAACAGAAGAAAATAGTATACGTAGCCAGAGGCATCAAGTATTTTAATGACTTGCACAAGATAAGGGAGATAAGGTTTGAGGGTAGACATGTTACTTGCAAGAAGGAGCTTATTATGTATACATAGCCCCAATATGTTATTGCCCGCAAGGGAAGTATCAAGTATCCCTATTATTAAAGAATTAAAACACAGAAAAACAAAAATATCTGCCATGAATTCACGATGCTGTATATATGAAATATTTAGACTTATGCTTTTTTACAAGATACGATCTTCTATTGTTCTCCCAATACATGGGGTTAAATCTGACTGCATATCCTTTTTAGCTTATTCTAACTCGTAAGATGTTGGGACAACACTCTTTTAAATTATGTTGATCACTTTATTCGGTTAAATGTAGGGCCATTAGTATATGTTCTGCATAAATTAAAGCTAATTCCAAAATTTTATATGTTCGTACAAATTAAACAATTAATTATAAACGAACAATCATAAACAATATAATTGATGCATTAATTAGGTACGCGCGCAGTTTACACACTTTCAGCAAGTTAATAACCATAAGGGTGATTTTGTATGGGTTTATTATATAAAACATAATAGTGATATACTTCCTCAAAGAATATAGGAATATAAATACTGTTATATTCATGCATGCATATATATCAACAAAAGGAAATATTAAGATAATGATATTATAAGTAATACAATTAATTGAAAATTTTGATCTGCATTTCAGAATAACAAAGTAATTAAAAAAATTATGGTAATTATAGTTCGTAGAAAAGATTTCAACCATTTTTTAAGTTATAGATTGTTGACCACGTAGGATTACCATTCCGTGTCAAAATGAGTAATCAATATTGAAAAATGACACGTAAAAGCTTAAAACAATATATTTTGTCCAGCTCATCTGCGGCAGTAAAATTACCTTCCAACTTCCCACAATATGTTGATGATTAATTAACTAATAGCTAAAAAAAGAAAAGTATTTCTTATTGTTTCTTATATATATGCTACGAACTGCTTATTTTCATGGACACTTTTTTGATCCAACATAAAGTCTAAGATTTTCCCGTTATATTATGATTCGATCAGAAGGTTAGGACGCGGCTGCAATAATTTTCAGTAATCTTTGAATCACTGTATTGTTAATCCCTGAAAATGAACCCTATAAGAATCTAAATCAGAAAACAATGAATGAAAACAATTTTCAATTGTAATGAATCATAATTTGCTTATATTTCAAATGTAATGTGTACTCTATCTTCCAAGTATGATCTATACTCAATAGATGATGCTTTACATATAACAATTTATATAAAACACAATTTCATATTAATATATAGAATTTTGTCAACATGATGTGCACGACAAGAAAAATTAATATTACTACGGACTGCATGATTAAGTAGAAGGTTTCGGTTAGAAAGTACGTGATGATGTTACGCAAGAAAGAATGTGTTAATAACTTCTTTTTCATTGATTAATACAATTTAACAACTAATATTTAATCATTTTTTATTCATTGTTTAGAAACATTGTTAAACCTCATTGGCTTATTAGCCAGGTAAAGCATGCTAAAGTCTCTCGAAAATTACTAAACCACTCTTCTTTAGCGCCAACCTTAACAAGAAGCTAATGCCAATAGCAAATGAGAAAATATGCTAAAGTAAACGTTTTACTTGTAACAACAAGCATCAGTTGTAATAGGTGCAAATTTATTCTTATTTTGGTTTTCATTTGACAGACGATAATAATAATAATGAAATAATAACAATAAAAATATTAATATTTATTAAATAAAATTTATTCTTATTTATGACTTGTGGAGTTGGTAAACATTCCGTTATATTTAATGAGGGCATTAGTCATTTTATTGACTGTTGGCCTACCTTTCCTCCTAATTGCAGAAATTGCTTGTTTAAAAAGTGAGGGAAATCTTTCACCCACCATCTGTCTAAAGATTGGTAACTGTCGCTGCTACCTCAGCCGTTTTCTTCAATTGTTAACAAAACCTCCCTCCCTCTCTCTCTCTCTCTCTCTTCATATGTATTTACTATCCACCATTCTGCTTAGGCTCTTTATTTTCACGAATTAAAGGTGAAGAATAGGTCATGAAATTAAGGCAATAAATTATACTTGGCTTTTATGGAATCATAAAAATCTGACAAATCCTGAGGTAAAAATGAATGCATCGTGCTATATAAATACATGCGTTGATGAAATAATACTAATATTATAGTGGAGGCCTGAAGGGTGCTGGAGTCTTTATCATTTAGCTAGCCAATATAATACGCGCGTGGTATAGAACAGCTACAACAGCATCCCGTTGGTGATAGATAGATGGAAAGATATAAAAGTCTCAACTTTCATGTACAGAGCGCTTCCTTGACTGTTCACCCGATTTACCTACTTTTCTTATAGCCCTTGCTAATCTTACTGCTACCTGGAATTAGTTTTGGTAGTACCAGAACTTCAATTCCCTTGTACTTGCATATGTTCGCGAAACTTAAATGTAGGATTTTTTTTTTTTTGGGGGGGGGGGGGGGAGGGGGTGTTAGTCTCTCCTAACCAGGAAGATAACTCGTCAACAAACATAACAACCAAATGCGCAGCCTCTTCTTCCAACCAATTAACAAGCGAGAAAACTAGGTCAATGGAGACTGATTTGCTTAAATCATGAAGCTTCAACTAAAATACTATTGCCAGTTTATCAAACCAAGTACTCTGTGATTGTTTCCATCCATTTTTTTTTTCAATTCATTTTTCCTCTTATCCAGATTAGGTTTACCGTTGGACTACATTCCTCTTGTTGGAGAGAAAAGATTTACGGACTCCTACCTCACTTGAAGCTTAAAAATGACATGACCTGAAAGAAGAGAATCCCAGGCCTTCCTTTTTACTTAAGAAATTTAACTAGAACAATATTGAAGGCATTAAACGGGAAAAGATTTTAATTAGTTTTAAATAATCAAAACTGTTAGTTTTTTATAAGTTAGCCATATTCTATATTTCCACAGGGAATATCTGACTTTCCCCATCAGATTCCCCTGTTTGGTTCATATGTTCTGATTTGATGCAGTCACCTACATTTGGAAAAAGTGTTTCTGTTTTTGGAAGTTATATTCACCTCTAAACTGTAAAAACTGCCGAAAACCAACTTTCAAATATTCCAAGAAATTACTTTTCGATCATGACCTCCGGCCAAGAAGGGTACACCCACCTATCATTCCCTAAGTCACTATATGTCCTCATTTCCTACTTCCTACATATATACTATTTATTATTAAGATTATTATTATTATTATTCTTATTCCATCCAGCAATGTCATGGCCATCTCTTTCACCACCATCTTGACTTGTTTAGAATTAAATACTAGTCGACTATTTTAGATTTGGTTGTGAACACCATAAAAAATAAATGCACTACTTTGAGTGCAACTCACTTTTTAAACTTTATGGGTATTAGGTACAGGACAAAAATGTAAATGTCATCGTTGGGCAAGGTTACGTTCAGTAGGTCTAATACTGACCCTGATGGAATATAGCACCTTTAAAATTCTCCTTAGAAACTAGATGCCGATAAATTTGGCCTCAAAGATATGCGTTTTATTTTCTCCTTTGCACTTAAGTATATGATTATTTCAGTCTTTTGCATTTAATCAAAAAGAGAGAAAATGGTAACATCAAAAGATTATAACAGACATTATCCATCAAAAAGTGGTGTGAAGGTAATACCTCAATTGGATGACCATATGCAGCCATCAGCAAGATATACTTACATAGATATACGGCACTCCCCCGATTAGTATACGATTGTAGTTGAAGAAAACTTTTCCTTTGTACAAGTAGGAAAACCTATCAATAACATGTAGAACATAAACTCCATTAAGACCATATCTTTCGGCTTAAGTGTTCAGAGATGCAATGATCTCATTCTCACGAGTGTAGGATGATTGCAACATTTTGTCATGAAAGTGGACTGTGGAAAGCTCATTTCTTTGTAACAACCCCATCCATAGAATCATACCGAGAAAGATTCTACAATCTTCAGCATCACTCAAAAACTACATCAAGACAATAGAGATACAGCCCACTAAAATTATTCCACACTCACTCTCCAATCATGAATTTCCAAGTTACGAATTTGAACTAAATTCTATGCCACGCTGGATCCCACAAAGCGAGAAATTATTAAATCTTAGCGTGCAACTGAAGGAATATCAGAGAGTCTACTATATCCTGTGGGATTACCAATTCCGATTCATAAAGCAGTCAAAATTCAATTATACTAAATACAAAAGAGAATATAGGCAATGAAATGGAATGTTCCTTTTTGTCGACAATTTCTTAAATCCTATCATAATCAGGCCCAGCAAAAGAACCAATTTATCACATGAGCCTTTCACTTAAAGCTATAATGCAATTTTATGACCTTGCTCTGTATCAGTGACCACGCGAATTTTCTGTTTGCACCCATAAAAAATACTTACACTTTTTTGTTTTATCATCCTCAAATGATGGAAAAGATCCTTTTAATGTATAAACTATGCAAACCTACCATAGAACTAATCTCTTTTTTTTTTTCTGGACTATATTGAAAAGCATACTCTGCCAACGATAAGATATTGAGAAAACAGAAGTTTGCTACCATAGAGTAATCAGGAGTCAGTAACTTTTATCTGTAGAAAATTATAAGTATCTGTATCACTATGATTTGATTCTGTTCACAAACTAGTTGAAAATTATAATTCTAACAAGCCACAAGTGCCAACCAAAAGAAATATAAAACTGACTGATGGAAAATAACCCATAAAATCAATTGTAAGACAGCCAGCCAGCCAGGAAAACAAGTTGTAGCCTGGCAGGAAACCATAGCCAGGCACTAAACATTTGTAATGCAGATAAAAACAAATATTAAAAGAGAATGGTAATAATTGCCAATTTAATTGACTAGAGCAAATCTAAGCCCACTTGAACTCTACCCATTTATTGTTCTGTTGCAAAAAAAACTTACTTCAAACACATCCAAAGAATATAATTAAGCAACTTCAACAATATAATTATTGACAAAAAACAAAACGATGTAGGCTATAGCTTCAGGTAAATCAATTTATTATATGTTGCATTAGTAGTACCTCAGCTTCCAGATTGTGAAAAATCAAAATTTGATACAGCCATACAGGCTTCAAAAAATGCTCAGGAGAGAGCCTCCGGAACTGAAACAATAACTATATATGTACAAAGCTGCTTTCGCCAGTGTGCCTGAAATTTTACAAGGAAAAAGAACTCAAAAGTAGAAGAGAAATCATCTTTATGAATAAATTATAAGTCCTTTTGCTTTCAATATACAAACTACAAAGTAGAAGAGAACTCTTTTGGATACCACTAATTTCCTCAGCATCTGGTTGCACAGGAAACTTTAAATGTTTACTGTGACATCGCTTTAGTGGACTATAAAAATTTCAGTAAATTAACTAGAGAAATAATCCTTATGAATAAATTATAAATCCTTCTGCTTTCAATACAAACTACAGAATACAAGTGACCTCTCTTAGATGCCACTAATTTCCCCAGCGTCTGGTTTCACAGGAAACTTTAAATATTTACTGTGACATCATTTTTGTGGACTATACCTACAACCATTCAACCTAGATACTTTCTATGTTAAACTAAAAAGAAGAAATAGCTTCTAGGAAACCCATAAACATTCATTTAAAACTAATAAAATTATGTGTTATTTTGCTACCTATTTCCCCTTTAATAACCTCAAGCTCTGTTTCAAACTAGCCATCTATGAGATTCAAGTCACAGGGTCTAAATTGAGTTCAGTTCACTAATCTTTAGAGATTGAAATTTTTCTCGAATTCTTCACCACCAAAAGAAAATCTATATTGCAAAATTCACGGACGAAAACCTATTTGTGGAATTACTTTTTGATAGAGTCGCGTCGAAATTGAG
This sequence comes from Biancaea sappan, assembly GCA_037074585.1. Taxonomy (NCBI): domain Eukaryota; kingdom Viridiplantae; phylum Streptophyta; class Magnoliopsida; order Fabales; family Fabaceae; genus Biancaea; species Biancaea sappan. Next base: position 607,520 of record CM073492.1, on the reverse strand, counting down.
GGATTAGATAATGAGTGTAGCCAAACCACTGGCATCAGCATCGGAGCTTTCATCGACCGCTGCTTTGGCTTCAACGGCGGGCTCCCCACCGGGTGCATCGCATTGGGGATTAGAGTGGATTTCCCTGCCATATTTAAGCATTAGAAATCAAGAAAATTAATTGGGATAAAAATCAAAAAATTCCACGACATTCATGGTGTAGCCGAACGAATAAGGAGATCGATGGCTTCGTCTACATCAGGGATTTGAAACCAGAAACGCACGGTAGGATCTCATCAGAAGCGTCTACTCCCCCTGAATCTTCTTCCTTTCCTTGGTCAAAGCATTCATCTCTTTCTCTGACGGTGGCTGGGTGCCTGAGTTTTGGGCGGGAAAATCATGTTTCCCTCTCGAGAGTTGCGGACAACGGCTGGAAAATTAAGAAAACAAAAGTAAAATTAACATTATATTGTGCATATAATTTATATAGGTTGATGATATAATAGATTTGCTAATCAAGCAGGATGCCCGTAATTTTAAAATATCGATAATTAATCTTATTTTTAAGACGACTGATAGAAACCATAGAGTTTCTTTTAAGTGTTAGGAATTGGTAATTATTCACTAGAATAATCATTTGGTGAATTATTTTTTATGAAATTAAGGAAATTCGTCTTCATTAATTTTGTGATATTTTGTGTTGTTTTTGTATTGAATTAAAAGTATAAAAATAATTGTTGAAATAGTTGAAAAGTATAAAATAACTTAAAATGACATATATATTTAATTTTAAAATAATATAAATAAATATATTATTTTTATGTTTAATTAAATTAATTTAAATTATTATATATATATATAATTCATTAAAAATATATATTTATATATTTTATTATATTTATATATAATGGTATAATGAATATGAAATAAAGATATAATAGGTATTTTATAAAATAATAAGGATAAAAAAGAAAGAAAAGTATATAAGCTGTAAGCTACTCAAAATAACTTATCAAAATCAGCTACAAATTATTAAAATAAGCCTATTTACCGAACACTTTTCATGAGATTATAAACTAGTTAAATAAGCTATAAGCCTCTCGCGCCAAACACAGCAATTGTAGTTGTAACGCTTATTATATCGCCATTTAATTTATTTGAGACTCTTAACAATTCATATTATGAATTTTGTTATTTAAAAGTAGCTCCCTCTTGCTATTCCGGATTTGGATCTCTTCTTACTCAAAGGCGGTCCTACGCGTATTTTTTTTTTTTTGAAGTTTTATTAATTTATTTTTAAAAAATTACAAAGAATTTATTTTTTTAAGTTTTACAGTAGTATTTAATTTTGGGTTTAAGGTTTAGAATTTACAGTAATATTTAATTTAGGATTTAGAGTTTAGAATTTAGGGTTTATGATTTAGGATTTAGAGTTTAGAGTTTAGAGTTTAGGATTTAGGGTTTAGGATATAAAGTTTAGGGTTTAGAGTTTATGATTTAAAGTTTAGAGTATAGAGTATAGAGTTTAGAGTTTAGAATTTAAGGTTTAAGATTTAGGATTTAGAGTTTATAGTAATATTTATAGTTTATAATAATATTTAATTTAATTTTTTTGATTGTCAAATTTAAAAAAAAACAAATATTTGTGACTTTTTTTAAAAAAAGACAAAAGGTATAAAAAAGACAACCATTGGATCAAATTTGATCCGATAGTTACCACCTTCATAGGAGCTTCTTACATCTAAAGCGCACGAACGTCAAATCTTGCTATATTCCTTGAGAGTAACTTAAATTTTTTCATATAAAAATTATAGAGCATTTATACTATACCCAACATGCAGAGCAGAATTGCTAATTGATTTCGTGCGTTTTGATTATTATCAGTTGTCACTAATACTGGAATTCTTTACATGTAAGCAAAACAAGCAAGAGAGTAATGTAAAAAGTCTTTGTATATGATAATGCTTTGGTAACTTTATGTCACGTCCTAAAATCTGAGCACGTGACCGGCACGGAAAGTGAATTTCATTTCACCTCCGTAAACCTATCTTTTTCTTAAAAATCATACAATTCTTTTTCATGCAACCAAATCGAGTCCTCTATACATACTACAATTATTCACATTACATCACTGAATGAACCTACCCGATTACAGAGATTTCTAGATTTATACAACTTAGAATAAGACTTAACTATTATACCTTTATCCTGAACAAATGAAAGGTAATCATGGACTAAGGATCCATAATTCCTTGTACCGCTATTTACCTTCAGCTATCAACTCTGAAAAAAAAATGTCAATAAGAGGGGTATGAGCAAACCACGCGCCCAGTGAGTAGACAACACAACACTATGACAAAAAAAATATCATGCATCATAATGATAACATGCAGCAATCATACGTAAATCGATCATCATATAATATAATATTATTCATAATACCTCACAACAATATCCAAGTAAATCAAATACATTTCAAATAATTCACAACAGCAATCGGTGAAATTAATTTCACACACATTTCCCGTACCACCCGGGTCGTCCAGAATACCTCTGGATCGTTGCCTGCGGCCTCCACTGCATCCACCCTTATCGCTCCATTTATATTCTCCACCCTTATAACTTCACATAAATTTCTCCATGGGGTGCATCACCATGCCTTTCCTTTCTAGTCAAATACAATCACAATCACAACCAAGAACATGCTCAATCATAATCTTGAGCCACACACACAACTCAGTCATTTACAATTCAAGTCGCAACATAATCAATATGGTTCCAGCAACATAGCATGTATACAACATAATCCATAATATAGAATAATTATTCAACAATAACATACTTCAACTATCCGCATATGAACGAACTCAATAATTAAAGTATGATATATTTCAACTCAGTTCACATGCCATTGACAAACCATCATATAACCTCCATTCATGAGAAAATAAGAAAATATAATTATATACATTACCAGACACGTTCCATAATTGTTTATGCCTCATCGTTCCACATCATCCTCTTCAAACTTGGATATACAACATATTTCCACTATAATACAAAAAGTCAATAACAGATATTTAATCATAGCAAGTATTAACCCACTCACCTTAATTCCTAGCTAAGTTGTACTCTTCAATTTGGAGAAAGATGCCAAAAACCTTATAAGAGGCCTAGAAAATAAACTACAAAAGAAAAAAAACACCATTTTAGAATTTAACGCACCAAGCACTCAACATTGTTCTGTTTTTCTGCTAAATTCTGTACTAAACTTTACAAAATTGCTGGTACCAATTCATAGCTCTAAAATTCATGATACTTTACATATATCTTTATTCATGTGTTAATATGATAGGATAACAATTTCAGCCCAAAAATCCACCATTTGGCCCTTCAAATCATCACTTTAGTACCATTACATCAGAACTGCTTACTTCTGCTATAGGTTCTGCGTTTTTGTTTGAAAGACCATCCTAACCATATCCAAATGCAAATAAAATTTGTATATCATTGGTTTCATGTCTTAGCTAAATACCATAAAAACTTCAGATCAAAAAGAGATGTTTAGCTACCAAGACCAAACCAATTTCCTAAATTGCCCAAACTTTACTCTACACTGAACAAGTGCTGTTTCCATGCCTATTTGACCAAGAAAATCAATTTTAATGACCATGAAACTTTCCAGATCACACTGCCACTATATTAAGAATTTCTCACAAAAAGTTCATGATTTTAGGAGTTGATTTAGTTATCCAAAACTCACAAAAACGGCAGCATGCCATAACAGTCTCATTTTTTATATTCATCAAACTTCAGCTACTGTTTTTGGTGCATTAGGGATACCAAATCAACCTAGAAAATTCCAAAATAATTTGGACACACTCTTGGACACCATTTCAACTAGGATACCAAATTTCACGATCATCTGAGCAAATTTCATACCACAAACAGTCAAAAACATTAACAGCAGTAAGTGACAACAAACATGATTCAATTTCCACTATCCTTTTCTTCTTATTTTTCTTTCTGCTAAAACTTCTGCTATAGACCTTCACCCAACTTCAACACATCCTCTGTCAACCCAAGACACAAATTAAAAGAAAGAGAACTGAACTCCTCTTGGCACACGTGCTATAGCATGAAAAAGAAAGAAAATCCCAGACAAAACCAATTTCTATTCGCCCTTACTCCTTGCTAGATGGTTTCGCTGTCGAGACCCACTGCTCCAGCACCTTTCATGGTGAAGAACCACCACAACCAGCAACATCGGCAGGGTTTTCTGCAGCAAAAAGGAGAAGGATGGTTCACGATTTTTGCTGCAAGTGCTGTCATATACTTTCCATCATGTTGCTGCATGTGCTTTGGTCTTCCATTATTTGCTGCATTGTATTCTCTATTGGCCGAACGCGTAAGGGACCACTTGATAAGATTTTTCTGCTGCAAAGTGCTATCCTTTGGCCGAAAGTGTGGGCAGCTAAATGTGTAAAAAAACATCATCCAATAATTGTTGCCCACTATCAATTATCTAGCTAATGGCCGAAAATGTGGGGGCTTGTGGATGTATTGCAATCCTTCTTTTCTTAGTTAATTTTAAAGTTCCACTACACCACTAAAAAAAATATCTGGGATATTACACTTTAGAATCTTGCGAGGGTAGTAATTTGAATACAAAAGTACAGGAAAGTAAACATGCTACTACAGATTCTTTGTTCAATGGAAAAGTAATCATAGAAGAACAGGTGTAGTATGTATGGTGCAAAGCCTCATTTGCAAGATTTTGGAAAATCAGGGAATTTGCCATACAAATTATAGTTTTATGTGCAATAGCCAATAATACAACTCTAGCAAGATCTTCTCACCATATGACGAGTCTTCTTAATATGTTATTGTTAGTAGTAAAATTGTTACTGAGACATTAAGATATTACTAACTGTGAAGGCGTTTATAACTTTCTTTTAAGGTTTTGATGAGTAGATGGAAACTTAAAAGGTCAATACAACGTACAAAAAATACGATACTAACACTACATCTTAAGAATATGTTACCAAACATGATAAGAAGATGTTTCCAGCAATTGCAACCATGTACATAGACCTTAATTTGTAACAGAAAACCCACCATGGAATATACACAGAAACATATTATCATTAGTTCTCATTAGTCAACAACTTGGACAGAAAGAACTGGCGATAGATTAATCATTGATCAAGGATATTAAGATCCTTTGAATTTCTGAAAATGTGTTTCACACATGGACAGAAACTTTTAGCAGCTTTAAGTGCCAGATTGCTTAGCAATTTACGTGTCCATGATGTAGGTGCATACATTAATGGCATAATAAAAGTAAAAGCAGTGACAGGAAAGGAGAAACTGCCATAACATCCAGTAAAGACGGAAGGATGCACATCCTCCAACCGCCAGTTTATATGCATAAAGGGTCTATATTGCTTGGTTGAGGATGCTGAGGGTCTGCTTAAGAAAGTGCAAAACAAGATTAAGCCCAATGCAGAAACAGATAATATATTGTTTTTCGAGTGGTGTATTAGAAACCCGACTAGAGGGATGAAAGTGCTGGAAGACATGGTCCAATTAGGCCATACGCCTGACAATTTTACGTACAATACTGCCATTGATACCTTCTGCAAAGCAGGTATGCTAACGGAGGCCGTAGAACTTTTGAGTTCATGAGAACAAAAGGTTCTACCATACCTTCTCCCACTGCCAAGACTTATTCAATCATTATTGGATTCTTCGGATGAGTTCCCGTTCCTGTGGTATTCGATACCAGATAGTGCAAACAAAAAAAAAAAAACCCTTGCCCTTTTGTCTGTCTCGAATTTTCTTTAATCTTAATTGATGATGCCGATGAATGGGGGAAAAATTATTCAGGGCATTTTTTTTTAAATATTAAACTCCGGACAAACTTATCACACTTAAACTGAAAAACAAAATTCAAACCCCACATAGAATCTTTTAAAACGCTACTTGTTATATATGAGACAAATGTAAAATAAGAGCACATAATTACACAGGAACGAAGATAATGTCTAATAACAATCCTCAGGACAGAGAAATGACACACAAATATATGTGAATAGGAATGCACGCATGTAGATAGAGAAACTAATGGTAACAGAGCAGCAGAAAAGGCAACAAGATTGGAAGTTGGAAGGCCTAGCACACTCCTGCAGCTCTCTTGCCTTCCACAAGCCTCTTCCAGTACAAGGCAACCTCTGCCTGAATCTCCCTTTCACTCTTCTTAACCTTGTGATGACCTGTCTCCTTGGCTGTCTCACTAGCTGCAGCAGCCACATGGGCAGCATTGGTGGACAAAGGACTGGGAAGTGTGTCCAACAGCTTCACAACCTTATCAATGTCAGCCACGAGTCTCTCTGCCAGGCTCCGGCTGAAATCCTCGCGGATCACCACCCGCAGCACCGCAATGTGCTGCGCGTCCGGCGGCATTGTGTAGGCCGGAACGATCCACCCAAACCTTCTCAGGTGGTCTGAGATCTCGAACACCGTGTGCTGGCTGCTGTCTTTCAGAGAGAAGGCCACCAGTGGCACACCCACGTCCTTGGACAGAATGTTGAACCGCCCTGTTTGCTCTATTCCTTCCTTCAGTATTCTTGCGTTCTCCAAGCAATTTTCCATGATGTTTTTGTAGCCCTGTTTGGTGACAATACCAGCAAAGTACATATGAATGCTCTGATATTGTTAAACCAATGGCATTTGCTGCCGACAAGAAACTAGTTTATCTAAATCTCTCAAATATAAGTCATGTGAATTGCATCGTAGAGGAAAGAACGGATCATGCCTCTTTCGTAATCAGTGAAGTGTAAAAAAGTCTTTAACTTCGACAATTCAAGCACACTTGGTAACAAATTTTTTTTTTTGTTGAAAAAAATAAAGGATTCCAATAAGTATAGTGTTTATCTTGGTTCATAATTGTATGACCAACCTGAAATAAACCAAGTACATGCTTTTGAAGCCTTTAAGGTGCCACACTCATGGCAAGAAGAGATTATTACCTCAAAGCCAAGCCGTATAAACTGGTAATATTGAGCAATTATTTGACTAGAACCTGCAGAAGATAAGTAGATAGAATCAGAAACATAAATGTCAAGAAAAAAAGAAACAGTGTAACAGACTATGTAAAGGATAAAAGGGAGGGGTTTTCAGAAGCTCTTTTCCAGACAATGAACACCCAAATGTGCAGTAATTATTCATGAGCATCTCTGGCTGGAGAAAGTCTCACTAAATAGCTTCCATTTAGGCTTTGGTTCCCTGAAGCAAAATAGAAATGGTACCTTTGGAGAAATTGAGGGTGAAAGTGGGCTGATCAGACCCAAGATAGTTGATATGGAAGACAAGATCGTCAGGCAAGTCATCTTTACTCCTCCAGATAACCCAGCCGACACCAGGGTAGACAAGACCGTACTTGTGACCGCTGACGTTGATGCTCTTCACCAACGGCAAACGGAAATCCCACTCAAGATCAGGGCACAGGAATGGAGCTATGAACCCTCCGCTGGCAGCATCCACATGAATTGAGGTGTCCCAACCTGTCTCCCTGTTCTTCTTTGTAAGCAGCTCATTCAGCAGCTTCACATTCTCAAACTCCCCTGTCAGAGTTGACCCCAATATGGCTGTAACACATATGGTGTTCTCGTCCACCATCTCCACTGCTTTCTCTGGGTCCATCACATAGCATCCCTCTCTAAGCTTCACCTCCTTCAGCTCTACCTCAAAGTACCTCGCAAATTTTTCCCAACAAACCTGTGTGTGATGTTCATGTGCATGTGAATCACTTTATAGCACTTTGATTGTAGCATATTCTTAAGTTAGCACTACAGGTACTTGAAGCATCAAACAGAAATTGAAGCCTATGGCTCTAAAGAAACTACAATTGGGCACCCACCTGCACATTAGCCCCAGTAACTATGTTGGGCTTGTCATATGGTTTGCCTTCTGATTTTCTCTTCATCTGCCATTTCCTTTTAAAAGCAAGACCTGCCAACATAATTGCCTCTGATGACCCCACAGTTCCCACACCCACTGCAGCCTCATCTTCCCCAATAGGAGCATGGTACAGATGTGCTATCATGTTCACACACCGGTTCTGCAAAATTGATCAAATGACCGTCAAACACAACAAAATATCTAACAAACTATCATGAACACTAATTAGCAACACAATATGGTTAAACCAGAAAACGAAACCCAGTAATAAATCAAACCTTGTTATCGAGCAGAGGTGGAAGATCCAAGGTTGACATACCTGGAGCTCAGTGGTGACAGGGTATTCGTCCATGTCAACGTAGTTCTTGTTAAGGGAGGCCATGATGAGCTTGTCGCACTCAGGCTCCATCCAAGTGGTCACAAAAGAGGCCAAGTTCAGCCTGGGTGCGCCATCCAGCATCAACTCGTCGTTTATTATCTGATACGCTGCATCCTTGGGTATGGACTTTGCCGGCATCTTAAACCTTCAATTCCAAAACAACGCACAAAGCCAGTGAAAAAATTGGAAAAAAAAAATTTGGCCTCTTCTAAGTCCATAAGAATTGAGTGAAAAGAAGAGACATACTTGGGAACAGGGTCGCGCACATATCTGGAAGCAAAAGTGCAGGGCAAGTGCTCTCCGGCTTCAGATTCTTTGATTGTGGAAGCGATCACCATTTGTTGAGAGGAACTCAGAGAAGACGATCGGAGGAAGAAGAGGAGTGAGAAGTGAGCAGGCGATTGAAAGAGAGAGTGAATAAAGTAGTGGACACAGGGATTGGTGACACGTACTGATCGAAAGAGAGAGTGACGTCTTGGCCTCTTGGGAAGAGGAGAGGGTCGCTTTCCATGTCCGTTCCGCTTTTAACCTTCATGGCGCCATGTATTTACAGTTTAGAAGGACATCTGTTACCGTTAGGCTGTAGTCGCCTAACCTTTGTCATTTATTTTCAATTAAATAATTTCAAATATATTACATATATAACCAGTAAAATATTTAATAAATTCAATCAATAAAAATGGTAAACGCTATAAATTTTATTTATCATTTAAAGTAATATGGCTAATTGAAAAATAAAATAAGTATGTTATGTAATAGTCTTATATCAAAGGATTCCAATTTTATTTATAATTGAAGATTTATGAAAATAATATTTTAATAAATTTTTTATAAGATTATTTTTTAAATTTATAAGTGTCAAATTTATTTTTTAAAAATTAATCATTGTGTAAGAATTTATCTACGTGCATCTATATTTACGAAATAATTTCATATGTCCTAAAATATTAACTATAACTAAGAAATTAAGGAAACCGATTTTAAATAATTATTCCTTATTTAAGAGTACCAGACTTAGAACAGCTATAATTTTTCTAAGTAATATAAATGCAAAGAAGTGAAATGAAAGATATTGGATTGCAACCTTACACTATTAATTCTATTTTTTAAATGAAACGAGAAATTAAGTAAGACATGCAGTTTATCAAAAAGGATCATCTCTCTTGTGCAGGTTTTAGCCACAGTTTTAACTTTAATCATAATTATAATCGTAGTTAAAAGTGTATTTAGTCCCAGCAGCTTGTTTGATATGCAAGAAAAGGAAGAAAATAGAAAGGAAAAATAGAAAAAAAATATTGTTTGATATAGATATGAAAAAAAAGAAAGGAAAGAAGTTCAGGATAATTTACTACATTACCCTTAAGATATTTTTTTACTTTACTAAAAAATTATAAATCTTTTTAAAAAATTACTCTGCATCATCACATCTCTCCTCTCTCTCGGGCATCTCTTTCTCTTTCACTGCCGCTCTCTCTCTCTCTCTCTCTCTCTCTGTAATTCCAGATATATTTTAAAATTTGGCAAACTAGGATAAATTTATTCTGGAGAAAATAATTTTCCTATCTGTTTAATTTTGTATGCTTATATGAATTTTAATTGTACATGTTGAAAATATGGATTTTCACTTATAGATTACATAAATTGTGGGGTATAATGGATGTTATGATATGAAATTTATTCCATGAGTAAACTATGGTTTGAGCATAAGAAGAATTTAGAAAGAAACTGAGAGGAAAATAATGTTTTATGTCCCTTAGGGACTAAAATGTAAAGGACTAAAGTGAAAAGAAACTTAAAGGTTTAAGAAAAAGGATAATTTTTCTTTTAAGTTTCCATAGTAATCAATAATTTGGCCAAAAATATGTACGCACAGTAAACTGAATTATTAAAGTGTATAGTAAACTAAATTATTAAAGTGTATAGTAAATTAAATATTTTATTAGTGCATAGTACATTGACTTCTCCTATAAATAGGCATTCCATTTCACTTCTAAACTCACACGTTCAGTTTCTTTTCCTTACTCTCCTCAAATTTCTCTCGTTTCGACATTAAGGCTTTGAAATCCTAGGCCTTTTCTCCTCAGCTTAGAACCAAGGTGAGGATACTATACTCTTTTAAATTCTTGTAATTATTCAGAGGTCAAATTCTTATTATACTTTGTGATTGCGGCTTTAGCTGATCCTCCACATCAGAAAAAAATTATCCTTGATTGTTTAAAAAAAATTTTATTTTCTGATTACCGGAATAAAGTATGAAATTGTGAAGAATACATGTCTAGGAAATGTCTTGCTAAGGAAAGACTTGGTACTTAAGAGCGTTCATTGTGATATTCCTCCCTTTTTTAGAAACTTTCCTGGTGTATTTTTTTACGGCTTACGTTTGCTATCCCTAGTATGAATAGTATTCATATGTATGAATAGTATCCATACGTATTCGTACGTATGATTAGTAATCATATATATGAATAGTGACCATATATATAAATAGTATTTTGTATAAAAGCAACCATGACTTTCTCTATCTGAACTTCGTGAAAATCTCCGTAGCGAAACTTGAAATCTAGCTACGCGCTCTTCTTTGTAATAACTTCGAAAGATGATTCAGATACGAAATCTATATGAGTGAATGACCTTGCTAACTGAGTTTGTTTATTTTTATTTCAAGTATAATATAAATCTCACCTCATATTGCAATTAGAATTTTTAATTAAATTCTCTATTTAGTGATGATAACTTCATAATAAAATTTATTGTGTGATTTAAGATTATGAACTTGATCCAAGATACCGATGCATGTAAATATACACATAAAATGGTTGAGAGCTTGACCCAAGATACCAATGCATATAATTATACACGTGGAATGGTTGAGGGCTTGATCCTCTAAGATACCAATGCAAGTAATGGATTTGAACATGAATACAATGAGAATTGAATCCTTGAACATAAATAGCATACAGAGGTATAGAAACCCTAGAGATGAATATAATTGTTCTTATTGTAATAATGATTATGGTATTTGTATTTGTGACACATTTATTATTACACAATCATTTACTCACTGAGTTTTGATGAATTCACACTCTCTATGATTATCTTTTTCATATACAGTGGGTGAGGAAGAAGAAATCCGCAGGATGATTAGTATTCCTTGAAGATATTATCTTGTATGTTTTTAGGGCTTATGAATTTAAAAGCTTAGGAAATGCTCTGTAATCTTTATAGGTCACCTAGGCTTGGAAAGTTATATCATACTGTATGATATTCGGCTTGTATTTACTGTTCTACTATGTTGAACTTTTCATATATATATATGCAAAATTTCTTTCTTGAAGAATTTGTTTCATATAATTGTGGGTATTAGGACCGTTCAGAGATTTTATAGGGTAGGTACACCCTCGAGGTTATAGAACTACTCACATGTCCGAAATTGAGATGTGATAATTTTGGTATCAGAGGATAGTTTTTAGGTCTCTTATAGATTACAGAGCAAAGTGTTCTTTGTGGATCCTTCCCCATTGTTGTGAGCTGTGGCATAATCATGGGATTAAGTTCCATAAAAGACCTTGTAGAATTGAATGTCTTTTAATTTTGTAACTTATTCCTTGGTGGGTAACTGTAAGTTGATCTGAGAAGTGTTTGTTCTCTGTGTAAACTTTTAACTCTTTGATGTCAGAAGAATCCTTGAACCATAACGAGCATGTGGGCTTAAGAAGGATCTTAATTTCACTAGTTAACACGTAGGACAATCATTCTAACTATGCAGATAATTCACATGCTTCAAATGTTGAAGGTTTAATTGGTGGTCGAGTGAAGGGAGCCAGAGTCGCCCTACAAGTTGATGTAGCTGTAATTGTAGAAATGTTCAACTAAGTGAATGAGCGACTGGACAAAATGGAGGCAGAAATGCGAGAATAAGTAACACAGGTTAACCCGCCAGTGGTATCTCCTATTATTGAAGTTGGAATTGTACTACCACCTCCTCTAGTTAGATGAGGTAATATTAGAGAAATGAAGATGTTAGAATTTCAGAAAATGAGGCCGCCTATTTTTAAGGGAAAAATCCCAATGAGGATCCATAAAGTTTCTTAGATGATTGTGAAGCGATTTGCGATACTCTAAGGTGTTCCCATATTTAAAAGGCAGAGATCATTTTCTTTCAATTGAAAGGAATGGCAGGTAAGAGGTGGAGGAATTTGAAGAAAGAAAGAACCAAGACGCACCACCAGTTGCATAGGCAGAGTTTCATAGTATGGTTATGGATGAGTTTCTTCCGTCGAGTATGCAGTCATCAAAGGCAAAGGATTTTATATACTTAAAACAAAGACCTATGTCTGTTGATGATTATTTGGCACAGTTTGTCAAATTGTCTGACTATGCCCTTCAGATGATTCTTTCTGAAAAGGCAAAAATACAGAAATTTGTGGAGGGACTTCATAGACCCCTTTTCTCATAGGTCGGGCCAAATATGAAAAATTACTCTTTTTATTCAGAAGCTGTAAATGTTGCGCATATGATAAAAAAAAGTTCAAAAAATGATGAAGAATTTAAGAAAAAGAAGACAACTAGATTTGGGAGATCTTTTGATCAAGGAAGGGATACAAGAACTTTAAAGCCTTTCACCTTGTCGCAGCAAACTCCGGCCACATCTGCTAGGCCATCCCTTTCTATAGCAAGTATATCTAAATCTCGTACAGAATTTGGAGGTAGTTACAGCTCTTCGAGTAGAGGTGGTTCTCAGGCCGAGAGAGGGAAGCTTCAATATCCTGAATGTGGAAAATTTCATTTTGGAGAGTGCCTCAAGAAGATGGGAACATCAAGTTGTTTTCATTGCGGACAAGAAGGACACTTCATGAAGGAATGCCCCCAACTTATTTCTGAATCTGGTTAAGGATCCATTCTCCCATCTCACACCCAATTGGTGGTTGCTCTAATTGCCCGTGCACCAACCATTTCTACTGGTGTCACGTCCCAAAATCTGAACACGTGACCGGCACGGAAAGTGAATTTCATTTCACTTCCATAAGCCTATCTTTCTCTTAAGCATCATACCATTCTTTTAAATACAATTAATCTAAATTACATAATTTAAGAACTAAAATAAGAGAATTATTCATCTTTTTCACAAAAAGATAAGAAAATACGGTTAAATCGAGTTCTCTATATACACTATAGTTATTCACATTACATCACTGAATGAACCTACCCGATTACAGAGATTTTCTAGATTTATACAACTTAGAATAAGACCTAAACATTATACCTTTACCCTGAACAAATGAAAATGTATCATGGGCTAAGGATCCATAACTCTTTGTATAGATATTTACCTTCAACTATCAACTTTGAAAAAAAATGTTAATAAGAGGGGTATGAGCAAACCACGTGCCCAGTGAACAGACAACACAACACTATGACAAAAAAAAATATCATGCATCATAATGATAACATGCAGCAATCATACGTAATCGATCATAATATAATATAATATAATTCATAATACTTCACAACAATATCCAAGTAAATCAAATACATTTCAACATAACTCAAATAATTCACAACAGCAAACAGTGAAATCAATTTCACACATTTTCCGTACCAACCGGATCGTCCAGGGTACCTCTGGATCGTTGCCTGTGGCCCCCGCCGCATCCACCCTTATCGCTCCATTTATATTCTCTACCCTTATAGCTTCACGTAGATTTCTCCATGGGGTGCACTACCATGCCTTTCCTTTCTAGTCAAACACAATCACAATCACATCTAAAAGCATTCTCAATCATAATCATGAGCCACATACACAACTCAATCATTTACAATTCAAGTCACAACATAATCAATATGGTTCCAGCAACATAGCATGTATACAACATAATAACCCATAATATAGAACAATTATTCAACAATAACATACTTCAACTATCCGTATATGAATGAACTCAACAATTAGAGTATGACACATTTCAACTCAGTTCACATGTCATTCACAATCCATCATATAACCTCCATTCATGAGAAAATAAGAAAATATAATTATATACATCACCAGGCAAGTTCCACAATTGTTTATGCCTCATCGTCCCACATCATCCTCTTCAAACTTGGATATACAACATATTTTTACTATGATACAAAAAGTCAATAACAAAGATATTCAATCATAGCAAGTATTAACCCACTCACCTGAATTTCACGCTCTCAGCATTCCTATCTTGCGCTTTGACCATTCCTATTGTAACCAGATAAAAACCATCAGGGTTACGAAATAAAGAAATTTCCTACCACTATTCCCAACCTTCACTTACTTCTCAAATCATAACTCCTAACTGGTAATGAATATCCAGGTGAAACTTATACCATTGGAAACTAGACTCAAAGAGCTTTTCAACGATATAAAAAAAAAATTGATGCTATAGTAACGGTCAACGGTCAACGTAGCTACAGTGTCGTTGACTAAGTCAATGCTACAGTAACGTTGACCGAGTCAATGATACAGTAACAAGAAAATCTGGAAAAATTTTCTCGGTGAACAGTATTTTCTGGAAAATTTCCAGAATGAATAGTGACGTTCTTCGTGTTCTTCATCCAAAAATCCTAAAATCACATCTAAAACAACATTTCTTTTGATTTCTTCCATGGGTTTTCATCCTTAATGTCTAAAGGGTGTTTTAACACCAAAACCCCCAATTTTTACCAACAATCCAAGCTCAAATCTCAAATTTTCATCGAGAACACTAACTTTTTTCAAATATCCAAATTCTATGAATTTCTCCTAGTTTTCTCCAAATTTCTTGTTCTAATAACATCATAAACCACCTAGGAATGTTTTAGATTAACATCCACACTTAAATTCATCCATTAAAACTCAAAATCTTAATTTTCTTCCATAGGTCTTAAAATGGAGAAAAAGAGAAATAGAGCAGATAAAACTTACCTCTTTGCCTCTAGAACTCCTAAGAATCGGAAGTATGGTTAGAAAATATCAGATCACTGTAAAAACTTAAAGAAATGATTGAAGGAGATGGAAATGATAGATGAAGAAGAAGTGGAGTCTCGGAAGGAAGAAGGAGAAGAGAAACTAATAATTGTACGTGTAGGCCCCACCAATTTCTTTTTCGATAAAATCGCTCATAGCCACCTTAGCTAATAAGATTTGTTCACTTAAGTCCTTGAGAATTTGTAAAAATTTCCTAAATTAAAAATTAAAATTTCTATTCCCAGATTTTCTTCAGTAATTCAAAAAGCATATTTTTTACGTAATTAAATTTTTCAATAAACTTCAAATAAATTTTAAATATTCATAAAAATTATTGGAGTATTACAACTGGAGGTAGCTTTGGGAGAGGATTTGCCAAAGGCCAAGAAGGCCATGGGCAGCAAGCAGCCGATAGAGAAACTACCAGAGTATATGCTTTTACTCAACAGGATGCCAAGGAATCTAATGTCGTTGTTACAGATACTTTATTAGTTGGCACTTTAGCTGCACATGTATTGTTTGATTTTGGTTCTACACACTTGTATATGTTACCTCTGTTTGCCAAGAGGTTCGAGTTTGAGCCAGTTATACTGGATGAATCATTTTTGGTAGCTATACCGATAGGGGAAACCCTAATAGTTAGATCAAGATACAGTTCTTGTAAGATAATTGTTAGATACATAGAGACGGAGGTAAATCTCATGCTTCTTAGTATGATAGACTTTGATGTGATCTTAGGTATGGACTGGTTATCCTCATACCATACTACCTTGAATTGTCATAACAAGGACATTTCTTTTAGCATATTGGGGGACATAATTTTATATTTCAAAGAGACCGAAGTGAGGTACCATGCAATTTGATATCTATGTTAATCGCCCGACGTATGTTACGAAAAGATTGTCATGGATTTCTGGCCTTTGTCAGGAATACAAACAAAGAAGAATGAAATCTCGAACAAATACCAGTGGTTAACGAATTCCTAGATATATTTTCGAAAAACCTACTTGGTTTACCACTGGAGAGGGATATTGAGTTTAATATTGAATTGGTTTCGGGCACTCAGCCAATTTCAATTCCTCTTTACCGTATGATGCCCGCGAAGTTGACATAGCTTAAAGAACAATTGCAAGATCTGCTGGATAAGGGATTTATCTGCCTGAGTTTTTCACTATGGGGTGCTCCAGTACTCTTTGTAAGGAAGAAAGATGACTCTCTAAGATTGTGCATAGATTACTGGTAGTTAAATAAAGTCACGGTAAAGAACAAATATCCTTTACCAAGAGTTGATGACTTATTTGACCAATTTTATGGGGTGCAATACTTCTCTAAGATTGATTTGAGATTCGGTTACCATCAACTAAAGATTAAGGAGGAAGACATACCCAAGACTGCCTTTTGAACACGATACAGGCATTATGAATTTCTTGTAATGTCATTTGGGTTGACTAATGTGCCAGCAACATTTATGGATCTTATAAACTGAGTGTTCAAACATTTCCTTGATAAATTCGTGATCGTCTCCATTGATGACATTATGCTTTACTCCAAGAATTCGGAGGATTATACAGAACATCTGAGAATTATACTGCAGACTTTAAGGGAATATTAGTTATGTGCTAAGTTCTCAAAATGTGAATTTTGGATGAGTCAAATAATATTCCTAGGGCATGTAATTTTTCAGGAAGGTATTCATGTATATCCAAGTAAGATCGAGGCAGTGAAGCAGTGGCTTAGACCAATAACTATATCTGAAGTTCATAGTTTTCTTGGCTTAGCGGAGTATTACCATCGCTTTGTCAAGAATTTCTCTAAGTTAGCTCTTCCATTAACTAAGTTGACTTGGAAAAATGTTAAATATATTTGGGATGATGCTTACGAGCGAAGTTTCTTTAAGTTAAAAAAGTGTCTAACTTCGGCACCAGTTCTTGTTCTACCATCGGGACCGGGGGTTATACTGTATATTGTGACGCTTCGAAGATGGGATTAGGGTGCGTGTTAATGCAACATGATAGGGTCATTGCTTATGGCTTTCGGTAGCTTAAAAAGCATAAACTCAATTACCCTACTCATGATCTAGAGATGACAGCTATAGTGTTTGCTCTGAAGATTTAGAGGCATTACTTGTATGGAGAGACATGTGAGATTTTCACATATCATAAGAGCCTCAAATATATCTTCAAACAGAAGGATCTCAATTTAAGGCAACGGAGATGGATGGAACTCCTAAAGGACTATAGTTATACCATCCTCTACCATCTAGGGAAGGTGAATATGGTAGTGGATGCCTTTAGTCGAAAGTCTATAGAGAGTCTAGTCATATTACCACAGTAAAAAGGTCCTTGATTCAGGAATTACAGGATGTTTGGAGGCTAGTAGGGTATTCTTTGAGATTACTGAGTCAGATACTTTCTTGGCTCACTTGACGATTAAGCCCTCCCTTATAGAAAGGGTGAAGGCAACATTAAAGAATGATGTTGAAATGGTTAAAACCAAAGACAAGGCGAATGGAGGTTTAGTACAGGATTTCTCAGAAGACGAGGAATGTGCGATAGGTTCAACAAAATGTTGTGTATTCTGAACGCTGAACCCTTGAAACAGGAGATTTTACAAGAGGCTCACGGTGCACCATATATTATTCATCCTGGTGCCATCAAGATATACCAGGACTTAAAACAAGTTTATTAGTGAGAGGGCATGAAGCGAGATGTCACATCCCAAAAATTGAGCATGTGAAAAAATACTACTCATTTGATAAATTTCTCAAACATACGTTGTTTACACATATTCTGTAAAGTTTTACATTCAACCTTAATCATTCATTCCACACTACAGAATTATATTCATCTGATAAGCAAATATAGACATACATAGTCTGATATTTCTATCTCATCGCAAGCCTAGGAGACCTATAGAAAGTACAGAGCGTTTATAGTATTCACATTAATAAGTACTGGTATCCCACCAGACAGAAATAGAGAATAATCCCAAGGGGCTTCTAATCGTCAAACAGATTCTCTTCTTCTTTGTTTTCTGTATCTAAAAAAATAATCATAGGGAGTGTGAGTTTATTTAAAAACTCAGTAAGTAAATAACTGTACTATTGTCACATCCCAAAACTTACATGTGATATAAACATAAAATACCTAGGGTGTACCTCTGTGGTACCCCATAATCTCTGTGAACATTCTTAATATCCATAATTATGTGAATCATAAATATTCCAAGAAAGATATTTTGTATACATATTCAGAAAATGTTCAACTTTCAAACACTATACAATACTATACAACCTCCCAAACCTAGGTGACCTACTAGATTACAGAGCGTTTCCTAATCCTTACCAATTGTTTACCAGACAAAAGTGGAGTATATCCTTAAAGGCTATAAATTCTTCTCCTCAACCACTGTATCTGAAAAGATAATCATGGAGAGTGTGAGTTTATCATAACTCAGTGAGTAAACAACTGTACATGAAAATATCATAAGCACAAACACCACATTTACTAATACAATCAATCTATCATTTATTTTAAATAATTATAGTATTATATGCCATAAATACTTGCACTGAGTGACTTGGGAATTTAACCATCAAACTCTTTGTGCATAGGTTTTCACATTTATACACCGAGTAGTATGGGACTCTAACCCTTTCAAACTCGTGCATAGATTTTCACATTTATACACTGAGTGATATGAGACTCTAACCCCTTTCAAACTCGTGTATTGATTTTCACCGTTATACACCGAGTAGTATGGGACTCTAACCCTTTCAAACTCGTGCATAGGTTTTCACATTTATACACCGAGTAGTATGGGACTCTAACCCTTTCAAACTCGTGCATAGATTTTCACATTTATACACCGAGTAGTATGGGACTCTAACCCTTTCAAACTCGTGTATTAGATCTCGTAGATCTTTTGCTCATCAATAAAATAGTGAGAATTTATCACAATATAATTACTATGAAATAAATGAATTTACACATATTTTTATTCCCTTGAATGTCTATCATCAACCATAACAATCATCATATATTATCAACAACGAGATTGATTATTTCTCACTTCAATAATGTTATAAACAAGACTTGTATTGTACCTTATCTAATAAGATCACATTAGTTTAGTAAGGTTATTCACTTACAAAATGTTCCAATTTATTCAAGGAACAATCACATCTAGTTCTTTAGTCAACTAGAGAAATCAATTCTCAAAGGTAATAAAATACCTTCCAATGATATTATACTTTTTCTCAACCTGAACACACACTGATAATCTTCTCAATTTCACAAATAACGCAAATGGGATTTATATTATGCTTTGACTAATTTATTAAATTAATTTTGCAAGGTTGCCTACTCACCTGGATTCCACGCTCTCGGCGCTCCCACCTTGCGCCCCAATCATCCCTATTGTAACCAGGTAAAAACCATTAGGGTTACAAAATAGAGAAATTTCCTATCACTACTCTCGACCTTTACTCACATCTTAAGTCATAACTCCTAACCGGTAATGAATTTCTAAATGACATTTATACCATTGGAAACTAGACTCAAAGAGCTTTCCAACGATATAAAGTTTGCCCAAAACGGAGTCCGGATGAAGAAGTTATGACTGATTGAAAAATAAGCTAAGGCTTTTCAGCATACCTGGCGCCTGGGCGCCAACACAAGCCTGGCGCCTGGGCGCCACACCTGGCGCCTGGGCGCCACACCTGGCGCCTGGGCGCCAAGTCCCTTTTCTTCCCAAAATTTTCTGAACCTTGGCGCCTGGGCGCCAGGATCGCGACCTTTCGCGATTCCTCTCGGTTTTGGCTCAGATCGGGCCAAATCTTCACCGTTTTCCATGATTTCTTTCGTAGGATCTCACCCTTAATGTCTAAGGAGCATTTAGACACCAAAAACACCAATTTTAATCGAGAAATGAAGCCGGAATCTCGATTTTTACCCCAAACTTTCTGAAAACTATAAAATAGGAAAAAGCTTGAGAAATAGAAATTTCTACCTCAATTCCTTGCTTTCCCTACGTTGCTTGGCTCCTAGAGGCTCGCCCCGTAGCCCGAGATCCACCCTCCAAGCTCGGTTGTGGAGTTGGAGTGTAGAGAGAAAGAGAGGAGAGAAAGTGAAGAGAGAGAGAGAGGAAATGAGAAAATGAAGAAAATTTAGGTGAGGCCGCCTATTTACTCGCCCGGGGTGAAATTATCACTTGCTCTTCAGTTGACCCTCAGTCAAGATTAGCAAAAACAAATTCATAAAATCTCACCTCGGGTGATTCTAAATCCTAATTGCCCCACAATTTTCTTCTTTCACTTTAGTCCCTCTCAAAGTCTCAAACTCCACTTTAACCTCGAATCCGTCATCCTTTTGGTACCGGACTCATAATTCATTCCCATAAGCTCTATTCTTCTTCTCAGGTTCCTACTTGGTCATTTCTCAAAAGTACTCCATACTTTCTTTTCTTTTCGTTTTAGTCCTTGAGAATTTGTAAAATGTCCTAAATTAAAATTTTTGAAATTTCTATTTCCAAATTTCCTTCACTAATTCAAAAAGAATATTTCTCATGTAATTAAATTTTTCAATAAACTTCAAATAGACTTTAAATATTCATGAAAATTCTTGGGATATTACATTCTTCCCCCCTTAATAGAATTCGGTCCTCCGAATTCAAAACTTAACTCAAGATTGAAACAAATGCAGATATTTTGTCCAAATCTCGTTCTCTCTTTTAGAATTTTCACAATCAAGTACAAAATATAACAAGTTCAACATATTTTTTATCTCTCGAGCTTCTTCAGTACAAGAATTGCCTTATTTCTAGTATATAAGTTACAGGCAACAAACTGAACTTGATTTACAAAACAGATAATCTTAATACGCGAAGCTCAGATCAAATATTAGCTTAAGGTACAAATAAAAGAAAGAATAAATTAAGGACGAGGAGGCTTCTGAAATGCAGAAAGTGCTCCAAGTCTAGAAGAGGAAGGTGCTTCAGATCTTAAGGAGGAGGCTAATCGTTGCAGCCTAGAAAGAGTTTCTGGAGGAAACGTTTGGGAAATTTGGCGAAGTGAAGAGGTCACTCCATTCATACAGTCAATACACCTCGCTTGTTGGTCACGAAAATTTTGAGTTGCAAACATCGAATGTCTATCAACTCTATTCGCCAATTCCCTAAAATGACGATTCAAGAGCTTCTCTTGTTCTACAAAGAGATGATTTATCAATCTTCCCTGGTCCTCAAAGTGGCGGTTTATCAACCTTTCCAAGTCCTCCATCTTTTTTCTCATAAGCGCAAGCTCATCATTTGAAGATGTTGCTGTGCTAACATCCTCTAGTTCTACTACATCCCTTTTTCTTTTCTTAACCTCTGGTGACTCTTCCATGGATCTCTTATTCTTATAGTTCTCCAGACTAAGATTTAGATCCAGCTCTACCTTGCCAGCCTCAAAGTTTAAATTGAAAGACTTATTGCCGGCCATATTTTTCTGAGCTATAAAGGTTGTATGGAATGAGAGGTTTGATGCTAGAAAGCTTATAAGTAATGAACTCTTAGTGTAATGAGCGGCGTAATGGGGCATCCATTATTTATAGACAAAATTTAGGGCTACCAAAACCTTTACATCACACTCTAAAGATGGCCTCCAGACCTTATCCGTCGCAATGCCAACGGTTTATAATAAGCATGCCAGAAAATAACAAAATATAATCAAATACAAAAGATTTCCTCAAAAATTTCGGCTAACTTTTGACTCTTGCTCAAATTATTAAACTAATCACCGCTTCAATTTATGACTTCCTAACTCTGTATTTGTCTTATCCAATAATTCTAAATCGAGATATTACTCCATGAACGGTTAGTTTCATATTAACCTTATCTAGGTTTCTAATCCGTGGCTTTGCCCTAAGCTTACACATTTTCAAACATACATATTAAAATAAAAACTTCTCACATTTACACATATCAAGTGTTACCATAAAGTGAGAAATTTTTTTTTTGACCTTTCTCTTGCCTCTACGAGCATATATGTATGTATGTATCAACATAGAGATACATCATTATCTATATATTTTCATCTTCAAGTCCTTTTTAAATTTCAGACTTCTCATTCTCTGAATGTATGTAGAATCATTACATATTATTCCTGGCCATAACAAATAGCCTTCACTCTCAATGCATGGATAACATACATACATGGCATATGTATTTAAATACATATAATCACAATATAATTCAATCAATCATGTATATTATACTCAACTGAAGGCTTTCAAGAACAATACAAGAAAGCAGAGAAATATATTTTAGTTCATCATAAAAGCATCCAAGGCAATCTTTAATGGCTACGCTGTCGGCTTCTTAGAATTTCAGAAAATGCCAACAAGAGATATGAAAAATAAACAAGTATAAATCGGCCGCAAATCCACCGAATATTGACTTACGTGGTTTTGCCATTAATGTGACACACTGTTGACACGCATGCCTACCCTAGACTTCTGGCTTCCAGCTTGCAGAAATCCATAGGTTGAGCGTGTAGGAGTGCGGCGAAGAGATATCTTCTTTGGCTCTAAGTCTAAATTTTTCTCTATAAAAACTGCCCCGGAGTTCTCAGTTACTACACCACAAAGAGTAATCATCTCTGAGCCTACAATTTTTCAGCATTTCTCTTTCATCATACTCCTGCAAAAACTTCTAAATTTTCTAAACCATGGCCACCAGAAAGTACATTGATCTCACAGTGGAGGCCAAGGAAGAAGAGCTCGACTTAAACTTAAGTCTGGGCAAAGACAAGGGCAAGAGACCTTTTGAGGGGTCTCAAGAGGATCAAAAGGAGAAGAAGATAAAAATTGAGGAAGCTGAGGAGATTAGCACTGGCCACACGTCAGAAAACAAAATCGCTTGTCTAGAGAAGGAGGTGAAAAATCTGAAGAAGATGATAGAAGACCTGGAGAAGTTAACTAAACGCAATAATGCGGCAATGACTTCAAGAATAGACAGGTTCTTCTATTGGTCTACCCAATGCTTCTGCAATCAACAACAAAGAAGTGTTGATTGTATGAATGGGATTTACACTACCCTCCGTGACATTGCTCAGTCTCTTGTTCCAAGAAATGGTCGAGGGGTGATGATACAATACAACCCTCCTAATCCGAGACCACCTCGCTTTTAGATTACTCATGTATGAGTAATTTCCCTTTTTTTTTGCAATGTAATCCTTCCGCTTTTAATGCCAATAGTTTCTTTTACTAGATGGTACTCTAAATAATAATAATAATAATAAAATGAAGAAAGATAAAAGAAATTAGCCACACAAAATCAATAACAAATTCAGCTTATAAGCCAATCACATAAAAAAATTTAATGACCCTATAAGCTGACACAGAGACAAACAGAAGCTCTATACAAGTCTCGTTGTCTTTCCCCTTATCATATGGGAGTAGATGAAGGCTTACCGTATAGATCAATTGAACTCGATATTATGCCCTCGAATTGTCATGAATTCTTGCTTAAGAGCCTCGATTCGCAAGCTTTCCTTAAACTAACACTCTGAGGCACAAACTACCATAAGAATATCTTTCTAGACCATTCCAATCATACATCACGTTTAATAATTATGAATGTTCATACGCCAACAGCCTACCTTTAACATGCTCTAATTGTTCCAATGTTACAAAACTTCTACATTGTATATATATATATTTTTTTGAAACACTTCTATCACATAGTACCATCATGCCAATCCCTAACTAAACAAGTGCAACTTTGGCGAGTCGCCCCTAGAGAAGACTTATAACGTACCTCAATATCTCTTATGCTAGGTTCCATTTTACCGTAGTATCTCCCTTAGGGAAAAACTACCTAGCCCACATCTATTTTCTCAACCAAGCTTTTATCAAGGAACATATTATTTAGGACTTACATCCTCTTCCATAAATTACATCTGTCTGGCATCTATCAAAATCAAATCTTGATCTGCCTCACAAGGGTTCTTTCCCATTCTTGCATTAGTAATCTGCGCTATATTCTTTGCAAAAATCTTTCTTGGACTCTAGCCCATGCCTCATAATCAACTTTACCCCATCTAATACATCACTCTTGGCCCAGCCCTCAAGCCATATTCTAGTAATTACTAATCCTCAGCTTTCAGAGTACACTACAGAGTTATGTTCCCAATTTCTCAAAAAGAAAAATTTCATACAGAGATCACCTTTTCCATCGGTATAAAGATCATACCTCCAACAAGTTCCAAAGTTCCACATATGAAATCAATTACCTCATATTGTAACAAAATTATCTCTAACTAACTCCATCGAAGGGTAAGTTATGACAAGAACACTCAACTTTACAAGGTCTTTTATGGAACCTAATCCCATGGTCATGCCGCGGTTCATGACAATGGAAAAGGGCCCACAAAGAACACTTTGCTCTGTAATCTATAGGGGACCTAAAAACCACCTCTGATACCAATTTGTCACATCCCAAAACTTACATGTGATATAAACATAAAATACCTAGGGTGTACCTCTGTGGTACTCCATAATCTCTGTGAACATTCTTAATATCCATAATTATGTGAATCATAAATATTCCAAGAAAGATATTTTGTATACATATTCAGAAAATGTTCAACTTTCAAACACTATACAATACTATACAACCTCCCAAACCTAGGTGACCTACTAGATTACAGAGCGTTTCCTAATCCTTACCAATTGTTTACCAGACAAAAGTGGAGTATATCCTTAAAGGCTATAAATTCTTCTCCTCAACCACTGTATCTGAAAAGATAATCATGGAGAGTGTGAGTTTATCATAACTCAGTGAGTAAACAACTGTACATGAAAATATCATAAGCACAAACACCACATTTACTAATACAATCAATCTATCATTTATTTTAAATAATTATAGTATTATATGCCATAAATACTTGCACTGAGTGACTTGGGAATTTAACCATCAAACTCTTTGTGCATAGGTTTTCACATTTATACACCGAGTAGTATGGGACTCTAACCCTTTCAAACTCGTGCATAGATTTTCACATTTATACACTGAGTGATATGAGACTCTAACCCCTTTCAAACTCGTGTATTGATTTTCACCGTTATACACCGAGTAGTATGGGACTCTAACCCTTTCAAACTCGTGCATAGGTTTTCACATTTATACACCGAGTAGTATGGGACTCTAACCCTTTCAAACTCGTGCATAGATTTTCACATTTATACACCGAGTAGTATGGGACTCTAACCCTTTCAAACTCGTGTATTAGATCTCGTAGATCTTTTGCTCATCAATAAAATAGTGAGAATTTATCACAATATAATTACTATGAAATAAATGAATTTACACATATTTTTATTCCCTTGTGTAATACCCAAGAAAAAATAAAATATAAATATTTGTTTACAAACTACTGTTACTATTTCAGTATATAGTACTATTCACCCGTATAATACTATTTACATATACGATACTGTTCATTATACAATCGAAATGTCAAGTACTAGATGTGGTTTGGTCATAAGAGAAAACTAGAAAGAAGTTTGTAGGAGAAAATGACGTTTTATGTGTAAAAATACCCTCAGGGACTAAATTGAAAGGACTGATTTGAAAAAGAAACTTAAAGGTTTAAGGTAAAAGGATAGTTTTTCCTTTAAGTTTTCAATATATTTGCACAGTAACTGCATTATGAGAAATGTCATTTTCATGAATAGTAAATTGAATATTTTATTAGCGCATAGTGTCAAATAGTACCCTTGACTTTTGCTATAAATAGGCCCTTCCATTTCACTTCTAAACTCACACCTTCAACTTCTCTTCTTCTCTCCTTAAGTTTCTCTTACTCCAAAGCTAGGCCTCTAAGATTTTGGGCCTTTCCTTTTCAGCTTAGGTAAGGATACTATGCCCTTTCTATGTCTTTCAAATTTTAGAAGTTATTTTCTTAAGTATGCTCTGTGGTTGCGGCCTTGGCTGATCTTCCACATCAGAAAAACTGTCCTTAGCTGTTTATATGTTATTTTGATTCTCTGATTACCGAAATAGAATGTAAACTGTGAAGAATACATGTCTAGGAAAGTTCTGGCTAAGGAAAGACCTGGTTTTTAAGTGTGTCCAGTGTGACCCTCCACTCTTTCCTGGGAACTTACCTGGTGTACTCTTTTACAGATTGTATTCTCTATTTCTGGTATGAATAGTACCCGTACGTATGAATAGTAACTGTATGAATAGTAACCGTACATAAAAAAATAGTATTCATACGTATGAATAGTGACCGTATGTATGAATATTATCCGTATGTATAAATAATATCCGTACGTATGAATAGTGACCATATATATGAATAGTGACCATATATATGAATAGTGACCATATATATGAATAGTACCATATGTATGAACAGTATCTGTACGAAAACAATCCTAACGTATTTTCTCTAATCTTTCATGAAAATCTCCGTAGCAGAACACTGAAATTCACCTGAGCACTCTTGTCTGTAATGACTTAGAGAAGCGATATTCGTACGGAATCCAGGTGAGTGAAACGACCCCGTGTTAATAGAGTTTTAGCATTACTGGTGATAAAAAGTATGTCGTAGGACACTCCCAAGATTCATAGGGGGAAATTGGATTCAGAATGACGAATCTAAATGAGATAATTAATCCATAAGTATGGATAAAATGAAATAAGTATCTTATGATGATGTGAAATTTGAATGTTTTCAAAAATGGATTAATTGTTATCTTGATATGTGGTTTATAAATCCATAATATAGTTATATACTATACCTGTTATATGGATGAATATTATATTGAGCTTCTGATTATGATATGAAATGTTATTGATTGTGATTGAGCGGGACAGTACCCCCTCTCACGGCAAGGCGGAAAACCCGGTTGACAGGGTGTCTTGACCAATGAGTGTGGAGACAACGATTCCCTCAGTAGGGATATAGCCCGGATTGGTGATAAATCCGTGAGGCGCCCTAGCTAAGAGGATGAGGTTGTGCGTCATGGCGGAAATATACATAATTGGTGAGCCGGCCTGTGTGCGCTCTCCGGGATATATTGCCATTGACGAGTACTAGTAACGTTTGTTGAATTGGATGAATTTTTATCTTGTATGTAAGAGGATGATGTTGTGCGTCATGGCGGAAATATACATAATTGGTGAGCCGGCCTGTGTGCGCTCTCCGGGATATATTGCCATTGACGAGTACTAGTAACGTTTGTTGAATTGGATAAATTTTTATCTTCTGTCTATTGGTTGAGTATGAGCCTTTGGATATGCTTGCATGACTGGTAATGTATTTGAATTTTATTAATGCGAGGCCGATTCGCTCATTGAGTTTAAAAGCTCACATTGTTTGTACAACCTTTTTGTTCAGATCAGGTTGCCATCGAAGAATATCTGCTAGAGGAGTAGATCACTTTGGACCTTCTCGTTGTCGGGTAGACCTCTCTTCTGTTATAGATTATGTTGCTCTGTAATCGTCTAGGACATCTAGTTCAGGGGTTCGACATTTGGCTTGTATGTCAGTATAATAATGTATTTTAAATTGATAATCTATGATTACATGCAAATCATCTCTATGATTTTCAGATAAGAAAATTTGATATATTTATCGGAAGGCTTACAGTGATGAGAGATTCATCATTGTGCCGGTCATGTGCCCAAAAAACGGGTCGTGACACCTTGAATGTCTATCATCAACCATAACAATCATCATATATTATCAACAACGAGATTGATTATTTCTCACTTCAATAATGTTATAAACAAGACTTGTATTGTACCTTATCTAATAAGATCACATTAGTTTAGTAAGGTTATTCACTTACAAAATGTTCCAATTTATTCAAGGAACAATCACATCTAGTTCTTTAGTCAACTAGAGAAATCAATTCTCAAAGGTAATAAAATACCTTCCAATGATATTATACTTTTTCTCAACCTGAACACACACTGATAATCTTCTCAATTTCACAAATAATGCAAATGGGATTTATATTGTGCTTTGACTAATTTATTAAATTAATTTTACAAGGTTGCCTACTCACCTGGATTCCACGCTCTCGGCGCTCCCACCTTGCGCCCCAATCATCCCTATTGTAACCAGGTAAAAACCATTAGGGTTACAAAATAGAGAAATTTCCTATCACTACTCTCGACCTTTACTCACATCTTAAGTCATAACTCCTAACCGGTAATGAATTTCTAAATGACATTTATACCATTGGAAATTAGACTCAAAGAGATTTCCAACGATATAAAGTTTGCCCAAAACGGAGTCCGGATGAAGAAGTTATGACTGATTGAAAAATAAGCTAAGGCTTTTCAGCATACCTGGCGCCTGGGCGCCACACATGGCGCCTGGGCGCCAACACAAGCCTGGCGCCTGGGCGTCACACCTGGCGCCTGGGCGCCACACCTGGCGCCTGGGCGCCAAGTCCCTTTTCTTCCCAAAATTTTCTGAACCTTGGCGCCTGGGCGCCAGGATCGCGACCTTTCGCGATTCCTCTCGGTTTTGGCTCAGATCCGGCCAAATCTTCACCGTTTTCCATGATTTCTTCCATAGGATCTCACCCTTAATGTCTAAGGAGCATTTAGACACCAAAAACACCAATTTTAATCGAGAAATGAAGCCGGAATCTCGATTTTTACCCCAAACTTTCTGAAAACTATAAAATAGGAAAAAGCTTGAGAAATAGAAATTTCTACCTCAATTCCTTGCTTTCCCTACGTTGCTTGGCTCCTAGAGGCTCGCCCCGTAGCCCGAGATCCACCCTCCAAGCTCGGTTGTGGAGTTGGAGTGTAGAGAGAAAGAGAGGAGAGAAAGTGAAGATAGAGAGAGGAAATGAGAAAATGAAGAAAATTTAGGTGAGGTCGCCTATTTACTCGCCCGGGGTGAAATTATCACTTGCTCTTCAGTTGACCCTCAGTCAAGATTAGCAAAAACAAATTCATAAAATCTCACCTCGGGTGATTCTAAATCCTAATTGCCCCACAATTTTCTTCTTTCACTTTAGTCTCTCTCAAAGTCTCAAACTCCACTTTAACCTCGAATCCGTCATCCTTTTGGTACCGGACTCATAATTCATTCCCATAAGCTCTATTCTTCTTCTCAGGTTCCTACTTGGTCATTTCTCAAAAGTACTCCATACTTTCTTTTCTTTTCGTTTTAGTCCTTGAGAATTTGTAAAATGTCCTAAATTAAAATTTTTGAAATTTCTATTTCCAAATTTCCTTCACTAATTCAAAAAGAATATTTCTCATGTAATTAAATTTTTCAATAAACTTCAAATAGACTTTAAATATTCATGAAAATTCTTGGGATATTACAACTATATAAAATATCAAAAGTACAAATACCACATTTACTCATATAATTAATTGTCTTATACATCGAGTAGTATGGGACTCTAACCCTTTCAAACTCATGAATAAGATCTCATCGGTATACACCGAGTAGTATGAGACTCTAACCCTTTCAACTCGTGTATAGGTTTCATAGATATGCACTGAGTAGTATGGGACTTTAACCCTTTCAAACTCGTGTATGAGCTTTCTTAGATATACACCGAGTAATATGGGACTTTAACCCTTTCAAACTCGTCTATTAGATCCCGTAGATCTTTACTCATTAATAAGATAGTGAGAATTCATCATATAGTACAATTGTCATGAAATAAATAATTTTTACATACTCTTATTTCTACTGATCATCATATACTCCCATATGAAAAATTAATTACTTTTTATCCCAATAATATTGTAAATGGGACTTATATTGTACTTTGACTAGTAATATCAAATTAGCTGAGCAAGGTTATTCACTTACCTTGATGTTTGTCCAAGTTTACCTTGTTCCACACTAGAATTTGTGTAGGAAAATTTTCTAGTAAAATATATTACAAGGAAACATAAGAAAGGAAACAAAATCACGAAAATACGCAAAATTTTCTGATTGCTACAGTAACTGTTTGCTACAGTAACGGTTCGATACAGTGCCGATTCGCTACAGTGACGGTTCGCTACAGTAACGTTGACTGCTACAGTACCGTTGACTGCCGACACTACAGTACTGCTACAGTACCTCGAAGAAAATTTTTCAGAATTTTTCTGAAATCTCTGGTCGCTACAGTAACTCGAATTTTTGCAGAAAAATCTTTCAAAAATTCATCCTTTCCTTTCTTGTTTCAAAACCAGAATTTCAACTCTTTTAACCGATTATAACTCAAATATAACTTCTAAAACTACTGAGATTCATGAATTATCATCAAAATCTTCAAGAACAAAACCTCCTCTGATCTTCTACATAAACTGAAATTTAAGGAAAATAATGAGATTAAAGCTTACCTTTAATCCTTACAAAGCTTTTGAACCGAACAGATAATCGAAATTCTGAAGATCAAGGAAAGGATTTGAGAAGAGGGTGAAGAAACGAGAGAAAGTGAATTTACTATTCACTTCAGCTGCTTCGATCGTGAGAAAAAAATAAGGGGGGTACTATTGAAACTTTATATTAAATATTTCTAATGGGTTATTCAATAACTCATGGGTATCCATAACCCAACATCCAAACTCATCCAGTCAATTTACAATAAATGGACTAATTGACCATTCTGAAACCACTTTTCCATGAATTTCACCATTCTTAGAATATATCCCACATTGTGCAAATATTTAGTCCAATCATTTAACTCAATTTTCATAAATAATATTCAAAGAGAACAATTAAATATGAAAATTAAATATGACCAAAATAAATAACTAAAGTAACGTTGTAAAATTCTAAAATACTCTTAAGCGAATTATATTCTGAAATTAACGGGTATTACATTCTACCCCCCTTAAAAGAATTCGGTCCTCCGAATTAAAATCTTACCTCAAGTTTCAAATAAATGTGGATAGTTTTTCCACATCTCATCTTCTGCCTCCCACGTAGCTTCCTCGCGAGAATGATTTCTCCAAAGAACCTTGACAGTAGGAATTTCTTTGGTACGCAATTTCTTGACTTTTCTATCAAGGATAGCTACTGGTACCTCTTCGTAGGTGAGAGTTTCATCAAAATGAACTTCTTGGGGTTGAATGACATGAGAAGGATCAGGAAGATACTTCCGTAGCATGGACACATGAAATATTGGATGAACTCCCTCTAGGTTGGAAGGTAGGTCTAGGCGATATGCCACATTACCCACTCTGTTTACAACCTCATATGGGCCAACATACCTCTGACTAAGCTTGTCTTTCTTCCCGAATCTCATTACTCCCTTCATAGGTGAGATTCGTAAGAAAACCATATCACCTATTGCAAATTCAAGGTCACGTCGTTGGTTGTCCGCATAAGACTTCTGTCTATTCTGAGCAGTTAACAACTTCTCTCTGATCAGTTTAACTTTATTTATATCTTCCTGTATCATCTCAGGTCCAAATATTTTGGTTTCACCAAGTTCAAACCAACCTATAGGAGATCGACACCGTCTCCCATATAAAGCCTCAAAAGGTGCCATTTGAATACTGGCTTGGTAACTGTTGTTATAAGCAAATTCAATAAGAGACAAATGATCTTCCCAACTTCCACTGAAATCCATCACACAAGCTCTTAGCATATCCTCTAAAGTCTGAATTGTCCTTTCGGACTGTCTATCAGTCTGAGGATGGAATGCTGTGCTAAGATTCACGTTGGTACCCAAAGCCTCTTGAAAGACTTTCCAGAACCGAGAAGTAAACTGAGGTCCTCGGTCTGATATAATGGATATTGGTACACCATGAAGTTTCACTATTTCTTTAACATAAAGTCGAACAAGTTTTGAAACACTGAAAGTGGTATGAACAGGAAGAAAATGTACTGACTTAGTAAGTCGATCCACTATGACCCATATTGAGTCATTTCCTTTTGTTGACCGAGGTAAACCTACTACAAAATCCATAGTGATCCTTTCCCACTTCCACTCGGGAATATCTAATTTTTGCATCAAACCAGGTGGTCGTCGATGTTCAGCTTTAACTTGCTGACAAGTCAAACATCGAGCTACAAAGTCAGTCACATCTCGCTTCATGCCCTCCCACCAGTAAACTTGTTTCAAGTCCTGATACATTTTCACAGCACCAGGATGTACAACGTAGGGTGAACCATGAGCTTCCATTAAGATTTCATGTTTCAAAGATTCAATGTTGGGGACACAAAGTCTCCCATTAAACCATAAGACTCCTTCTTCATCTACCAAGAAACTTGGTGCTAGACCTTGCCTTGCCTTATCTCTGATTTTGACCATATCAATGTCATTTTCTAAAGTTGCTTTTACTTTTTCAACAAGGGATGATCTTACTGTTAAATGAGCCAGAAATGTACCTGACTCAGTGATCTCGAAGAATACTCCATCAGCTTCCAATTCTTGTAGTTCATGAATTAGAGACCTCCTTATAATGGCAATGTGAGCTAAACTTCCCATAGACTTTCGACTTAGAGCATCAGCCACTACATTTGCTTTATCTGGATGGTAAATGATGGTACAATCATAATCTTTCAGAAGTTCCATCCACCTTCGTTGCCTTAGATTGAGATCTCTCTGCTCAAAAATGTACTTAAGGCTTTTGTGATCTGTAAAAATTTGACAAGTCTCCCCATACAAGTAATGTCTCCAAATCTTTAGGGCAAACACTACAGCTGCCATTTCCAAATCATGAGTGGGGTAATTCAATTCATGCTTTTTAAGCTGACGTGAGCCATAAGCTATGACTTTACCATGTTGCATCAACACACATCCTAAGCCTATCTTTGAGGCATCACAGAATACAGAGTAACCCCCTGTTCCTGATGGTAGGATTAAGACTGGTGCAGAAGTTAAACACTCTTTCAATTGGGTGAAACTTTGCTCACATGAATCATCCCAAATGTATTTAACATTCTTTTGGGTTAACTTATTTAATGGGAGAGCTGTCTTAGAGAAATCTTTGACAAAGCGATGGTAATACCCTGCTAAGCCAAGAAAACTACGTACTTTAGACACAGTTGTTGGTCTAGGCCATTGTTTTACTGCTTCAATTTTACTTGGATCTACATGAATACCTTCTTGGGAAATAACATGTCCCAAAAATGTTACATGACTCATCCAGAATTTACATTTTGAGAGCTTTGCGTACAACTGATGCTCTCTCAAGGTCTGAAGCACTATTCTCAAATGTTCAGTATGTTCTTCATGACTCTTTGAATACACCAAAATATCATCAAATTAATCACATGTGCAATAGTTACATTACCAACGTGAGCATCAGGTTCGACTCTTCTTGCTTGCTCACTAGTTGCGCCCTCAGTACTTTGAGCATGTAAACTATCACCACGGTTAGGATCATCTTGCACATGTACTGGTGGATTTATGGCCCTCTTTGGACCCATATGCTCATTATTATTAGAAGATCCTTCTGACATTGATCTGTCACAGATCTACACACATAACAAACAATTTTCAGACATAAACAAAATATCACTTACTAGCCCCACTGAGAAGTTATCTATAAAATGACGTTATACTCTACAAGGTCTTTTATGGAACCTAATCCTATGGTCATGCCGCGGCTCATGACAATAGGGAAGGGCCCACAAAGATCACTTTGCTCTATACTCTATAGGGGACCTATAAAACCTATCCTCTGATACCAAATTTGTCACATCCCAAAAATTGAGCATGTGAAAAGATACTACTCATTTGATAAAATTCTCAAACGTAATTTCTAGCAAAATCGGCTTCCTCTGCTCTGTCTCCCACTTAGAATGGCTTAAAATTTCTGCTCTGAAGCTCTTTAAGCAACTACAGAATCACGACCTACTGCTATAGCGGTGAGTTCCCACCACTATAGCAGTATACAACAGAGTTTTAGGCTTTAAATGAATTCTTGACTAGGGGCCACCACTATAGCAATAAAGATCCACCGCTATAGCGATGGCTGACAGAGAGTAAGGTTCTTGGGCTACTAGTTCCAGTGGTCACCGCTATAGCAGCATTGGTCCATCGCTATAGTGGTGGTTGGTAGAGAGTCAGGCTTCAGAACTCCAGAACTGCAGCATTTGCCTCTTCTACAATTCAACTTATACCAAAAGACAAATAACAATATCAAATCACACGCCAGAGACCAGAATTTGCTCAGACTAATCTAAAACTTAAGAAATCATAAAAACATGTAAAACAAGGGTTAGGAACTACAGGCTAAGATAAGTAGAAGACAAAAGGATAGGGAATTTAGCACCAAAATAGTGCTAAATTTAGAACTTAACACCCTTATCCGCACAATAGAGGGAAAGGAGCAAACCAACAACACAACAACAAGAAAAAGAAATACCACAGATAAAATAGAAACAAATAGCAACCCCAGCAGTGCCAACAACATCTACAACTAAGAACAAAATCAAAAACTAAGAAAGCGAGAAACTTAGGTTGCCTTCTAACAACACTAAGTTTATAGTCTTCAATCAGACTTTACCAGAGCTCCTATACTCAAGGTAGATCTTCCAATGTTGGCCATTTCTTAAATATTTTCAACTGAGTAGCAACTATGTTTGTAATGTCA
Organism: Biancaea sappan; assembly: GCA_037074585.1. Taxonomy (NCBI): domain Eukaryota; kingdom Viridiplantae; phylum Streptophyta; class Magnoliopsida; order Fabales; family Fabaceae; genus Biancaea; species Biancaea sappan. The sequence continues at coordinate 572,652 of CM073492.1, read as the reverse complement.
GGAGGTTTGAATTTAATGAGATAATCATAGAACTTGGCATAAACCTCTGAAATTTCAAAAACTCCTCTTGTCCTTTTTCCCACGTCTTCAATATCCTTCAAATAATCCTTACGCATCTCATTATGAAAATACCAGTGAAAATCCTCATTAATCATCTTCAAGAAGTAGCATTCCTTCGGGTTATTAAGAGCTTTCGTTTCCTTGTTCATGTTAAAAGTGACTTCTTGATCGTTGACTCTCATAGTTAACTCCCATTTATGAACATCTATCATAGTTCTTCTGGAAGCTAGAAAAGGTCTTCCCAATATGATTGGGATCTCCTTGTCTTCCTCGTAATCCATGATAATAAAATTCGCTGAAAAAATTAACTTGTCAACTTTGACAAGTACATCCTCCATGATTCTATTCGGATAGCACAACAAACGGTCAGCTAGTTGAAGAGTTACTGTGGTAGACCGAGCATTTCCCAAACCCAGTTTCTTAAAGATAGACAGTGGCATCAAATTCACACTTGCCCCTAAATCACACAGTGCTTTACCAGTAAAATTTCTCTCAATGTTGCATGGGATCACAAAGCTACCTAGATATTTCATTTTGCTAGGCAATTTTTTTGGAGAATGGCACTGTATTCTTGAGTCATAACAACAGTTTCAAACTCACCCAAGTGCCTTTTTCTTGACAAAACATCCTTCATGAACTTTGCATAACTGGATATTTGTTCCAATGCCTTCACGAATAGGATGTTTATATAAAGTTGCTTCAAGATCTCTAAAAAATTTTTATATTGTCAATCCATATTGAACTTTTTATGCCTTTGAGGATAAGGTAATGGTGAAATAAAATTTCCAGCCCTCATGTCTTGCTTTGTATTTTCACCTTTACCTTTACCACCTGAAGTATCTACTTTCTCATGTCTTGGCAACTTTTTCATTATCTTCTTCAGTGACCACCTCTTTCTTTTGATCATGTGATTTGACAGCATCTGAGAGTTCATTGCCACTCCTTAAGATAATAGCATTATAGTACTCTTTTCTTTCCCTTGTTGGGTTATTTTCAATGTCATTAAGGAGATTATCTTGTGACCTATTGTTCAGAGCAAGTGCCAGCTGGCCCATCTAAGTTTCTAAATTCTTAATTGCCATATTTTGAGTCTGAAACATTGACTCACTTCTTTCCATGAACTTCATGAACATATCCTCCATTGAAGGTTTCTTTTCCACTTGAGGAGGTGGAGCTCTATTTTGAGGAGGATAATTATTTTGATTACTAAATCCAAGAGTTTGAGAAGGCCTACCAGAAGATAAGGAAGTGGTGAGATTTAGACAATAATTGTTGCTCCATGAAAAATTTGGATGATTCCTATTCCTCGGATGGTATGAGTTGGAATAAGGGTTATTCTGGTTCTTTTGCTAATCACCCATATAGTTCAACTACTCTAATGAAGCAAATTCCTCATAACAACCATTAACATGAACCCCACCACAAAAATCACATTTGGGTCCTGAAGCGATTACAACATTCACTCTTGCAAGTTCTTGTTGCCTCGAGCATAACATATCAACCTTCTTAGTCAATGCTTCATTTTGAGCCAAAAGAGCATTGAGGGTATCCAACTCTAGTATCCCTTTCTTTGCACTGCTTCTTGCTGGGATAGAAGCATTTTGACTAACTCCCATAGTTTTAATTATTTCCTGAGCTTGTTCAATGGATCTTGCCATCAATACACTGCTAGTTGCGGTGTCCAGTCTATCCCTAGTTTCATATGTCAATCCACTATAGAAGATCGAAATCTATTGCCACTCCTGAATACCATAGCATCTCCTTAAATCTCTCCTAAGCAGTATACAAATTTTTACCTTCTTGTTGATAAAAAGCTGTAATTTCATTCTGTAACTGTCACATCCCAAAAATTGAACATGTGAAAAGATACTACTCATTTCATAAAATTTTCAAACATACATTATTTACATATATTCTGTAAGGTTTTACATTCAACCTTAATCTTCATTCCACACTACAGAATTATATTCATCTGATAAGCAAATATAGACATACATAGTCTGATATTTCTATCTCATCGCAAGCCTAGGAGACCTATAGAAAGTACAGAGCGTTTCTAGTATCCACATTAATAAGTACTGGTATCCCACCAGATAGAAATAGAGAATAATCCCAAGGGGCTTCTAATTTTCAAACGGATACTCTTCTTCTTTGTTTTCTGTATTTGAAAAAAATAATCATAGGGAGTGTGAGTTTATTTAAAAACTCAGTAAGTAAATAACTGTACTATATAAAATATCAAAAGTACAAATACCACATTTACTCATATAATTAATTGTCTTATACATCGAGTAGTATGGGACTCTAACCCTTTCAAACTCATGAATAAGATTTCATAGATATACACCGAGTAGTATGGGACTCTAACCCTTTCAAACTCGTGAATAAGATTTCTTAGATATACACCGAGTAGTATGGGACTCTAACCCTTTCAAGCTCGTGAATAAGATTTTTTAGATATACACCGAGTAGTATGGGACTCTAACCCTTTCAAACTCGTGAATAAGATCTCATAGGTATACACCGAGTAGTATGGGACTCTAACCATTTCAACTCGTGTATAGGTTTCATAGATATGCACTGAGTAGTATGAGACTTTAACCCTTTCAAACTCGTGTATAGGTTTCATAGATCTTTACTCATTAATAAGATAGTGAGAATTTATCACATAGTACAATTGCCATGAAATAAAATAATTTCTACATACTCTTATTTCTACCGATCATCATATACTCCCATATGAAAAATTGATTGCTTATTATCCAAATAATATTGTAAATGGGACTTATATTGTACTTTGACTAGTAATATCAAATTAGCTTAGCAAGGTTATTCACTCACCTTGATGTTTGTCCAAGTTTACCTTGTTCCACACTAGAATTTGTGTAGGAAAATTTCCTAGTAAAATATATTACAAGGAAACATAAGAAAGGAAATAAAATCACGAAAATACGCAAAATTTTCTGATTGCTACAGTAACTGTTTGCTACAGTAACGTTTCGCTACAGTACGTTGACTGTTACAGTATCGTTGACTGCCGACACTACAGTAACTGCTACAGTAACTCGAAAAAAAATTTCCAGATTTTCCCGAAAAAAATAATCATAGGGAGTGTGAGTTTATTTAAAAACTCAGTAAGTAAATAACTGTACTATATAAAATATCAAAAGTACAAATACCACATTTACTCATATAATTAATTGTCTTATACATCGAGTAGTATGGGACTCTAACCCTTTCAAACTCATGAATAAGATTTCATAGATATACACCGAGTAGTATGGGACTCTAACCCTTTCAAACTCGTGAATAAGATTTCTTAGATATACACCGAGTAGTATGGGACTCTAACCCTTTCAAGCTCGTGAATAAGATTTTTTAGATATACACCGAGTAGTATGGGACTCTAACCCTTTCAAACTCGTGAATAAGATCTCATAGGTATACACCGAGTAGTATGGGACTCTAACCATTTCAACTCGTGTATAGGTTTCATAGATATGCACTGAGTAGTATGAGACTTTAACCCTTTCAAACTCGTGTATAGGTTTCATAGATCTTTACTCATTAATAAGATAGTGAGAATTTATCACATAGTACAATTGCCATGAAATAAAATAATTTCTACATACTCTTATTTCTACCGATCATCATATACTCCCATATGAAAAATTGATTGCTTATTATCCAAATAATATTGTAAATGGGACTTATATTGTACTTTGACTAGTAATATCAAATTAGCTTAGCAAGGTTATTCACTCACCTTGATGTTTGTCCAAGTTTACCTTGTTCCACACTAGAATTTGTGTAGGAAAATTTCCTAGTAAAATATATTACAAGGAAACATAAGAAAGGAAATAAAATCACGAAAATACGCAAAATTTTCTGATTGCTACAGTAACTGTTTGCTACAGTAACGTTTCGCTACAGTACGTTGACTGTTACAGTATCGTTGACTGCCGACACTACAGTAACTGCTACAGTAACTCGAAAAAAAATTTCCAGATTTTCCCGAAAAAAATAATCATAGGGAGTGTGAGTTTATTTAAAAACTCAGTAAGTAAATAACTGTACTATATAAAATATCAAAAGTACAAATACCACATTTACTCATATAATTAATTGTCTTATACATCGAGTAGTATGGGACTCTAACCCTTTCAAACTCATGAATAAGATTTCATAGATATACACCGAGTAGTATGGGACTCTAACCCTTTCAAACTCGTGAATAAGATTTCTTAGATATACACCGAGTAGTATGGGACTCTAACCCTTTCAAGCTCGTGAATAAGATTTTTTAGATATACACCGAGTAGTATGGGACTCTAACCCTTTCAAACTCGTGAATAAGATCTCATAGGTATACACCGAGTAGTATGGGACTCTAACCATTTCAACTCGTGTATAGGTTTCATAGATATGCACTGAGTAGTATGGGACTTTAACCCTTTCAAACTCGTGTATAGGTTTCATAGATCTTTACTCATTAATAAGATAGTGAGAATTTATCACATAGTACAATTGCCATGAAATAAAATAATTTCTACATACTCTTATTTCTACCGATCATCATATACTCCCATATGAAAAATTGATTGCTTATTATCCAAATAATATTGTAAATGAGACTTATATTGTACTTTGACTAGTAATATCAAATTAGCTTAGCAAGGTTATTCACTCACCTTGATGTTTGTCCAAGTTTACCTTGTTCCACACTAGAATTTGTGTAGGAAAATTTCCTAGTAAAATATATTACAAGGAAACATAAGAAAGGAAATAAAATCACGAAAATACGCAAAATTTTCTGATTGCTACAGTAACTGTTTGCTACAGTAACAGTTCGCTACAGTACGTTGACTGTTACAGTATCGTTGACTGCCGACACTACAGTAACTGCTACAGTAACTCGAAGAAAAATTTCCAGATTTTCCCGAAATTTCTGGTCGCTACAGTAACTCGAGTTTTTGCAGAAATTTCTCACAAATTCATCCTTTCCTTTCTTGTTTCAAAACCAGAATTTCAACTCTTTTAACCGATTATAACTCAAATATAACTTCTAAAACAACTGAGATTGATGAATTATCATCAAAATCTTCAAGAACAAAACCTCCTCTAATCTTCCATATAAACTTAGATTTAAGGAAAATAATGAGATTAAAGCTTACCTTTGATCCTTATAAAGCTTTTGAACCGAACAGATAATCAAAATTCTGAAGATCAAGGAAAGGATTTGAGAAGAGGGTGAAGAAACGAGAGAAAGTGAATTTACTATTCACTTCAGCTGCTTCGATGCGTGAGAAAAAATGAGGGGGGTACTATTGAAACTTTATATTAAATATTTCTAATGGGTTATTGAATAACCCATGGGTATCCATAACCCAACATCCAAACCCATCCAGTCAATTTACAATAAATGGACTAATTGACCATTCTTATACCACTTTTCCATGAATTTCACCATTCTTAGAATATATCCCACATGGTTCAAATATTCAGTCCAGTCATTTAACTCAATTTTCATAAATAATATTCAAAGAGAACAATTAAATATGAAAATTAAAAATGACCAAAATAAATAACTAAGGTAACGTTGTAAAATTCTAAAATACTCTTAAGCGAATTATATTATGAAATTAACGGGTATTACAGTAACTTTACTGACCTTGAGGGAGAGAAGAATTTGTCTAGGAATTTCTTTTAAAGCTCAGCCCAAGTAGTAATGCTTCCTAGTGGTAGAGTCATCAACCAAATTTTTGCACTGTCCCTTAAAGAGAAAGGGAATAGTCGGAGGCGAATGGCATCATCAGTGACTCCATTAAGCTTAACCATATCACAAATATCAAGAAAATTCGTGATATGGTTGTTTGGATCCTCCATGGAGCTTCCTCCAAACTGACTTTATTGGACAAGGTGTAGCATCATAGCCTTCATCTCAAAGTTATTAACATTGATAGCAGGCTTCACTATGCTCGAACTGTTTCCAGCATTATACGGTGAAGCATAAGCCTAGATTGCTCTATGTTCTTTTTGAGGCTCATTACCAACCCCATTACCAATATTAACTCCAACACCTCGATGATTCTGGTTATCATCAGCCATTTTCTCTTGCATAGCTTAGCTCACGTGAGTTCTCCTAGCTCTCGTTTCCTTTCTAGTTCTCCTTGTGAGTCTTTAGATCTCAGGCTTGAAAAGAAGATTAGAAGGATCAAGGGTATCTCGTATACACAGTAGAAAATTACAAGTCAAAAGTGACAAAAAGAAATCAGAAAAATAACTCTAAAAGCGAAAATGACTACTTAACGATAACAAATAAAATATGAAAATTAAGCAACTAAAACAAAATAGAAAATTGTCTAATCTAGCACCTTTAAATTCCTTAGAATATTAGCTAAAAATCGTTAGTCTCTGGCAACGGCGTTAAAAACTTGTTAAACGAATTGGCAAGCGCATTAGTTGCACAAGTAATATAGTGTAAAATAAGTAAAAATGTCGATCCCACAAGGACTAACTCGCTAAGTATTTTAGGAATTTAAACGTATTAATCAGACAAACCAATTCAAATTAAAGATCGCTCTAATTATAAATTGAAAGATAAAATCGAATTACAATAAAAATTGGATGAATATAATTCAAATAAAACGCTTAGAGTTATTAATCCCCATCTTCTGTCCTAGTAATTAATCTCTCTCTTATACCTGTGATTCTAATTAATTATACATGCTAATCTTAGACTATTTTTTTGGCTTAAAGTGATTCTCTCAAACCTAAATTAAGCTACTCAACTCTAACATAATCCCTTATGTGAGTTTAAGCCGTATAAACGTCAACCTAATTGGATTAAGTGAGGTTAACTAATATCCCTATTAATTAACAAGCCAAAATTACTAAAGTTCAAGCACTCACACTAATTATTTAGTGTTCTACTCTTACACCCCTCTCCCGAGATCGACAAAAGCAACATTTAAACTATAAACTAGCTAAGTTCATAGCAAGCTTAATATAAATGATGAAAAGACATGTATTGATTAAAAGAAATTATAAATACAAGGAGAGTAATAATCCCTAATCTGAATTTAGGTTTATAGCAGCTCTAGAATGTGAAAATCAGCCACTTATAACCCTAAATCTACAGAAAACAATAAAAGATGAAGCAAATTTAATGAATCTGAGGTTAGGTTGGCAGAAATCGAGCCCGAAAAGCTTCTGAATGGGATTCATCCTCTTCCCTTTGCAAAGTCGGCATTTTCTGCTTCCTCCAAAATTGAGAATACCTAAAATTTCTGTTCTGACGTTACGTAAACTAGTGCAGGAACGCGACCCACCGCTATAGCGGTGACTATCCACTGCTATAGTGGTGACTATCCACTGCTATAGCGGTGGAAAACAAAGAAAATGATATTCAGAAAAATTCTGGTGTAGGATCCACCACTATAGCGGTGAAGATCTATCGCTATAGTGGTGGTTGGTAGAGAGAAGGTCTTCAAAATGAGTTGCTCCAGTGGCCACCACTATAACTATGAAGATCCACCAATATAGCAGTGAGTGGCAGAGAGGGGTTCCTTCTGCAGCAACTTCAAAGATGTAGCTTCGGCTAGATTCATCATCAAGTACAAACTCCTCACTAACTCAACCTATAACAAAAGATAAATAACATCATTAAACAACATAAGAGAATCATGAAATTACTTAAACTAATTTAAAATCTAATAAAAACATAAACTAACAAAAAACACATAAAATAGGGGTTAAGATTCACAAGCCAAGGCAAGTAAGAGATAAAAAGATAGGGCATTTAGTACCAAAATAATGCTAAATCTAAAACTTAACAGGACCCTAGTTTACTTCCTAATTCTGGAGAACTTTTCAGAAGGCTTTAGGCACTATAGTAGACTTGAGTACAACTTTTTATCCTCAGATAGATGGTCAGTCTGAGAGGACTATTCAGACCTTAAAGGATATGTTGAGAGCATACGTGATGGATTTCGCTGGAAGCTGGGAAGACCACTTGTTACTTATTGAATTTGCTTATAATAACAGCTATCAAGCTAGCATTAAAATGGCTCCTTTTGAGGCTTTATATGGGAGGCTATGTCGATCTCCTATTAGTTGGCTTGAACTAAGTTAACCCAAAATGGTGGGACTCGAGATGATACAGGAGGCCGTGGACAAAATTAAGCAGATCAGGGAGAGGTGATTAACCGCTCAAAGTAGGCAAAAGTCCTATGTGGATAACCCACGACGTAAACTAGAATTTTTTGTTGGTGACATGGTTTTCTTACAAATCTCACCGATAAGGAGTAATAAGATTCGAAAGAAAATGGAAGCTTAGTCCAAGATATATTAGTCCTTTTGAAATTGTGAATAGAATGGTAACGTGGCATACTGCCCAACCTTACCTTCGGATCTAGAAGGAATACACCCAATATTCTATGTATCAATGCTACGTAAATATTTTCCTGACCCCTCTCACATTATCCAACCACAAGAAATGCAGTTTGATAAGACTTTTGTCTATGAAGATATGCCAATAGTTATCCTCGATAGGCAAGTCAAGAAACTTCGCACTAAGAAAATTCTCACTATCAAAGTTCTGTGGAGAAATCATTCTCACGAAGATGTCATGTGGAAAACAAAGGATGAGATGTGGACGAAATGTCCACACCTGTTCAAATCATGAGGTAAGTTTTCAAATTTATGAGACCAAATTCTTTTAAGGGGGTAGATTGTAATACCCGATATATTTTAAAATTTTATAAACTACGATAAATTTATTCTGGAGAAAATAATTTTCCTGTTTGTTTAATTTTGTATGCTTATGTGAATCTTGATCGTGCATGTTGTTGAAAATATGGATTTTCACTTATAGATTGCATAAATTGTGGGATATAATAGATGTTATGATATGTAATTTATCCCATGAGTAAAATATGGTTTGAGCATAAGAGGAATTTAGAAAGAAACTGGGAGAAAAATAACATTTTATGTGAGAAAATCCCCTTAGAGACTAAAATAAAAAGGACTAAAGTGAAAAAAACTTAAAGTTTTAAGAAAAAGGATAATTTTTCCTTTAAGTTCCCCATAGTAATCAATAATTTGCTACCTCATGAAAAATATGTGCACACAATGAATTGAATCATTAAAGTGCATAATAAACTAAATTATTAAAGTGCATATTAAATTGAATATTTTATTAGCGCATAATACCTTGACTTTTCCTATAAATAGACTCTTCTATTTCACTTCTAAACTTATACCTTCAGTTTCTCCTCCTTTTTCTCCTCAAATTTCTCTCGTTCGACGTTAGGGCTTTGAAATTTTAGGTCTTTTCTCCTCAGCCTAGAACCAAGGTGAGGATACTATGCTCTTTTAAATTCTTGTAATTATTTAAAGGTTAAATTATTAGTAAGCTCTATGATTGCAGCTTTAGCTGATCCTCTACATCAGAAAAGAATTATTCTAGATTGTTTGAAAATATTTTTATTTTTTGATTACTAGAATAGAGTATGAAACTATGAAGAATACATGTCTAGAAAAAGTTTGGCTAAGGAAAAACTTGGTACTTCAAAGCGTCCATTGTGACTCTCCTCCCTTTTGTGGGAACTTTCTTGGTATACTCTTTTATGACTTACGTTCGTTATCCTCGGTATGAATAATATTCATATGTATAATATGTATCCGTATGTATAAATAGTATTTGTACGTATAAATAATATTCGTATATCTGAATAATATCCATATGTATTCGTACATATGAATAGTATCCGTATGTATGAATAGTAATTATATGTATAAATAGTGACCATATAAATAAATAGTATTTTATACAAAACAACCTTGACTTTCTCTATATGAACTTTGTGAAAATCTCCGTAACGGAATCTGAAATCTAACTATGTGCTTTTCTTTATAACAACTCGAAAAGGTGACTCGGATACGGAATTTAAGTGAGTGGATGACCTTGCTAACTGAGTTTATTTATTTTTATTTCAAGTACAATATAAATCTCACCTCATATTGCAATTAAAAATTTTAATTGAATTTTCTATTTAGTGATGTAACTTCATAATGGAATTTATTGTGTGATTTAAGATTATGTAAATGAGAATTATGATTGAGAATGTAATTATACACATGGAATAGTTGAGGGCTTGACTCAAGATATCAATGTATACAAATATACACATGGAATGATTGAGAGCTTGACCCAAGATAGCAATGCATATAATTATACACATGGAATAGTTGAAGGTTTGATCCCCCAAGATACCAATACATGTAATGGATTTGAACATGAATATAATGGGAATTGAATCCCTGAATATAAATTGAATACAGAGATATAGAAACCCTGGATATGAATATAATTATTCTTATTAAGATAATGATTATGGTATTTATACTTGTAACACATTTATTATTGCATAGTCATTTACTCACTGAGTTTTGATGAACTTACACTCTCTAAGATTGTCTTTTTCAAATACAAGGGGTGAGGAAGAAGAAAATCTGCAGGAGGATTAGTATTCCTTAAAGATACTATTCTGTATGTCTGGAGGACTTATGAAATGAAAAGTTTAGGAAATGCTCTGTAATCTTTATAAATCACCTAAGTTTGGAAAGTTATATCATACTATATGATATTCAGCTTGTATTTACTGTTTTACTAAGTTGAACTTTTCATATATATATATATATATATGCAAAATCTCTTTCTTGAAGAATTTATGTTTCGCATAATTGTGAGCCTTAGGACTGTTTAGAGATTTTATAGGGTACCATAGAGTTACACCCTCGAGGTTATAGAACTATTCACATGCCCGAAATTAGGATGTGACTCACTGTTTCTCCGGTGCTCCCACTCTCATTTTGCCACTCTCTCGCCTTCACTGTTGTGACTCACCTTTCTTTCATCTTTGTTTGCTCTGTTCATCTTCGCCTCTCAATTCGTTTTTCTTTCTCTGAGAAAATGGTGATTGGAATACCAACATAGTGAACAACAGAGCACGAACAAGAGGGCAAAATGTTGCAGAGCATGAATGACATGGGACAGAGAGTGAATAGCAGAGCACAGATGGGAGGTCAACAGCAACATTAGGGCAACATGGAATGGCAAATTGATATTTCAAATCCATTTCCTACTTCCTTCCTCGCTTTCCACTACCTCCTGGAGGGAAGAGTGCAAAAAAATAGAAGAGTGGAAAGTAATTTAAAAAAATAGCTTATTGTACATATCGTATAACAAAAGATGAAGAGGTGCATAGTGACAAAACACAATACACAGTTCTATTAGGAAAAAAAAAAAAAGCACCTATCAAACTGAGTATTACAACTGAGTAAGTTGAAACTTCGAGATTTGGCTCCAACGGTTCAAATTGTGAAGGGTCCCATCCCATATTATGCAGCGGTACGTCCAACTAATATGCAAATCTGCCATGTCATGCCATGCCGACACAAACATCAACGAGAACAAATAAATATTAAACAAAAAAGAGAAGAAGTAAATTAAAAGAAAAGGTGTTCGGAACTATCATTCTATTCTACGTAGACTGACGGTTATCCGCAACTAACAGAGTTTGAGGTACGTGTCGACCAACAAACGCCAAACTCGGGGAGTGTGGCCTGTGGAGCAGGGTCTCACACGTGTCCCATTAACAAACTCCAAAGTGGGCCCTTTATTTATTTATTCATCAAAAATTGAGGTTGTAACCTTGCATTGTGTCGAATCTTGGGTCCACTGATTTCTTGTTCTGTTGAGAGAGTAAATATCAGAGTAGATAGACACATCCGGGCATATTAATCTTTATAAATTTTAAAATATAAACATAAATTGTATTATTACCTTAACTGATAAGTAATGAATGCTCTGGGACATGGGCCACGTCTAATGAGTAATGACCCAAATAAGGATTATGTCGGTCTCAACTGTGAAACCAGTTAGTCATGATTCATACTCATCACCATTCCACCACCTTCCACCCACCAAACAATCAACCACTGCCTCCTTCATACTTTGCATCCTTCATCCTTGCTTGTTTATCAATACTCTTTTCTCCGATTCAATATTTCAATTATTCTTATTCTCTCCATAACTTGTACCGCTTATACTAATTTAAAATCTATCTAACTTTACTGAATTAGTATTAAGGTATAATACAATTTATTCTTATATTGTTTGACTTGGAATTTCATTTCCTTGTAGTTTAAAGTGTTTTTTCCAGTTCTCTTATGATTTTTATTTAATTATTTTGTGATCATTTTTTTATAATAATAAAAGTCACCATAGAAATACAAATATAAACAACTTCATTGGTAGAAATATGTTTCATCTTAATTTGATGGTAACTTATAATTTTGATGAAGCTTAAGGTGATATTTTGAAATTAAATTTGTCTACTTTATCTCAACAACTATCTTAAAATGTTGTAATCGTGTTAAATAAATAAATAAAATGAACAGTTGAATACTAACAACAGAATGTTAATTGTTTTAAATTTTACATGATTAAATGATATTAACAAACTATAGAATTCTTTTTGGTTTCAGGCACGCATATATTAAGCTGTTAACCTCAGACGCTTAGATTCGCATATTGGAAAATCGCAAACAAATAGTCAAATACCATCATTTGCTGGTTCAAGTTGAGCCGATCAAAAAAGAATGAAAGACCGGTACTTCAAAATTTACCACTCGATCATTTGCCCTCTCTTTACACAAATCATACGGTGTGGGTGCCGTTGATTCTAGCTGGTCTACGGAGTAATCATGATATCACTTTTCAAATTCTCTTGATTCCATCTTTTACTTAGGGTGTCAAAATTAATCCAAAGTGATTTACCTAACTCAACTCAGCCGCTCTTTCATCATAATTCAACCCATTCAACTTTAGTTTTAGATGTTGGGTCACAATTTCACCTATATATTATGTGCCATAAGTGAGTTGACTAATAGCTACTTATTTAACTCATTTATACATACACACACAAAATAAATTAGAGCATTATTGGACGTTAGAGTATAAAACACTCGAACTGTTTCAAATTTTTATAATAATTCTTCATTTTTACATATTCAAAATCTCAAATGATGAATATAATTATTCAATACATCATTTAATAAACGATATAAGATCAAATTAATTAATTAGACTGATAAAATAATAATTAATATAAATTTATTTAAATACATCACATAAACACATTCATACACAAACACGCACATATATACATACAAACACATGCATCAGCACATGCATACATGTGCATATGTGCACTAGACATACATTATAGATATATACATATATGCAACATTTATACATCCATATATATATATGTGTATATATATCCACTTTTTTTAATCAAAAGAAAGAATTGATTAAAATATTTTTAAAATCAAAATAGCAATCATTTTTTTTTATGTGGGGATGAAAATACATTAAATTGTTTTTGGATATTTTAATTTAAAATTAAAATGAATTAAACAATCTTATTTAAAAAAAACTAATGGGTTAACGGTTGGATTTGTCAACCCCAAAAAAATAGATAATAAATCAATTCATAGCCCATATAGATAATTCGAATGGGTCATAAATATTTTTTGACTCATCCATGATAGGTCTAACCCAAACCCATCCCCATTCACCCATTTGACACCTCTGGTCTAAGAGTGGGCTGACAACCCAATAAAGAAGCAAAGAAGCCAGATCGTGGCACAAGTAAATGGAAGAACCATACAATAAGAGCTTTGTCCAACTGGCACTGATAAACAACACTGCAACAGAAGAGGCCCCAAGCAACACTCCAAGGGTCAAACTCAAGAGGAGACGCCACGCCATTTTGATCTGAAACAAGAGATGCATCTTCTAAATCCTTATCCATTGCTTCTTGAAGCTTCTGAGGATGGCACAGGCACCACAAATGAGGGAGCTCAAATTTGATGCACAGTTTCGCAGCCACATCAACTACTTGGTTTGTCCATCTACTCACCCAACTACTTGGTTCCTCAACTGATTTTCGCATTGTCTTATTCATTGGACACCACCTCACAGGCTTACACTTCAACCTTAATATGAACACACAAGATGCACATACTAGTTAGTTCATTCCTGGTGTCACTCATGATGTGACTAATTTTAAGTTTAAATTATCTTACTATTTAGCAGTTCGGCCGATAATAATATCTCAGGTTATATGAACCAGTTGAGTTTAGAAATCAACTAACATCGACCGATTTAATCCAGCAAAACTATCAACTAACTTCTTGTTTGGTCTAAATATGATTGAGAATCAATTAAATATGTTCAAAAATTAAATCTCGTACGGGACGGTTTTGGATGGAAATCAGACATATTTGAGCCAATTACTTGTGGCCTCCATGTTAAGCAGCAAAATTGGTCCGGCATAGAATCAAATGTGTGCTGAGAAGGCTTTGAGGAAGCAGCTTTTAACCATATCCAACCAACTTCTTCTTTTTGCCTTCTACACGCAACTTGTTTATTTGCAAATTGTTATATATATGACGTAAGTTAATAATAAAGCGCAACTTAACAGTTCAAATCATCTCATTATCAAGTTTGTAGCTCAAGTGATATAGCCATAGAGTGGGGTATTGTGAGTTTAAGGATCAAGACTTGTTATTAAAAAAAAAAAAATCCAAACCATGTTCTTATTTTATAAAACATGATTTTAAATTATAAAAATTTAAAAACATTAATAATTTTTATAAAATCATATAATATAACAAACAACAATCAAATAATTAAAATAAATTACTTAAAATTTGATTATTACAGATATATTTAGTTATTAATATTATAAAAAATCATACTACTAAAATATTGGGAAGCATTCCTTTGGAGTTTGGACACTAAGGCACATCAAATGTCCATCGTCCCTGTCCACCCCTCCCCAAGTTTAATCTTTTGCTCCGTATCAATTAGGCAATTATAATATAATCAAGAGGTAACAACTATTTTCCCTTCTTTAAAAAAGGCTCATGTTTGTTTTCCCAAATTTCATGTTTTATTTTTTATTTGCAAAGCATTTAACTGGGTCCTGTCCGTTTATAGAAAAGGGGATTCTGGGCTACATGGATGGGCCGGGATTAATATTGGGCTGAACACTGGGCCTACTAAAGTCATATCTACGAAAAACTAAGAATAGCATGAAGTTCCGTTTGAGTCCCTCCGTCTCCTTCCTCAGCCGACGCCGCGCTGCGTAGAGTCACTTCCATTACCGGTGAGCATCCATTTGACAGTTCACTCTCTACCTCTAAACTATATTATAATAAAATGGGCGACAAACCCAGATCCCCCCCTCCCCCACCCTCCGCCCTTTTTTTTTCCTCCAGCAACTTTCACCATCAATTTGAAAATTTATTTTCCTGAAATCTCAAGCATCTTTTAAACCCCCTCATTCCACTCACTCTATTGTCGCGCTTTTGAAGCGTTTCGGCTACAGGATTTCTTGTTTTCCCTTTGTCATCCAATGCATCAATCTTGTTATATTCTGCTTCGGTTTTATTATTTTTCAATGTGAATTTGATCATGAGTAATCACTCTCTGTAGGAACTTTGATACACTGCAGCTGAAGATTTCGTTGTTGGCTTAAGGTCATGGTGCAGTGGCAGAGACATATACTGCCAATACTTAGGCATATTGGAAAGAGAGTGGACCGTGCCAATGATGCAGCTTCAAACCTTGTAATTTCTCGTTTAGAGTCTTCATTTTCACATGGTTAGTTTCCTTGCTCTTTAACTGGTGATTTTGCAGGTTGGTAATGGAAATTGTCGGATTCATTTTATCTCTTGCCCCTTTAACCCTTTATGACTTACTCTGTTGTCTCCTTAATTTTCAAAGCTTTCTGGTAGTAACTGAAATTTGTCAGGGTTGATTAACATAAATCACTGTTGTGTAGGTCAGTTACAGAGGACATGGAGAACGCCTTTGCCCAGCGTCTCAAGGCCTTTTTGGCATTACTTGCAACATCAAGTATGATTAACTTTTTCCCATGTAGATAAGTACCTATTATTATGTTTAATCATATTTGATTTTAAAGTTTACAACACACATATATGCATTTTTTTTTTGTTTGGGGGGGCGGGGGTGGGGAATCCGGGTTTGTCGCCCATTTGCATGAGAAAATGATCATACGCGGCAGCTTTTACCAGTTAAGCTCAAGTTTAGCTGACATCTCCACAAATTCCAACACATGACTATTAAGTCATTATCTCACGTTTCTGAAGTGAGAAACTTTATTAGAAAGATTGAAGCATACTGGATGGAGGACATCATATCCTTTTAAAGAAAGAAAAGAAAGGGAAAAGATGAGAATAGAAAATGAAAAGGATCAAATGTGAAACACATCTTTCTAATCCCTCCCCAAAGGTGGAGCAACCATTAGAAGTGAGAACAACGAAGGGAAGCCACAGTGATTATTCCCACACAATTTTGAAAATGAGAGCATTCCTTCCCTAACCAGGTGCACCATAACACCATGAAACTGCATATTGCCACTGAGTTTTGTTCTCCTCATTTTTTCCAAAACCATGGTGCCTTGTCAAGGGAAACTGCTTCTTCTGCAAAAAATGCCATCCGCATTGTAGTAGATGTGCATTTGATTCAAAGTTAGACATGGAATATAGTAAATAAATTTATGAGAAAGAGCTGTATTTGGTTTGTGAACCTGCAACATGTCATCAGTATTAATCCTACTGAGTGTTGCTGTCCAGGGAAAAAAAAATTACTTGACTTTAGGAGCCTTGGATTTCCAAACGGGACTTACAAGAATATACACAAAGAATCAAGAACACATGTTCTCAGAGTAAAACCATTTACCTTCCAGACGAATCTTGATAAATGTCATCACTTGTGATAACTGATTTTGGATCAGCTACTGAAGCATGGGAAGCTTGGCTACAAATTATATATAATTTATGCTGGCTAGAGGGGAAGGCTTCTTTTTGGAAGAATGCAACATTGCCTTTGTTATGGGATTGGAGGATTCAAATATATAAGGTACAAAGTAATAAATGGACTGTTCTCTAGGAATTCTTAGTAAGTGAAAAGTAAAGCACTCTAGGTAAACTCAAGTAAGACAAGAGAGATTACAACTTAGTAAAATAAGAAACTTGTTCCTTTGAACTCAATTGTTTTGGGAAAATGAGTTGTAGAGCAAAGAAATATCTCAAAGCTCAATAATGCTAGTCTGTTCATGTGATGAATGATTTTGGGGGGTATTTATTGTAGAGGGTTTGATCTGTTAGTTGAATGACATGACATACATGTCTTGAGAATGTGGCCTCTATCATGGGTGGTCCCCTGAAAAGGGGGTTGAATTTAGGGGAGTGGTGAAATTGTGGATACTGAATGGCTTAAAAAGGGGGCACATGGAAAAATGGGTATGGTAGTTTATCAGGGTGGCAAGGTGAGCCAGGTTAGCAAATTAGGAAAGTGAGTGAGCTCAATTAAACAATCTATCTTATTAGCCTTCAAAACATTTGGAGAGAAATATGAAAGAGAAATATATTTCTCATAGACAACTAGCCACACATTGGTATATATAGCATAATATGCACCTAAAGCTAGTAATTTGCCAATGTAGAAATACACCATGTTATCAATGCTATCTTATGCTTTCTTATTTTTTTAATTGTCAAACTTGTTGGATTCTGCTCAATCACTTAGTTTAGTTATACCGCTGTTGTAACCTAACTAAAACCACCTTAAAGATGCTTCTTCTTGTGACTTGGCCCCCAAAAAAAAGGAATACGTTTTATGGAGAAAATTGTGTTGAGATTTGTTTTCTAAATCATTAAAAGCTAGTTCCTGAGTCTATTTTCTCTATTTACACAAATTCATAACAGGGAATTTCAAGTTCCCCCAAGGTACAGGCCAAATCATCAGAGGAAACACCCAGTTCGTCTCCATTAATCCCAGTTTTGTCATCGGGTAGCGGAACAACAGAAGACCAAAAGCAGAAAGCACTTGTTAAGCCATCGAAAGTTCAGGCTGTATTAAAGGGAATAAAGCAGGTATGAGATGCTATATTTCATGCGTAATTCATTGTTTTATTGGGTACAATAATTTGAGGAAGTAAATAATGTTGTTTTACTCATGTGGTGCCTTGACCACACATTCACATTTGGAGCAACCCCCCCCCCTTTTCTCTCTCTTTCGACGGGGTGCCGGGGGGGGGGGGGAAGAGATTTAATATGCAACAACTTTTCAAGACAAGATGCCATCAAATCTTTTAGGCATTGAATTGCCTCCTTTGAGTATTGATTCCTGTAGAGAGCATATCATAACCTTTCAGTTCAAATAATTTTCAAGTCTCTTATGCATGCATTTCTAAATGAATGTGCTCTTGCGATTCTGAAAAGTCATGTCCTTTTTTTACATGCCTTATCATTAGCTTTAACTTTCCTGCTCTCAGTCTCCAAAGAAGATCAACTTGGTTGCTGCCCTAGTTCGTGGTATGCGTGTTGAAGATGCATTGCTGCAGTTGCAGGTGACAGTAAAGAGGGCATCCAAAACTGTATATCAGGTGGGTAAGATTTTGGATTTTCAGTGTCACCTGTGAGGACTACACTGTAAAATAAATTGTCTATAGTCTCTAGTGTTGCTTACAAGTATTCTTTACCCCCTCCTCTCTCTTTGTATTTTTTTTTTTAATTTCCTATCTTTTAGTGGTTGACCTAAAGAACATGCGTTTCAAAGTAGCTTTCTAGATTCTTACCAGTTGTGACATTATTATGACAGAATGAATAAGAAATTGCACCTAGAAGTGCTTCCTATAGAGTTCATCTTCTACCATCGCCAATATCTAATTCTTTAATGTCCTTCCTTTTCCACCTTTTGTAGGCAAGGCAAAATTACATGGCATTGTTCTAACATTCTACGCAATGCAGGTTATTCATTCAGCTCGAGCAAATGCAGCTCATAATCATGGGCTGGATCCAGATCGTCTCATTGTAGGTAATTATGAGAAATGAACTTGGTTTGGCACTTTGTCTTAGTCCTGCTTAAGTGCTTATTCTGTTTTACTTTTCCTTGCAGCTGAAGCATTTGTTGGAAAAGGATTCTATAAAAAGAGAATTTCCTATCATTCTAAAGGACGAAGTGGTTTGAAAGTCAGACCAGAGTGCAGACTAACGGTTGTAGTAAGAGAGATAACCCCAGAAGAGGAGGCAGAGATAGCTAGGCTGAGGGTTCACAACTTCAGGAAGCTCACTAAGCGGGAAAGACGGCTTGTGCCTCATCAACTTATTGAGACCACTCCCGTTTGGGGCCGCAAAAGCAAATCTTGCAGTCAAAACTCCAGTGCTACAGCTACTGCATGAGCCAGCTTACGTTCCAGTTTTCACATTGTGATAGATATTTATGACTTTATGTTGAAGTGTGATAGCTTCTGCTCATGAAGTGCTTCATACGATTGAATCAGACGCTAAGAAATATGCAGGATAGTTGTTAAAGCAAGAGCAGTTTTTACTGCCAAGCGTTGATCGTGGTTCTAAATGCGTAGGATATTTTAGATATGAAGAAACTCCTTTTGCAAATAATCTTTTCTTGAACCATTTTTCATTTATTCTCTTCTGTTTTTCCTTCCCAAGCTGCGAATAAAGTACTACCTCCATGTGAAGTCTAGAACCATTGTGTGACTAAAATATTAATTTAGCACCTTACAAATTGGGGGGGGCGGGGGTTTTGGATTATGTCCCTTATGAAATTATGTTCTTCATTTGATTTCTATTAACTAGGTATTGTTTAATTTGTTTCTTTGCAAATAAAATTATTATCAATAATACTTTAATGTCAATTTAATATTAGTTAAATTAATAAATATAATAACATTTAATATATATTTTTTACATATTTTTATTTAGTCACCATATAATATATAAAATGATAGTTTGTTTGATTAATAATACGCTGATAAAAAGATATTAATTATAATTTAATGAAAATAAAAAAATATTTATCTATACTATGAAGAACTAAAATGAAAGTAATTTATAATTATTAAGGTCAATACATAAATGGACCTCCCTTTTTCTGCGTTTCAGCTGAGGCGCTGCTCGAATGCGATTCCGTGAAAGATTGTCCCATGCAAATGCAAATTACAGTGGGATAATATCAATGCAAACCAATAGCTTCACCTAATCATTGCGCTACGCTGGCATACAAAAGCTCATAGAGGAAAGCTTGAAGATACTCCACGGTGGGAGGCTACCGATCTTTCGAATTATTATGCGTAATCAAGGGACAGCTTCTCCACATACAAATTGGTCGTTTACACATCAAGTCGGAGAGTTGTCTTCATCTGAATACACCGCAATATGCAACCAAATATTCTGAGTTTGACTGCTTAAATTATTTGATTATCAAAACTCTATTACCGTATCAGAAAACTAGTTGAAAGAGAACTCATGATAATTTCATTATTATAATTATTATCTAAGACGAGGAAAAAAAAAAAAAAAACCAGTGACATTAATAGTTGCCATAGTAACAATTCCTTTTCGGTATGGTCATTATCTTGTAACGCCGCCTGCATTGCCACTAAAATAAAATACAGTTTGTTTGTTGCGTTATCTAGAACATCTTTCCAATCCCATCCTGCCGAGGAACAGATTCATGAACTTCCATTCGATGCCAATTCCCTACCGACGAAGCCAGCTGATCGACTTTGTCAAACAATCCGAGGAGGCCACCTGTATGAATGAAAAGGATCTTTCTCCCTTCCCACTTCTCTGGGTTCTCAGACATATCTCTCAGCATTCCATAAGCACCTTTCCCGCTGCCAGGGTATTAAGTATTAACAAATAACAACCAGAAACACTTCAGTAAAAAAAAGCAGCATTCATATTCGAGACTAATAGTAAACACTCGGTTATAGAAAACTGTCTAGTTCTTGTCCCCTAGAAGATGAATACATTGGCCATAAAAAAGAAGATGAATATAAGGAAGCGTCCAATACAACATCATTTAGATCATGGTATCTGAAGAGACATCCCAAATGCCTGTGCTGGGTACACTAGTATCCAAGATGATGTCTGACAGAATGACATCATATTAGGCGATATCACATACCACTGAGATACCACCAAAAGACGATCACATCTCTTAGCTTAGTTAACTTTTATGAATACAACTCGTATCCTATTTAGAACAACTTCAATTGTCATACCAAACAAGGGCATTTAGTATCTTAATATCCTAAGTTTCGGTTGAGTCATATGATGCCACGTTGCTAACCAGATAATTGAGTCAAATTTCAGTATTACATCCTTCATATGGTCCAGCCTTTTTGCAAGAAAGCATTCATATGGACTCTGTGAGAGTCTAAAATATGAATAAGAATGATATGACTTCTCAGTTTTTTTGTCTCACCTACCAAGAAGCTAATAATATTTTCCCCATCTTATAGATTTATTAGTTTGAGGCTAATCCACACTAAGAGACAGAGAAAGTTAACGAACTTGTGAAGACTTAAACACATTGTATGAGATAAAATACCTGTATACCGGGTCAAGAACTACACCAGTAGCAGAAGCAATTTCTTTTACAAAATTAAGCTCCTCAGAGGTGTTAATTGCATAGCCAAGACCCTTGGCCTGTCATAAACGTACGGAATATGGTTGAATTAATTTAGGGATGCATACAAGCCTGCAACTAATTACATTTATTTATTAGTAATGATTGTGGATTTTATAATTAATTTATGCCATTTGAACACCAATACAACTAGCAATGAATTGGCAAATGGGTACTGTGTCTGTCATTCATTCAGACCAAGACACTCACATTTTGTATGTGGACAATATCACGCGAGTTAACACCAGCTTTGAGTCCATCAAGTAAGCCTTGGACAAAGGCATAAAAGTAATCAGGGTCATCACAAACAGAGAAAGCATGTACCTACAATCATGAGGAGAAGATATATGAAAATTGGGCATGCAATAACATCAACTGTGAAAGGCTTCTTGAAGGAAGACCTACTCTAGCTTTCAACGAACTCAATGACGATCCCAATGACAGACCAGCAATTGTACCCCCACTGAAAATTGATAAAAGTAAGACGTCAAGTAGACAAAAATATAATAAAACATGACTTCACGGAAAAAGTTCTTTTTGAAACACTTTCATATTCTAAACATAAACCACAATACAACTTCATTCACTTTCTCCCAGAAGTTTAGTTGTAAGTTGGTACTGTCAACATAAATAATTCTTATTACATTACCTGATCCCGATTTACTATTCAAGGAAAATAATCTCTATGTTTCTTGAATATATCAAGTTCAAGCTCATTAGAATATCCCAAAGTGATGTAGTAAAATCCTCCTTTAATATAAATAGAATTTCACGAAGGAAAAAGGTTCAAACTAAGAAAAAGATACACAAATCAAGTACAGCTCAACCTGCCACATGCTACAACAATATCATCAAACTTAACATGGCTAGGCCCACTTTGAATCTGCTGCTCAATCTCCCGAACTGCCTCAATATAGCCCCTGAATAGAGTCAATCCTAATAAAAATGTGAGTTCGATAAATAATATCATATCAGAAAATAAAGACATGGGTACTAAGCAATTCAAAAACTCTTACCCCCCCCCCCCCCAAAAAAAAAAAAAGGAAATATAATATCAGAAAATGAAGACAGGTACACTACCCAGAAATACTGAATTATAAAGTATTGGTTTTGCCCTGAGGATTCAATTTTGGGCAGCTGAAAAGTTTGTAAACACATTTAGATATTAGATTACATATAAAATAAAAATTTTCATGAACCAATCAAGCTATTTAAATTTATTTTATAAGAGGGCCCCTGACCAACAAAGAGTAGATATTCCCTTGACCAAAACTTACTTTTTTGAAAGAAAATATAGTCAATGTACTTGGTACTTTGCTATGATAAAAATAATTCTCTCCCCAAATATGGGAATTAAGGAAATCAGAATCAGTACAGAAGAAGAAAAGAGATGAAGACATTAGCATTATAGTCTTACCATGTTCCCAAAGAGTTTGATCCACCCACAGGAATAACATATGGCCTCCTCCCTTCCTTTATCAACTTTTCTTTTAGTATATTTGTAAGTGTCTAAGAAAATAAATTATTCAGTAATCAGGACCAAAAAAAAAAAAAAAAGAAAAATATCACATTGGATGACTCAGAAAATAGGTGCCAGTAAACAGCAATAGCATTGTTAATCAATTATTCAAAATGAAATTATCTTCATTAGTTAATGAGGTGATATGAGTCTAACTCCATTTTCCATAAAGTCAAAGCCACCAATTGATCAAAAGTAACTTTTTTTTTTTCTTTTTGAGAAACAAACCATTTGAAGGTGGAATAAATGCTACTAAAATTTAAAGGAATGCATATAAACAAAAAGCAACCAGCACATATGATTGGAAAGAATGGAATTTAAGAAACAAGAAAAAGAAAGATACAAATGCTGCTGGTGTCTTAGAGAAAAAATCTATACTTGTCAAAGTATAAAATACTGAAAACTGAAGAGTGTTGACAAACAGTCTTGTGCTGCATTTAAGTGTAGAGAAAAAGATATCTGTCTTCACCTTTTCTGACAAGGAAAAATAAGTTCCCATAAAGGGACAATTTTTGTGGCTATCATCATTAATAATGACATCAATTAGGTCTAAAGTAACTGATAGAGGTCCGTTAAATAATGTGGAGGATGATCAGCTGTTGGGTCCACTTAGGGGCCCACTTAGGCCCAAGATGTAATATCCCAAGAATTTGTATGAATATTTAAAGTCTAATTTGAAGTTTAGTGAAAAATTTAATTACGTGGAAAATGTGCTTTTTGAATTAGTGAAGAAAATCTGGGAATAGAAATTTTAATTTTTAATTTAGGAAATTTTTACAAATTCTCAAGGACTAAAATGAAAAGAAAAGAAAATATGGATTACTTTTGAGAAATGACCAAATAGGAACATGAGAGGAAGAATAAAGCTTATGAGAATGAATTATGAGTTCGGTACCGAAAAGATGATGGATTCGAGGTTAAAGTGGTATTTGAGACATCGAGAGGGATTAAAGTGAACAAATCTTATAAGCTAAGGTGGCTATGAGCTATTTTATCGAAAAAGAAATCGGTGGGGCCTACGCGTATACATTTCTTATTCTTTTCTTTCTCTCATTTCTCCCGTAGCTTCCTCACTTTCTCTCTCTCGGTTATGCGTCGAATTTCTTCATCAACTATTTATGCAATTTTTGCATGGGAAGGGAGCTATGAAAGTTAGGATGATTGGTAAGTTGATGTTCTTCTTCTTCTTCCTCTTATTACAAGACCAAATCCTTGGTCATCATTTTGCAAAATTTTTGTAGAATATTTTAATGGATGAATTTAAGTGTGGATGTTAATCTAAAACATTCATAGGTGGTTTATGATGTTATTAGAACAAGAAATTTGGAGAAAACTAGGAGAAACTCGTAGAATGTGGATATTTGAAAAAAATTAGTGTTCTTAATGAAAATTTGAGATTTGAGCTTGGATTGTTGGTAGAAATTGGGGGTTTTGGCGTTAAAACACTGACATTAAGGATGAAAACCCATGGAAGAAATCAAAAGAAATGTTGTTTTAGATATGATTTTAGGATTTTTGGATGAAGAACACGAAGAACATTCGAAAATTTTCCCCAGAAATTACTGTTCATCGGGAAATTTTTTTCAGATTTTCTTGGCTACTGTAGCGTTGACTCGGTCAACGTTACTGTAGCTGCGTTGACCGTTACTGTAGCATCAGTTTTTTTTTTTTAAATATCGTTGAAAAGCTCTTTGAGTCTAGTTTCCAATGGTATAAGTTTCATCTGGATATTCATTACCAGTTAGGAGTTATGATTTGAGAAGTAAGTAAAGGTCGGGAATAGTGGTAGGAAATTTCTCTATTTCGTAACCCTGATGGTTTTTATCTGGTTACAATAGGAATGGTCAAAGCGCAAGGTGGGAGTGCCGAGAGCGTGAAATCCAGGTGAGTGGGATTTATACTTCTTATGACTAAATCTTTTCTTTAAAGTTCTTGGCATCATAGTGAGAGCATGTAGTGTATCTTAGTGTGAAGGCAGTGATGGTTAACTTATATATTGATATTCATTATGAATTAAGATTTTCTTGCATAAGTTACATTCATGCGCACTTTTTAGAATTAAAGAATTGTGTTCTCGAATAGATTGATATAGATATATCTATACATAAACACCATTATATGACTGTTGCGTGAGGAAGACACGAATACCATTGTGAGGACTTGTAAATACAAATGAGCTTCTATGTTTGAGATGTGATTTAAAAGATAAATTCTGTGAACAGTGAATGATTGTATACACGTTGATGAAATTGTGATTAAGTATGGAAAGTAGTATGAGTTATGTTGTGATGAAACTTGTAAATGATTATGAGTTATTTATGATTGTGATTGTGTATGTAATCAAAATGAATGGAAAGGCATGGTAGTGCACCCCATGAAGAAATCTACATGAAGCTATAAGGGTGGAGAATATACATGGAGCGATAAGGGTGGATGCGGCGGGGGCCGCGGGCAACGATCCAGAGGTATCCTGGACGACCCGGTTGGTACGGGAAATGTGTGAAATTGATTTCACTGTTTGCTGTTGTGAATTATTTGAATTATGTTGAAATGTATTTGTTTTACTTGGATATTGTTGTGAAGTATTATGAATTATATTATATTATATTATGATCGATTACGTATGATTGCTGCATATTATCATTATGATGCATGATATTTTTTTGTCATAGTGTTGTGTTGTCTGCTCACTGGGGGCACGTGGTTTGCTCATACCCCTCTTATTAACATTTTTTTCAGAGTTGACAGCTGAAGGTAAATATCTGTACAAGGAATTATGGATCCTTAGCCCATGATTACCTTTTCATTTGTTCAGGATAAAGGTATAATAGTTCAGTCTTATTCTAAGTTGTATAAATCTAGAAATCTCTGTAATCGGGTAGGTTCATTCAGTGATGTAATGTGAATAATTGTAGTGTGTATAGAGAACTCGGTTTGGTTGCATGAAAAAGAATGGTATGATGCTTAAGAGAAAGATAGGCTTACGGAGGTGAAATGAAATTCACTTTCCGTGCCGGTCACGTGTCCAGATTTTGGGACGTGACACAAGATCTGGAAGGTTTATTCCAGAAGGAATAAACACATGGTTGAGACAAGGGGAGATTTTGTTATGGAAGGGAATTCGGTTTTGCGAGGGAAGTGAGAGTTATTTGGGGGAATAGTGGTGAGGGATGAGTCATCTTTGGAGAATACTTTGGTCTCGGGAAGACTTCTCTAGAGAGAATTGATGAAAAACCATGGCAAACCTACTCTAGGAGAAATAAAAAGTCATAGAAACTAGTATTTTATTTTATTGTATTTTGTTTTGACTCTATTACTTGAGAGGCAGAGCGCCTAGAAAATGAGTATCTAGACAAATATTCTACCTCAAGGGCCTTGTGGAATGCTTCTTCAAGAGATTCAGGGAAATTAATTTTGAGTTCCCTTTGGATATCCAACCGGAGGCCATTAATGAATCGAGTCACTGCCACCCATGGCTCTTCTTGCAAATCACACCTAAGAGCAAGTTCATCAAAACGGGCCATATATTCAGAAACACTAGAGGTTTGCCTAAGGTTGAGAAATTGATTCATTAATTGGCTCTTGTAATATGTGGACAAATATTTTTCTTTCAATTTCATTTTCATCTCAGCCCAAACCTCCATTTGAGGTTGCCCTTGGCGCTATAAGTTTCTTTGGACAGTTTGCCAATATCTTTTAGCAGATCCCACAAGTTTCATTTTGGCAAATCGGACTCTTTGAACATCATTCATGTCATACCAGTCGAAGTAATCTTCTATGTTAGCTAACCAATCTAAGAAAGCATTAGGATCTAACTTCCCATCAAATTCGCAACCCCAACATTGTTGACCGCTCTATTGGAGCATCATCATCTAGAGCCCAATCCGTGTTACCTTCCAGTCAAGTGTCTGGCCCTAGAAACACCAGGGACAATGAATCTATAGGATCTAGCTCGTGACCTAGCGGTCCACTAGGGACGAGTTTCTATGCCTAGATCCTGATCTATTACAATCTTACTAGAATTCTCACTCTCCTGAGGAGAGTTCTCTCCACCCCGGGGGAAATGATGAAAAACCATGGCAAACCTACTCTAAGAGAAATAAAAAGTCATAGAAACTAGTATTTTATTTTATTGTATTTTGTTTTATGTATGTTGTATTTATTTTCTTGAAGCTAGCCTATGTCTAGGGCCACCCTATGCCTAGGGCTATCCTATGTCTAGAGCCAACTCATTTTAGTATTTCAACTGATGCATTTATTTCCCTTTTGACTACTTTGCATGCTCAACTACTTGCATTAAATGCTCTTGTACCTAGACTCCCTATATAAAGGGGTCTCTCCTGTATTTGCAAGGCAGATTTGGATTGAATGTATTGAATCATAATATTTCTCTATCTCCCCCCTCTCTGCATCTCCCTCCTTTCTCTCTATTTCTCCCTCATTTCTTGCTGTTCTCCCTTCTCCCTCTTTCTGTTCTACATCAAGAATTCTGAGGGAGCTAGGGCTGGAGCTCTGGTTCTATTTTCCTTTTATTGCTTATTGTTCTGTTACTGAGTTCTTACTGTTCTGTGGATTTATATTTTTAATAAAAATATTATTCAGAAATATTAATTTCCTTTCAGTAACACTAATGTTGCTGCTAAACTTCCTATTGGCAGTTTAAGCAGTTAGGAATAACTCCGCTAAACCCTAATTTTCATGTAACTCTCCACATTGCCGTGTTTTTGCTATAAACATTACAATATCAATCACGTCGTTTGCTTGATTTACAATATAGCTAGGAGGCCAAAAAGGGGGAGGCATTACTAGGTAGGAACAAAGCTATCCACTTCAGATGCCAGAATTAGTCAACTGATATCTTGAGAATATAATTTAAGCACAATCTACTACTGAAAAAAGAAAAAAAAAAAAAAGAGAAGAAAAGCTTCGTACTGAAGGGCCAATGTTCTCACCACACTTCCAATTTTTGAATATTCTTCTTTGGATATTAGTTCGATGTGAGCTCCTACCAAACGCTCAACCAGGAGGTTGCCTACCATTCCAGGATCTTGGTCAACAAGGACCTAAAAATACATAAAGACTTGCAAATGTAGTATTAAAACTGCCCAGAAAACCTAATCTAATTAGAAATTACTGGAGCAAACTTTTCAAAAATGGAAAAGAAAATGTCAACCTTAGAAGTACGCAGTATAAGATAACAGTCAAGATTTAAATACTTTGCAGCAACAGCTGTTGCACGACAGTGGTTACTTTGGATGCCTCCTATTGTAATAATACAGTCTGCACCCTGTGCTACAGCATCTGCCATCAAGAATTCCAATTTTCTGACCTTGTTTCCACTCAGTTGCATTCCTGAAAGGTCATCACGCTATATTTGGAAAACTTATCAGTCAATAAAAGCCTGGACTGAACGGGGAAAAAAAAAAATACATCCAGATTGGACATCTATCAAAGAAGGAAAGGGAGCAAGTGAATGAATGAAGAGATAATGTACAATCTAGCTGAAAACAGTTAAAATACATTATATGATCACAGTAAAGTAAAATGTGGTTCTAATGCTCTTATCCAGATTTTGTTATCAAAAAATAATCAGATTAATGAAGCTTTAAAAAAAAGTATTATACAAACTGATAATGTAAACAGGCCTGCATAAACATTATCACCATAATCTCAACACATTTTTGCTTACTAGACTGTCTGACGGGCAACTTTAATATATGATACAACTGAAAGCAAATTAAATGAGGAATGAAGACAACAACTAGAGTAATCAACAAGTACTACCTGCATTGAATGTAATCTTTTATTACTTGAGATGCCAAATGTCTAAAATTTTGAACTTAAAAAGATAACATATTGAACTAGATCGTCATTAAGTCCAAATAATAACAAAAAAGAATGTTTCAAAATGAGATACAGATGACAAAAAGTTACCCCCTTCCTAATCCTAATTATTCTGCAAATAAACTAAGTTTTGGCAACTAAACATCACGGTTGAACTAGAAAAGGGATACGAAATAAAAAGCAAGAAAAAAAAAATGACAAGAACAAGAAAGAGTAAAAATAAATAAATAAATAAATCACAGATTATACACCTTCCAAATTGGGGCAGACAGAAGGGTATTACGAGCATAGATAGGGACAATACCTTCAGCCACACCTCGGTGTTGCTTGGCAAATTGGGAAGGTTCCATTTGTGAATTGGAGTGGGAAGCTGATAACAAGGAGAGACATTGCTCTTAGTACAACTTCATTTGAAGGGAAAAAAAAAAAAATAAATCAAACCATCACTTCAATTCTCGCGGGACCCAAGCAGCCAAACAGAAGCTAAGTGCGAATTCAGAAACAGGATGATTGCACAAAATTTATTTGCTTACATGGCCAAGGGAGAAGACATGGGAAGGTAAGGGATTGAGATGAGAAGCCCAGGAAGGAGGCGAGTAAGGCTTCTTGGTGAGGAAGTCGAAGCTCAATGCCCTGGAAGACTCGTCTTTGGTACTGGCGATAGCATTGGATTTAGCTTCCATGTTCAGGAATCGAAAGTTGCTGAATTTGAGAGGAGAGGACCGTGACGAGGGAGGGCCTTGAGGGCTTAATGGCTTGTGGGTCAAAGGCTTGGGAAGAAGGTGATAGTGGGGGAAACGAGTGCACAACATATCTTATTTCATGGAAGATGATGATTGATGAACCTGGACCATCATGAATTGGCGAGTTGGCGTACCGCTTTTTGATCGCCTTTGATCAAAAATTCCCCTTAATTTTTCTTTTCTTTTTGTGCCTGACTATAATATTAATATTATAAAAAAAATAGATTTACTGCTATTTATATTGTTATTATTAAATTTCTTATTAAAAATATAACATATATAAAATAATTTTGAAAGAACCAATTATATAATAATAAATTAAAAAATATATAATTATTTTTATATATATATATATATATGTGTGTGTGTGTGTGTGTGTGTGTCTACGTGTACACGTAAGTGCGTGTCATTTTGACTGAAACATTTAGTAACAAAATATATAATTTGCATTTGAATTTTTCCCTACTATAGACCATGAAAATTAATTTTAAACTTTTATTATATAACATTAAAATTAAAAAAAATGACAATATCTTTTAGTGAAAATAATAAAACTTTCATATAATTTACATATAATTTTAACTTGTTCTATTTTCTTGTTGTACTACAAAAATTGTTCTATTTAAATTAACATTAAGATACTTGCTCCATACGAGAGAAATTCAAAAGAAACATAAGCCATCCTTTTTCTTAACTAAATTTTAAAATATAAATGTATTTCTTTTAATATATGCAATGCTTGAAATTGTTTCAAGATATATTTTTTTTGGTTGGGGTACCTTGAGAGAGAATGACTCGTTTACATTTATAGCAAAGGATAATAATGAAATTAAAATCTCAATAATTTAATCATTAAATAAACAGTCAGAATTACATAAATAAAATTTTAAAAAAAAAGTTATACCTTCAACTTTATACATTTAATTTTGATTATCCATTAATAATTTTATTTCACTCTGTGTTTTTTATCAAGAGTAGTTCTCATGTACTCGGTGCCTCTATACCTTCCACTATTTTTCTTTTTTCCTGGAACTGAGGCTGAGCCTTTTGTTCAGTCTGCTCTCTTGAAGTTTGTAGTTGTCAAATGGGATAAAAAATTTATTGCTTGACGTTGTTCTCCTCTGACCGTGACTAAGTACAAAGGCATTGTGTGCTGATAGCTCATGAAGAATGGAAACATGATTTATGGCCCGTCATATACTCACTCATGACCATTTGAGATACAGTAACAATTCAAGCTCAGCCTGTACATACTATACATTCGAGACTCAATTGAGTTTCGCTACAGGCATGCACATTGGTCAAAAATGCATGAACAGGGAGAAAGCCAGTGCTCGACCAAATTGCATACTAGACTAGTCAAAATTTCACCATTTGTTTAATAAAATAAGGAAATATAACAAACAGCACTCAGGTATACATTTCTTTCAATGATTTGAGTAGTGCACATCTAAAATGCTGAAGATCCGCCCCTGGTCTTCCTCGCCAAAACGTCCTTGGCTTCATTTATCTTGGAAGCAAGGTAATGGCTCCCACCAGCATCGGGATGATTTGCCATCATCACTCTCCTGTGAGCCTCCCTAATCTTCTCCATCACAGTACTTTCTCTGAAAACGATAATTAATTTGAGCTTCAATGTCAGTTAGCTCTAAACAAAAATATCATGAACAGGTTTTACATACAAGGATATACCTGACTCCGAGAATTAACGCAGCTTCTCGCTTAGTCATGACCTTCTCAAAACCACCTGGATAAAACCTTCGAGCCTGTGGCATTTGAGGGCGAGCTTTGAATGCATGCCATGCAGCAACCAAATATCTTGCGCCAAAGGCAGCAGCCGCCACAGTAGTACCCAGTACTAGGGGTGTTTCCTATATAATTAGCAAGACATACCTATATCATTCATAAAAACATGCATGCATATGCCTTGAAGACAAAAAAATACAGAAGATCTTTGAGATAAGGGTATTCAAGGTACAAGTTCAGCTAGCCACTCATGTATGTATCCAGCTGAAAGAACAAACCACTATGGACCTTGCCTCATTGACATATTGATCTCTGGCAATTAGAAAAACAGTAAAGCTAAAGCAATCAATCCAAAATCAATTACAAGATTTGTTAGATATTCAAGTATCATACAAACAAGACCTTGCTCAAAAGCCCAAACTCCCTTAAAACCCTGAAAGTTCAATGTGGCACCCATGAAAGAGAACCATTTGCCATTTGTTGCATTTCTTGCAAGAGCTATATTGCACCACTTGTATTTTAGGATTTTGTATAAGCAATGTCTTCGTTCTGAATTATTACTAACTCTTAGTTCATGAGAGGACACAAGGAATTTGCTAACCTTGATAAGGGGAAACAAGATGTAGATCACACCAAATATTAGATGTGACAAGTGACTGAAGGAGAAAGAACATTCTTACATGACAAAGAGGCGGTGTAAGACCAATAATAACTAGTCTTAGGATGTGCAATTATATATTTACAGTTTGTTCGAGAGGACCGACAAAAGCAATTAGT
This sequence comes from Biancaea sappan, assembly GCA_037074585.1. Classification (NCBI taxonomy): domain Eukaryota; kingdom Viridiplantae; phylum Streptophyta; class Magnoliopsida; order Fabales; family Fabaceae; genus Biancaea; species Biancaea sappan. The sequence continues at coordinate 540,365 of CM073492.1, read as the reverse complement.
GCTTAAGCATTAGATATGAATGTTCCATGAAATGGCCTAAGACATCCACAATTTTAAATATAGCACAACTACTTGCGCTAACTTCCAAGTGTTCCTCCCAATAATATCAGAGAAAGAGAAAGCAAAGCACAGAAAGGAAAATAAAATTACTCAACTAGCACAAAGCAGAAGATATCCTGCTAATATCTACAACTAGAGGTTCTGCCACTATCAGATTTCAGGATATTGTTCTGCATCAAATCTCCAATCTAATTTCATGATCACCATCATGATCTTCTACTACCCAATATATCCTTGAAAAGCTAATTTATGCAATCAAAATAATTTTAATTCATAATAACTCACACACTTGAAAGAAGGTCAACAGTGACCTAGAAGCATTAATCCAGTCTGAAAGAACTCTACACTCCTAATGCCTCGATGTCCATGGAACCATATTAGGAATATAGAATGAAACTTCAAAACATTCATCCACCGACCACAGACAGGATTGCTTCAAACGGAGTTCAGAGTATAAATGGTGGGTTGGGAGTCTATTTAAGGTAGCCCGACCACAGATCATGTCCATCCAAGAAGAGGATAAAGGGGCGAGGCCAAGGACAAAGAGGAAATGCAACACAATAACTAGCAGTTTTGTAGGCATGTTTAATTAGTTGAATATGATGGCATTGTTTTCAGAATGGTACAAATAAACTTCTTTTTGAAGATTATTTTGTTTCCAGTGCTCACTTTTCTTCTATGTATCAACCCGGAATTACTCCTCTAACCAATATATTCCATCGCACCCACTCAGTAATGAACCTTAAGATATTAAAGTCACCATCTCAGCCTCTCAAAATCAACTGAGCGATGCAAGTTAGACAATTATCAGCGTATTCAATGACGTGATTGACCCAATATTCAACAACAATAGAAGATCCATCTCTTCAGGATTATCTATACAAATATAAGTTAGTTGACAAAATCGAAAGGCGACAAATTTGTGCAGAAAAATTCTGGCATTCAATAACATGCAAAACTTTTACAATCGAATAACTTGTTCTTAACAGCAGACAGAAAAACAAAGAAAGAGCAAAAGCAAAGAAAACTTACCATTGCGAAATCCTAAGAGCTCTATTGCCACGAATCGAGCCTAGAAGAGGGCTTCGGGGAAAAAGATCCCAACGGCTCGTGGGGTCGAATTACGCAAATGAGTAATGTATGAAAACAAGGCTAGCTAATAAACCCTGATATTCCAGAGTGCTATGCTGAAATTTGGAGAAGCTGGAAATTTTGGAAAGTGAAAAAGCCGAGAGGAAGATATTTATATAGAGAAGAAGGAGATCCATTCCAACTTGAGCTTCAAGAAACTCCTACATCCGAAAGTGGAGAACTAATTTGAGGCGCCGACTATCTTCATGATAGAAAATTCTGGATCGAATTTAATTGGTAGTTGAAATTTGTAAATAACATAATATAAACAACTGTGCAATATGTTTCTGATTTTTTCAAATGATTTTAATCCTTTAATTACGTGCTCTTTTTTTCAAATGATTTTGTTTAAAAAAAATCTACAGACTTGACTTATTAGCAACGGAGAAAAGAGTTTTGATTGATAATGGTAGTAAATGTAACTAATTATAGACGATTTCAAGACAAATTCAATTAAAACGTTGTCAAATTAAATTAAGTATAATTAAGTGTATAGGCGTGTACTTGTAAATTGATATATAAATATATCAAGATTAAACTATCTAAAAAATTTAAGATTTTTTTTATATAGAAACATATGAATAATTTATTTTATTGTCTTTTCTTATGAACAAATGGTACAAAAAATGCAATTGAGTCTAACAAAAAGAGTTAATTTTTTTATAAAATGATAAATTCAAATTTAAATTTTCACTGAAAAAATGTGTACATTTAATATTTTATAATATCTCAAATAAAATTGTTGTTCAGGAAAGTTATTATAGAAAAAAAGACACATATTTTGGTCTATAAGGCTATATGATGTGTGTAATTGAGTTAAATATGAAATAATATTTCTAAGTATTTAAGGTTAAATTTTAAATTCAGTCATATATATATATATATATATATATATATATATGTACTTAAATTTATTTATTTATGATTGTAAATTTTGTTCATAAAAAATATATATTTTAACTTTGTCATTCAGAAATCTTAAAAACATGTGTTTTAATCCATAACAATATTTTGATTTACTTCTTATTTATAAATGTGATAGAAACTACATTTGTAGTTAGAAACGACATGCTTGTTTCATGGTTGAAAGTCCTAAAACATAGCCGAAACATTTTGGGTAAAGTTGGAAATCAAATCATATAAGGATAAAAATCTTTCCCTTTTCAAATCTGGGCTTGAATTTTTCACTTACTCTGCCAAGTGCCAACCACTCATTTGTATATTCAGTTGAGTGGTGATATTAGAGGGCTCACAAATTAAAAAAACAAAGCATGATTATGTATGTCTAATTTTAATTTCAGTGATGCTTTCCGGTCGTTGACCAAAATGCCTTGTGATGTGGAAGTCAAGTCAAGCGTGCGTAATGCGTATTATTTAATTTGAGTTTGGGCACAGTGCTCAACCAAACCATGGTTAGTGTGGTTTGGACCCGCCAAGCAAAGCATGTCCAATCCCCGGACACTCTCTTACAATTTCTCCGCTGTTCTTTTGCTTTTACTGATTTAGTAAGATTATTTTATATAAATCTCCCAAAAATATCCAACGCTGAATCAACTCAACCTCTCTGTAATTTCGTCACTTTTTATGGCCAGGTCACCCGCCTCCGCCTGTTTCCCTTGCCGTCTCGCTCAAGAATATAGAAAAAGCAATAACAAGTTGAAAGCTTTTAAATGCCGCCCCGTTCGTACCAAAGCAAGACCCAATTACACGGCGCCAATTCCAACACATAAGTCATGGTGAACTCTTCAAAGTCTTCTCCTTTACTTCTCTCTCCATTCCTTTTGTTATAGACTTTTTTCCTCGTTCTTGCTCTTGCTCACAGTTGCATCTTCACCCTTTTTGCTTCCCCCTTCAGAATTCTCTTCTCTTCGTGAGAATTTCCTCTCCGGTTCCACCATGATCGCCAAGCTTCCTTGAGTTTGTATGCGTGGATTGCGGCACTGTCGGCTCTTGGCGGGGTTCTGACGGGAATTCAGCTTCAAACAGGTCTTACTCTTTCTGGTTTAACCACTTTTTTGATACTTCTCTTCTTCTCTAGTCCATTTTTGTTACATATTTCTTGTTTGTAGCCCGTTTCTTTATTTTGTCTGATTCGTTGCCATTGTTCATCATGTTTCCTAATGTTTACTATGAACATACATATAGAGGCAGGAACAAAGGCTTGAAGGGCATGGATTTGTTTATTAACTCTTCCACTGTCAGTTGCGCCTAAATCAGAACTGTCCAGTCTAGCTGTTAATATAAGCTTTTTCCGTGCATATCAGATGCTCAGCAGAATAATGTGCCATGCATGGTGTGTATGAACTAGGAAATATACGAAGATCAAATGTGACGCGATCAATTACACTATTGATTAATATGAGAGAGTGAGGATGTAAATGCATATTCTGAGATATCAGCTGATGATGGAGTTATTTTGTGAAGCCTCAGGATATATGGTTCCAATGCTCAAAATCTGAACTCATTTACCCGTAATGAACTGTCAAATTTCAAACATATCAGTACCTGGTCGCATTGTTACTGTTGTTAGGACAAATGACTTTATAGAAATCTAGTTTATTGGGTTTGAAGTTTTAGTTCAAAAACTGAAAAGAATCAGCAGTCTCTAAAGTACAACAGGCAGAAAATGCAAACATGAAGATGAAATGTTTGGACTTTGGATAATGCAAATATTATTGTGTTAGGGGTTCATGTAATGGGGAAAAAAGTTCATGAAAATTGCAAGAAATGACTTGACACAAAAAGTGTAAGTTTAATATGGCTTTGTCACTGATGATGTAATAGTCAATGTCTTTCATGCTGCATCTTATGTTCTGTTTTCTGTTTTTATATTGGCTCCTTGCAAGTTAGATCAGATGGAGTTTGATTTTGGAATTTCTGCCATGGAATACCTGTATTGTATGTTTTTTGTTAATTTTATACAATATTACAGAATTGCCCAGGGAACATGGCGGATTTGGAAAAAGATGAGACGCCAATGCTGTCAGAGACACATAACCAACCATCAGTTGAACATGTGGATTCTAAATTCAAGATGCTGGTATCCAGGACACGAAGTGCATCCATATCTATTCCTATGAGCTCCATGGAGCCATATGAGAGAGAAACTAGTCTTGTGGGACATACTGGTCCACTAAGGAGTGAGAGAAAAACCCCCTTTGTACAGATGAGTGGTCCACTATATGTCACCAACAAACCTGGAAACCTTTTCCGACAGAATGTCCCTGTCACAGGGAACAAAGCAGTGGAGAGTGTGACTGAAAAATTTTCTTCTTTCCATGGCACAGGCGAAAATGATTGGCAGAATGACTATGCTCGCAAAAATGAACACTTACTGAGGTCTGGGCAACTGGGAATGTGTAATGATCCTTATTGTACTACATGTCCTACTTACTTCAAGACTTCTCAGCAAAGAAGTCCAAAGGCTCCCGGCATATTTGATCCCAAGGTTTAGTCTTAATTTAAGAGCACACTAACCATTATATTTTGAAGTTGTCCTTGTTTATACAGTTCCTGTGATGTCGAACACTTAATTATGAGTGTGTGTCTTCACACTGTTCATATTTATACTCACAAAATGCAAGAGTTGACTATGATGATTTTGTCATAATTCACAGATATTCCTTTGAAATATACTGTACCTTTGATTCTTTAGGGGCCAGTTTTTTTTTTTCACATGCATGCATCTCCATACTCTGTCTGTATATTGTTGTTATTGCAACCTAATTTGATTTTGTTAACTCTTTTCTAGTTATATAATTGTTGTCTTTTGTTAGGATGTTAGATTGCTTCTATATGAAACAGCGCTTTGTTTCAAAATTTCAGTTGCTTATTACTTAGATGTATATACATGAGAAATGATTTTGGGATTTAGTATGTTCATGCAGGATTTAGCTCAATATCCAAATTTATTAGCTATTCAGATTTAACCTATTGTTTAACATGATTGTTGTAGAGAAGTTAAAATATAAAGAAAAAAGATGTAAGTATAACAACTCATAAATGATCTAAACAAAGTTGTCACTGTTTATCAATAACCACATATGATGTGCTCTCTCATAATTTACCTGCTACTTATTTTCTGAAGTTCACTAATGGTTAGCTTCATTGTATCATTAAACTTGATCTTCTCATAACTCATTCCATTTCTTCCTGCCCACATTTTTATTATCAAGAATCACCAAGACTTGTTGTCTTTAGTTACTTAGTGTAACTTTTATCATGTTTGAATGTCTACAGTTCCACAATGCTCTTTATGGAGATGCCAAGGGTTGTGCAAGAAGATTTTTTTCTTTTCTGTCTTCATATGTCCCTGGAGTTATGAATCCTCATACTAGAGTTGTACAGCAATGGAACAAATGCTTTGTCATTTCTTGCTTAGTGGCAATTTTTGTGGATCCATTATTTTTCTTATTGCTTTCTGTAGACGAGGTACGATTCTTTTCCTAATTTTAAAACAATTATTGCCAGTTGTATTACTAATCTTGACCATTGTTTTATAAGAACTATATAAAGGAGATGGAAATGCTTAATACCTTCAGAGAATTTTTGAATTGCCACTATTAATTTCTTTCCAGCTCCATGATATATTGTTGGGAAAGTGCCAGAGTGTTTTTTCTTATTTGTACTGCTTATTCCAACTCTTGTCTTCTTTGCAGTTTGCACTTTATTTTTGTGTGTCTTGAACACGGTTAAGGGCACAACACTAGCACCCCTGCCCCAGTTTGTATTTAGATTTATGAAGTGGCTACCGTCTATAGCCTATAGTAGCTGCCCTCTTGCATCCAGTAAAGCTAATATGTCAGTCACTTAGCATCTAGGCAGGAGTAGGACCAAACAAAAATGCTGTAATTATAACTATCTTTGCCGGGAAAATTGAGTACGCAGAAAATTTATCAAGAGATCTCATCCATGCTGTTAAATTATTGTATAAGATGCCTAAAAGTTCATTATAAGGAACATTACCTTTGCCTTCGTTCCAGGGATATTATTTTCCACTGCTTATAATAAGCAAGTTGCAGCTGAGAAATGTTAGTAGTTGACTTTAATTAGTGTACTTTGGAGCACACGATTTATTAGGAGCTTTTATATGTTTGGCAAGTGGACTTCACTGGGTCTCACTTCCATATTATATTTGGTGAATAAATGTTTGGGTGATGAGGACTAGATGTGGTGGACATGGTGCAGGTCTTTTCTTTGTATCATTACAAGATCCTGTTGAGAACTCATTGATTTGTCTAGAAATAAGCATGCTACATTCCTTGAGGTGTAATTTGGACTAGCAGCTTCAAAGTAAGGATTTTTAGCCCCAGCTCCCAAAGGCCCAGAGAATTAATGGCAGCTTATAATTGGATTTTGTGAAAAAGAATGGTAACTATTATTGCACAGTAAACTTTTCCTTTGTGGAGTCCACATTTGTTTCTTTCTACAATAAAAGGTGTGGCCCAATGTGGGTTGTTATATTACTTGGTTATGCCTAAGAAGGCAGTTAGTTTATGGGCTTGTATGTTGACGAATAGACATCATAAAGTAGATTGGAGTAATAATGCCTGTGTGCTTGATGTGCCTACAGTCAACCTTAAATTCTTTGCATAATTCACTGTACCGTTTCTCGCATTTGTTGCATGCAGAACTTCAAATGTATTGTCATCAACAGGACGCTGACAACGGCACTTGTTTTACTTAGAACCATGAATGATTTTGTGTACTTCCTAAACATTCTTCTCCAGGTAACTGCCTGGTTACTACCATTTTTGGAAAAAAATTTCCCCATAAATATGCAATAATATCATATCTTTACTTCCTAAACTTTGATGCTCTTCTTTTTAAAAACCTAAAACAATTCTTTTAAGTTGCCTCTTGACAGTTTAGGCTGGCTTATGTGGCTCCTGAGTCTAGGGTGGTTGGTGCTGGCGAGTTAGTTGACCATCCAAAGAAAATTGCGCTCCATTATTTGCAGGGTTATTTTATTATTGACGTATTTGTTGTGTTTCCCCTTCCTCAGGTATATCTCTCCCCATCTCCAGTTCTTGCTCATGATAACCTTGTTATTGTTATTATCATTGTCGTCTGAGTTTGACAATCATAACTTGATGTCTTAGTTATCTATTGATATATGCCTCCTAGTTTTTGATGTGAATTAAGCTTTCATCTGAAATTTTTGTTTCCCTTTTCATTTTCTCTTTACATTGAGATATCAATTATTCGGTTATGATATGAATATCCTAAAGAAACCCTATGGCTTTAGCTCTGAGATGCAGGCTTATAAATGGTTTATATCTGTAATGCAGCTGCTGAATGCAAAAATACTTTTTGCTTAAGTGTAAACAAAGCATAGGCTATGATATCATGTCAAGAACCAATTATCTCAGAGGAGTAAGCTGTTAGGTGCAGGCTTAGAAATAATTTCCATCTCTATTCTCTAATACCTTTCATGCTGACTCTGTAAAGCCCAAGAAAACCCACGATTTCTCGTCTTGTTGCTCCAACTCTTTCTAAACAATCTTCAGTATCATGTTTAAATAACAGATGGACTGCATTTTTTGTTGGATAAATTATGAGCACTAAATGTATGTCTGAGAATAAGTTAGGGGCTGGAGAAGGAAAGAATTATCCATCTTATGAAGATAAAAGTGAATATGGGTTATAAACAAGTTGAACTCCTTGTCGTAACATATTTAAGTCATATTTTTTGCAGATAATAATACTGTTTGTCCTACCATATCACTTGGGTTCATCAGGAGCAAATTATGCTAAAAATCTTCTGCGCGTAGCAGTCCTTGTTCAGTATATTCCCAGGTTGTGTAGGTTTCTGCCTCTGCTAGTTGGTCAGTCTCCAAGTGGATTCATATTTGAGTCAGCATGGGCAAATTTCTTTATAAATCTTCTCACCTTTGTGCTATCTGGCCATGTTGTTGGGACTTGCTGGTATCTCTTTGGTCTACAGGTCAGTGGATTTTTTTTTTTCCCTGATGGAAAAAGAAGCTTTATACCATTTTTGTTTTGGATTTAGTGAAAATTTTTTATAACATCTTTTTCTTTCTTTTACAATATGTACCAATTTCCTTCCACACTTATTGTTCATATTGGACTTTAAAAATTTTCACCTGGCATGAGTTTCATAATTTTTGCAATAGATGTTTGGTGGCCATGGCACTCTGCTTAGATTTATTAGATTTATTGTTTCTATGTGGTTGTGCATTATTTGGTAATAAAATGAAGTGTGAAATATGATCAAGCAGAAGTGTTTTGTCAATGTGTTGGTGTACTGATCATGATATTGAACTATTAGATTTATTGTTTCTACTTGATGCTCAAAGATGACAGCTTTAATTAGAGTAAAAAAATTTATCTAGTATTTTCATCATTGAAGGATGATATTCAATAATTGATTTACTCCTCTTCCTTATGGCAGAGGGTTAACCAATGTCTGCGAGATGCCTGCCATGGAATGCCTTATAAAAAAGATTGCATGGAATTGATTGATTGTGGACATGGTCGCAAAGAAACCGATCAGTCATGGTCAAACAGTACTGCTGCTAAAGATTGTTTCTTAAAGGACAGTCAATTTGATTATGGAATCTATTCTACTGCTGTTAACCTTACTACAGAACCTAATGTGATGACTAGATATGTATATTCATTATTTTGGGGATTCCAGGTATGCCTTTCATTTCTTATTCACAAGTTTTATATTATTTTCAAATTCTGCGTTCATACTTACCAGTGTGTTCATTTTGTACTACATGAGTGAGGAGCTATGATACATGAAATTATCAATATAAACATTAACATTGAAATGTGAAAATATGTCCATGTTGTGAAAGTATCTAAGTGTTAAATATTAAAACCTACACTTTCACTTCGTAGAGTACAATTTAGAGGTCCAAACTGTCATAATGATTGTTAGTGGTGCCAACTCCTGATAATGGTGAAATTAAGGAAACACATATAACTTCAATAGATATTTGGGACGTGAGGGATGATGAGGTGCATGGTTGAGCCTGAAAAGGTCATGTTAAAAATAGAATAAATTACTCTCGCCTCCCCTGAGAGATATCTAAATTATTCAACCCTCCTCTCTAAAAGGGGGCAACCTGGTGCTACATAGCTCTTGCTATACGCGGGGAAAGTGGGTCCAGCCCTTCCCTCTATACTTAAAATATACAAAAATCTCCTTGAAGCCAAACTGTGACCAAAATATCCTCAAAGATAGTATTAATTTATTTTATTAGAAATATAAATGATTTGGAATTCTTTTTTAAGCTTTTATTGTAATATTTTTTAATGTTGAGAAACATAACTTAATTTATTATAAATTTACACAAGTGAGTATTTTTTTATTGATCAAATAAATATTTAATACTTGTTATATTATATGAATAATAGATATAAGGGCATTTTGGTTTCAAAATATGTGTAATTGTAACTTATCTCTTGTTGTAGGGGAGGTTGCATTTTTTCAATTTTAGGAGAAGAGAATGTAATTTACCCCTAAAATTATGTTCAAACATATTGTTAATAGAGTGTTTTTCTCCAAATCTGGTCATTTGCTTTGTAAATTTAACATCTTACAACACAGTCATGTTTTAATTAATAAAACAGTAATCATCTAGTAGGAAAGAAAAACACTACAAATATGAAAATGAGGAGTTACAACAATTAGATATGCATTAAGAATGGTTTCTTTAGTACTTTTATGAAAATCGCTACAAAATGAACATTCTGCAACTGACTAACAGTGTGCACACATTTAAGATGGTTCAGCAATTGCGCACATTGAAAGCAGAATATGTAGGAAAAATTCATTGTCAAGATAAGTAATTACTTATTACAAGTATCCCAACTGCACTCAAAAAATATTACTCAAACTCAATATAAAATTCCTTCACAGTCCTTAGAAATTTCTCCCACAAAATATTTTGACAATGCACACCATAGGTGGGAGAAATATTAATCTTTTAACTTTGTTTACTTCTTTTTACTTTACTTCTTTTTCTCTTTATTATTATGTAAGAATCCAGAATTATCATATTGAAACCATATAGATGAAGTTACTCTTGCAACAAAATGCCTAAATTCTTTATAGGGATGTTGTTTTTATATTCCAATGTGCATTTTGAATGATTCAATTTTTGAAGTTTTATGCCATTTTGATCTTTATGCAGCAAATCAGTACTCTGGCTGGTAATCAACAACCGAGCTACTTTGTCTGGGAAGTCCTTTTCACAATGGGCATCATAGGATTGGGACTCTTGCTTTTTGCACTTCTCATTGGAAATATACAGAACTTTCTTCAGGCTCTTGGACGGAGGTAGAACTTATTGCCTGACTCCTGCAAATCCCCTTAACCAAGACACAATATATTGAGTGCATCACAAGTGCTGTCTGATGACAATGTTTCTCATAATCTTCTGTTTCCACATAAATCAAATTCTGTATTAAGGTGTTGTCTCAATAATAGTTTTAGAAAAATGTGAGAGGGATGGTGTTAGAGATTATAATAAAAGCTATTCATGATTTTCACTTGCTTAAGCTTTTAAGTTAAATTGGTCTTTGGCAGATGGCCATAGTTGTTCTGTGGAGGGAAGTATATGTTTCTTTGATTATTTTCCCTGTTAAGTGGTCGGGTTAAGCTAGTAGTTCAAACTCCAGTTATTTAGCTGCACATATACTAATTCTTTGAAAGGATTGGATGGCAAAGGTGGTTTTTGAAAAGTTTTTTCTTTTTTCTTTTTTCTTTTTTGTTAATTTAGAAATAGTAGTTCTTTTTTTATCCTTTTTTTAGGTTGAATTTAAATTGTTATGAAGTCTGCGTTTGACCTCAGTGCTCTTTTCTCCTTCTATAATTAATCCTTTTCTTGGAAATCTATAATAACTCTTGACCATATTTTATTATTTCTTTTTATTATTTCACACTACGTTCTGAACCATATTTTGTTATTTCCTTTTATTATTTCACACTACATTCTGAAACACCTCTAACGCCATCCTTCTCACTGCAAAAACTTTCCATTACCAGCCTATGAAGCATTAATTATTTAGAAAAAATAATGTAGTTGTATCATGTCTAATATGTTTCGAACACTTGTAATAGACACTATGCCACGCATCAAACACTTGCATGACATGCATGCCTCTTAAGTTCAACCGCAAGTTTCATTTAAACCTATTATAATTTACCCTGTGGTTTGACCTGAAATCAGTTTGCTCGCTGTCTTATTCAATTCCCTTGTGGTTTGTTTTGTTACCACTTGACCACTTTCTTATTTTCTGTCCTAATTTTAACAGAAATAATAATGTGAGGTTAGAATAACTTCATTGTTGGATGTTTCACTCATACCTTGAACAATTTCATAGTCTTCTAAGGATATTATTGCGATAAAACTGACATTTCAAAATTGATACTGTCCACCTAATAACAATAGCTTGTTTTAACATTCATGTAATTATTTTTGTTAAAATTTAGATGTAAAATACTACAGGGTGGTTAAATGGTAATTGCATAATTGAAAGGGTGTTGAATGACAAACTACAAGAGTAAACAGTAAATTACCTTTTAAACTTTGATAGTCAAGTTCCTGTCTATTTATGTTTATACTATGCTTGCTATATTTTTATTCCATCCCTCTTGCAGGAGGCTAGAAATGTCACTTAGACGCCGAGATGTGGAGCAATGGATGAGCCACCGGCGCTTACCAGAAGAACTAAGAAGGTATCCATTTTCTTGTTCAGATCACCAAAGAAAAATATATTAAGTTGATTCAAGTCTTTGCTTCCTAACTTCCTCACCCCTTTCCAAAACTTCTTTGCTTGACAACGTAAATATTAGATGCAAGAGCAATTTACTGTTCAGATAAGAAATGTTACTCTTTCAAATGCCAAGACTCAAATGAGCAACTACTGAAAACTCGAGTACACTTTTTAAATAAAGTTCCTTCCATTATTTTGTGTCCATCTGCAGATCAGTACATGTGTCTGGTAAATTAAATATGATTAATCACTACATTGTATAGATTAGTAGTACATTTATAGTCAATGGCATCATACTTTAAATAATAGTTGAGAACAACTTAGTAAACCTCTCATTCAATTTGAATGTCTCATGGAGAAAACGGATGCTGATTTAATTTGCTATTTATTCGTATATTTGTTTTCTTTACAACATCATTTATGTGCATTGCAATTATTTTCTTCTCCTGAATTGAGTTCCCATTCCCACAAATGGTGGTGATATAGGCAATGCTCCCATTTGAAGAGCTACTGATTGTTCCTTACTGTTGCATGTCAGATAACAATGAATACTTGGGAATAGCATGTTTACTATTTTGTTTATCTCTTCTTTTTTCAATATTATAATCATATTTTATGGATCATATTGTACAAGTGCTATATAATTGGTCTGTCATGTAGGAGAGTACAACTGGCTGAACGATATAATTGGGCTGCAACCAGAGGGGTAAATGAAGAAATGCTTCTGGAGAATTTGCCAGAAGATCTCCAGAGGGACATAAGACGTCATCTCTTCAAATTTGTTAAGAAAGTGAGCACATGACTATCTGTTCCATAATTGACTAGTTATATCTTGTACCAAATTATCTTTGCTCATTCTGTTTGAACGTATTGTAATGATGCAGTTCAGATGTATGATTCATTGAAAAAAAACAAAACTGCTTCCACAGTTCTGTCTCTATCTGTATCCTGCTAGAGTTGGATAATAGTTATATATAAAACCCTTCATTATGAAACTAATACACTGTTACCTAATCAAATGACCCTAAAATTTTTCTTAAAATGATATTATGTTGTGCTTTAATTTGCTGTGTCTTCATATTCTGAGGATCTATACATGTGCAGGTTCGAATTTTTGCCCTGATGGATGAACCTATCTTAGATGCCATTTGTGAGAGACTAAGACAAAAAACATACATCAAAGGAAGCAATATCTTGTACAAGGGTGGTCTGATAGAGAAAATGGTGTTTGTTGTGCGTGGAAGATTGGAGAGCATTGGAGAGGATGGGACTAAGGTGCCCTTAGCTGAAGGTGATGCTTGTGGCGAAGAACTTCTGACATGGTGTCTTGAGCATTCTTCTGTGAACAAAGGTATGAAAAGAGACCATCTACTTGTAAATTGTTTTAAAGTGTTAAAGAACAAAACTTAAGCTATAAGGTTCTATGCTACTATGCTTAAGAATACTTGAGTTCAAAAACATAAGTTATTAAGTGAAGGCCCAAATAATTCTATCATAATGCATAAGAGCAAGAAAATAATATTGCATCCCCTGCAGATGGCAGAAAAGTAAGGATTCCAGGACAGAGATTGCTCAGCAACAGGACTGTACGCTGCTTAACAAATGTGGAGGCATTTTCGCTCCGATCTGCTGACCTTGAAGAAGTCACCAGCCTTTTTACAAGATTCTTAAGAAATGCACGCGTCCAAGGAGCCATCAGGTGAGTATTCCTGTTTATGATTCATCATTATCTTTTCAATTATAGGTGAGGGCAAAGTCTTATGCTCGAATGTTCCCAGAATTTTGGATTTAAATGAGTTTGACAGAAAATCAATATCTTATACAACTGGTTTTAGTTTAAAATTTTGGGGTAAATTATAATTTACCTGGTTGCTTGTTCTGCTACCAATTCTAACCAATATAATTATGCATGTCAATGTGAAAGGGATGGATAATTTCATTGTATGGCGTCTGTTTCACTTGTACCTTCATATCATAGTGTTGAGAATTTATTGCTGGAATTAAATTAGTAGTTTCAACTTTCAATTTTCAATTGCTTGTTTAATCTCAACATTAGTTTCAGAACACTGACACTGATATAAATGAAACATGCTTTTGTTTTACGCTGGTGTGATTATTTATTTCTGTCAAAATTTAGATTTAAAAAGGTCAAAGGGTGGTTAGCTTTGGAGCGGTGCCACAAAGTTTACATGTTGCAATAGACATAGTCAACGGGGACAGACTTACGTAGTTGATTTTTATTTTTGTGCATACTGAAGCCATTTGCTGTTCTGAAATCCATATGATAACGGTTTGATGTTAGGTATGAATCACCTTATTGGAGAAGCCTTGCAGCAACTCGCATTCAGGTTGCATGGAGATATCGGAAGAAACGTCTAAGTCGTGCTGACACCTCCCAGTCAAATCAATCCTTGACCTTGAGGCCATAGCTTTATATGATTTATATTTGGTTGCCTTTGTTTCATGTCCAACAATATTTTGTAGATTAATTAGCTTGTTGCAACATACATGTGCCATTTTTTTTCTTTGCTTGACGTTGAATAAGTAGACAAATGAAATTTATGTTCCATGTATATGATTTAATTAGGTTCAGTTTGCAATCTTGTACGACGTCCAACGATATTTTCTAGAATTAACTAGCTTGTTACCACTTATATGTGGGATTTCCCAACCCCCCCCCCCCCCTTTTTCTTTCGCTTGACTTTGAACAATTAGACGTGAATTTTTTCATCAAATTCCAATCCAACTACCTAAATTGTTTGGTAAATAATGTGCTCAAAATATCAATGCAAAAAAGGTGAGACCAAACATTTACGTGAAAAGCCCCATATCTTAACCAAAAAATAAAATAAAATAACATGAAAGCATTAGGATTTGCTCATGTTTTTCACCATATCAAAGTTTATAACAACCAAAAGGTAAGAGATCAAGAGAAAAACCAGGAAGTGTATAAAGCACAATCTCGTTCTATGAACAACAAGTGGTTAACTCAGATTGGTATGAAATCTATTCTGGATTGAAATGATATACCCGAGTGTCCATCTGACCACCCCAGAAATAATTTGTTTCACAAAAAAGAACACTCCCATTTCCCTTGAGGTAAGTAGAAATTTTGTATATGAGAAAACTTGCAATAACCAAGTCCCTATAAAATACAACTCAAAAAATCGCATACGAAACTACGCGTAAAAGCCTGATGTGACTGTCGCATTTAGTCCTCCTTGAACATTCAAAAGTTCCCAAGTGATCTCATCCAAAAGACCACTAAAAATATGCTTTTCCATATCCCTTGTGACCTCATATTTCTCGAGGAATGCAAATGTCTCCTCGTTCCAACCGAAGTCCCACATACAGTCGATGTCTGGATACTTGTTGTAGACATCATTTTCAAGCATTTTAGGGAGGTAGTCATCAACATCAACGTGGGAAGTTCTGTTCCTTCCGTAGAACTTTAACTTCTCCATGTCTTCATTCAGATGCCTAACCAAGTCATCTAAGGATCTGATTCTGATGGAACTGATTGATATCTTCGAGCAAGGATGAACTTTGAGTTCATGCCGTATCCCTTTTCGTTTCATCACTTCGTAGCTGCAATCTAATACAAGCTTGCTATCTTCATCCTGATAGTCCTGAACACCATCACCTTGAAAAATGCTAAATGGAATATTTAGTTTGAAAAGTGCTTCAGCAGTGTTGAGGAATGGCTGACTCATGACCAGGATCCATTTGAGGCAGTTTTCACTTTCTGTGAGTGGCTCTTGGATTCTTCCTTCAGAAATTCTCTGGTCTTGCCATTGTGAGAGGTAATTTGTATTAATTCCATGGTCATGAATTCCTGTGATATTTAAAAAAAATAAAATTGTAACATACAATTTTGCTTTGATTTGTTCCATCTATATGTTTCTAATATTAACGTTTACTGAGTTTTCCCTGATTACCCAACAGCATTCAAATTTTCTTCTAAAATTTGGGTGAAGATGATGTGCTGTGGCTTAATAATGATAATAATCATAGATAAACTAGGGTGAGGCTCATCAATACGCTATGCTCTTCTTTCCTATTATATGATTGATTGGAGGCTTATCATAATATTCCCCACCTTGCAAAAGTCTTGACGATACAAGTTTTGTTGGTAATGTATAATTCCACTAACGTGAACAGGAAAATAGGAACTTTTGGTGGATTTTTTGTGGGAAAGGTTATGGGCTTATGGCTATATGGAGAATGAATAAAGATAAACCATTGTCGTCATTCCTTAGTCTTCTAAATCAAAGAACAGGGGGTACTAGCTAGTTCCTTCTTTAAATTGAAAGTCATATTTATGCTCACCGTTTATTGTATTTGGTGCAATTTCACAAGACTTGAATTCTTTATCTGCTGCCACAAGAGTATTCTGATGTTGCATGTCATTAGTAGCCACCATTCTGACATCTTGATACTGCAAAATATCCAAGAAGCATGACGTTAGTTTGCAGTAAAATGTCTTATCTTTTGAGATGAAATCCCGTAATTACTTTTTTTTTCTTTTTCTTTTTTGAGTTCCCATTGAGTGATAGTCGTGAATATCGTAAAAATGAACTTACCAAATTTTTGGGAACTAAATCTGCTGATTCCTCTTGGCTTTGAACTTTCCCATCATCAGACTTGTACAATGTAGGAGGCAGTTCTGTCTCTTTATGTGGTTGGCGTCTCACATCCAATGGTTCAACTATAGCTACTGACCCATTGGAGCTAATGATGCATTCATCCGCTTCTTTCAAAATGCTGACCCTTTCTTTTTCAGCTTCCTTCGAGAAATTGAATTTATCAGATGTTCTTTGTCTCAGCTCTTGCAAAACGGGATTCTGTTGTTTTACTTGTTTTGTAACTTGAAGCACTGTTCCATTTCGTCTAGTCAGCACTTCTTCAATCTTTTCAGGAAAGTCAGTTTTTTTCTTTATTGTACTCTTTACCTTCTTGCTGGCTACTTTATGGATACTTTTTTCATCCATCATTGTTACGATGCCATGCCTTCCTTTAACTGGTTCAGACTGTTGATTTCTTGGAGAGGTAATTTGACCTGGCTTCCTATCAGTCACTTGTTTAACTTTCACATTGAACTCAAGGGAAGCTTCATCTCTAACTAGATCATCATAGTGGCTATTTAGGAACCTTTCTGATTTCATAGAATCAACATTTTCTGCAGAGTTGTGCTTCAATGATGTGGATTGGTTTATGAGGGGCTGCTTCTTGTGAGAATTGGTCAGGTCATGTGGGGGTTTTGATGCATTTTTGGAAGTTGTTTCACTCCTTTTTTGTTGTCTACCCTCAAACATCTGCTTTTCACTATGCTGGACCTGTTTTTCTCTATAATTCTTTTCACTATTCTGAGACTTCTTTTGATTGCTTACTTTATGCTTGTCTGTGTGTTTCTTTTCTGATTGAAGAATGCTTCCAATGCTTTCTTTTTCTTCCTGTAATGAAGAATCAGCTTCTACTCTTTCATGCGCTTGTTCCAGCTGGGCCAGCATGTTGTTTAGAAGTAAATCATTGGTTCTACCCTTGGTTGTGCCTTTCTGTTCTCTGTTAACCGTATGGTCCTGTTTTCTTCCATTCACCTGAACATCCTTCCGACTTTCTCTAGTGAGGTTCATTTGCTCTGCACTGTTAGGCTGCTTGTCTACTTTGATGGTGGCCTTCTCTAATCCTTTTGATGCTTTTATTCCATTGAGGTCCCTACATAGTGTTTTTCCATTATGATCAGCCACCTCAGAGCTGGCATTTTGAATGATGGAATTTTCATCTGAACCAGATATTACCTCCTTTTCCTGACTTATAGGCACATTGATGGATTCTGTCACCTTTTGCCTTTTTGGAGCTACTAAATTCTCTGTTTGTTTACTCTTCAGTCCAACCTTATTGGCGCTCCCCGTAGCAGTATACTTGAATGTTGTTCCTTCTATTTTCTGAACTGTAGATAATGAATCCTTCTGTGGGGTGTTTTTTGATTCCACTTTCTTAGGAAGATTATCCAGCCCCATTAATCTGGCTACTACATTTGGAATTCTGGCCTTCTCTGTGTTGGATTTCACTGAAGCTGACTGATTTTTCTGTTCTGAAAAAGCATTGAGGTTCTTATTGTCAAAGCTATAGGTGGTTGATCGCCTGTGATCAAGCAATTTCGATGTCTTTACATCTTGCTTTTCACTAGTCGAGTTTCTGCGTTCCTTAGTGTAAGCCAGAACAAGTGGCCTCTGCATCGAACTAGTGTTTCTGTTTTCTTGAAGATTATGAGATGTTCTCGAGGGCTTGTCAAAAGAGAACGTCGGTCGTGCCAGTTGCTTGGGCTCAGAACTTTCAATAATTCTGTCATCATCACCTTCAACGTCATCATTGTCCTCCTCTAATAACATAATCCGATTTCTCTTCTGTGACTGTGAGGTCTTCATGAACTCTGAACTTCTCTGCAGGTCTACTAACATCCTGAGAGACTCTTGCAAATCCATGGCTCCTTGTAGTAGTTCCTTTGCAAATTCTATTGAGTGTCTATCCATGTTAAGAGAACCATTGGAGCAGGCTCTCAAGATCTGGTTTAACTTCTGTGCACCTTTGGATATCTCATTTATCTGCACAGCAGAGAAAGAAGGGAAGTGGCTTGTTGAAGCCAACTGCCTATCCAAATTGCTGCCTCTTTCCATCTTGCTGTAGTCCATTGTTCCCCTTTTAATCTGGTGAAGAAAACCCATTAATGAAGTAGTGAAAGAAGAATCACCCCCTCTTAGTTTCCCTCCATTCTCAAATGCATAAGCCAGGGCAAGGGACATATCACTCAATTGCACTGAGCTCCGACCTCTCCCATATGCAACAATCTGATTTGAAGCTTCTCCAGTGTTGGCTGATCTATGGCTTCTGGTAGTAAGCTGCAGAAGGTGAAAGAATTTAGCAAGCAATCGGATTGGATGCATACCCAGTCTGAGACGTGTCATAACTTACAGTTTCACTAGCTTTTACATTCCTGGGTCCTCTGTATGTTTGCTTGGCGTAGGCATATGCATCTGTGACAACATGTAGGGCAAAATAGTATCTCTTAGACATTTTCCATAGTATAAGCCAGGTTGCGTAAGCACCATCAACGAAAGCGTACGTCGAACTCTGGCACTACCTGGGCTTCCAAAATATCTTGCTAATTTTTTTCTTTAATGTGTGATTCAAGTTATTGGAATGCGCTCGAACTATAAATGAAAGCGGAAGCGCCCTAAGCTCTATTCAAAACTTGGTCCATGTATCAATTACTGCCTTTGCCGATAAAATTGGACCCAACTGGCTTATGAAAAAATATATTTATTTTGGTCATTTCAAGTTTTAGAATTCTAAGAGAAGGAAGAACTACCTATCCAGTCCCTGATTGTAAATTTTAGTAAGAAGTATCATAATGTCAGGAAGTCATGGAGTTGGGGGAGGAGAACGGGAGGGTGTGGTTGAAAAGTCAGTCTTTACCATGCATAACCGTTCTCTATTCTAGCACGCTGTCGCATTTAGTTACGGCAGACAAACTTGTTAAAAAAAGGACTTTTTTTTTTTTTTCTTGTAGCAAGCTAATATATAATGACATATATTCTGGGGTTGTGCGTGGGCTAAATCCCCTGGTGGTGGTGGTGGGACAATTTTAAGGCTAAAAAAGATATGTAGTGATTGAATTACAACAAAGGAAGAAGTGCAGTAATAAGAGTAACCAAATTCCCAAGTGAGATGTGTGAGAGAAACATACCTATAGGGAGTTGTTTGGATTGGGTTGACCTCTGAGAAGCAGCCATTCGTTCTTTCCTGAGGCGCAAATCATCAAGCAGCTTCTGTGCAAAATCCGATCTCTTAGCCATCTTGTGCTGCTTGCAACACCGTAAGCTGCAGTATGGAACGACAATGTATGGTTTTGCTCTATTTCTCTGAGACGAGAGAGTAGGAATTTGTGTTGCGTCAATGGTTGAGAGGGTACCATCAAAGTTGGGTGAGGGTTGAGACCAGTGATGAAGCAATTCATTAGTGTATGAATTTTTTGTCACTCAGAAAGATTGACGTCAAAGTTATAGCTCTCTCTCTCTCTCTCTCTCTCTTTGCCATTCACTTAATTGGTGCGTGTATGTAGGTGTAGGGATCTAACAGGTGTAGGGATCTAACTTTCATTCTAATCTAAGCAATGCCTGAGGTCTGAAGAAGGGGCTTCCTCCTTAAGTTTTTTTTTTTCTTTTCCCTCTTTCCCACTTCAATCTTCATCTCAGACAGACGTTCACTGGGTTGTCTGATTTCCTATCCAGCACACGTACACACTAATGCATGTGTCATCACACTCAACTAGCGTCGTAGCTTGTTTGTAATGGGGAGGGAGGGAAAATAATTTAGCATTAATATTTTATATTTGACAGAATTTGTAGCTTTTTTTTAAAAAAAAATCCAGAAACTGGAATTCGTAATTGGTTATATCTCAAGTCAACGACTTATCCTCGATCCTCTAATTATCGAGAAAAAACGTATATTATTCTTCATTCCAGTGCACTCGTTATCATTCCTTCTATTCAAAACCTTATATTTCGATGTTTCTGCAAGGCATTAGAATTTCATCAGAGAAAAACTATGTTTTACTTCCGTAAATTATGATTAATTATAGATTAATGCATGAACTTTAAAATATAGTAAAACATTTCATAAACTTACAAATGTAACGAATTGTCTTTTATAAGTAATGTTTAATGTTTATATACGGGAGTATTTTGTAAATTTTTAAAGTTTATACAAATTTTATAATTAAATCAAAAGTTTATGGGGATAAAATATAGGTTTTTTTTTCTCATTTTACAAATAAGGAAATTGTCTTATAATCATTCCTCTTGTTCAAAACCTTATCAAACACATGTTGTAGTTGTGTGCAAAATTTTGAAGAGAAAAATGTAGAAGAATAATTAGCCGACACCTTTAGATATCTAACCTGGTAATAGCGACGCTCATGCCTCTTTCTTCAATTAGGTGCGACGTTTTTGTTGTTGCAGCTTCAATTAGGTGATCTTTTTTCTTTTTGTTTTTTTTTTTTTTGGGGGGGGGGGAGGGGGGTTATAAATTTAATTTAATTTGTCAATAACTGTCAATTCCACAATTCAGAATGTACGTGTTACTGTTTCTTATAAAAGGAAACAATTGCGTACTGGAAATTCTAATTTTGGAGCAGAACACTCTGATTTTATTGGGTCAATATTTACACGAGTGTCTTTTTAAAAGAAAAAAAGACGTTCGGTTTTAGTGGTGAATCAGTTGGGGACGAGAGGCCCAATAAAATTCATGGACATGAAAGGGCCCATAGAGGAAAGGCGTAAAATTAAGGGAAGGGAGGGAGGGTAGAGAACATAAAAGGGTGGTTGACAAGTTGTGGAGGGTGGGTGATAACTGACAAGTGCTAACTGGGATAGTCATTGTACTTTGAAACCCATTTGATACGATGTCTTGTATTTTATATTGTTGCAGTATATATGCCCGCATGTATGCGGCCCTGAAAAGTGAAAACCACACACAACGACAATAATACCCCATTCCTTATAATATTTATATACCTGCCTCTTCACTCTTACTTTTATATTTATTTCCAATTATTTATTTAGATTTTAAGAAAATTATACTCATCTTAATTTCACTCTCAAACTAACATCTTATTCAAATATTGTATTTGTTTTAATTTAATTTTTTATTATTATAATCTCATATTTATTATTGTCAAAAATATTTATTTTTTGTTTGTTCAAAATCATTTTAACAAAATAAAAAATTAAATTAAGAATAAGGCACTTTTTAAAAAAATTAAATTAAAACAAATATAATTTACATCCTAGGAATAAAGTGTGTCATAACCTGCTGTCCTGCCGGGAAGATTCTACAGCTTCAAGATTGAAAATGACAGCACAAGGGTGAAAATAAACTTGAAAATGAAATGACCTTTTTTTTCTTTTTGAATAATATGAAACAGAATTACAGTGTAAAATGAAATGGACCTGAACATAACTTAAGTCATAGATTTAATCTGTGCCAATCAATTTTCTGCTTGCGTGCTATCTAGTTGGACTGATTCCCCCTTAAACGGGACATCAAAGGTCGAACTTGCATACAGGATGAGAAGAGATTTAATTTTTATTAACTAATAATATATATATATATATATATATAGTTATAAAAAAAAACTACTAATATATATACATATTAGTTATGAAAAATATACGCTTGCACTGTTTACCAGGCGCATGTAAATATAATTCAAGTCGACCCACAAGGAGACAATAATTTTTTTTTTTTCGTTGGTTTTCTCAGCTACAAAATCTAAGAAAATGATTTCATCAAGTCGAGTATTTAAAAAAAAAAAAAAAAAAAGGAAGCGACTTTAGTTACATTAAAAACGCCGTGTGGCAGGACCATCCATATTCGTTACAGAATTTAAGAAGTGTTGTTTTAAGACACACGGTGATCGCGACCTGCCTTGTCGCTCATCACCTTTTAACTTGTTAGGTTGCTCCCTACTCTACTGACCTTTAATTTATTTTCTTTTTTTTTTCTTTCAATAAAAGATGCAGGCAATATTTTCAACCAAGCACCAAAATAATTAGGCTCCAAAAATTCATTATTAAATTCTATTAAAACCAGGTTCATGTATATTTTTATTCACTTATGTACGTAATCGATAACCCTGTTGGAGACCATTATCCGTACGTGAACATAATTCATCGATTTCAACATCACAAAGTAATTTAATTGATATAATGATATTGCTTTTGGAAGGAGTGAAGAAAGGAGACAGAGATGAGTCATACAACTGCGAAGCCAACAATATACCTTGAATGATGCTGAAATTCTTCTTAATTTACCGACTTTGTAAATGCGATTCATTTGGTTTGGTTCCATGCATCAAATTATTGAGCGAAATTTGGGTGGTGATCAATGTACGTCAGTACGTATGGATATGGCCCTCGAGAAAAACTAAACAACCAACAAAATTAAATATTGCACATATATACACAACCATGTGTCTCACTCATCGCGAAGCTTCATATTGATTTGAATCGTTGAAAAACTTCATCTCTTTTATTAAACAGTTGAAACGATCATATCGCTATTAAGACTTCAGCGAACGGAAGTTCCATTGTTAATTAAACACGTCGCTTGTTTGTCGTAGAGGGTAAAAACTTTCATATGCAATCACTTAATCTCGTTACAACAAAATGATGACTTCATATATGTTAGTCAACAAATTAAATTATATTGATAAACATTTAGTCAAACTAATTGTATAACGTATCTAAGTCCTAATTACATTAACTAATGTTAGTTAGCAACTTGGCATGAACTTATGGATCGATGTTGGGAAAATCAAAAACTAGCTAAAAGAAAAAGATATAATTGAGTTTTCCTTTTTGTTTTTTTCCCTGGAGAGAGGGGGGGGGGGGGAGGAGCTACATCACAGTAATTAAGAGGCGAGGAAACATATATAAGACCTCCAACAAATTTACCCAAACCCTAATATTTATTAGAGCAAACATTTGGTGACTTAGTTTGAACTCTTTAGTATATATGCATTCAGTAGAGAATGTTATTGAACTGTTGTCATAAATAAAACCTGAAGAGCAAGACCACGATTCAGTAACTTAATTAAAGTGAGCGATTCCTTGCTTTAATATTTAATGTTTGAAATAACAAAGCTAGAGATAGCTTGGTTTATTAGACCATCTCATTAAATCCGAAATATATATATATTCCCAGATACAAACACATAGGATCCCTGTAATTAATTAAGAGGTGAAATTATTCACGAGAGTAGTGATTAATGGGTGCCATGCTTTATGAAACGAGTTTGCTTCATTTAGCTAAGTGAGTGATTATATATGCCATAAGTGGTGTACGTTAAATGGAGATTCAATTAATCAAAGAATCAAAGTGGGTATGACTTTTTCTTATGTACGTACAAACATCCATGATAGCCAAATTGCAATCATATATATTTATACACATGCACACACAAAAGCAACTAGCTAGTTTCCTAGCTAATTATAAAGCCCACCCACATTCATTTTGCAGATGAATTATTATGATCACATACATAAAACAGGAAGCGATAACAAAACCAATTTAATGCTTCAGATACAGCGTCGAGTTGCTGTGGTATAAAAGTATAACTAAATGGTAATGCGCCAAAGGGATTTTGAATTAATATTAGAGTTTCATTAAAAGAGTATGATCATTAATGTAAAGCCAGCTTAGTATTAATGATGTGGTTTGGTCTATTTAGCTTGTGCCTTCTTCCTTTTTCTATTTTAAACCCACATTTTAATTGAGCGCAGTGAACCCGTAGATATACACCAAAGAAATTAATTTACTCTGCAACCTTAAATTTACAAATTGAAAAAAAAATGACATTGAGTAAACAAAAGAATCTTGATGACTATTGCCTTATAATGATCATTAACAGCTTATAGGTTCATTATGTTATTGCAAAGGTTTTGTTGCATCATTGATGTTTTTAATTAATGATTATGGTTGCCGACAGTATTGAGTTTATGAAATTAATTAATATCAAATTAATATTGAAAGCGAGTACATGGAATTGAAGGAACTCTTTAGAGGGATATAGATTTACACGCAACGTTTTAAAAGAAAGTCGTATCAAATGAAAAAATGAAAAAAGAATCATAGTTTTTCTGAAAATCAAAATGTGTACTGTAGGATAATTATTTCTCATGAAAAAAAAAAAGGAATAAGTGAAAATTAATAGAGGTCGATACCTTTGCTCATTGATGTTAGTATATCGGACTCACTGCTGCAACATACACACTACACTAATGGCCCTTGTAAGATAACGAAGGAATGAACTGATTGTGTATATTCGTATTGAGAGTATCAAGTATAGATACAATTGGAAGAGAGACAAAAGAATTAACAGACTACAAGGGTCAATTAGTAAACGAAAATAATAATGGTAAACGACAAACACAGTTCTAATAGCCCTTTACATTTAATATATGCTCTTTTAATAAAGCTTTAATATTATTTATATATATATATATATACATATATTTAAACTAGCCGTCAAATAATTAGTTTATTTCATTTATGCAACGATGCGATTATTTGGTAATCAATCATCACGATCCATTTATTCTCAATCATTGTTCATCAATCATCTGCTGATGCTTCAGAGGATGCTATGATATGGTTCAAGCATTTAATTGCTTGGTGTTTATAATTAATATCCCATTTATATGGAAGAGCTGCGACAGTAACTCCTTTCAATCAAATGAACATGGATTTGAGTGAGCTTACATAATTGTGTTTCAAGATTTCATGGATGTGTACGTACTATAATTGTTACACAAATTGAAAACAAGCCAAATGTCAGTATTTTTCAATTTTAAGAGTAAATCAGTGTGCGAACTGCGAATATTTATACAAAAGAAGAAGAAGAAGAAGAAGAAGAAGAAGAAGAAAGAGAAGAAGCAGATTTTTCATCTTTAATACTGATCGATGATCTAGTAGTAATGATGTAGTCTATGTTATAGTCGATTTTCAGCATGTAATAAGGCTAAAATGACAGATTATACAAGCCCGTATGTATTACAATTTTCAAAACGAAATGATTAACAGATTAAGTAGATTAACACTTTGCATGTGATGTTATATATATCACGACAAATTGCAATCCTTAAATCACTATCAACATAATATGCGCTGTGCAGTTCGCAACACAGTTTTAACCTTTCTCTAGACTTCAAAAAGGAACACTAATGACTTAGAATTTATTAAATATTTACATATATCTCCAGCTCAACAAGGTTTTTTAGTCTTGAAACTTAAAATAAAGATTAATATATATCATACAATTTCAAGTGTAAATAAGCGCGCCAGTTTTACTGATCATTTGATGTTTGGTAAAATACTAGAACGTTTTGTCACTTGAAAATATAATTTTTTATTTTTAAATATTTACTTCATTGCACGTATAATTAAGTGTCGTCGTATATTAAATGACACGAGCTTTGAATATTTAAATATTTTTGAAAAAATCATTTTTTTAGTAAATTAAATGACACATATAATTAATTAGTGGTGTCGTATTTGACCATGTCTCTTTTGTATTGTTTAATTATCAGTTTAGCTTTCAATTACAAACTCATGTTAAAGGATGCTGAATGCGAGACTACAAGCGGATCCTTTGCTTGGCGTCGTTCACAACTATAAAACCCATGTTAAACCATGCTCTTGCGGGACTGCAAGCGGATTCCTTACTTGACGCAATAAGATGTCAAACAAAGTGTTTGGCATATGGCACCAAACAGAAAAACCGAATTCTACGGGACCATCATAGTATAGTAGCTAATTTACCCGAAAATGGTCCATAGTAATACTGCAGCTTTGAGTCGATTAAAGCATAAAAGCGTGCATGCATGCATGGCTGCGCTCAAAATCTTGGCATATTTAATTTAGTCTTTAATTAAGACCAAACTGGTAGGCCCTAGTGTTTCTGAAGCAGTTTGATTTGCAGCCAAACATGAACACAGCCAAAAATATACGAGCTAGTTTCAGGGTATGTCGACATATACACATAGATACGTACATGCATACGTATGTACTGTGTGCATATATACATAAATATATATAATTAAGTTTATTTTAATTTGGTTTACTCTCTTTCTCTTTCATTTTAATTTGTTATTTGTCGTTAATTAATTCACTTGGAATGTACTCCATATATAGGTACAATTCCACCTTCTCTTCCACAAACATGCATGAGGAAGTGAAGAATTTTTGTCAAAATAAGAAAAAGAATTCGAGAAAATAGTTAAATATTCTAAACTTACGAGTAAATTATGATTTTTGAGTTAATATTTTAAATACAAATTAAGTTTTTTCATTTAGTTTCTAATAATTTAATATTTTCTTTTAAATTGTTTCATTAAAAATAAAATTTCTTAATTTAGTCCTCACCTATCTCTACCCAACCAGAAAGACATATTTCTCTTGGATAAAAATAACGATATATATATATATATATATCATGTAGTAGTTAAACTAAAATCTAGTTTTCTTGCATTAAACCCTGCAAAAAAAAAAAAGGTTATGTCTTTCTGTTTTGTACCAAAGGGTTCAAAGATTTTTATATAGATTAGTTTGATTAGAGAAAAAGATATGAAAAAGACCATATTAATATGTTTCACTTTTAAATGATTAAATGAGTAGAAGAGTAATTTCATTTTTTGGGGGGTAGAAAGTAGAAGAGTAATTTTTGAGAGAGTAAAATTGTAATACCCGTTAATTTCAGAATATAATTCGCTTAAGAGTATTTTAGAATTCTACAACGTTACTTTAGTTATTTATTTTGGTCATTTTTAATTTTCATATTTAATTGTTCTCTTTGAATATTATTTATGAAAATTGAGTTAAATGACTGGACTAAATATTTGCACAATGAGGGATATATTCTAAGAATGGTGAAATTCATGGAAAAGTGGTTTCAGAATGGTCAATTAATCCATTTATTGTAAATTGACTGGATGGGTTTGGATGTTGGGTTATGGATACCCATGGGTTATTGAAACCGTTACTGTAGCAACCCGTACTGTAGCAAACCGTTACTGTAGCAACCCGTACTGTAGCAACCCGTTACTGTAGCAGTCAGAAAATTTTACGTATTTTCGTGATTTTGTTTCCTTTCTTATGATTCCTTGTAATATATTTTACTAGGAAATTTTCCTACACAAATTCTAGTGTGGAACAAGGTAAACTTGGACAAACATCAAGGTGAGTGAATAACCTTGCTCAGCTAATTTGATATTACTAGTCAAAGTACAATATAAGTCCCATTTACAATATTATTTGGATAATAAGCAATTAATTTTTCATATGGGAGTATATGATGATCAGTAGAAATAAGAGTATGAAGAAATTATTTATTTCATGACAATTGTACTATGTGATGAATTTTCACTATTTTATTAATGAGTAAAGATCTACGGGATCTAATACACGAGTGTGAAAGGGTTAAAGTCCCATACTACTCGGTGTATATCTAAGAAATCTTATACACGAGTTGGAAAGGGTTAAAGTCCCATACTACTCAGTGCATATCTATGAAATCTATACACGAGTTGAAAGGGTTAAAGTCCCATACTACTCGGTGTATACCGATGAGATCTTATTCACGAGTTTGAAAGGGTTAGAGTCTCATACTACTCGGTGTATATCTATGAAATCTTATTCATGAGTTTGAAAGGGTTAGAGTCTCATACTACTCGATGTATAAGACAATTAATTATATGAGTAAATGTGGTATTTGTACTTTTGATATTTTATATAGTACAGTTATTTACTTACTGAGTTTTTAAATAAACTCACACTCCCTATGATTATTTTTCAGATACAGAAAACAAAGAAGAAGAGTATCCGTTTGAAGATTAGAAGCCCCTTGGGTTTATTCTCTATTTCTGTCTGGTGGGACACCAGTACTTATTAATGTGGATATTAGAAAAGCTCTGTATTTTCTATAGGTCTCCTAGGCTTGCGATGAGATAGAAATATCAGACTATGTATGTCTATATTTGCTTATCAGATGAATATAATTCTGTAGTGTGGAATGAATGATTAAGGTTGAATGTAAAACCTTACAGAATATATGTATATAACGTATGTTTGAGAATTATATCAAATGAGTAGTATCTTTTCACATGCTCAATTTTTGGGATGTGACAAAAATATTAAGAAAGTTGAATATTAAAATAGCAATAAAAAAGAATGAATATTATAATATGAATTTAGATATAAAAATGAACTTGATATATATTGCATTGTTGGGAATTAAAAAAGAATAAAAGGAAAGGAAATTTTGCATAAACAAAATTCAAATAATCCATAATTATAGAAACACAAATGCGGACGAAAAATTCTCTAATTATAATCATACTGTTTGTTAATTTTTGATAAGTAATAATAATATAAAAGAATAAAGTAACAAAAGCATACCTTAGTCCATTGTAACCAGAACACATATTACAAGTAGGTTATTGTAAGAGAATATGAGTGACTCTCTTTTACTTTTGGTTTAATGGAATAATTTAAAATGAACACTTAGTTTTTATCAAAAGTAAGTCTTCTCATATAACTCAAACAATCATTATCCTGTTCATTATATTTACGAGTTGACTCATTTATAATAACACCCTATCATTGTTATTATTTAGAGTCAGACATCTACACATGAAATATTTACACTAACACCCTAGATCAACTTATAAAATATATTAAATAGATCCCTCTATATAAAATATATAAAGATCTTATCACGGACCTAATTAAATATAACACTCAATATATATGTCTCAAAATGTACATAAATATACAATATTTAATATATCAATCCACTCAAATAATTGTCAACACTAAACTATTAATAATAAAATAAATATATATAATAATAATATATATAAAATAACGCTAACAGAAAAATGTTGAAAAATAAATTATAAGGAAGGAATGGGTAGGTTAAGACCAAAAATAATGAAGAGACAGTGATGGAAAACAGAGCATCCAAATGGGAAGTGAAGAGAAGTAAATAAGAGTTTGTTTTGTTTTTCCATACATTTTTTATTTTTATTTTTATTTTTTATTTTTGAAAATATATTTTTTAAATGTTGAAAATATATTTTTAATATTTTTAGATTTGAGTCTATTTAAAAAAAATATGTTTAAGAAAATATTTGTATTAAATTTACCCAATCATAGTTTTAAATGTATTTTTTATTTTCAATAATACCCTAAAAAGGTGATGAGTGGTGAGACGTAAATTAAATTGTAAAAAGAAAGCGTGATGCAGCGGTCCCTTCTCATAATGGGGGTGGGGTGGGCCTACTTATTTAGGCACACTTTTTCATTCTCAGTTCTCATTAACAAAAACGCCATCCAACTTCCTCCTCATCTTTTTCTTTCACTTCTTCAATTAATGTATTTCCTTCACAACAAAACAACACAAGCATATCTCCTATATTTATTTAATTTACCACTTAATTTTATTCACAAATTAAGATCCTTTTTTTTACAGTTTACATAAAAAACCAACAAACTCTGTATTTGAATTTATGAAATTATTATTGTTTTCTTAGAGTATTGAGGAGAAGAAGGGTAATTAGTGTTGATTATTATTATTATTATTATAAATATAGATATATTATAAAAGTTGATCAATGGAGAGAGAGAGGGAAAGCGAAGTCAAAAGGCGGCTAGAACGGCGGTTGCATGGATATGAAAACGCAAACGGAAAGCGAAGGGCTAAGGAGTAAGGTGTAGGGGCCCAATTATGACGTCACATTCTAATATTCTATTCACACTCCCCCAACCCCAACAATATTATTATTATATGCCTCTCTTTCTTATTTCAAAATTACACCACCATTCTCTCCCTTACTTTGCCATTTTAACTAAATTGCTAAATAACTCTCTTTTTATTTACATTTTCTAATTTATTATTGAGAAAAGCTGTGGTGACTTCTCCCATTTGAAATTTTTTAAGAGCTGTGCACTGGTAAAAAGATTTTTTTGGTTGGCAGTTTTTTTTATGCGAGAGACAAATTTTATAGAGATCGATCTCTCTGTAATTTTATTCTTTATTATTTTAATTTTATAAATTATCAATCATTTCTTTTTAATTATTTATTGTTGTGAATTGTCTAATTTTATTTATTTTTTCAATCAAACCCCTAATACCACTTGATTATGTAAGTTTTTGAAAAAAAGTCAAATCAACCAAACAAATATTTGACCTATTATCTCAAGTAATACAATAATAACTGGTATTTTTTTTTTTCAATATTTCACAATAAAAACGGCCTTTTGAAATGATAAGTTATATATATATATATATATATATATATATATATATATATATATATATGTTAATTCATCACTTTTCATTTTACACCAACAATGTTAGGGTTTTTAAAAGATAATAGTAATAAACAAGTTATAGTATACAAAATTTAAGAATTTAAAGAAGTCCATTATCAAAGTTGAAAAAGTAAATCAAATAACTTCTTAAATTAAAAAATTTATTTGTATTTTTCCCTTGAATTTTAATATATAAAGAGTTCAATTATTTTAATCAAGTTTAGATTGTGTTAGCAAAAGCATTAAGTGATAAACTTAAAACATGTAATTCCTTTTAGTGCTCTCCAGTAAAATGAAAAAAGATATATTATATTGATTCCATAATCATTTTCAAGATTCCCAATTTCTCTTTTGTTCAGCCAAACCCAGACATGAGGAATTTGGCACCCCCTCATTCGCAGTTGGGCAAAATCAAATCGATTCAAGCAAAACAACTTCTTTTTTTGAATAAAGTACAATATTTTAGAATAGGGAGTATATTACGGAATCGACCGCGTAAGGTGCAAGTCTAATTGCACCATCCTTCCACGAGTCGATTTAAGTTGTGTGTGGCCGTGCGGGTGAGTTTTTTAATACACCTGCGTGTGTACGTACTTTGAATTTTTCCCACTCAAATTTTTAATTCCAATACATAAAAAAATTTAAAAAATAACGATTTATCCGTGTTTAATATGAGAAAAGTATTTGGTATTTTAGTTACTAATTATCGTCAATGTTAAATTATGCGTAGGACTCCCCAATCCCCATGGATAATACTTTCTAAAATGTACCTATTGAACTGGTAGTTCATGTGGTATATGATTTATATAATATGAATTAAGGGTTAGGGTTTAAACTTTTTTTATCTTTTTTTTTAAAAAAAATTTAAAAAATTTAGGTTACAATTTAGAGAATAAATTACGTGATATACATGAATATCGATAAAAAGATTAGTTATATGGTTTTATATGACAATACAAATAATTTAATAAAATAGGTACAATCATATTAGTCTATTATTTTTCTCATTAATTACTTTCATTTTATTTTTTGTAGTAAAATAAATTAATCAGTTAGTTATTGAAACACCATTCTTCTTTTAAGAAATTATGTTTTTAATTTATTATTTAAAATAAACCCTCAATTTATATATTTAAATATTTTTCAATCAAAACAATTACTTAATTTGACCACTTTTTACAAGAAAAATTTTATCTTTGATTTAGATGACCAATTTTTTTTAAAAAAAATAGTCTTCAATAAAATGAATCGAATGACTTTAATTTTAGGATAAATTTAATATAAAAGTATTTAAAAAAATTAATCTTTAATTTTTTTCTTTAAGGTATATTGCACTCTTTTTTTTAATAAAGGAAAAGACTGAAAAAAAACTAAAATCTAAAAAATACTATAGAGGTGAAATTTGTGAGAAGGACAAGGTGAATCTCATGTAGAAACTCCTTCCAAGTATGCAGAGAGACAGAACTCCTAAAACTAATTTAAGCCAGAATGTCACCATTCTTCAAATGAACAAAGTCTGACTACTAAGTAATTGAAGCACGACATATATAATTATATATCATATATTTTTTTATATGGACATTGTAATACCCAAGAAAAATAAAATATAAATATTTGTTTACAAACTACTGTTACTATTTCAGTATACGGTACTATTCACATGTATAATACTATTTACGTATATGATACTGTTCATTTATACAATCGAAATGTCAAGTACTAGATGTTGTTTGGTCATAAGAGAAAACTAGAAAGAAGTTCGTAGGAGAAACTGACGTTTTATGTGTGAAAATACCCTCAGGGACTAAAGTGAAAGGACTGATTTGAAAAGAAACTTAAAGGTTTAAGGTGAAAGGATATTTTTCCCTTTTAAGTTTCCAATAGTAATAACAGAAAAATTTTCGATCGTACGCGTGAGGTGCACAGTAACTGCATTATTAGAAATGTCATTTTCATGAATAGTAAATTGAATATTTTATTAGTGCATAGTGTCAAATAGTACCCTTGACTTTTGCTATAAATAGTCCCTTCCATTTCACTTCTAAACTCACACCTTCAACTTCTCTTCTTCTCTCCTTAAGTTTCTCTTACTCCAAAGCTAGGCCTCTGAGATTTTGGGCCTTTCCTTTTCAGCTTAGGTAAGGATACTATGCCCTTTCTATGTCTTTCAAATTTTAGAAGTTATTTTCTTAAGTATGCTCTGTGGTTGCGGCCTTGGCTGATCTTCCACATCAGAAAAACTGTCCTTAGCTGTTTATATGTTATTTTGATTCTCTGATTACCGAAATAGAATGTAAACTGTGAAGAATACATGTCTAGGAAAGTTCTGGCTAAGGAAAGACCTGGTTTTTAAGTGTGTCCAGTGTGACCCTCCACTCTTTCCTGGGAACTTACCTGGTGTACTCTTTTACAGATTGTATTCTCTATTTCTGGTATGAATAGTAACCGTACGTATAAATAGTGACCGTACATATAAATAGTGACCGTATGAATAGTAACCGTATATATGAACAGTATCTGTACGAAAACAATCCTGACGTATTTTCTCTAATCTTTCATGAAAATCTCCGTAGCAGAACACCGAAATTCACCTGAGAACTCTTGTCTGTAATGACTTAGAGAAGCGATGTTCGTACGGAATCCAGGTGAGTGGAACGACCCCGTTTTAATAGAATTTTAGCATTACTGGTGATAAAAAGTATGTCGTAGGACACTCCCAAGATTCATAGGGGGAAATTGGATTCAGAATGACGAATATAATGAGATAATTAATCCAGAAGTATGGATAAGAAAAAGTAAGTATCTCATGATGATGTGAAGATTGAATCTCTTGAATTGTGGTTTATAAAGCTATAATATAGTTATATACTATACCTGTTATATGGATGAATATTATATTAAGCTTCTGATTATGATATGAAATGCTATTGATTGTGATTGAGCAGGACAGTACCCCCTCTCACGGCAAGGCGGAAAACCCGGTTGACAGGGTGTCTTGACCAATGAGTGTGGAGACAACGATTCCCTCAGTAGGGATATAGCCCGGATTGGTGATAAATCCGTGAGGCGCCCTAGCTAAGAGGATGAGGTTGTGCGTCATGGCGGAAATATACATAATTGGTGAGCCGGCCTGTGTGCGCTCTCCGGGATATATTGCCATTGACGAGTACTAGTAACGTTTGTTGAATTGGATGAATTTTTATCTTGTATGTAAGAGGATGATGTTGTGCGTCATGGCGGAAATATACATAATTGGTGAGCCGGCCTGTGTGCGCTCTCCGGGATATATTGCCATTGACGAGTACTAGTAACGTTTGTTGAATTGGATAAATTTTTATCTTCTGTCTATTAGTTGAGTATGAGCCTTTGGATATGCTTGCATGACTGGTAATGTATTTGAATTTTATTAATGCGAGGCCGATTCGCTCATTGAGTTTAAAAGCTCACATTGTTTGTACAACCTTTTTGTTCAGATCAGGTTGCCATGAAGAATATCTGCTAGAGGAGTAGATCACTTTGGACCTTCCCGTTGTCGGGTAGACCTCTCTTCTGTTATAGATTATGTTGCTCTGTAATCGTCTAGGACATCTAGTTCAGGGGTTCGACATTTGGCTTGTATGTCAGTATAATAATGTATTTTAAATTGATAATCTATGATTTTCATATAAGAAAATTTGATATATTTATCGGAAGGCTTACAGTGATGAGAGATTCATCATTGTGCCGGTCATGTGCCCAGAAAACGGGTCGTGACAAAGTTGGTATCAGAGCAAAGGTTGTTAGGTCTCCTAGTGATTACAGAGCAAGGTAACCTTAGTAGGACCTCCTCTATCGTTGTGAACCCGGGCACAATTATAGAGAGACGGCTCTACTGAAGGTCCTGTAGGATGTTTCCATTTCCTTTCCCTCCGAGACTTATCTCTTCTTAGAAATTATGTTCTCAGTTTTAGTTTTAGACAGATATGGCCACACTTTTTGTACTTAGTAAAGGAAAGGTTATTACTTGTTTTGATTCCGTTGTTGTCGGATCAAATTTTTATATGGTGGATTTTATAAGCTGAATTCATGATTGAATTTGTGTAGCTATATTATTTTAGGGTACCAGCCAATAAAAGAAACCACTTGCATTAAAAACAAAAGAAAAAAAAAACTGAAGGATTACATTGCAAAAAAGAAGAAGTTTACTCATGCATGAGTAATCTAAAAGCGAGGTGGTCTTGGATTAGGAGGGTTGTATTGTATCATCACCCCTCGACCATTCCTTGGAGCAAGGGACATAGCAATGTCGCGGAGGGTAGTGTAAATCCCATTCATACAATCAACACTTCTTTGTTGTTGATTGCAGAAGCACTGGGTAGACCAATAGAAGAACCTGTCTATTCTTGAAGTCATTTCTGCATGATTGCGTTTAGTTAACTTCTCCAGGTCTCCTATCATCTTTTTCAGATTTTTCACCTCCTGCTCTAGACAGGTGATTTTGTCCTCCGAGGTATGGCCCGTGCTAGTCTCCTCAGCTTCCTCGATCTTCTTCATTTTCTTCTCCTTCTGCTTCTCTGGAGACCCCTCAAAAGGTCTTTTGCCCTTGTCTTTGCCCAGACTTAAGTTTAAGTCGAGCTCTTCTTCCTTAGCCTCTATTGTGAGATCAATGTACTTCCTTGAGGCCATGATTTGGAAAAATTTAGAAATTTTTGTAAGAGTATGAGGCGAGAGGAATACTGGGGGATTGTAGGCTCGGAGATTATTACTCTTTGTGGTGTGGTAACTGAAAACGCTGGGATGGTTTTTATAGAGAAAAATTAGGACTTAGAGACAAAGAAGATATCTTTTCACCGCACCCCTACACGATCAACCTATGGATTTCTGCAAGCTAGAAGCCAGAAGTCTAGGGTAGGCGTGCACACCAACAATGCGTCGCATTAATGCCAAAACCACGAAAGTCAGTATTCGGTGGATTTGCGGCCGATTTTACTCGGTTTTTCCATTTCTCCCGTTGGCATTTTCCGAAATTCAAAGAAGTTGATAACATAGCCATCAAAGATTGCCTTGGATGCTTTTATGATGAACTGAAATACATTTCTCCATTTTATTGTGTTGTTCTTAATAGCCTTCAGTTGAGTATAATATACATAATTGATTGAATCATGTTGTAATTACATGTATGTATGTTATTCATGCATAATGAGTGAAGGCTACGATCAAGGAGAATATGTGATGATCCTACATATACTCATAGAGATGTGAAATCAAAATGACTTGGATAGAATAAAATGTGTAGATGATGATATATCTTCATGGTTACATATACTTACATATAATGCTCTCGTGGGCAAATGAAAGGCAGTGATTTCCTTACATCATGATAATGCTTAAGGCATGTGACCGTAAGCAGTTAACTTTGTTTTAAAATGTATATATTGATATACATATATTATGTGTAAATCCAGAATAAAGACACCGATTAGAATCTAAGATACGGCCAATATGAGGCGACCTAATCATAGAGGGACATCGTGATATAGGATTACAGAATAAAACAAGTTTAGAGGGAGAAAAATCTCAGACTAAAGAGCGTAGTCAGAACTTTGCGAAAGGTCAAGATTAGCCGAAAATTTTTTGAGGAAATCTTTGACTTATGTTAATTGCATTTACTATTTATCTGCATGTCCGACATTAATTGCTGGCATTGCGACATATGTGATCTGTAAACCTTATAGCAAGCGGCGTGTAGGTTGTGGTGGCTTTAGCTCCAGGGGCTTCGGGTTGTCTATAAATCTTGTATGCCCGTTACCCTACTCATCGCACCAAGCAAACCTACTTTTTTTCATTACATACCTATTTCTCAATCTCCATTCCTTTCTCATTCGAAGTTATTTCTGAGATCCCTAGAGCAATGGCCGATAATAAGTCTTTCAACTTGAATTTTGAGACTGGCAATGTAGAGCTTGATTTAAATCTAAGTCTCGGAAACAACAAAGGGAAGAGACCTGTAGACAGGTCACCAGAAATTAAGAAGAGAAAGAAGGATGTAATAGAGATGGAGGAGGACAGCACTGCAACATCCTCAGAAAATAAGCTTGCATTCCTGGAACGTAAGATAGAGAGCCTGGAATACAAGATAGAGGACCAGAAGCGACTAATAAGTCGTCTCTTTGAAAACCAAGAGAAACTGATAAATCGTCGTTTCGGGGAACTGGCTAATCGAGTTGATAGACATTCAATGTTTGCAACTCAAAATTTTCGTGACCAACAAGCAAGGTGTATTGACTGTATGAACGGAGTGACTTATGCTCTTCGCCAAATTTCTCAGGCGCTTCCTCCAGAAACTCTTTCTAGGCTGCAACGATTAACTTCCTCCTTAAGGTCTGAAGCACCTTCCTCTTCTAGACCTGGAGCACCTTTTACATTTCAAAAGCCTCCTCGTCCTTAATTTATTTTTCTTTTGTTTGTACCTAAAGCTACATTTGGTGTAAGCTTCACGTATTAAAATTATCTATGTACTAGAAATAAAATTTAAGTTAGTATCTAGATCTTCTTTGTTGAAGTGATTCATTTTACTGAAAGAACTTGAGGAATGAGAAGATATTGGACTTGTTATATTTCATACTTGATTCTAAAGCATAGTATAGTAATATCTTTTTGACTGAGCAGAGTTACTAAAATGATATTTCATTGCACTTCTGAGCTATGGAGGAATGCTGAATAAGTATTTTATGAACCTATAGAACTATGGGTTTGCCTCAATCATTGAAGGGATGCGACTCTATATGAGTCATTGAGGTGAGAGGAATTTTCATATATATAATTATGCGTAAGAAGTATGTTATTTACTTATCATATTTTCTAGGATTGTTCTTCCTAGAGATTTATGTAATGATTTCATTTTATATAACGCGTTCAGCTGAGAGTATCGCCTTAAGGTAGAAGGATCGCCTTCGGGCAAGAGTATTACCTATGACCAAAATGATGCCTTCGGGTAGGGTACTTGTATTCGTAAAAGTTATAAGCTATGTGTATGGTAGCTTGTGTTCTGATATTCAGTATGAACTAGAAAGACCATGTGTCACTTTTGAGAAGACACCTATTTGAGGTTTTACATAGAGACAGAGTTCGTCTCTAATCAGATGGTTTAAGTTTGGTAAAGGTTATGAGGATGAAACACTTTATGGTACAAAAGATTGTGGAAAAAAATCAAACTGATGAGGAAGAGAATGTTTACCGTTTAGAAAAGGAAAGTCCAATGCAAATTATTGATAATGCGGTCTAGAGTTCACAGTCGATAGTATAGTGTTCTTGTAAATCTCACCAAGGGTGTGATGAGGTTTTGGAAGAAAGAGATACAAAGAGTAAGATATAGACGAAGTAATCACACTTATTTCAGTCTTGAAATGAGTTTTGAATTCGGGGGACCGAATTCTCTTAAGGGGGTGATAATGTAATACCCAAGAAAAATAAAATATAAATATTTGTTTACAAACTACTGTTACTATTTCAGTATACGGTACTATTCACATGTATAATACTATTTACGTATATGATACTGTTCATTTATACAATCGAAATGTCAAGTACTAGATGTTGTTTGGTCATAAGAGAAAACTAGAAAGAAGTTCGTAGGAGAAACTGACGTTTTATGTGTGAAAATACCCTCAGGGACTAAAGTGAAAGGACTGATTTGAAAAGAAACTTAAAGGTTTAAGGTGAAAGGATATTTTTCCCTTTTAAGTTTCCAATAGTAATAACAGAAAAATTTTCGATCGTACGCGTGAGGTGCACAGTAACTGCATTATTAGAAATGTCATTTTCATGAATAGTAAATTGAATATTTTATTAGTGCATAGTGTCAAATAGTACCCTTGACTTTTGCTATAAATAGTCCCTTCCATTTCACTTCTAAACTCACACCTTCAACTTCTCTTCTTCTCTCCTTAAGTTTCTCTTACTCCAAAGCTAGGCCTCTGAGATTTTGGGCCTTTCCTTTTCAGCTTAGGTAAGGATACTATGCCCTTTCTATGTCTTTCAAATTTTAGAAGTTATTTTCTTAAGTATGCTCTGTGGTTGCGGCCTTGGCTGATCTTCCACATCAGAAAAACTGTCCTTAGCTGTTTATATGTTATTTTGATTCTCTGATTACCGAAATAGAATGTAAACTGTGAAGAATACATGTCTAGGAAAGTTCTGGCTAAGGAAAGACCTGGTTTTTAAGTGTGTCCAGTGTGACCCTCCACTCTTTCCTGGGAACTTACCTGGTGTACTCTTTTACAGATTGTATTCTCTATTTCTGGTATGAATAGTAACCGTACGTATAAATAGTGACCGTACATATAAATAGTGACCGTATGAATAGTAACCGTATATATGAACAGTATCTGTACGAAAACAATCCTGACGTATTTTCTCTAATCTTTCATGAAAATCTCCGTAGCAGAACACCGAAATTCACCTGAGAACTCTTGTCTGTAATGACTTAGAGAAGCGATGTTCGTACGGAATCCAGGTGAGTGGAACGACCCCGTTTTAATAGAATTTTAGCATTACTGGTGATAAAAAGTATGTCGTAGGACACTCCCAAGATTCATAGGGGGAAATTGGATTCAGAATGACGAATATAATGAGATAATTAATCCAGAAGTATGGATAAGAAAAAGTAAGTATCTCATGATGATGTGAAGATTGAATCTCTTGAATTGTGGTTTATAAAGCTATAATATAGTTATATACTATACCTGTTATATGGATGAATATTATATTAAGCTTCTGATTATGATATGAAATGCTATTGATTGTGATTGAGCGGGACAGTACCCCCTCTCACGGCAAGGCGGAAAACCCGGTTGACAGGGTGTCTTGACCAATGAGTGTGGAGACAACGATTCCCTCAGTAGGGATATAGCCCGGATTGGTGATAAATCCGTGAGGCGCCCTAGCTAAGAGGATGAGGTTGTGCGTCATGGCGGAAATATACATAATTGGTGAGCCGGCCTGTGTGCGCTCTCCGGGATATATTGCCATTGACGAGTACTAGTAACGTTTGTTGAATTGGATGAATTTTTATCTTGTATGTAAGAGGATGATGTTGTGCGTCATGGCGGAAATATACATAATTGGTGAGCCGGCCTGTGTGCGCTCTCCGGGATATATTGCCATTGACGAGTACTAGTAACGTTTGTTGAATTGGATAAATTTTTATCTTCTGTCTATTAGTTGAGTATGAGCCTTTGGATATGCTTGCATGACTGGTAATGTATTTGAATTTTATTAATGCGAGGCCGATTCGCTCATTGAGTTTAAAAGCTCACATTGTTTGTACAACCTTTTTGTTCAGATCAGGTTGCCATGAAGAATATCTGCTAGAGGAGTAGATCACTTTGGACCTTCCCGTTGTCGGGTAGACCTCTCTTCTGTTATAGATTATGTTGCTCTGTAATCGTCTAGGACATCTAGTTCAGGGGTTCGACATTTGGCTTGTATGTCAGTATAATAATGTATTTTAAATTGATAATCTATGATTTTCATATAAGAAAATTTGATATATTTATCGGAAGGCTTACAGTGATGAGAGATTCATCATTGTGCCGGTCATGTGCCCAGAAAACGGGTCGTGACAGACATTGTATGATATTTATAAATATTTTGAATGTTATTAGGAATTAATTTAATGTGGAAAATTTGTATACAAATTTATAACTTGCTATTGATATGTCATATCATCTCTTCGTATATTTGTCATAATGTAGCTTTGGATGGTTAAGATTTTGTAATTAATGCGGCTAAACAAATCACAAGAGACTTGAATACTCATACAGGATAATATTTTGTACTGTTCATATTATAATTGCTTGAGTTCATGTAAAAAAAACAAAAAAAAGGATGTGATTTTGAGGTCCTATCTGAGTTGGCAGAATTATCTATTAACGGATTGACGCAGGAAAAGAAATAGTGCAAGATTCGAGCACCAGAAAAAAAAAAAGTAAGAAAAAAAAAAGAAAAGAAACTGCCAAAGTAAGCATGCATTTAACTTTTTTTTTTCTCTTTTATGTAATGCTCCGTAGTCAAAGGGTCTCATTTTGAAAACAAAAATTAAAGGTTAAAATGGAAGAGAAATGTCGAATTTCTAAATTGATCCTAGAAAAAATTTTGAATCTCTGAATAATAGAAACAAATTACTTAAAAGGATTTCCATTTTTATGTGTGATGATTAAAAGGTGAATCACGTTGAACAATATTTGGTATTTTTGTTTTGTGAAATATCCTATGTTTTTAATTCATTTTAGGTTAATTGATAAAATCTTGGTTATACCAAAATTGAGACGGTACAAATTATGTAGCACCATTTTGATTCTCATTTTTAATCTCTTAAATATCTAAGAGTATTTTTTTAAAAATAAAAGTTGAATATTTTGACTTCTTATATATGGACTCTTTTTTATTGTTATTTGCAAAGCTTTCGAATAGAGTTAAATATAATAATATATAAATGGTATTACATAAAAAGGAAAAAGTTAAGCAGGTGAGGTGTGAGAAATTGGGAATAGAAAGAAAGAAGAGGGTAATGGGGAAGGAAGAGGGAAGGTTTTGACTTTTGGTTTGGAGGGGCATTGGATTGGAGTGTAAGAACAAAGAATAGGGAAGGATGAGAGAGAAAGGGAACATAAATGAGGGGGGAGAGAGAGAGAGAGAGAGAGAGAGAGAGAGAGAGAGAGAGAGAGAAGGGTAAGTTGGTAAAGTCAGGAGATGCCGGCGAGGAAGGGAAAGAAATCGGCGGGAGATGACAAGAAAACCGGCGAGGTCATTAAAAGCTGAAGGGGGGCACACCTGGTCGTGGTTGTATTGTACCACTCACTCTGCGCCCTTTGGGAGAGAGACAGAGCCTTAAAGGCCCTTCCTTTTCTTTTTCAGAGGCAATGCTTTAAAAACCCCCCCAGTCCATCCCATCAGTTACACTTATGAGCCTCAGCCACGCCCCTCTCCTCTGTGAAACATAGTGGCGAAGTTGGTATTGGTATTGGTATTTGTATTGATATTGGTACTGGGACAGCCAAGCTCCCCTCCCCTTCCTGCCCTGCTTAATTATCCCCTCCCCGATATTTGCCTTAACTCTCTCTCCCCCCTTCCCAAATCATGCCGATATCTTTGATCTCTCCCTCACCCGTTTCTCAATCTTCGCCTTAATGCCTCTTCCTTCCCCACCCACCTCACCATCCTCTCTTCTCTCTACTTCCTTCTTTTTCCATTCCCCCCCCACTAATTCACTACTCCTTCTTTCCATCCTTTCATTGATCTCATGGCCCTAGCTCTTTCACTTTTCCTCTTCCTCCTACATCTCCTTCATCATCGCCACTGACTCCCACCCTCTCAGGCATACACACCCACACACGCAGACCAATGGAGTACGGCAGTGGAGGCGATGGCTCCCCCGGGGATCACCACCCCCACCCACACGACGCTTCTGATTCCCAAAGGAGCAAAAAGCGTTACCATCGTCACACTGCTAACCAGATTCAGAGACTTGAATCGTATGCTCATTTCCTGCATTTCCCTCTACCACAAGATGCTTTGTCTCTACATTCGTTTTTTCTTTCTTTTTTTTTTTTCCTGCCATGAAACCGTTGTTTTCTTTTGTTTTTTGCACCCACACTTTTCTGCGAGAAAAAAAGGGCGTGCGTTTTTTGGTTGTTCCTTCAATTTTGATAAACTCTCGTGTTTTTTTTTTTGTGGGAACGAAGAATGTTCAAAGAGTGTCCCCATCCAGACGAAAAGCAGCGATTGCAGTTAAGCAGGGAGCTAGGCTTGGCCCCTAGGCAGATCAAGTTCTGGTTCCAGAACAGGAGGACCCAGATGAAGGTACCTCTTTTTTCTTTCTTTCTTTTCTCTATTTTCCTATCGCATCCATTCTTTTTGTTTTTTATATATGTTATTATAATTTTTCGAAATTTCTTAGTTGTTTTGGTTAAAACACTTCAGGCCCAGCACGAAAGAACAGATAACTGTGCCCTGCGAGCAGAGAATGACAAGATACGATGCGAGAACATAGCCATCAGAGAGGCCCTCAAAAACGTCATATGCCCCTCTTGTGGTGGCCCTCCTCTCCACGAGGATTCCTATTTCGATGAACAAAAGTTGCGTTTGGAGAATGCCCAATTGAAAGAAGAGGTCCCCTAAAAACACACACATGCGCACGCACTAATATCCATTACAAAACCATTCTTATTGTGATATTCTCCTAATTCTCTTGAGTCAATCTAAAGTCGCGTTAAATTTTGCAGCTTGATAGAGTATCTAGCATTGCAGCCAAGTACATTGGAAGACCAATTTCCCAACTCCCACCTGTTCAGCCCATTCATATATCATCTTTAGATTTGTCCATGGGAAGCTTTGGAAGCCAAGGAATAGGTGGCCCCTCTCTCGATCTTGATCTCCTCCCGGGGAATTCTTCATCTACTCCAAGCTTGCCTTATCACCCACCATCTCTTTCGGACATCGATAAGTCCCTCATGTCAGACATTGCCGCCCACGCCATGGAAGAGTTACTCAGACTTCTGCAGACTAATGAGCCCCTGTGGATGAAGTCAAGCTCAGACGGAAGAGACGTTCTTAATCTTGAGACCTACCAAAACATGTTCCCCAAAGCAAACACTCGCCTCAAGAACCCCCATGTTCGGGTTGAAGCGTCTCGAGATTCAGGAGTCGTGATTATGAATGGCTTGACTTTGGTTGACATGTTTATGGACGCTGTAAGTTCTTAGATATATCTCACATGGCTTTGACTATAAGAAAAGTTATCTGGATTCTGAAAATATCATGTCTCGTGACAAATTTTGCAGAACAAGTGGATGGAACTATTTCCTACAATAGTCTCAGTGGCAACTACGATTAAAGTATTATCTTCTGGGATGCTGGGTGGTCATAGTGGCTCCTTGCAATTGGTATGCCCAACATAAGTCTATTTTATTATTATTATTTTTTAAAATTTAATGTTAATTACCCTTTCGCATGCCAAACCTCACATTCAGATGTATGGAGAGCTTCAAGTGCTTTCTCCGCTTGTTTCAACGCGAGAATTCTACTTCCTACGTTACTGTCAGCAAGTTGAGCAAGGCTTATGGGCAATAGCGGATGTTTCTTATGACTTCCCACAAGACAACCAATTTGCTCATCAGTTTCGGTCTCATCGTCTTCCTTCTGGTTGCCTCATCCAGGACATGCCTAATGGGTATTCCAAGGTGGTGGATGCTCTCTGAAATTGGCTAAAGCTTTTTTTCTTTTTTTTTTTTAAATTATAAACTCAGAAGAGGCAATGTCATTTACTCTATTGATTTGGGAACAGGTTACTTGGGTTGAACATGTTGAGATAGAGGATAAAACTCCAACTCATCGGCTATACAGAAATCTTATTTATAGTGGGTTGGCATTTGGGGCAGAAAGATGGCTTACTACTCTTCAGAGAATGTGTGAAAGATTCGCTTGTTTAATGGTTACAGGCAATTCTACCCGCGATCTTGGAGGAGGTATATTAATATATGCATGCCATTGATACTATATCTGCAGTGTTTGACTTTTGTTGGTTTAACGTGAACCAAGTTATGTAAAATTTCAGTGATTCCGTTGCCGGAGGGCAAGAGGAGCATGATGAAACTTGCACAGAGGATGGTGACCAATTTCTGCACGA
Organism: Biancaea sappan; assembly: GCA_037074585.1. Classification (NCBI taxonomy): domain Eukaryota; kingdom Viridiplantae; phylum Streptophyta; class Magnoliopsida; order Fabales; family Fabaceae; genus Biancaea; species Biancaea sappan. The sequence continues at coordinate 495,823 of CM073492.1, read as the reverse complement.
GCATCAGCGCCTCCAATGGCCGCAGATGGACCACACTTTCGGGGCTGAACGAGGTTGGAGTCAGAGTCACTGTACACAAGAGCTCGGATCCCGGTCAACCCAACGGCGTGGTGCTCAGTGCAGCCACTACCATCTGGCTCCCCATTCCTCCCCAGGCCGTCTTCGATTTCTTGAAGGATGAGAGAAAAAGACCTCTGGTTTGTATATATATATATATATATATGTATATTCTAATTCTATGCTGCAAAATTGTCAAATTTGCATATGGTCATCCAGTTGATGAGCTTCAATTGTGTCTCTCAGTGGGATGTGCTTTCCAACGGTAATGCTGTGCAAGAGGTTGCCCACATAGCCAATGGCTCTCACCCTGGGAACTGCATATCTGTTCTGCGAGTAAGACACAATGCCTTCACTAAACAATTTTCAATTGAAGTAGTCTATTGTATTATGTATGTATGTACATGCAATGCGATGGTTAAGATTTAATCATAAGAATCTGACATGTGGGTTCCACGTCAACCAAATGAATCCTGTTGCACTTTTATGATAGCCATGAATATCTGGTATGGTCAAGGTTTTGAATTGAAGTAAAATTAGATTGTCATTTACAATCTCCACCATGTGTGGATGTGAATAGGCGTTCAACACCAGTCAGAACAACATGGTGATACTGCAAGAGAGCTGCATAGACTCTTCAGGATCCCTTGTCGTGTATTGCCCGGTTGATCTGCCGGCCATCAACATCGCCATGAGCGGGGAGGACCCCTCCTACATTCCGCTGCTACCGTCGGGGTTCACGGTGTCGCCGGACGGGCAGGGGGAGCAAGGAGGAGACGGAGCATCAAGCAGCTCGAGCACACAGAGGAGGTCAGGGGGATCACTGATCACAGTGGCATTTCAGATTCTGGTGAGCAGCTTGCCATCTGCGAAGCTGAACTTGGAATCGGTGACCACGGTTAATAATCTCATCGGCACCACTGTGCAGCAGATTAAGGATGGGTTGAACTGTTCAAGCGCCTGATGATCCATTTTTAAAAAGAAGTTTATATTTTGGTAGCGTAAAAGCATGGATCCATAAATATGGTGTGTCAGAGTTGAGAGAGTGGGGGGTGGTGGTGGTGGTGGTGGAATTGAATGGGTTAGTTGGGGAAGTATGAATGCCCCTTCTCGCCTGACCAAAGAACAGCTCCACATTTACTGCTGCTGCTGCAACGCCTGTTGTTGCATGTTCAGGCTTCATTACATTGCGTAGCGCACCACCTTCAATTTCTTCATTTTTATTTTGATTTGTTTCTATTTTTGGGTTTGTGGGTGTGGGCTTTTTTCTTTTTTTCCTTTTTGGGATTTGTTTGGGAATATGGAGAAGAAGCAGTATAGTCAATAGTGGTAGAAGAGGGAGTCAAGAACGCACCATGAAACTCCTTCCATCAAATTTGTATGGTTCGGGTATTGACTTCCTGTTCATAGACCTTATTCATATCACATATAATTTATATTTATTTTCACTTCTTGCTGTCATCATCGCATACATTTATTTCCTTAGCTTTCAGTACAAAATCAACAAGAAAGAAGGTAACTAAATTCGCTTTTTTTTTTTAAAAAAAAAAGTTGACTATAAAATTGTATGTAAAAGCATTTAACGATTAATGTCGTAGTGTTCAAATATTCAAATAAATATAATTGTGAAAGAAAATGCGTATTATTTTAAATTAATTTTAATGATAAAAAATTAAATAATGTTTTGTTGGGGCGGCGGGGAGAGATGGCGATGCGTGCAAAGGCAACCAAAAGTTGAGAATGAAAAGGATAGAAGAAGGCGGCGGGAAGTGACAGATGAGATAGGACACAGCCTCGTGGGAGTTGGCTTTAGGCTTCAACGGTGGGGCCCATCGCATCTATAGTCTTTCATTTCTTTACTTCAATCTTTTTATTCTAATATTATTATATTATGCCTTCTTTTTGCTTTTTACTTCCACGACCCCCCACACACACACACACACACACATATATATATATATATATATATAAGAGTGTTTAAAAATTTATGGGGTCAATTTAGATTTAAGTAAAATTATTTTTTAGAATTAATTTTGAATAAAATTAATTTGTATAAAAGTAATTTTAAAAAATATATTTTATTTGAATATTAGTTTGAATAAATATTTTTGAATGTATAATTATTAAAAATAATATTATTTTATTTTATTTTATTAATAGAATCAAATGCCTAAATTAATAGAACTAACTTTTATACTCAATTTAATTAATTATTAATTATTTATTTGAGTCATTTAATAATATAAATTTAAATTTTACTTCATAAATAAAAATTATAATTAATAAATAAATAAAATAATATTAATTAGCCCTAGCTGTTAGCACACGATTTTGTATTAAAAAATCAGTATAAAAAACAATTTAAGGGACTCAAGGGATATTGGTAGTTTTTGTATTAAAAAATGGATTGGAAATGTATTAAAACATCAGTATCAAAAAACGGGAAAAAAAACAATTCAGTATCCCTCAGCTCTCTCTCTCCTTCTCTTCCTTTGCTTCAGAGATACTCATATACCCACGACGATAATGGCACAGCTGAAGAAGAAGTTGAGCAAAGGCAATGAGCGATGGGTGATAACAGTGACGAAGATTGTAAATCTCTCGGCTCTCTCCCTCTTTCTCCTTCTCTACTTTCAAACTTTTTGAATCTCCATTTAGTCTCTTGTCATGGATGAATCTTATGCGTGTATGTGGGGGCAAATTGCCCCCACAAGAATTTTTTTTTTTTAACTTAGTATATGTAGTAATTTTTTTATTTTACAAAAATTTAGATGTTGCCTTCACATTAAAATTGAAATGTTATATCTTATATATTTTATATATTATTTATTATTTATATATATTTATAATATTTTTGTAATAAAAATATTCATAAATTATTTCTTGCTCCCATTGATCAAAATTTTTGGATCCGTCCTTGTTTCTCGTCATTTCCTCTGCTTTCCAAAATCTCTCTCTCTTTGCTATTTCAAGTAAGGGTAATCTGAAAAATAATGATTTTGGCAAAATCCATTTTTACTAGAAGTTACACAATTTCACTTCAAGTCAAAATCAATTTTGATACCATAATCAATTCTAAAAATTGCTCAACATGAAATCAAACAACTCAAATTTGCTTAAGAATCAATTTTGGCAACATGAATCCCACAAGAACGTAGAACCAAACATAGCCATATATAGGCAGATCCACACATACTTAAATAGTAGAGGCCCACAATCCCTACGAATATATATTATAACCTCATTCTCTTCTTGATACTGATTTCGTTTCTTTTTTTTTTATTCTTTTAATGTTAGTCTCTTTTATATGACTTTTTTATTACGAGTGAAAACAAATTTACCTATAACAAAATGACAAATTTTATTACGCTCTATGTGGTTGGTGTATGGGAATTCCGTCTAAGTTCATCGACATGCATATATATATATATATATATATATATATATATGGGCACAAAAGAAAATTTAATTATTTATTGAAAATTTTAACTTTTTTTAACTAAACTAGTTATTCACAAAATCTAGATAACTTAATTTGGTACTACATAAAATTTTAGATTCTCCATTTTATTTTTCATCAATATAGTTATAACTATTGTGAACACTTAATTTTCCTTTAAGATAAAATAAAAAATCAAAAAATATATATAATAATAAAAAAAATATCTGCAAAGGGAGTTTAAAAATATAACAAAGAATGTGCATGTAAAGGATAATCAGTAAAGTAGTTTAAAAATAAATTACTTTTCTCTTGCATCTCATGCACACTTTTAAAATTTAAGCAATCTTAAAGCCTTAAACTGTTAGACACTCAAATGTGAAATTGTTGAATACATAAACTCTCTGCCAGCATTAGAAGTTGAGATACGCAAATTCTACTTTTTTTTTTTTAAAAAAAGGTAGATGTCTTGATCTTTGACCAAAGATTTAAATTTGAAAGTCTCATCATTTTAAAGTTCGGAGACGACCGGCACTCATCATTTTAAAGCCCGAAAACGACCGGAACACACCTTTTCAAAGCCCAGAGACGACTGGCACCTACCATTTTAAAGCCTGGAGATGACCAGAACTCATCATTTTAAAGCCCGGAAACGACCGGCACACACCTTTTCAAAGCTCAGAGACGACTGGCACCTACCGTTTTCAAAGCTCGGAGATAACCGGCACACACTGTCACGACCCGTTTTCTGGGCACATGACCGGCACAATGATGAATCTCTCTGTCACGACCCGTTTTCTGGACACATGACCGGCACAATGATAAATATCCCATCACTGTAAGCCTTTCGACAAATTCTACCAATGAGTTAGATTATTAATCATTATCTCTATATTCTCAAAATAACCATTCCTGAAGAAAATATATCAAATTTTCTTATTTGAAATTTATAAAGATTATTTGCATATAATAATAGATTCTCAACATAAAATACATTTATTGTACTGAAATACAAGCCAAATACCAAACCCCTGACCTAGATGTCCTAGACGATTACAGAGTAACATAATCTATAACAAAAGAGGGGTCTACCCGACAACGGGAAGGTCCAAAGTGATCTACTGCTCTATCAGATATTCTTCGCTGGCAACCTGATCTAAACAAAAAGGTTGTACAAACAGTGTGAGTTTTTAAACTCAATGAGCGAATCGGCCTCGCGTTAATAAAATTCAAATACATTACCAGTCATGCAAGCATATCCGAAGGCTCATACTCAACCAATAGACAGAAGATAAAAATTCATCCAATTCAACAAATGTTACTAGTACTCGTCAATGGCAATATATCCCACAGAGCGCATACAAGCCGGCTCACCAATTATGTATATTTCTGTTATGACGCACAACATCATCCTTTTACATACAAGAAGATAAAAATTCATCCAATTCAACAAACGTTACTAGTACTCGTCAATGGCAATATATCCCGGAGAGCGCACACAGGCCGGCTCACCAATTATGTATATTTCCGCCATGATGCACAACCTCATCCTCTTAGCTAGGGCGCCTCACGGATTTATCACCAATCCGGGCTATATCCCTACTGAGGGAATTGTTGTCTCCACACTCATTGGTCAGGACACCCTGTCAACCGGGTTTTCCGCCTTACTGTGAGAGGGGGTACTGTCCCGCTCAATCACAATCAATAGCATTTCATATCATAATTAGAAGCTCAATATAATATTCATCCATATAACAGGTATAGTATATAACTATATTATAGCTTTATAAACCACAATTCAAGAGATTCAATCTTCATATCATCATGAGATACTTGCTTTTTCTTATCCATACTTCTGGATTAATTATCTCATTATATTTGCCATTCTGAATCCAATTTCCCCCTATGAATCTTGGGAGTGTCCTACGACATACTTTTTATCACCAGTAATGCTAAAACTCTATTTAAACGGGGTCGTTTCACTCACCTGGATTCCGTACGAGTATCGCTTCTCTAAGTCATTACAGACAAGAGTGCTCAGGTGAATTTCGGTGTTCTGCTACGGAGATTTTCATGAAAGATTAGAGAAAATACGTTAGGATTATTTTCGTACAGATACTGTTCATACGTACGGTAACTATTCATATGTACAGTCACTATTCATACATACGGTCACTATTCATATATACGGTCACTATTCATATGTACGGGTACTATTAATACCAGAAATAGAGAATACAATCTGTAAAAGAGTACACCAGGTAAGTTCCCAGGAAAGAGTGGAGGGTCACACTGGACACACTTAAAAACCAAGTCTTTCCTTAGCCAAAACTTTCCTAGACATGTATTATTCACAGTTTACATTCTATTTCGGTAATCAGAGAATCAAAATAATATGTAAGCAGCTAATGACAGTTTTTCTGATGTGGAAGATCAGCCAAAGCCGCAACCACAGAACATACTTAAGAAAATAACTTCTAGAATTTGAAAGACATAGAAAAGCATAGTATCATTACCTAAGCAAAAAGGAAAGGCCCAAAATCTCAGAGGCCTAGCATCGAAACAAGAGAAACTTAAGGAGAGAAGAAGAGAAGTTGAAGGTGTGAGTTTAGAAGTGAAATGAAAGGGCCTATTTATAGGAAAAGTCAACGGTACTATTTGTCACTATGCGCTAATAAAATATTCAATTTACTATTCATGAAAATGACATTTCTAATAAAATAATTCACGTTAATCATTTACGGTTACTGTGCAATTTTGGAAAAGTCACATGTGGCTTTACTATTGAAAACTTAAGGGGAAAACTATCATTTCACCTTAAAACTTTAAGTTTCTTTTCAAATCAGTCCTTTCAATTTAGTCCCTGAGCGTATTTTTACACATAAAACGTCATTTTTTCCTACAAACTTCTTTCTAGTTGTCTCTTATGACCAAACCACATCTATTACTTGACATTTCGATTGTATAAGTGAACAGTATCATATATGTAAATAGTATTATACAGGTGAATAGTACCGTATACTGAAATAGTAACAGTAGTTTGTAAACAAATATTTATATTTTATTTTTCATGGGTATTACACTCTCATCACTGTAAGCCTTCCGATAAATATATCAAATTTTCTTATCTGAAAATCATATAGATGATTTGCATGTAATAATAGATTATCAATTTAAAATACATTATTATACTGACATACAAGCCAAATGTCGAACCCCTGACCTAGATGTCCTAGATGATTACAGAGCAACATAATCTACAACAATAGAGGGGCCTACCCGATAGCGGGAGGGTCCAAAGTGATCTACTCTTCTAGCGGATATTCTTCATTGGCAACCTGATCTGAACAAAAAGGTTGTACAAACAATGTGAGCTTTTAAACTCAATGAGCGAATCGGCCTCGCGTTAATAAAATTCGAATACATCACCAGTCATGCAAGCATATCCAAAGGCTCATACTCAACCAATAGACAGAAGATAAAAATTCATCCAATTCAACAAACGTTACTAGTACTCGTCAATGGCAATATATCCAGGAGAGCGCACACGGGCCGGCTCACCAATTATGTATATTTCCGCCATGACGCACAACATCATCCTCTTACATACAAGAAGATAAAAATTCATTCAATTCAACAAACGTTACTAGTACTCGTCAATGGCAATATATCCCGGAGAGCGCACACAGGCCGGCTCACCAATTATGTATATTTCCGCCATGACGCACAACCTCATCCTCTTAGCTAGGGCGCCTCACGGATTTATCACCAATCCAGGCTATATCCTGTCACGTCCCAAAATCTGAGCACGTGACCGGCACGGAAAGTGAATTTCATTTCACCTCCGTAAGCCTTTTTTTTTTCTCTTAAGCATCATACCATTCTTTTTCATGCAACCAAACCGAGTTCTCTATACAAACTACAATTATTCACATTACATCACTGAATGAACCTACCCGATTACAGAGATTTCTAGATTTATACAACTTAGAATAAGACTTAACTATTATACCTTTATCCTGAACAAATGAAAAGGTAATCATGGACTAAGGATCCATAATTCCTTGTTCCGATATTTACCTTCAGCTATCAACTCTGAAAAAAAATATCAATAAGAGGGGTATGAGCAAACTACGTGCCCAGTGAGTAGATAACACAACACTATGACAAAAAAAATATCATGCATCATAATGATAACATGCAGCAATCATACGTAAATCGATTATCATATGATATAATATTATTCATAATACTTCACAACAATATCCAAGTAAATCAAATACATTTTAACATAATTCAAAATTCACAACAGCAATCGGTGAAATCAATTTCACACACATTTCCCGTACCAACCGAGTCGTCCAGAATACCTCTAGATCGTTGCCCGCGGCCCCCGCCGCATCCACCCTTATCGCTCCATTTATATTCTCCACCCTTATAACTTCACATAGATTTCTCCATGGGGCGCACCACCATGCCTTTTCTTTCCAGTCAAACACAATCACAATCACATATAAAAACATCCTCAATCATAATCTTGAGCCACATACACAACTCAGTCATTTACAATTCAAGCCACAACATAATCAATGTGGTTCCAGCAACATAGCATGTATATAACATAACCCATAAAATAGAACAATTATTCAACTCAGTTCACATGTCATTCACAATCCATCATATAACCTCCATTCATGGGAAAATAAGAAAATATAATTATATACATTACCAGACACGTTCCACAATTGTTTATGCCTCATCGTTCCACATCATCCTCTTCAAACTTGGATATACAACATATTTCCACTATGATGCAAAAAGTCAATAACAGATATTTAATCATAGCAAGTATTAACCCACTCACTTGGATTTCACGCTCTCGCCACTCCCACCTTGCACTTTGACCATTCCTATTGTAACCAGATAAAAACTATCAGGGTTACGAAATAGAGAAATTTCCTACTACTACTCTCGACCTTCATCCACTTCTCAAATCATAACTTCTAACTGGTAATGAATATCCAGATGAAACTTATACCATTGGAAACTAGACTCAAAGAGCTTTTCAACGATATTTTAAAAAAAAAAACTGATGCTACAGTAACGGTCAACGGTCAACGCAGTTACAGTAACGTTGACCGAGTCAACGCTACAGTAACGAGAAAATTTGGAAAAATTTTCTCGGTGAACAGTAATTATGGGGAAAATTTTCGATGTTCTTCGTGTTCTTCATCCAAAAATCCAAAAATCATATCTAAAACAACATTTCTTTTGATTTCTTCCATGGGTTTTCATCCTTAATGTCTAAGGAGTGTTTTAACACCAAAACTCCCAATTTCTACCAACAGTCCAAGCTCAAATCTCAAAATTTCATCAAGAACACTAACTTTTTTCAAATATCCAAATTCTACGAATTTCTCCTAGTTTTCTCCAAATTTCTTGTTCTAATAACATCATAAACTACCTAGGAATGTTTTAGATTAACATCCACACTTAAATTCATCCATTAAAATATTCTACAAAAATTTTGCAAAAATGATAACCAAGGATTTGATCTTGTAATAAGAGGAAGAAGAAGAAGAACATCAACTTACCAATCATCCTAACTTTCATAGCTTCCTTCCCAAAGTAAAAATTGCATGAATGATTGATGAAAAAATTCCTTTGCAAGTATAATCGAGAGAGAGAGAAAGTGAAGCTACGGGAGGGAGAATGAGAAAAAGAAAAGAATAAGGAGAAGTGTATACGCGTGGGCCCCACCAATTTCTTTTTCGATAAAATCGCTCATAGCCACCTTAGCTTATAAGATTTGTTCACTTTAATCCCTCTCGATGTCTCAAATACCACTTTAAACTTGAATCAATCATCTCTTCGGTACCGGACTCATAATTCATTCTCATAAGCTTTATTCTTCCTCTCAAGTTCCTATTTGGTCATTTCTCAAACGTAATCCATATTTTCTTTTCTTTTCACTTTAGTCCTTGAGAATTTGTAAAAATTTCCTAAATTAAAAATTAAAATTTCTATTCCTAGATTTTCTTCACTAATTCAAAAAGCAAATTTTTCACGTAATTAAATTTTTCACTAAACTTCAAAATAGGCTTTAAATATTCATATAAATTCTTGGGATATTACATTCTTCCCCCCTTAATAGAATTCGGTCCTCCGAATTCAAAACTCAAGATTGAAACAAATGCAGATATTTTGTCTATATCTCATTCTCTCTTCTGGAATTTTCACAATTAAGTACAAAATATAACAAGTTCAACATATTTTTATTTCTCAAGTTTCTTCAGTAAAAGAATTACCTCAACAAAAAAAAATCAAATACGAAAATTTTTATTTCTAATACATAAGTTACAGGCAACAAGCTGAACTTGATTTACAAAACAGATAATTTTAATACGTAAACATTAGATCAAACATCAGCTTTAGGTACAAACAAAAGAAAAGATAAATTAAGAACGAGGAGGCTTTTGAAATGCAGAAGGTGCTCCAGGTCTAGAAGAAGAAGGTGCTTCAGACCTTAAGGAGGAAGTTAATCGTTGCAGCCTAGAAAGAGTTTCGGGAGGAAACGTCTGGGAAATTTGGCGAAGTGCAGAAGTCACTCCATTCATACAGTCAATACATCTCGCTTGTTGGTCACGAAAATTTTGAGTTGCAAACATCGAATGTCTATCAACTCTATTTGCCAATTCCCTAAAATGACGGTTCAAAAGCTTTTCCTGTTCTGTAAAGAGACGATTTATCAATCTCCCCTGTTCCTCAAAGTGGCGGTTTATCAATCTTTCCAAGTCCTCCATCTTTTGTCTCATAAGCGCAAGCTCATTATTAGAAGATGTTGCTGTGCTAACATCCTCTAACTCTACTACATCCTTTTTTCTTTTCTTAGCCTCTGGTGACTCTTCCATGAATCTCTTATTCTTATAATTCTCCAGGCTAAGATTTAGATCCAGCTCTACCTTGCCAGCCTCAAAATTTAAATTGAAAGATTTATTGCCGGCCATATTTTTCTGAGCTATAAAGGTTGTACAGAAGGAGAAGTTTGATGCTAGAAAGCTTATAGATATAAACTCTTAGTGTAGTGAGCAGCGTAATGGGGCATCCATTATATATAGACGAAATTTAGGGCTACAAAACCTTTACATCATACTCTAAAGATGACCTACAGACCTTATCCGACGCAATGCCAACGGTCTCTGATAAGCATGCCAGAAAATAACAAAATATAATCTAATACAAAAGATTTCCTCAAAAATTTCGGCTAACTTTTGACTCTTGCTCAAATTATTAAACTAATCGCCGCTTCAATTTATGACTTCCTAACTCTGTATTTTTCTTATCCAATAATTCTAAATCAAGATATTACTCCATAAACGGGTAGCTTCATATTAACCTTATCTAGGTTTCTAATCCGTGGCTTTGCCCTAAGCTTACACATTTTCAAACATACATATTAAAATAAAAACTTCTCACATCTACACATCAAGCGTTCCATAAAGTAAGAAAAATTTTACCTTTCACTTGCCTCTACGAGCATATATATATATATATATATATATATATATATATGTATAAACATGGAGATACATCATTATCTATATATTTTCATCTATTCAAGTCCTTTTAAATTTCAGACTTCTCATTCTCTGAATATGTGTAGAATCATTACATATTATTACTGGCCATAACAAATAGCCTTCACTCTCTATGCATGAATAACATACATACATATCATATGTATTTAGATACATATAATCACAGTATAATTCAATCAATCATGTATATTATACTCAACGGAAGGCTTTCAAGAACAACGCAATAAAGCAAAGAAATACATTTTAGTTCATCGTGAAACATCCAAGACACTTTGTAATGGCTACATTGTCGACTTCTTTCAATTTCAGAAAATGCCAACGAGAGAAATGGAAAAACCAAATGTAAATCGGCCGCAAATCCACCGAATATTGACTTTCGTGGTTTTGCCATTAATGCGACGCGTTGTTGGTGTGCATGCCTACCCTAGACTTCTAGCTTCCAGCTTGCAGAAATCCATAGGTTAAGCGTGTAGGGTGCGGCGAAGAGATATCTTCTTTGTCTCTAAGTTCTAATTTTTCTTCTATAAGAACTGCCCCAGCGTTCTCAGTTACCACAGCACAAAGAGTAATCATCTCTGAGCCTACAACTTCCCAGCATTCCTCTCTTCTCATACTCCTACATAAATTTTTAATTTTTTTTTTTTTAATCATGGCCACAAGGAAGTACATTGATCTCACAGTGGATGCCAAGAGGGAAGAGCTCGACTTAAACTTAAGTTTGGGCAAAGACAAGGGCAAAAGACCTTTTGAGGGGTCTCTAGAGAAACATAAGGAGAAGAAAATGAAGAAGAACGAGGAAGCTGAGGAGACTAGTACGGGCCATACCTCGGAGGACAAAATCGCCTGTCTAGAGCAGGAGGTGAAAAATCTGAAAAAGATGATAGGAGACCTGGAGAAGTTAACTAAACGCAATCATGCAGAAATGACTTCAAGAATAGACAGGTTCTTCTATTGGTCTACCCATTGCTTCTGCAATCAACAACAAAGAAGTGTTGATTGTATGAATGGGATTTACACTACCCTCCGCGACATTGCTCTGTCTCTCGCTCCAAGGAATGGTCGAGGGGTGATGATACAATACAACCCTCCTAATCCGAGACCACCTCGCTTTTAGATTACTCATGCATGAGTAATTGTTTTTTTTTTTGCAATGTAATCCTTCTGCTTTTAATGCCAGTGGTTTCTTTTATGGGATGGTACTCCAAAAATAGTAATAATAAAATTAAGAAAGATAAAAGAAATCAGTCACACAAAATCAATCATGAATGTAACATATAAAGCCCTATACATACAATTTGATCCGACAGCAACGGAATCAAAACAAATAATAGCCTTTCCTTTACCGAGCTCAAAAGTATAGCCATATCTGTCTAAAACTAAAACTAAAAACATAATTCATAAGAAAAGACAAGTCTTGGAGGAAAAGGAAATGAAAACATCCTACAGGACCTTCAGTGGAGCCATCTCTCTATAGTCGTGCCCAGGTTCACCACGATAGAGGAGATCCCACTAATGTTACCTTACTCTATAATCGGTAGGAGACCTAATCCCAAAGCTCTGATACCAACTTGTCACGTCCCAAAATCTGAGCACGTGACCGGCACGGAAAGTGAATTTCATTTCACCTCCGTAAGCCTTTTTTTTTTCTCTTAAGCATCATATCATTCTTTTTCATGCAACCAAACCGAGTTCTCTATACAAACTATAATTATTCACATTACATCACTGAATGAACCTACCCGATTACAGAGATTTCTAGTGTCACGACCCGTTTTCTGGGCACATGACCGGCACAATGATGAATCTCTCATCACTGTAAGCCTTCCGATAAATATATCAAATTTTCTTATCTGAAAATCATAGAGATGATTTGCATGTAATCATAGATTATCAATTTAAAATACATTATTATACTGACATACAAGCCAAATGTCGAACCCCTGAACTAGATGTCCTAGACGATTACAGAGCAACATAATCTATAACAAAAGAGGGGTCTACCCGACAACGGGAAGGTCCAAAGTGATCTACTCCTCTAGCAGATATTCTTCGCTGGCAACCTGATCTGAACAAAAAGGTTGTACAAACAGTGTGAGCTTTTAAATTCAATGAACGAATCGGCCTCGCGTTAATAAAATTCAAATACATTACCAGTCATGCAAGTATATCCGAAGGCTCATACTCAACCAATAGACAGAAGATAAAAATTCATCCAATTCAACAAATGTTACTAGTACTCGTCAATGGCAATATATCCCACAGAGCGCACACAGGCCGGCTCACCAATTATGTATATTTCCGCCATGACGCACAACATCATCCTTTTACATACAAGAAGATAAAAATTCATCCAATTCAACAAACGTTACTAGTACTCGTCAATAGCAATATATCCCGGAGAGCGCACACAGGCCGGCTCACCAATTATGTATATTTCCGCCATGACGCACAACCTCATCCTCTTAGCTAGGGCGCCTCACGGATTTATCACCAATCCGGGCTATATCCCTACTGAGGGAATCGTTGTCTCCACACTCATTGGTTAAGACACCCTGTCAACCGGGTTTTCCGCCTTGCCGTGAGAGGGGGTACTGTCCCGCTCAATCACAATCAATAGTACAATATTTCATATCATAATCAGAAGCTTAATATAATATTCATCCATATAACAGGTATAGTATATAACTATATTATAGCTTTATAAACCACAATTCAAGAGATTCAATCTTCACATCATCATGAGATACTTGCTTTTTCTTATCCATACTTCTGGATTAATTATCTCATTATATTTGCCATTATGAATCCAATTTCCCCCTATGAATCTTGGGAGTGTCCTACGACAATACTTTTTATCACCAGTAATGTTAAAACTCTATTAAAACGGGGTCGTTTCACTCACCTGGATTCTGTACGAATATCGCTTCTCTAAGTCGTTACAGACAAGAGTACACAGATGAATTTCAGTATTCTGCTACGGAGATTTTCATGAAAGATTAGAGAAAATACGTTAGGATTGTTTTCGTATAGATACTGTTCATACATATGGTACTATTCATATGTACGGTCACTATTTATATATACGGTCACTATTCATATGTACAGATACTATTTATACATACGGATAATATTCGTACATAAGATCACTATTTATACATATGAATACTATTTTTACGTACGGATACTATTCATATGTACAGTTACTATTCATACGTACGGGTACTATTCATACCAGAAATAGAGAATACAATATGTAAAAGAGTACACCAGGTAAGTTCTCAGGAAAGAGTGGAGGGTCACACTGGACACACTTAAAAACCAGGTCTTTCCTTAGCCAGAACTTTCCTAGACATGTATTCTTCACAGTTTACATTCTATTTCGGTAATTAGAGAATCAAAATAACATATAAACAGCTAAGGACAGTTTTTCTGATGTGGAAGATCAGCCAAAGCCGCAACCACAGAGCATACTTAAGAAAATAACTTCTAGAATTTGAAAGACATAGAAAGGGCATAGTATCCTTACCTAAACTGAAAAGGAAAGGCCCAAAATCTCATAAGCCTAACATTGGAGTAAGAGAAACTTAAGCAGAGAAGAAGAGAAGTTGAAGGTGTGAGTTTAGAAGTGAAATAAAAGCGCCTATTTATAGGAAAAGTCAAGGGTACTATTTGATACTATGCATTAATAAAATATTCAATTTACTATTCATGAAAATGACATTTCTAATAATGCAGTTACTGTACACCTCACGCGTACGATGGAAAATTTTTCTGTTATTACTATTGAAAACTTAAAGGGAAAACTATCCTTTCACCTTAAACCTTTAAGTTTCTTTTCAAATCAGTCCTTTCACTTTAGTCCCTGAGGGTATTTTCACCCATAAAACGTCATTTTCTCCTACGAACTTCTTCCTAGTTTTCTCTTATGACCAAACCACATCTAGTACTTGACATTTCGATTGTATAAATGAACAGTATCGTATACGTAAATATTATTATACAGGTGAATAGTACCATATACTGAAATAGTAACAGTAGTTTATAAACAAATATTTATATTTTATTTTTCTTGGGTATTACATCTAGATTTATACAACTTAGAATAAGACTTAACTATTATACCTTTATCCTGAACAAATGAAAAGGTAATCATGGACTAAGGATCCATAATTCCTTGTTCCGATATTTACCTTCAGCTGTCAACTCTGAAAAAAAATATCAATAAGAGGGGTATGAGCAAACTACGTGCCCAGTGAGTAGATAACACAACACTATGACAAAAAAAAATATCATGCATCATAATGATAACATGCAGCAATCATACGTAAATCGATTATCATATGATATAATATTATTCATAATACTTCACAACAATATCCAAGTAAATCAAATACATTTTAACATAATTCAAAATTCACAACAGCAATCGGTGAAATCAATTTCACATCGTTGCCCGCGGCCCCCGCCACATCCACCCTTATCGCTCCATTTATATTCTCCACCCTTATAACTTCACATAGATTTCTCCATGGGGCGCACCACCATGCCTTTCCTTTCCAGTCAAACACAATCACAATCACATATAAAAATATCCTCAATCATAATCTTGAGCCACATACACAACTCAGTCATTTACAATTCAAGCCACAACATAATCAATGTGGTTCCAGCAACATAGCATGTATATAACATAACCCATAAAATAGAACAATTATTCAACTCAGTTCACATGTCATTCACAATCCATCATATAACCTCCATTCATGGGAAAATAAGAAAATATAATTATATACATTACCAGACACGTTCCACAATTGTTTATGCCTCATCGTTCCACATCATCCTCTTCAAACTTGGATATACAACATATTTCCACTATGATGCAAAAAGTCAATAACAGATATTTAATCATAGCAAGTATTAACCCACTCACTTGGATTTCACGCTCTCGCCACTCCCACCTTGCACTTTGACCATTCCTATTGTAACCAGATAAAAACCATCAGGGTTACGAAATAGAGAAATTTCCTACTACTACTCTCGACCTTCATCCACTTCTCAAATCATAACTTCTAACTGGTAATGAATATCCAGATGAAACTTATACCATTGGAAACTAGACTCAAAGAGCTTTTCAACGATATTTTAAAAAAAAAAAAACTGATGCTACAGTAACGGTCAACGGTCAACGCAGTTACAGTAACGTTGACCGAGTCAACGCTACAGTAACGAGAAAATCTAGAAAAATTTTCTCGGTGAACAGTAATTCTGGGGAAAATTTTCGATGTTCTTCGTGTTCTTCATCCAAAAATCCAAAAATCATATCTAAAACAACATTTCTTTTGATTTCTTCCATGAGTTTTCATCCTTAATGTCTAAGGAGTGTTTTAACACCAAAACTCCCAATTTCTACCAACAATCCAAGCTCAAATCTCAAAATTTCATCAAGAACACTAACTTTTTTCAAATATCCAAATTCTACGAATTTCTCCTAGTTTTCTCCAAATTTCTTGTTCTAATAACATCATAAACTACCTAGGAATGTTTTAGATTAACATCCACACTTAAATTCATCCATTAAAATATTCTACAAAAATTTTGCAAAAATGATAACCAAGGATTTGATCTTGTAATAAGAGGAAGAAGAAGAAGAACATCAACTTACCAATCATCCTAACTTTCATAGCTTCCTTCCCAAAGCAAAAATTGCATGAATAATTGATGAAAAAATTCCTTTGCAAGTATAATCGAGAGAGAGAGAAAGTGAAGCTACGGGAGGGAGAATGAGAAAAAGAAAAGAATAAGGAGAAGTGTATACGCGTGGGCCCCACCAATTTCTTTTTCGATAAAATCGCTCATAGCCACCTTAGCTTATAAGATTTGTTCACTTTAATCCCTCTCGATGTCTCAAATACCACTTTAACCTCGAATCAATCATTTCTTCGGTACCGGACTCATAATTCATTCTCATAAGCTTTATTCTTCCTCTCAAGTTCCTATTTGGTCATTTCTCAAACGTAATCCATATTTTCTTTTCTTTTCACTTTAGTCCTTGAGAATTTGTAAAAATTTCCTAAATTAAAAATTAAAATTTCTATTCCCAGATTTTCTTCACTAATTCAAAAAGTAAATTTTCCACGTAATTAAATTTTTCACTAAACTTCAAAATAGGCTTTAAATATTCATATAAATTCTTGGGATATTACATATCCCTACTGAGGGAATCGTTGTCTCCACACTCATTGGTCAAGACACCCTGTCAACCGGGTTTTCCGCCTTGCCGTGAGAGGGGGTACTGTCCCGCTCAATCACAATCAATAGCATTTCATATCATAATCAGAAGCTCAATATAATATTCATCCATATAACAGGTATAGTATATAACTATATTATAGCTTTATAAACCACAATTCAAGAGATTCAATCTTCACATCATCATGAGATACTTGCTTTTTCTTATCCATACTTCTGGATTAATTATCTCATTATATTCGCCATTCTGAATCCAATTTCCCCCTATGAATCTTGAGAGTGTCCTACGACATACTTTTTATCACCATTAATGCTAAAACTCTATTAAAATGAGGTCGTTTCACTCACCTGGATTCCGTACGAGCATCGCTTCTCTAAGTCATTACAGACAAGAGTGCTCAGGTGAATTTTGGTATTCTGCTACGGAGGTTTTCATGAAAGATTAGAGAAAATACGTTAGGATTGTTTTTCGTACAGATACTGTTCATACGTACGGTTACTGTTCATATATATGGTACTATTCATATATACGATTCATATATACAGTACTGTTCATATATACGGTACTGTCATATGTACGATTACTGTTCATTCATACGGTTACTGTTCATTCATACAGTTACTGTTCATACGTACGAGTACTATTCATACCAGAAATAGAGAATACAATCTGTAAAAGAGTACACCAGGTAAGTTCCCAGGAAAGAGTGGAGGGTCACACTGGACACACTTAAAAACCAGGTCTTTCCTTAGCCAGAACTTTGCTAGACATGTATTCTTCACAGTTTATATTCTATTTCGGTAATCAGAGAATCAAAATAACATATAAACAGCTAAGGACAGTTTTTCTGATGTGGAAGATCAGCCAAAGCCGCAACCACAGAGCATACTTAAGAAAATAACTTCTAAAATTGAAAGACATAGAAAGGGTATAGTATCCTTACCTAAGCTAAAAAAGAAAGGCCCAAAATCTCAGAGGCCTAGCATTGAAGTAAGAGAAACTTAAGGAGAGAAGAAGAGAAGTTGAAGGTGTGAGTTTAGAAGTGAAATAAAAGCGCCTATTTATAGGAAAAGTCAATGGTACTATTTGATACTATGCGTTAATAAAATATTCAATTTACTATTCATAAAAATGATATTTCTAATAATGCAGTTACTGTACACCTTAAGGGAAAATTTTTCTGTTATTACTATTGGAAACTTAAAAGAAAAACTATCCTTTCACCTTAAACCTTTAAGTTTCTTTTCAATTCAGTCCTTTCACTTCAGTCCCTGAGGGTATTTTTGCACATAAAACGTCATTTTCTCCTACAAACTTCTTTCTAGTTTTCTCTTATGACCAAACCACATCTAGTACTTGACATTTCGATTGTATAAATGAACAGTATCGTATACGTAAATAATATTATACGGGTAAATAGTACCGTATACTGAAATAGTAACAGTAGTTTGTAAACAAATATTTATATTTTATTTTTCATGGGTATTACACACACCTTTTCAAAGCCCGAAGATGACCAGCATACACCTTTTCGAAGCCCAGAGACAACTGGAGCCCACCTTTTTCAAAGCTTGGAGACAACCAGCACACACCTTTTCAAAGCCCGGAGACGACCGGCATACACTTTTTCAAAGCCCAGAGACAACTGGTGCCTACCTTTTTCAAAGCCTGGAGACAACCGGCACACACCTTTTCAAAGCTTGAAGATGACCAGCACCCATCTTTTCAAAGACCAGAGATGACTAACACTGTAATATCCCAAGAATTTATATGAATATTTAAAATTTATTTGAAGTTTATTGAAAAATTTAATTACATGAAAAATATTCTTTTTGAATTAGTGAAGGAAATTTGGGAATAGAAATTTCAAAATTTTAATTTGGGAAATTTTTTACAAATTCTCAAGGACTAATGTGAAAAGAAAAGAAAGTATAGAGGACTTTTGAGAAATGACCAAATAGGAACCCGAGAAGAAGAATGAGCTTATAGGAATGCGTTATGAGTCCGGTACCGAAAGGATGATAGATTCGAGGTTAAAGTGGAGTCTGAGACATTGAGAGGGACTAAAGTGAAATAAGAAAATATGTGGGGCACCTAGGATTTAGAAACACCTGAGGTGAGATTTTATGAATTTGCTTTTTGCTAGTCTTGACTGAGGGTCAATTGGAGAGCAAGTGATAATTTCACCCCGGGCGAGTATATAGGTGACCTCATCTCTTTTTCCTCATTTTCTCCTTTCCTCTCTCTCTCTTCACCTTCTCTCCTCTCTTTCTCTCTTTCTCTCTTTCTTCTCTCTACTTTCTCTCTCTACACTCCAACTCTACAACCGGACTTTGAAGGGCGGATCTCGGGCTACGGGGCGAGCCTCTAGGAGCCAAGCAACGTAGAGAAAGCAAGGAATCGAGGTAGAAATTTCTATTTCTTAAGCTTTTCCCTATTTTCTAGTTTTAAGAGTGTTTGAGGTAAAATCGAGATTCCGGCTAGGTTTCTCGATTAAAATTGGTGCTTTTGGTGTCTAAATGCTCCTTAGACATTAAGGGTGAGATCCCATAGAAGAAATCATAAAAAACGGTGGAGATTTGGTCAGATTTGGGCCAAATCCGAGAGAAATCGTGAAAGGTCGCGATCGTGGTGCCCACGCGCCATGTGTGGCGCCTAGGCACTAAGGTTATGTGGGGAAGAAGAAAGGATTGGCGCCTAGGCGCCAGGCTTGGGTTGGCGCCCAGGCGCCAGGTGTGCCGGGAAACCTTAGCTTATTTTCAATCGGCGATAACTTCTTCATCCGAACTCCGTTTTGGGCAAACTTTATATCGTTGGAAAGCTCTTTAAGTCTAGTTTTCAATGGTATAAGTTTCATTTGGATATTCATTACCAGTTAGGAGTTATGATTTGAGAAGTCAATGAAGGTCGGGAGTAGTGGTAAGAAATTTTTCTATTTCGTAACCCTGATAGTTTTTATCTGGTTACAATAAGAATGGTCAAGGTGCAAGGTGGGAGTGCCGAGAGCGTGAAATCCAGGTGAGTGGGTTAATACTTACTATGATTAAATATCTTTGTTATGAACTTTATGCATCATAGTGAAAATATGTTGTATATCCAAGTTTGAAAAGGATGATGACATAAATAAATAAATAAATATATATATATATATATGTTTAAATTATATTGTGCTTGAGGGGGACGATGAGACATAAACAATTGTGGAACTTACCTGGTGATTCTTATTTTCTCATGAATGGAGGTTATATGATAGATTGTGAATGACATGTAAACTGAGTTGAAATGTGTCATACTCTGCTTATTGAGTTCATCCATATGCGGATAGTTGAAGTATGTTATTGTTGAATAATTGATATATATTATGGGTTATGTTGTATACATGCTATATTGCTAGAACAATATTGATTATGTTGTGACTTGAATTGTAAATGACTGAGTTGTGTATGTGGCTCATGATTATGATTGAGGATGCTCTTAGATGTGATTGTGATTGTGTTTGACTAGAAAGGAAAGGCATGGTGGTGCACCCCATGGAGAAATCTACGTGAAGCTATAAGGGTGGAGAATATACATGGAGCGATAAGGGTGGATACGGCGGGGGCCGCGGGCAATGATCTAGAGGTATCCTGGACGACCCGGTTGGTACGGGAAATGTGTGAAATTGATTTCACTGTTTGATGTTGTGAATTATTTGAATTATGTTGAAATGTATTTGATTTACTTGGATATTGTCGTGAAGTATTATGAATTATATTATATTATATTATGATCGATTACATATGATTGCTGCATGTTATCATTATGATGCATGATATTTTTTTATCATAGTGTTGTGTTGTCTGCTCACTGGACACGTGGTTTGCTCATACCCCTCTTATTAACATTTTTTTCAGAGTTGACAGCTGAAGGTAAATATCTGTACAAGGAATTATGGATCCTTAGCCTATGATTACCTTTTCATTTGTTCAGAATAAAGGTATAATAGTTAAGTCTTATTCTAAGTTGTATAAATCTAGAAATCTCTGTAATCGGGTAGGTTCATTCAGTGATGTAATGTGAATGATTATAATTTGTATAGAGAACTCGGTTTGGTTGCATGAAAAAGAATGATATGATGCTTAAGAGAAAGATAGGCTTACGAAGGTGAAATGAAATTCACTTTCCGTGCCGGTCACGTGCTCAGATTTTGGGACGTGACAGGCACCCATTATTTTAAAGCCCAAAAATAGAAGACACACATTATTTCATTTGCTTTTAGTATACCTTTGACAAAATTAAGTGTTTTTTTATCTTTACTCACTCCTTAAACTATATTATTTCAATTTAATTTTCATACTCTAGTTTAAAAAGTGAGTAAAGAGGGGCAACTGTGAACACTTAATTTTCATTTAAGATAAAATAAAAAATCAAAAAATATATAATAATAAAAAAAATATATCTGCAAAGGGGATTTAAAAATATAATAAAGAATGTGTATGTAAAGGATAATCAGTAAAGTAGTTTAAAAATATCATCAGGATGAGATAGCAGACGCATATTGCAGAACTGCTCCCTAGCTTCACGGATATGGAATCTTGAAACAAACGTGGGAGTGTGCCGGAAGTTGAGGGAGAGATAGCCATCCACTATGCTTCGATGCATGAGGGCAGCCCATGAAAAATAGGATCAAAGCACGGAGGAGGAAGGGAGGTTCAAAGAAAACAGAAAACAGAGCACAAACAAAACAGCGACCAGAGGAGACATACGGAAAAGCGCTGAGAGACTGAGAGTAAATACTGAGGGGAGCATACAGCAAGAGTGGAGACGTGAGTACAGAAGCAGAGAGAATAGGAAGAAAGAAAACAGAGGGCACAGCAAACAGAACGGTGAGCACAGGAAGCAAAGGAATTAAGACATAGCAGCTATTCTGTGTTGAGGGTATGCTTTTCCATTATATACGTTATATATATATATATATATATATAACTAAGGAAGATCACGTGTCTATAGATGAACGTATACGCGTGGTTATATGAAGGCATGTGTTGTGTATACTATATATACATATATAATATCAGTAAGCATATTCCATTTCATCTTCTCACTTTGTTGTACTGGTTCTAGTTTAGGATGAATTGAATCTTATAAGAGTTATTGTTTTCTAAATCTTTGTACAAAGTGGGTTGATTTCACAGATGGAAATTTTATAGCAACTCCACTAATGGACTCCTTCAATTAGAAGGATGAGCATGGAATCAAAAACATGAGAAGAAACGCCTAAATAGCATATAGGGGCTAAACTGAAAACAAATGAAAAGTTTTCAGAGACTGTTTTAATTTTAAAAAAAATATTTTTGCCACCTATGAATATAGAGGAATCTAAATATGATCTTAGATCAGGAAAGGGATAAAAGGAAAATAATCACTCAGGGACCTCGATGAAACGATAGAAAGGTTAGTATGCATCCTTTTATTTTTGTTACCTTTCTTTCTTCCTTTGACGTTGTGTCACGTAAACGTGTGTGTGTACATAATATAATATAATATATATATATATATATATATATATATATATATATATATATATATAGGATGTGTCAGTATACTTTTTTTAAAAAAAATAAATTTATTTTTGAGATAATTTCAGAAAATTCAAAAATATATTTTCTTGTTTTATTTTCAAGATATATGCAAAAATATCAAAAATCCAAAATAGATTCCCCCTTCAATTGAAAGAAAGATCTAAAACAAAAATTTTCCTATCGCGCGATTGTTAATCAATGTCATAGGATAATAAGAAAATCAAACAGTTCTTATTGGGATGAGAGGCCGACTTCATTAGAGTGGATCCTCCCTTATTTTTCTAAATCAAATACTCAATATGCGATTGTATAACGATGCAAGTGAGGAAAAATTTCTCTGAAAAATAAATTTGTTGAATTTAAACCATTTGAAAATTAGATGAAGTATTCATATCGTGATTGTATAACAATACTTATGAGGAAAAGTCTCTCAAAAGATTTCCTTTTTATAAATCCCAAATTTCAAAAATATTTAAAAAAAATGTTTTCAAAATTACGAACTACGTGGACTTTAATTCCAATCGCTGGATACGTAGGCCCTAGGTAATGCTTAGCCAAGTCCAATCTTGTATATCTTTATTTTTCATTTTTATTATTTTTATTTTATTTTTTTGTGATTAGTAAGGGTAATCATTTAAGATGAATATAAAATGATTGTACATTTTTTTAATCAGACGTGTAGGGTGCCTAATACCTTCCCTATACGGTTCAACTTCCGAACTCAATTTTCTCTAAACGCAGACTGTCAAATTTAGAGGTTTTTCCAAGTTTTCCCTAACAAATTAAACTTTGGTGACGGCTCCAAATAAAATTGGTTTTCAATTTCGAAAATTGATTTTATATCATCATTTTTCTTTTTCTAAAAAACACCGGCCGGTCACATTTCGGGTGTGACAACTATTTCAAAAATACAACTGATTTTTTTGATATGTCATTTATGTTTTTTTGTAAAAAAAAAAACTTGGATTTCTGCCTCAAATTAACGTTGGTATTCATCAAAGCATTCAAAATTTTATAGAAATTTGCAGTTAAGACTTAAAAGATTTTTTTATTTTAAAAAAAACCTAATATACCAAACAAACGTTATAGTGTATTAGCCGACTACTGTACATATAAAATAGTCACTTAAAAAGAATGCTAATTAGTTTTATGCATGATATTTGCTAATCACTACTTTAACAAAAGTATTAGATATTTGGGACACTTTTTAGTATATAGACAAACTATATAAAGTTATTACTAACTATTGTGAAAATATAAATTGAAGTAGGATTAAATTTTTCCACACTAGAAGAGCATAATAAACATTATCTCTAGCTCACTGTATATTATAGGATTAATTTATGATTCTTGTATTGAAAAATGTTAAAATCATTAGGAGATGTTTAAATTTTATTAGAGCTCAAACAATTTTTATAGCGCGGATAATGTAAAAAGAATTTTAGTCTCAAAAATACTAAAAGAGAAAAAGCTCAAGTTAAAGTGATTTGGAATGTAATATTAAAAATTGAATAAAAGTTGTTGATGGTTTGAAGTTTAGGGAATGTAGGAAAAAGGTTAGATTGAAAGATAAAATTGTTGTGTAATGTGTAAGGTGGGGTCCCTCCTAAGTGGGACCCACCACTAATGTTTAAAAAAAAAAGGGGTCAATTTACAATTTAATAAAAATTGTAACCAAAATTTGTAATTTACCCCAAAGTCAAAATAAGCACAGTGTTTACTGAAATTTCAGAGGCTGCTGAATTAGGCGTAGACGCTGGGTTGGTGGAGGCTGCGTAGAAGAAGGAAAATTGAAGGGGTTGGTGAGGAATAACCCTATAAATAGGGTCATTCCCTTTCTTCAGAAATCATTCCTCAGATCATTTCAAAATCCTCACGAAGGAGAGTGAGAGAAAAATAGAGAGAGCCTTAGAAAGAGAGTTTTTTCTAAGAAGAAAATAGTGAGCCAATTTGTGAGGGTATATTCACAAATTGAAGAAATACCATTGTTGTATTTTTTGTGAATGAGAGATCCACCTGAGGGTGAAGTTTGTAATCCCATTATTATTATAGTGGAAGTTTAAGTGGCCCACGGGTCCCGTGATTTTTACCTCATTTGGAGGGTTTTCCACGCTAAAATCTTGGTATTATTTTATCTTTTTAGTTTGGGAATTATCCTGGGCTTGAGGGTATTATTTATTCTTTCAAATACCCTAATTTTCCCAACAAAGTGGTATCAGAGCTGTGATTATTCAAGAATATTGTACAAGTACTATTTATATGTACGAGTACTATTCACGAAGACCGTATAAAGGCGTACGAGCACTGTTTATACATACAGGTACTGTTCATACGTACGGATACTATTCATACGTAGTTTATACGTACGGGTACTGTTCATACGTACGGTACTGTTCATTGTCGGAAAAAGTTTCAAGTTCGGT
The DNA here is from genome assembly GCA_037074585.1 of Biancaea sappan. Taxonomy (NCBI): domain Eukaryota; kingdom Viridiplantae; phylum Streptophyta; class Magnoliopsida; order Fabales; family Fabaceae; genus Biancaea; species Biancaea sappan. Next base: position 470,492 of record CM073492.1, on the reverse strand, counting down.
GAAACTTGTTGACTACCGCTCAAAATGGAGGAGAGCACTGGCAATATGATCAAGTTGACTGCCTTTAATTATGCTATCTGGAAGCCAAAGATGGAGGATCTTTTATACATTAAAGATCTATGGAAGCCGATTGTGATGCCGAAGGAGAAAGTAGTGGCAACTCCGACGGATGACAAAGCTGATGGCAAAACAACTAGCACGTCAGATGCTGATTGGGTCGTGCTGAATCGAAAATGTGCTGCTCAAATCAGGCAATGGATTGACAAAAGCATTTTTCAAAATTTTGCTAATGAACACGATGCTTATGTTCTTTGGCAAAAGTTGGAGAAAATGTATGCAAGGACAACCGCACAGAATAAAGCTAATCTGATGCGACGATTAGTCAATCTGAAGTATAAAGATGGGAGCAGTGTATCGGAACATATGAGTGAGTTCCAAGGTATTGTAGATCAACTGAACTCGATGAAGATGACTGTCGATGATGAGCTACAAGCATTGCTGATGCTGAGTTCTCTACCAAAAAGTTGGGACACTTTAGTTGTGTCGGTTAGCAACTCAGCCCCTGAAGGCAAGCTTACCATGGATATGGTAAAAGACAGAATGCTGAATGAAGAATCTCGACGAAAAGACGAAGGATATAATCCTGAGTCCGAAGCGCTTGTCACAGAGAAACAGGACAAGCAAGAAAGACGCGGAAGAAATAAGGGTAGAGATTCTCAGAAAAGAAACCAGCAAAGAGGACGGTCAAAGTCTAGATCGAGACATGATAAAAAATGTCACCACTGCGGGAAGCCCGGACATTTCATTAGAGAATGCCGGAAGTTACAGCAATCCAGGAATCAGGAAGCAGAGAATCGAACAAATGACACTGCAAGTGTCACCGAAGATGTTGTCATTGTTCAAGATGCTGACTATGTCAATCTGGCATATCAAGAGACTACATGGGCAGTTGACTCAGGCGCTTCCTACCATGTTACCTCAAGACGAGAATTCTTTTCAACCTACACCCAAGGTGATTTCGGACGAGTGAGGATGGGAAATGATGATGCATCCAAAATTATTGGCATCGGCAACATTTATTTGGAAACTAATCTTGGATGTAGGTTACTCTTGAAAGATGTGAGGCATGTTCCTGATATTTGCCTCAATTTAATCTCCACCGGAGTACTTGATGATGGTGGCTACAGCAACTATTTTGGTGAAGGAAAATGGAAGCTCACCAAAGGCAACTTGATAGTAGCCAAAGGCAAGAAAGATTCATCTCTTTACATTATGGAAGCAAAGTTATGTAAAGGAGATGTAAACGCTGCTAGGAAAGAAATTCCCACCGAGCTATGGCATAAGCGGCTCGGTCACATGAGTGAGAAGGGTCTCAGAATTCTTTCCAAGAAAGAGCTCTTGCCAGAATTAAAAGGTACACCTTTGCGTACTTGTGTTGATTGTATTATGGGAAAACAACACAGAGTTGCATTTCGTAGTTCTCCATCCTCTAGAAAAGCAAATATTCTAGATTTAATACACACAGATGTCTGTTCAATGAGTAATAAGTCACATGGAGGTGCACTCTATTTTGTGACTTTTATTGATGACCACTCAAGAAAGGTATGGGCATTTGCCTTGAAAACTAAAGATGAAGTGAAAGAAGTTTTCAAGCAGTTTCATGTAAAAGTTGAAAGAGAAACTGGCAGACGTTTGAAGTGTGTACGTGCAGATAATGGCGGTGAGTATCGCGGACCATTTGAGGAGTACTGTAGAAGTTTCGGCATCAGACTGGAAAAATCAGTACCAAAGACACCTCAACACAACGGTGTCGCTGAAAGGATGAATAGAACCATCTGTGAAAGAGTCAGATGTATGCTCTCAAATGCAAAACTGCCAAACTCCTTTTGGGGGGAGGCAATGAAGACAGCAGTTGATTTAATCAACCTTTCTCCATCAGTTCCATTGAATTATGACATTCCAGAAAGAGTCTGGACGGGAAAAGATGTTTCTTACAAACACTTAAGGGTATTTGGCTGTAGAGCATTTGTTCACATCCCAAAAGATGAAAGGTCCAAGTTGGAAGGAAAGTCGAAGCAGTGTATCTTCGTGGGATATGCCCATGAAGAATTTGGCTATAGACTCTGGGATCCTGTTAGCAGAAAGATCATTAGAAGCAGGGACGTGGTGTTTCTTGAAGATCAGACAATTGAAGATCTTGAGAAACAAGAGAAACCACAGTCAGATGAAATGCCAGTTAATCTGGAACCAGTCTCTCCACCATCAAATTCCAATGACGGGGGAGCTATACCAGATACTGATGATGTTGATCCACCAACTAGCAGTTCACAACTAGAGCCAGTTCCAGAGCAGGTCCAACAAGAAGCACCGTTAAGGAGAAGCACCAGAGAGAGAAAACCAAGTTGTAGGTATTCTCCTAATGAGTATGTGATGCTCACTGACGGGGGAGAACCAGAGAGCTATGATGAAGCTATAACCGATGAGCACAAGGATGAGTGGTTAAAAGCCATGCAAGAAGAAATGAAATCCTTACATGAGAACCACACATTTGACTTGGTGAAATTACCACAGGGCAGGAAAGCTCTCAAGAACAAGTGGGTGTACAAAATCAAAAGTCAAGAAGGCAGCTCACAACCACGTTATAAAGCAAGACTGGTTGTGAAAGGATTCGGTCAAAAGAAGGGCGTTGACTTTGATGAAATATTTTCACCGGTAGTAAAGATGTCTTCGATCCGAGTTGTTCTTGGTGTGGCAGCTAGCCTCAACCTGGAAGTTGAACAACTTGATGTAAAAACCGCCTTCCTACATGGTGATCTTGACGAGGAAATCTACATGCAACAGCCCGAAGGTTTCCAAGTCAAAGGGAAAGAAAAGTCGGTGTGTAGACTAAAGAAGAGTTTGTATGGTCTGAAACAGGCACCAAGGCAATGGTATAAAAAGTTTGACTCATTTATGGAGAAAAATGAGTACAATCGAACAACAGCTGATCACTGCGTCTTCATCAAGAAATTCTCTGATGATGACTTTATCATTCTTTTGCTCTATGTTGATGACATGTTAATTGTAGGTCAAAACATTGACAAGATTAACATGTTGAAGAAAGAGTTGAGCAAGTCCTTTGCAATGAAGGACTTAGGACCGGCAAAGCAGATTCTTGGCATGAGGATTACCCGTGACAGGAAAAATCACAAGATTTGGCTATCTCAAGAACAGTATGTGGAAAAGGTTCTTGAAAGATTCAACATGGATAAAGCAAAAGCTGTTAGTTCTCCACTTGCCAATCACTTTAAGCTAAAAGTGAGCCAGTGTCCTTCAAATAAGGAGGATAAATTAGAAATGAGCAAAGTGCCTTATGCATCGGCTGTTGGCAATTTAATGTACGCTATGGTATGTACTAGACCAGATATTGCTCACGCTGTTGGCGTTGTAAGCAGGTTCCTGGCGAATCCTGGAAAAGAACATTGGGCAGCAGTCAAATGGATACTCAGGTATCTCAGAGGTACTTCCAGTCATTGTTTATGCTTTGGTAATGGAAAAGCTGTATTAGAAGGATATACAGATTCAGACATGGCTGGAGATGTGGATACCAGGAAGTCTATATCAGGGTACCTGATAACATTTGCAGGGGGAGTTGTCTCGTGGCAGTCACGATTACAAAAGTGTGTTGCCTTAAGCACTACAGAAGCAGAATACATTGCAATCACCGAAGGTTGTAAGGAAATCCTGTGGATGAAGAAGTTCTTACAAGAATTAGGCCAAAATCAGGAAAACTATATTCTCTATTGCGACAGTCAAAGCGCAATACATCTCAGCAAGAATCCAACTTTTCATTCCAAGTCGAAACACATTGATGTGAGATATCACTGGATCCGTGATGTGTTGGAAAGTAAGTTGCTGAAAGTTGAGAAAATCCACACCAACAATAATGGAGCCGATATGATGACGAAGACTCTACCAAGAGAGAAGTTGGAAGTCTGTAAAGAAGCTGCAGGCTTGGTATCACTCCCCACTTAAGTCGGGAGGGGGAGATTTGTAAGGTGGGGTCCCTCCTAAGTGGGACCCACCACTAATGTTTAAAAAAAAAGGGGTCAATTTACAATTTAATAAAAATTGTAACCAAAATTTGTAATTTACCCCAAAGTCAAAATAAGCACAGTGTTTGCTGAAATTTCAGAGGCTGCTGAATTAGGCGTAGACGCTGGGTTGGTGGAGGCTGCGTAGAAGAAGGAAAATTGAAGGGGTTGGTGAGGAATAACCCTATAAATAGGGTCATTCCCTTTCTTCAGAAATCATTCCTCAGATCATTTCAAAATCCTCACGAAGGAGAGTGAGAGAAAAATAGAGAGAGCCTTAGAAAGAGAGTTTTTTCTAAGAAGAAAATAGTGAGCCAATTTGTGAGGGTATATTCACAAATTGAAGAAATACCATTGTTGTATTTTTTGTGAATGAGAGATCCACCTGAGGGTGAAGTTTGTAATCCCATTATTATTATAGTGGAAGTTTAAGTGGCCCACGGGTCCCGTGGTTTTTACCTCATTTGGAGGGTTTTCCACGCTAAAATCTTGGTGTTATTTTATCTTTTTAGTTTGAGAATTATCCTGGGCTTGAGGGTATTATTTATTCTTTCAAATACCCTAATTTTCCCAACATAATGTTATACAAGATAATAAGGGTAAGATTAATATTGAAGGAACAGAAGATATGATGGAGATAGAATTTATAAATGTAGAGCAACATAAAGGAGGCGAGTCCAGAAATAAAAGAGAGCATAGGGATAGGGATAGGGATGGTGGTAGTACAATATATAGAGTGAGATAGCATATATATAAATATAAAGGTGTTGAGACTTGAGACGAGGGTTGAACATTCATATAGAGTGGTCCATAATTCATGCCTGATATGGCCTCTTCACCTATTTCTCCTTCAAAACTCAAAACTAGGTCGTACACGGCACATCAATGTCCGTGTCCCCCTCTTGTAACGTTTAACATCGACACTATCTTTGGACTTTCTTGTGGAGTTGTCCAGTACTCCTTCTGTTGGCACCACAACATAATGTCATGTATTACTGTAATACTACACATTTTCATTTTATTAACACTGCAAACTCACAACTCACAACATCATACCACGTGCCCTCATCATTCCTACTTCCTAGGCATCACACAACTTGCCAACCTTGTGCCCACATGCGCACTGCCTTTGTCTTTTATTATACCCACATTTTTCTTGCTTTGCCCTTCCCTTATTCCAACTATTTAATTTGTTAAAAGTATATATATGTATATATATATATATATATATATATATATATATATATATATATATAATTCACTTATAAATGACTAAAAATAAACGTATGTTAGTAAAGGTGTTCAAGTAAAAACGATTAATTAACGCAAACACCGTGCGGAGCAACATAATTGATCCTTATTTCTATCCCTCAACTATTGTTAACAATATTTTCCACTAGAATTCCTAAACTTGGGACATATTTTGTTATCTTTATTCCTAGCTACCTTTTTTTTTTTCTTTTTGAAAGAAAATGTGAGTAGTTGTAAGAAGCGGAAATGACAATCAATTTTGTTTTGTTGGTAATGAAATTAGGAGGAAGAGAATGAAGGTGATTTAGGGAGAACAGGGAAACAAATATTGTTTGACTCTTGAAACATTTTGGTTATTTAAGGGAGCATAGTGAAAGTGAAAGTGATGTACCCCGATCCACCAAAAATGAATAGATAGGTCATAGGAGAGGAGAGTGGGGTTGGGAAGACAGCATCATATAATTACTCTTCTGATCTATTTACCCATTTCTTGTACAAATTGCCGTTAATAAATCAAGTTCGTTCCCATTATTCAATCACTTCTAAAAACTATGAAATGCGCCAATTTGGTCGAATCCAAGGAAATGTGTCTGTCACCTCAAAATGGAAACAAACAAACTCCTCCCCTCCATTCATTTTTCATACCATACTAATTACTAAATTTGAATGATATCAACTATCACACCAATTACTATCTTGATTAAATTTATCTTTTCTTGCCCACCCCCCCCCCCCCCAAAATCTTTATACTATTCTCACTATTTTATGTTTTTTTTTAAATTATAGTATTTACTGTTTATCACATATATATTAAATAACATATAAGATATGATAAGTAGTAGAAATTAAGTATAATATGGCATATATATTGGTATAAAATTAAATAGTGCGTGGGGCTGCATTGGCGGTGAGAGAAATGTGGTTGAGGATGTCCGAACGGGGTTTGAAGAAATATGATGATGTTTGGCACGGCGTTGCATGCGACCATGGTAGACTTCACCTACGTTTGCAGCTCTGTAACCCACAGTGCGGGTATAGCGAATATTTGAAGCTTTTCCGACAGGCTGAACGTGATTGGGCAGAGACATCTGATGGATTTTTGCACCTACTGTCCTTTCCCAATGTTCAAGGGTCCTCTTTGGACGAAGGAAGCAAAAACACAGAAGCACGCAAGAGGGGCATCGAAAAACAGAGAAGCACGGAAGCTGAGATTAACGAAGGAGGAAGAAACGGTGAAGCATGTTGAGAAGAAGGAATAAAGTGAGTTAAAAAGGAAGAAAAAATAGAAAAACAAAGAGAAAAGAAGGAGAAAGATGAACAATGGCCTAGAATTCGAGCTTTTTGACAGCAATAATGGAAGATTTTATTTTGGTCAAAATTATATTTTTGAGTATCTATTTTTCCAAAATTTTACTTTGACCTCCAATTGAAAACTCTCTATTCATGTTAGTCCCTACTAAAATGATATAATGAATCTTCAATCCAGTTAAAACAAATTCTGGGCTGATTCAGATACCAAACCAAGGAGAAAAGAAGAGAAAAACCAGTAAAAATCTATGACAGTAAATTGTAGGGACTAAAGTGTAAAAATTGAAAATTTCAGTGGGGTTGATTTAATTTTGAAACAATATATATTATTAATTTAGGGACTTAGATGAAGTGAAATATGATCTTAAATCAAGCGAAAGATAAAATAAAAATTTTGATCAAGGACCTAAGCCGATAAAATAAAAAGTTTACACAGGTCGATTTAAATTTAAAATAAAATATATTTTGAAACTAGGGACCTATATGAAGTTAGATATAATCTTAAATCAAGCGAAAGACGAAATAAAAATTTTGATCAAATACCAAAGTGAATAAACTAAAGAGTTTATATAGAATAATTATTAGTCATTTGTAGAATTATATTTTAATTTAATTGATTTAATTAGCCAAATTAATGAGAATCTTATTTTTATTAAATTATTATAAGCTTGTTTTCATTAATTTTAATTGAGATAAAATTAATTTAATAGAGAAGACAAAAATTGTATTGAAATTTAGTTAGAGATAAAATTAATTTAATAGAAAAAAAATGTTTTGAAATTTAATTAGAGATATTGAATTTATTGTGAATAATTAGTGATTAATTAAAATTTTAATTAGTAATTAATAAAAAATAATTTATTAGTAATTAATTTGTAATATTAAACAAATAAATAAAAAAATTCAGCTTCCTTTAAAATAAAAAAATTCATACCTTTCTGATAATTACACATCTCAAACCACGTTTGTACACTAATATCCAAACATCATGTTCCTGCATCAAACTATATTTGTTTGCTCCAAATTATGTTTACCCAAATATCTTTCAAACATAAATTACATTCATCCAAACCTAATTTTATCCAATCACGTTCAATCAAACTTAATTTATTTTACTCACGTTTAATCCACCTGACTCCCACACACACCCATAATATAATATCACGACCATTTATATAAACGCCATTATGTAACATTCAATATGCTTACCTAGCTAGATGCTTTTTTTCAGGTATATAAAACAATGTGATATCAGCCGTCATAAAAACATGGCACTCCACATATACCAATAACAAGATATTGTGTATACCTTGAGTTGAGACGGACCGGTCTTACTCTTTTGAAAAAAAAAAATTAAAAAAAAACAAGTTTGAAGCTTAAAAAATATATTATTATGAAGACTTTAACCTTAAACACTTTCTGTTTTACAAAGATTAATTAATTCGAAGTCTACCCTAAGTTCTCACCAATATATATATATATATATACATGATATTGTATATATACACATGCATGTGAGGATACTTAAATATCACATGAAGTACACAGCAAGGGTCAAATGATTTTCTTTTATATTTAAAAAAAATGTTTAAAGAACAAGTTATCCTAACACATTTCCATTTTTTTAAAATTTAAAAATATTTTTGAAACAGGTTATTCAAATGTGTTTTTTATTTTTAAAATTATACTTAAAAATTATTTTTTAAAAACATTTTAATGCAAAAATAAAACTTCTAAACTTGAGAAAGATACAAAACGAAAACATTTATTTGAATGACTATCGGGTAAACATAATATGAAAACTAATTTATTTCAATTATAACTAAACATGTATTTTGACAATATGAAACTTTATCAGTTATTTCAATTATAACTAATTTATAATATCTTATAGTCTCACAACTCCCATGGAAAACTCCCAATAATTAGTTACTAACTTACTATTATCAGATCCTCATTATCAGCTTAATTCTTTCAAATTTATTAAAAAAATGCTATATATGGATTTGATCCTTCTTTGTTGATTCAGACTAAATATAAGACAAATAAAAAGAGAAGTAAGAAAAAGGCTATAAGGCAGGGTTGGGCCAAGGTAGAGCCTAAAAACTCATTGGGCTTTTGAAGAAGCACATGGCAGATTAATTTGTTGTGTATATTTTTACATGACCTGACCTGACCCCATGGCTTATTATTTTGATATTTTCTTTTTTGGGTTCAACGAAAGTCCATCAAAACATAAAAAGACACTTAATATAAAAAAATCAGATTTGGTTTTCTCTGCTCTTTTCTAGATTGTATCTTCCCTACGCTGTCCTCCACCTCTAGCCGCTGATGATGTTGAAATGCCTTTCATCTTACTGTCGTCGACGCTGTCATGGCTAAGAGAGGAGCGCTGCCGCAAGCTCGCTTTTTCCTCTCGCCGGAGCTCCTCCACCATCCCGAACTCTCACTGTTCCCAACACTGTCTTCACTCACTGTTGAATATGGAGCTTCAGGTTTGGTTTTTCGGAGATCATCAGGGAAGTTTTGCAAGTGTTCAAGCTCAGGCTGAGTTAACTGAACGGCAAAACCGTCGATGGGAGAACAACATAGGCGAGAAGAATGATGCTAATCGGAGAGTTTGGTTTAGCTGGTCATACCTGTAGTTTTTTTTTCTTAAAAAAGATTACTAGAAGAGTTTATCTTTTTTTCCTCTTTGATAATAGTGTTGATGCGTGGTGTGTTATTCTTATTTTTTAATTTTTTAATATTGTTATTTAAATTTTGGTAGTAGTTTTAGGATATTGTTTTAAATTATGTATTTTTTATTTTATAAACTTAGATTTGTGCTGTAATAATTTATCTTTAGATCTCGTAAAATTTCATATATTTTGACTTAATGTTTTTTAATGAAAATGATTTTTATTTATCAAAAAAAAGATTAAAATGTATTTTATTCTCTTAAACTTTATTCTATTTGTAAAAAAATCTCTAAACTTTTAAACTCAACAAAAAATCTCTAAATTTTCATTTTGTGCCAAAACTCTCTACAACTAGTTGATCCTTAATTAAATGTCACGTTATCAATATATTAGACATTTCAAATGTTATGTTATATATTTTTTACAATTCATTTGTCATGTATCAAATCGTCACTATCAATATTTTAAGTGTAAAAAATATTTGACGTGACATATAAAGTGTCTACTATACTAATAACGTGACATTAATTAATGATCAAATGATAAAATAAAGTTTAAAGAGATAAAATGTATTTTAACTTTAAAAAAAAAGTTATAAAGCGGTGTCACAATCTAATATATGTGATATTTAGAGTATGAAAAATATATATAGGTTGGGCGATTGGGAGAAGGTATCTCCAGAAAGGGACATACAAATTAAATGCATAGAGTCACTCCCCAAAAATAAAAAAACATAATTGGTTGTTGGATAATTAAGCTTTAATATGGATGGGAGAGGAGATAGCAACTAGTGGACGCTAGCTGTTGCCCGTTGCTTCAATTATTCATATTTCATGCCATTGAACATTGATATTTTGCAGACAAGCTCCCTTCAACTCACCATTCTCACCACAACCGTTGTCCAACTTGATAACTCCATCCACTACTACAACTTCCTCAACTCAAAACGGTATTCTAAAAACCATTCAAATATATAAGATTAATATGCCTAAGTCTACATACTTTAAATTATTAAACAATTCAAATTAATATTTTTTTATTATTTTCAAAAAATATATTTATTAACTATTTAATTTTCAAATTTTAGAGATACACAATCTATTATTTGAAATTTTTTACTTGCTAGCTACTTTGAGTACCTGTTAGTTTATCATCAATAATAAAAAAAAAGGTTATCATATATTTTTAAAATTTATATGAGGGAAACATATATAAAGATTTAAAAGTTACATTTTTCTCAGACATTGATTTCCGACAAAGTGGATGGCAATTTTGAATAATATTAAAAAACGAAAATTTATTAATTACATATGTAACATCAAAAGAGGTGGAAGTATCTCAGCCAGTGGCATGAGCAATTTTAAATAATATGAACATATGTCTGCAGCATAAGCAGCAAAAATAAATCTCACATTCCCCACCAATTATAGGACTCCCAATAACTCCAGTGTCACGTCCACATCAATATATTGTAATGTATACCATTTTAGATTATGATTTTAAATTTCCAAAAGAGGCACAGGGAATCCATTGAACAGAGTTAACTATGCTGGATTCACAAATGAAAGCAGTGAAGCCTAGAAGAGGAAGATTGATTTCTGATGGTGTACCAATTAACAAACATCTACGACTCCTGCTTCATTTATAAATTTACTGTGTGGCACTGTTATATATAAAGATTACTTTATAAAACCCCCCATGCTTTGGTGAAGATGAATACCCTAACTCAGGATCAAGAATTATTGAGAATAGGACAGCCCTTTGTTAAATACAAGGCGGCCTATGCCCTACATATGACATTAGGAGTTGAGTGTCAAAATTATATCTCTGGATGATCAATCTTCACAAGTACAATTCTATCACTATTTAGAGTGTGTTTGATCTGCGTTTTTTTCTTCAGCGTGTGATGAAATTTCATTGCTCAAAGTCTATTCTTGCGTTTGATTAGTTAACTCTAGCAAAAAGTTACATTCCATAGACGGAAAGGAAGGAAACCAATTTTCTAATTTTTTTTTGTACAGCCATTTTCTTCCGACGAAAAATGTGGATATTGATTAGTTTGTCCTCAACTATGCTAAATATTTCCATTAACAATCCTCGTCTTCATCTGGCTCTACTTCTGTACTAAGAAAGTTACATTTTTTTTTTCATTTTTTTCTTTTCTTTTTTTCTTTTCCATCTTTGTTTTTCTCTCCTTTCCTGCACACCAAATGTGCTGTTAGAGTTTAGACATCAAGATAGCTAGAAATCCATGGTACATTAATCCATCACTATGAATTATTTATCACTTTCAATTATATATATACTTTCCTTATTCATATTCTTCGTTGCAATTTCAGGCAATTTATGATTTTATACATTTAATGATTGTTATATACAAATCATTTAATTAATGCAACAGATAAAAAATAAAAATAATTATTATTAAATTACAAATGAATAATTTATAATGATGTACAAATTATAAATATAAAAATAAAAATTACAAATGTGAAATAATATTTTTTTGATCTTTACATTAACAAAATTTGCATCAATTTTAAATTATTAATTTATAATATAAGGGTGATTATGTTTATTTTTTTTATTAGTTAAAAGGGTAATTCATAAAAAAAGAAAAGTCTTACAAACATATATCATAGTCCTAAAATGCTCGCTATAGACAGAGACACTAATGATAAGAGGCACCAAAGGTAACACAGTGAGAAGAGCTATGCCAGTGATAGAAAGGCAAAGTGAACCACGTAACAGATAATAAAACCAGCCAAATGGGAGAATTAAAAAGCAACAACAATATGAACGAGGCTAGATTTAGAAGAAGAGATTGATTTCTTACAATATGATGAACCCAAATTTAAATTTTTATTAAAAAAATATTTGTATTTAGTCTCTAAAAATGTTTCAAGTAAGATTGTTTTTAATGAAAAATACTCAAAAAAAAAAAAAAGCAAAACACCTAAGCACTTTGCCGATATGTAGTATAAGATTACCATACCCAGGTGAGCTTTGGTACATACTATATATGGAGTCAGGTGATACGTGTGTTGGGAATGATGGTCACAATGGGATGTGAAGTTCGTTGAGATGCGCATTCTTGTAGGTTTGGGGTCCACCCCTGCAACCCCTAAATTAAAACTAGAGGTCTCGATTCACCCTTTGGATCTCCAATTATCACTTCTCTGTCTCACAATCAATCCCCAACGCCCAACTCTCTAACCAAAACCTTTTTTTTTTTTCTTTAAAGGAAAGTCCGTCTTTATATATATTATGTACTCATGTGATTCATTCCAAAATCCAAACGACGTGTGCCTGTCTAGATAAACCAAACCAAATAATTACTTAAAAAAAAACATGCTAATAACTAAAGGATAAATATATTGGGGTAAGGGGCAGATCCTAGTCCACAGGCCACTCTGAAAGGGAATTAATGCTATGATATATCCAAAACACACATCAGTCCCAGCAAAACTATTAATTATACAAAATACATATATCAGACATATTTTTTAGTAACTTATTTTTTAAAAAAAAAATTTTGAATGTATTTGTAGTTTATTTATACGACTTTATGTATTTGTAAGTTATATAGTTCTTTAAAACCAACTAAAGAACAACTTTTGCCAAATCTCACCTCACGCAACTCAACTTGTGGCTCAGAATTTCCGACTATTTTGCAAAGCACAACACTTGGCATTAGATCTGGCGACCACTAACCAATCTAGAATTCTGGATTCTTCATATCTAGTGTGTCTAATCCCACTTAAATAAAACGCACTCTTTACTGACTTATTTCTTTCTTTCTTTTTCCCTTATTTTTCACAAACAAATATATGATATTGAACTCACATAACAAGTCCATAATCAAAACATACAGACAAACGAACATGTGCAAAAATAAATATTAAAATAACCAATGAAATATCAAAGTTTATATTTTAAATTAATAATTTGACATGTACTAATACATTTCAACGCTTCCTCTATTTTTTTTAAAATAAAATTTAATATAAAATTTAACTGTTATATTTTTTATAATATAAGAATATAGAAATAAATAGTAAAATAGTTATATATATTTGAAATATTTCGTAATCATTAATACTTATTTAAAATATAATAGTAGTAATAAAGGGATATATGAGGATGGGAAGCAGTAACCAGTAAGGCATGGCGTTGAATGTAAACCAAAAAGAGTGGAAGGGTGAGGTGGCCCAAAAGCGCAGAGGAAGTATGGTGGGGACCACATTACCCTAGCTAGGGCAAGCGATAAGCAATGAATGTATAAACTAAAAAAGAAAATGAAGCATGATGCATGCTATTTGTCACAACACCAACCTTGAATCCCCTTTGTTTCTACTTTCTGCTTTCTAGTGGTAAGTGGTCTTACGTGTATGTTAGAATTCCCTCAATTCAGTCTGCTCTCTAGTTGAGGGAAAAGGATCCTTGGCGTTTTTTTTTCTCCTTTACTTTGTCTAACGTTATCCAATCAAATTATGCCAAGTGGCACTCGTTTTTGAAAATAATAAAAACGGACTTCCTCGATAAAGTCCAACTCATAAAGTGGAGGAAGGAGGCTGAAACTTCTGCTATCAGACCAAGCATTTGTCGTCAACACTTAATATTTACCATATTCTATTATTATATACAAAACTTAAAATATTTATCATATATTATAAATAATAACAAATCTTATAATAGAAGAATATATCATCATTTTACATAATTTATTTTAAATCACATAAAAATCTAAAAATTTTAATAATAAATCTTATTACATAAATTTAATTATTATTTAAAATATATTATGCATATTAAAAATATTTTTATAATATTTTAATTTAACTGATTTGACTATTATTTGAAATTTAATATTTTAAGATTTTACAAATATTGAAATTTTACATATATTAAAATATCAAAACAATATACATAAATTTTACATAATAATAATTAAATTTATATTATAAAATTTTTTATTAAAATTTTTAGACTTTTATGTAATTTAAAATAAATTATGTAAAATAATGACATATTCTCTTATTATAAAATTTATTATTATTCATAATGTATGGTAAATATTTGAATTTTGTATATAATAATAAAATATATTATATATTAAATGTTGACAACAGATGATAGAGACAAATGCTTGGTCTAATGGCAAAAGTTTTTGCCTCCTTCCTTTGTATTTATTATTTCAAAAAATAAATGTCACTTATTACAGTTTGATTGACCACCTTAAATAAGATAGGGGGAAAAAAACGGCAAAGGATCCTTTTCTAGTTGAGCAGCTTAGCTAGCTATGCACAATATGATTAAAGAAATCACAGGCCTCCCCGGCCTCTTCCAAGTTTCAACCCACCAATTATACCTTTTATTCATCAATATAATTCCCTCTCCCTCTTTACAAGCAATATATGGCTAGTCTTTGTCCAGGGTTCGGATTGTTTGTTTAAAATTATATATACTTAATTTTTTAACAACATTTTTTTACTGTTTTTAAAACTTTTAATAACAATTTAATTGTTATTAAAAATGTTTAATAACAGTAAAAACTATTACTATTATCTCAAACATACTTCTACTTATATTATATTTACCTCAGAAGATTCCCACTCCTTCGTACACACCCCTTTGCTACAGGATATTCTACTCTCTCACCAACTAATAAGTCAAACTGAACTCATCATTGTTCAAGCAGTATTTACAGAATCAAAAGAAATATTTTCTTGTCAGTTGTCACACCCACCCCCCAATCTGACTCAAAACAGTGCATCACAATCTTATAAATCAATCTTGCATGCCCAAACACATCATCCATACGTATACCCGCAGCTGCAACCCAAGCATCCGCCTCTTCACCACCTTCCCATTTTCATATCTCTCCACTCTCCGTTACTGTGCATATTCTCCCACACCCACACTCCCACCTGATCTGGGACATGGGAATCCTACCTTCCTTCACTCAAACTCAAACGCTACAATGGCGCGTCAGAGTGAAACATAAATAAAATGGGTCAAAAAGACAGACCAAGAAAGCAAAACCAAAAACAATATCTTTATATTTATTGTCATAATATCTTGTGAATTATGTGCTCACCTCTTATATCTTCCACAAATAAACAACACTACTTCATTTTTCACCAAATTTACAAAAATCCAAACAAGAGATTAATAGCAGACAGCACAAACACACGCCACGTGTCATGGGCCCCAGTGCGTTCTCAGCCACAAGACTCTCACGCCTTCTCGATTCATCCATGCACATTTTTAAATATATTCCAAAATGTTTTCCTGAGTCTGACGTGGCGCTCTCTTTCTTTTTTTTTTTTTTTAAATTTTCTCCCTTTATTTTATAGCTCTTCTTTCTTCGCTTGGTTCCCCCCTTGCCTCACCTGCCGCTTCTTTCCGTTCTTTCCTTTAGAACTCAGATTCATTCCTCTTAAATTTCTTTTTCTCTGACTCTGCTTTTTTTTTTTTTCTCGGATTCGGGAATTCTCGGGAAAATAAATATTTTCCTCCAACGTTCAAACCGTGGTCCTGGTAGTGGAAACTGTTTTCTTGAGCAAAATCTGAGGTATCCATTCTTAATTCGCTCACTCTGTGCTTCCAACTCAAGCCTACTTTGGTTTCGGTCAATGGTAATCTGGTTGATCTGGTTTGTGCAATGATAATCGGAGCTGTTTTCATTTCTCTTAGTTGCTCATACTCTCTCGAGAAAAACAGGGAAACTGTAGATTCTGAATGATGCTCTGTGATTTTATTGGCTAGGACCTATTTCGTTTGAAGGTGAATAATTGTTGGTACCTATGTGTTATAGGCTGCGGGAATCGCTCTCTGAAACGCTCGAGGTGCTTTCTCTGGCGGCACTCACTCTGATTTTGCTCCAATGGAGATGCAGGTATTCAAGCAACAGTTCAAACTTGGCCTTTTTCAAATACCCTTTCAAAATTTAATTCTTCTGTGCATTGCCTTGGTAATAGTATGCTTAGAAGTATGGAGATAAGACTAATTCATATGTTCGCTGCTATTTTTGTATTTTTTTTTTTTCAACAAAGAAACCAATATGATGTAGAATCCGTAGCTAAAGATTCTCTCAATGTTCTAGCTACACAAGGAAAGAGAAGTTGTTCACACCGAAATACTCCTGTAGATATATTCAAGTATAGCAGATGTCTTGGTTTGTATGAGTGGCAACTCAATGACTATCTTTGTGTAGTGTGTAAATTGCAATTTGCAAGTATACTTTGCAAGTTAACCTGGACTTTCTATAGCTACCCAGGAATAATGAATCCTCGGCTATGTTTATGATTGTTGAGTATCGAGAGTACCAATCAACGCAATGCATAATCCTGTCATCTAAATTATAATTTATGGTTTTAGTATGAGCTGCTATTGTTCTATACGGGAACAGTAAGCAGTTCAGCGCTTTCTGGAATATTAGTGGAGGCTGACTTGGTATATGAGTTTAGATGTATAGGTTGCCATGTCTGCGCCAGAAAGGGATGCAACTGATCTCTCTCCTGGACCTAATATTATGCATTTATGCTCCTTTTTTCGAAGTAGGTTTCATTTGACTCATGTTCACTATCACTCATATGGCTACAAATTCTTGTTTGATAGAAAGTGATGATTTCAATAAGAACTAATCAACTTAAAAAAGAAATGAATGCCCCTATTTGGGGAGCATCTTTACAGGAGAAATTGTTTCCAAATCTACTCTTTTTGTTTGGGGTTATTAAGACAGCTATCAGCTCCTCTATTATTTTGAGTGTAGGATCAAGTAGAAAGCACAAGGTCAAACAACTTCATCACAGCCAGTGACCGCCATTTCAACAGTTGTGCAAAATTGGAAAATGTTGTCCATTTGAAGGATATAAATTCTATTGGAGACAATCATACTCCAAAGGTTGTTTTACTTTCCATAATGGAACATTCATTGCCCCTTTATAAAACAATATGGCTGAAGGTTGTTTTTCTTTTTACTCTTTTGATCGAATTATAACAGGCTAGGAAACCATATACCATTACTAAGCAAAGGGAAAAGTGGACAGAGGAAGAGCATAAAAAATTCCTTGAAGCTTTGAAATTGTATGGCCGCGGTTGGCGTCAAATTGAAGGTAAGTTCATTATGTTTCTTTAAATGAAGTGATCTTTATCTAAATATTAGTTGTCTGAATTGTCAAGTTAGATGAAGTCATTCGTATCTTCATGCAGAACATGTAGGTACCAAAACTGTAGTTCAGATTCGAAGCCATGCGCAGAAGTTCTTCTCTAAGGTTAATTTTTACATTTTAGTGGATGATTCCTGCGGGTTATATAATGGGTCTTGATTGGTCTTCAGGTCTATTTGTTGTAGAAAGGAAATATTAGATCATTTGCGACTTAATTGCTATATAAAAGTACTTATGCATTGGTCCTCTCGATTCTCATGCGTCATACTCTACTGTGTTTTCAGATTGTTCGGGAATCTGATGGTAGCATTGAAAGTTCTATAAAACCAATTGACATACCTCCTCCTCGGCCAAAAAGGAAACCGTTACATCCATATCCCCGTAAATCAGTCGACTCTTTCAAAGGACACTCGAGTTTAAATGAAACAGAAAGATCTCCATCCCCAAACCTCTCAGCTGCAGTGAAAGATACCCAATCTCCGACCTCAGTGTTATCTGCATTTGGCTCAGATGCATTGGGGTCAGCATTTTCTCAGCAGACGAATAGATGTCTTTCGCCGAATTCTTGCACTACTGGCATGCACTCGGTTAGCTTATCACCTGTTGAAAAGGAAAATGATTGTATTACATCCAACTCATCTGAGGAGGAAGAGAAGGGATTTCAAGTTTCAGTCCCATCATTTACTGGTTTGAGCACAGACCTCTCCCTGGTATGATGAGCTTCATGTTATTCTATTCTTTGTAACTTATGTCAATTAATGTTGTTCATAAAACACCATTTACTGACGGCAAAGTCTGTTGTTCTTCCAGAAGTCCGAGTTGACTTCCAAGGAAACTGGGAGTTTTACTGATGATGCAGCCAAAGAGCCACATGTCACAGGCATTAAGCTTTTCGGAAGAAATGTCTCCTTGGTAAATAATCAGAAGTCATTAAATGTAGATAAGGAGAACACTAGGTCAATTATATGTAAGTCTGCTAATGTGGATGATGTTGAAAATGAGAAGCTAGGCCAAGCATTGGTATCCAACAAACTAGATACACAATTATCAGTGGCCATGTCTAATAGTAACTGGTATACAATGCCTGATGGAGATAAAGTGAAACGCATGGAAAACCCAAAAGGTTGCTTCGCTGAATCGGTATCCGATGTTCCTTTACCACGATGGAGTTTATACCAAGGTCTTCCAGTTTTAAACCTTGGGGCATTTAACGAAAATCTAATTTCTACATCTCTTCGGCCCGCTTTGAATAAAATAATGAGAGAGAAGGAAAGTCCTTGTACCAATTCTAACGCTGAATCAGTTAGTGGAATGGAAAATGGAGACAAGAACTCGGATGCTGTTGATTCTCAATGTCAATCACATAACTCGGATGCTGTTGATTCTCAATGTCAATCACATCATGAGGGAGAAAGTGCCCTGCACAAGTCTCCAGGGGGGTTTGTAACATATAAAAGATGTTTAACTGATAGAGGTGCGAATACGTTTGTTGGATTGGAAGAAAGGAAGGGGCAGCGAGCTCGAGTGTGCTCATAGTCATAGCTTCCCTTTGCATTTCTTGCAGAGTTTAAGGATGAATAGTACCGACAGAGGTATGAAACATTGGTTAGCCAACGTTGAGTATGGACACTAATCTTTTATGAAGTGTCCTACTTCATAGGTCACTGGTGTGGTGTCAGAAAAAAAAAAAAAAAATATATATATATATATATATATTGTCTTGAGGCTTAAATTGTTGATTTAGGTAGTTGAGATCTAATTGACAAGCACTTGATTTCCAATTCATTTTCCCATTTCCCCAACTGAGTCTTATTCTTCCTCTACGAGAAAACACGGTTATGTCCAGTAATAAATATTTCAGGGGAGTGAAGGTTGCGTCATGTGACAGTAACTTGACCAATAGGGCCACAGCATATGGTCCACCAGCAAGTCGGCGGCTGATTCATCTGCATAATGTTCGGTTTGTGATTTGTCATATTCATGTAATCGTAGTTGCATGGTTGTATTTAAAATGAAGTGTTATCAAGGAAACGTGGACAAGTGCATCATCATATGTTACAAATATCAGGCTATTTGTTCTTTTCAGTTTTGACCCCAACGTTGGCTTTAGGAGTCGCTTGTAAGCCAATATATAATATTCGAAGGCCATCTGCTAAGACCTAACTGACAAGCTTGTATATCTGGATTTTCAGTGCTATCAAATTTTCTGGCCAAGTGTTAAGTGATATAGTTGAGTTGGTTGAGCATACAGTTAAATGTCAGTTAACTGAGTTCATTCTGTTATGATAGTTAATAAGTTCATTATCACTACTTATAAATATTAGATTGTAACTCATTGATCAATAAATGAAATACTCATGAATTCTCTTTCAGAACTCTATTTCTCGTCTTTTACATTTCTTCTATTTCTCTTTCATTCTTCTTCAACTCTTTCATGGTATTAGAGTCATGGCAAGCAACGGACCTGTTGATTTTGTTGTAACGCTAGGCCTTCCTAGTGCTGCACTGATCATTCCTCAGAAGGACTTCGTCACCTTTAGTTGTCCTCTCTCAGTAAAGCTTAGTGAGAAGAATTATCTTCTTTGGAAGCAGCAAATATTAGCTGCTATCCATGGCCATGATTTACAAGATTTCATAGCTGGAAAAGATGCAGTACTGGCGGAGTCAAGTGGTGATTATCTGGTGTGGCACAAACAGGACCAATTAATGCTTTCTTGGTTACTATCGTCTAAGTCTAAGAACGTGTTGACTAGAGTCGTTGGCTGCTCTAGGTCACGTGAAGTATGGAAATGAATCGGATACTACTTCGCGGCTCATACAAAAGCAAAAGTTCACAGTACAAAGTTGAGTTGCGGAACACTAAGAAAGGTTCAAGATCGATCTCTTAATACCTGTTAAGAATAAAAGCGTTGGTAGATTCCTCAATCGCGATCGGTAGTTTGTATCAAATCAAGAACATGTAGGTATCGTCTTGGAAGGACTGCCAAATGATTACGATGTCTTTTCGACAGCGATTTGCACCAGAAAGGAAGATTACTCAGTTGATGAGATTGAATCCTTATTACTAGCTCAAGAAAGCATAGTTGATGTAGATTCTACAAAGTCTGGTTTCGCTGAAACGTTGAGTGCAAATTTAGTAAATGTAAACAATAAGAAAGACAAGAACAGTGGCATGGACAAGACCGCTGGGAATAATACTAACTCAGAGTCTTATAATAACAATTTCAGAGGAAATTATCCGTCTAGAGGCCGACACAGAGGAAATTTTCGAGGAAGAGGTGAAGGAAGGAATTACTCAAGTGGAGGATGGAGTTATGTTAGCTGTCAAGTGTATGGAAAGCCTAGCCATATAGCTTCACACTACTATCACAGGTTTGATCAATCATTTCAACCTAGGTATAGCACTAATTAGCAGTCGTTTTAGAACAACTATCAATGCAGCACTAGGAATTATAATTCAGCAAACATGTTTGCACTCTTTAACTTAACCCAATTACTCGTAACACAGCACTGTGGGCTTCAAGTCATGTCACCACTGATGACTCAAATCTGCTTCAAGGCACAGAATATGGTGGACCAAATCAACTCTATATGGGAAACGGAACAGTTTTGGATATCAAGGGAATTGGTCACATTCTTGTTCAATCTAGTTCAAAATCTTCTGTCTCCTTATCTATTAAAAATCTTCTACATGTTCCTCACATAACTAAAAACTTGATTAGTGTCTCACAATTTTCCAAAGACAATGGTGTATTTTTTGAATTCTATCCTAACCATTGTTTTGTCAAATCACAGGATTCAAAGGAAATTCTTCTTCAAGGTGTGGTTAGACCATATGGTCTATACTGCTTCAAAGATTTTCATCCTGAAAGAGTGTGTCTCTCTGCCAATACTCTCAAGTCATCCACTGTACAACCGTCCTCGTCTTTTCTCTTGTGGCACAATCAGCTTGGGCACCCACAACAGTCCACTGTTCTCTCTATTCTTCAATCCTACAACATTAGAATGAATAAAAACATTACAGACTTTTGTACTGCGTGTTGTATGGCTAAGCCACATAGACTTCTCTCTTCTTTGTCCCGAACCAACTTTAGTAGTCCCTTGGAGTTGTTATTCCTAGATGTGTGGGGCCTTTCTCCCACTCAGTCCAGATATGGCTCATTGTATTACCTTAGTATTGTTGATGCCTTTTCTCGATTTACGTGGCTGTACTTTTTGAATAAAAAATATGAAGTTTCTACTTTTTCTCTTCAGATTCAGAAAATGGCAGAATTGCAAGTTGGTTGCAAAATAAAACAAATACAAACAAATAATGGGATTGAATCCAAACCTTTGACAAATCATCTCAAGTTGTGTGGCATTATTCACAAACTATCGTGTCCACACATACATCACCAAAATGGCATAGTTGAGCGTAAGCATCGCTACATCACTGAAATCGCTCTAGCTTTACTGTCCAAAGCCGAGTTACCTTTAATGTTTTGGGAAGATTCCTTCAGTACAGCCACTTATCTCATTAACAAGTTGCCATCTTCTATCATAAATAATGTGTCCCCTCTTCAAAAACTTTTTGGCAAATCACCGAACTATGCTTTGCTTAAAGTCTTTGGATGCTTCTGCTTTCCTTTTCTCAGGCCCTACAATTCTCACAAAATGTCATTTAGGTCCCTTGAATGTATTTTCATTGAATACAGCTCACAACACGAAGGCTATAAATGTCTTACCCCTAGTGGAAAAACTTTCATCTCAAAAGATGTAAAATTTAATGAAAATTATTTCCCTTATCCTGACTTGTTCTGCACCAAATCCAATGAAACCAATCAATCAAATTTTACTTCAGCTCTTCCTCTTATATCAACTCGTTATACCACTTCTCTTGATATCTCTCTTGTTTCCATTTCCAATTCTCATGTCAAGTTCTCAGTCTATACAGGAACAAGCAGATGGAGTTGTTGATAGTATTGAGCATCCCAAAAATGTAGTCACTACAGCAATCAACAATGATACGACTACAAGTAATCATATTGACTTCTTTGAGCACTATGATACAACTACTGTAACTACAAATACTCATCCTATGCATACTAGATCCATGGCCGAGGTGTTTAAACCAAAGGCTTTAATGGTTCACACCACTCCAGCTACAGTCAAACAAGCCCTGAGTGATGCTCACTGGTTGACAGCCATGAGAGAAGAATTTCAAGCATTGGTGCGAAACAACACTTGAACTTTGGTGCAATTACCTTTGAACAAGTCTGCAGGAGGTTATAAATGGGTTTTTCGAGTTAAAGAAAACCCCGATGGTTCAATAAATAAGTACAAGGCTCGTTTGGTAGCCAAGGACTATCATCAACATCAGGGAGTCAATTTTGAGGAGACATTCTCTCATGTGGTAAATCCAGTCACTATATGTGTAGTACTCACTATTGCCTTGTCATTCAATTAGAAAATACACCAATTAAATGTATACAATGCTTTTTTTAACGGAGATTTGGAAGAGGAGGTGTTCATGCTTCAGCCTCCCGGTTTTGAGCACTCAGGCAGATCACTAGTGTGCAAGGTAAACAAGTTAATATGTGGCTTGAAACAGGCACCTCAGGCCTGGTTTCAGAAGTTGGCTCATACTCTGTGCAAGCTCGGTTTTGTGGCCAGTATATGTGATCCCTATCTTTTCGTCTGTATCACATCTAGTTCCACTACCTCTATTCTAGTATACGTCGATGATATCATAATAACTGGTAATTCACCGATTGTCATCAATACCCTCAAGCAGAATCTAAATAAACTCTTAAAGAACTTGGCTTACTTCATTACTTTTTGGGTATTGAAGTCAATTACACTAATAAAGGAGAAATTCATCTAAGTCAGAAGAAGTATGTGCAGGACCTTCTTCGAAAAACTCACATGGAGATGCCAAGCCACTCAACACTCCAATGATGACACGACTTAATGGATAACCCAACGTTGTATCGATCCACTGTGGTTGCCATCCAATATGTAACTATAACTCGGTCGAAGATAGCTTTT
This sequence comes from Biancaea sappan, assembly GCA_037074585.1. Lineage (NCBI taxonomy): Eukaryota > Viridiplantae > Streptophyta > Magnoliopsida > Fabales > Fabaceae > Biancaea > Biancaea sappan. The sequence goes on along the minus strand of CM073492.1, from coordinate 446,978 downwards.
GATGTTAATAGGGTATGTCAATTCATGCAGAGTCCTTTAGAGGAACACTGGAAGGCAGTGAAACGCATCCTACGTTACTTGGTAGGAACATTAACCCATGGGATTGTTTTCACCAAATCCCCCTCTCTGTAGCTAACAGGGTTCTGTAATGCTGACTGGGGAAGTGATCCTATTGATATGTGCTCGATCTCAGGTCTCTGTGTTTTCCTTGGTAACAATCTTGTTTCCTGGAGCTCAAAGAAGTAGTATGTTGTGGTACGCTCTTTAACTGAAGTTGAGTATTGCAGCTTAACTTCTGTAATTACTGAGATCATGTGGCTCAATTCTCTTCTCAAAGAACTTTGAATACATACAACAGCAAAGCCACTTGTTTTCTTTTATAATTTAGGTACTATAATGCTGTTAAAGAACCCAATTCTGCATCAATGAACAAAGCATTTCGAACTAGATCTTTGCTTTGTCAGAGAAAAAGTAGTCAATGATCTTCTTAAAGTTGTGCATATCCATTCTCTGAATCAGTGGGCTGATTCCTTGACAAAACCTCTACCCTTTCCTCGTTTTAGTTTGCTTCAAGATAAACTCATAGTAGTTGATTAATCTACTGAGTTTACGGGAAAATGTTAAGTGATATAGTTGAGTTAGTTGAGCATACGGTCGACGGATTTTCCTTTTATTATAAATTTCATTGTTGGTGGTATTGACATGTAGAATGGGACTCTATCTTTATTCTGGTCCTATTAATCAGTTCTTTAAAAGATCTATCAGACTATGATGGAGTGAATGATTTGATCAATAAATATTCGATTGTTTCTTCAACTTGAAATCTATTTATATCTTTCATTTGTCATATAATATTAAAAAATAGAAATTTGGGGTCTGTCTAGTCTAATCAATTGAAATAGTATTTCAGTACATATATGTATATATATGTTCATCCTTGATATTTTCTTTTCTGGAATTTCGATAAAAGGATTCCTTTACTAAAGAAACAAAATGTCGTCAACTTCAGTTAGCTGAGTTCATTCTGATATGATATTTATAAATTCACTATCACTACTTATAAATATCATATTGTAACTCATTGTTCAATAAATAAAATACTCATGAATTCTCTTTTAGAACTCTATTTCTCGTCTTTTACATTTCTTCTATTTCTCTTTCATTCTTCTTAAACTCTTTCACCAAGTATAAAACATTGCATCCCTACTTTTGAATTTATGTTCGTGTTCCAACTTCGTCTTTTAGGCTGTTAAGTAGGCTCGTACATATTGTTCCATAACAATAGAATCATGGGTACTATCCCTACTTATATCAAGTTATAAAATATCTGGTGCAAGACCGACCACTTCAGTGTTAACAAGAAGCTTTTCACTGTATTAAAACCAACATAATCATTAGACGACGAAATTTCTTCTCTTCAAAATTGAAACCAGAACAATACGGCTAAAAGCAAACTCAGAAAAATAAATATAAGTACTCGGTCATGGCATATAGGAAAAGAATTAGTAGAAATATCCAACATAGCGTATTAGAATTGAGAAACAGTTGCTGCCCAAGATTGACATCCACTGTCCCAATTGTGTCTGCATTTGCATGGCTCAATATGATAAAGGAGGAGCTCAGGTAACTTGATTAACTGGAAAAATGGGAGGTTGTGTTTATGCACATACTTAAAACCAGAAATACATTGTCAATGAACATATCAGCAGACTTGCCTCAGGTCTAAGCCTTGTTAAATGCATGCATTGCTGCACTGACAGTTGAATGGCAGTTGTAGTTCTCAGTACAGATGTTTCATCTAACAGCCATCTTTCATATAGTGCAGTCAAGTAAAATGCAAGGTGGTTAGCCCAAGGTTAATCGTGGGACTTATGCAGCATATTCGCTAAATGTATCTATGGATTGTTCAACCTTCTCTTGATCTTCATCTAGGATTTTGCTTACGTCTTTGACGTAACTCAGATCTTGGTTTGGCAACTTCCACAAATATGACCCTCCCATCCAAGAACTGCAACAGTAACCCTTTTATTGTCAGTATGCTACACAGCTTGAAAGTAATTTAGCTTTGTTATACGAATGATTATTGATCATTAATAAAGAATATATATATATATATATTCAGTACTGCAGCGAATCTGGATCATGAATCAGATCTCTTCAGCTGATCTTGTAACAGTGAATAGTAGGAAATTACTCCAATTGCCTAAATATTCAGTGAGGAGTCCAACTCTTCATTATTGAAGAAACAAATGCTTAATAAATCGTGCAACTCATTCCCTTCGGGAGTAAACATGCCGAATGATGGAACTATAAATCTTAATTTTATGATTATATTCTGACTACTTCAAAAACCCATCATTGTTAACTAAATTACTTTTCCTATCATCATGCCCAACATATATTTTCCACAAATAACATGCCACAGTAAGAAAAAGAAAAAGAAAAAGTAAAAAAAGAAGCAAACCTTTCCATGCATTCCATTGATAGCCTTTTGGGAATCCTCTTCAGTTGCATAACGAAGAAAAGCAAACCCTCTTGGTCTATTTGCTATTTTATCCATCACCAGGTTGACTGCTCATATAGTTGAGAAAATACTTTAATACAAAACATGCAACAAACATATTTTCTAAAATAATTTCTTTTGCAAAAAACTGAAATTAAGAACTGGCAAAGTGATGACAGAAAATAAGCCCCTAGGTTGTAGCCATATAGCATATTAGACAAAGAGGAACATGTAAAAATTAATAGTGTCACCTTCCACAAGTGGACCAAAATTCTGAAAGGCATTTCGCAAGCTCTCCTCGGTGGTACGAAAAGATAGCCCTGCAGGAAATGGGAAATACTTGTAGTGAGGTGACAAGTGGCATAGAATACATGCAAAATGATATGCCTGCATGCAATAAAATGTCAAATAAGACTCCAAGCATATTGCAAGTAGTTTCATCTAAAGTTATGGACATGTGACATGACATTCAAATTCACGTGTGTAAAATCTATTGCCAAGATGATTGATGGCCTATTGCACATGGAGAAAAGAGTAACCAAGGCATATGAACTAACACTAAAGTTCATAATGATTAAATGTTTTAAGACTTTGGCAATAGAAGGATCCAATGTATGCCCCTTTTTTGGTCTCATGAAATTGCTTTACAAAATGAAACTCAGGTACTTCATAGAGAAAGCTAAGATCTACAAATAGCGGCAAAAAATTGAGAAAATAAGGATCCATAATGCATTTTTTGGAGGTGATGGTACAAAAGGCATATTCAAAGGAAAGTTTTATCATACTGCTATAAGACTAGCAATTTTATATGGGAGTAAATGTTGGGCGATAAAAGGACAACAAGAACAAAAAAATTAGAGTAGCGGAGATAAGGATGTTACAATGGATGTGTGGTCATACAAAAAAAGATATGATCCGTAATGATCGTATACGAAATAGAGTTGGAGTGACACTTATTGAGGAAAAAATAGTTGAAAACCGTTTAAGTGGTTTGGACATATTCAAATAAGACCGGTGGAAGCGCAAGTAAGAAGAGTTGAGCAGATGGTTTGAAACCCTATAAAAAAAGTCGAGGAAGACTAAAAAAGATATTTAGAGAAGTTATTGAATGAGATCTTCTGATAAATGAGATACCTAAAGAGTTGGTCATTGATAGAGCTCAATGGCGTCGCACGATCTATGTAACCGACCCCACCTAGTGAGATAAGACTTTGTTGTTGTTGTTGTTGTTGATGGTACAAAAGGGATATATTTTGGAACCAGAGGCATAAAGAGAAGATACAATTTTGTTAAACAGAAATATCCTTCTATATCTAATGTAGAGATATGGTCAAAAATGGAATCTAATTATACCAAAGGAGATCATAAAAGTTGACAGCAAAACTTTGTTTCTTGGTTCTGGGAAGCTCTGGCAGGTTAGTAGCTTTCCCTCTATCGCCCCCACCAATAAAAGTACACAGGCATTGCTACTAATGTGCCATGGAAACCTTAGCATGTAGCTTCTTTTTGAGGTCCATATGTTAAATCTTAAAAACAATCAAACCATGATAACTACCGTGGTAAATGGTACCTGGTGGAAAATGGGTGTGAATCCCAGGTAAATGATAACCTTCTTCCTCTCTGTTGTTCAACTAATCTACATAGCAATTCCAGCCTTCTTTAGTTAATGTTTATGAAGCACAAACGCTTAAAAGGAGCAGCGTCTATGTTTCACATATGTCAGACACTCATTAGACACAATGCAACACTACATGACACTTTAAAGTGGACACTTAATATTTTGTCCATGCTTCTTAGGTCCTGGTCTAAATCCCCTTGCTTTTTGGCATCTCACATCTCCGAATGGCACTTTATATTGTGCACCTGATAAGGCTCAAATTCTCCAATTGAAGTCCACATAAATCATAATTTTGGAATTTGAACCAAAATGTAAACCTATTCTGCAGACCAAGACACGCACCTACCCTTGCCCCCTAATTTCAGCTACCAGTTAACCATGGCAACAGCATTTCAGCTACGAAATGAAAAATTTTAGGCATCCAGCGTTGAAAGCAACTATCAGGAGTAACAATTTTATGAACAGGCGTTAAAGGCGTCAACGAATGATGCATTCCAGTGAAACAACGAAACCATACTCCACAATCAAATTAGTCAATATACTACGAGAAGATTAAAGTTTTTCCAATCCCATACTTTTAGTAATAAATTATTGTTAACATTCACCCATACCACCAAAAGGGAAAGACCCAAAATCAAAATAAGATGAAGTTCGACTTCAAACGCTGTGAACAGAATTTAATTACGGAGTTAGGAGAAGAGGAGTGAAAAAGGTTAAAAGAAGCTAACCACTGACGTAGAGCTTAGTTGAAGAAGAAGAACTGGGTTTTCCATGGGATGAAGAGGTGGGTGATTGAGAAGCAGAAGGAGGAGGAGGGAGGCACGCAAACACAAAGGAGCCGCATTTCCTGAGTGATAACAAAGGGAATTTACTGTTGCTCTGAGAGTTGTTTAGAGAAATTCTTCTTCTTTGAGTGCTATTTTGGACAGAAGTTGAAATGGGTAATAAAGTTACAGAAGCTACACCTACGACACTAGCTGCTGCCATTTCTTCTCCACCAATGGGGCTTGCAGGAACCCCGACGCAGATTTTGCAGACCCCCTAGGGCTCTACCACTCTGTTAAGCAGCGCGTTTGCCCGAATAGTGGCCGTTCGATCTAGACATGAACAGCCACGATCAACGAACAAGCACCTCTTATGACCGTTGGATCTCTTCAATGATAAGAGTCAGTGAAAAGCACCTTCTTACTATTTTTTTTTTTTCGTTCAACGCACGGCAGTCAAAGACTTCGGTCTCCCACTCAGTCATCCCCTGACCCGCGTGCCCCGCGACCCGACTCGGCCAACCTCTCTCATCTTCCGCGGCAAGTGTGACCAGAACAGAGTGGGCAATACAAAAACAGAGCATGCCATCGTTTCCCGTCTCCGTCCTCACCGCCGTCGTCGGCGCTGTCTCCGGCTTCCACTCCCTTTCTTCGACGACAGGTGACCAGAGAGAACACGAAAGCTCACCCTCACCATAAAAAATCCCTCTGCGTCGTCAGCTTCTTCCTCTCCGGCATCCCTGATTACATTTTTGTTGTTTCTTCTGGTCTTAATCGTTCTCTCTCTTTTTTTTTTGTGATATGTGAAGATACTAGGAATTATTTTATTTTTCTTCTGGTCTGATGATGACTGCTGTATTAAAATTTGTTTTCATGTAATAATTATTGCGTCTACTTTTTTCTGATATGCGAAGATTCTAGACTTGTCATCAACTTGTTCTGTGGTTCCTCCTGCAAGTTCATAATAACAGAACAAAACCAAAACAGGCAATAACAGAACAACAAGTTCATTTTTATACATGGTCTGGACTACTGTCAAGAATACGGGGACTTAATCTTTATGTAATTGACTAATTGTACATCACAAGGAAAGGCAATGGATATCTAAATTCGGGAATTCCAACATTCGGGTCTCGTGATCGAGAATTTTTTTCTTGCAGGAACGGGGAGGGGAAAAAATTCCCCTGTTACTATTTCATGGATGGGGGCGGAGTTCGACGGTGAGGGTAGGGATCATAGTTCTCACCTCGCGAGATCCCGAATAATAACTTTAAAAAAATATATAATATATCTTTTCAATTAAATATATACATAAATATATAATATATTTTCAAATGAAGGGATATGGTCAAGCCTTAGGGCATTGCGTTTTCAGCTTGTGCGTGAAATGTTGGAGAGAAAAGAAGAGATGAGGGAACCTTGACTTCATGAGCCACCGTTGTTATCTGGCAGGGCCTTTGCTGGACTTCACTAGTAGTCACCTCCCTCTGTCCTTTTCATCTTCAATCGAAGTAGAGATGGCCGAGAGGCTGAGAGAGAGTGGGGCGTGAAGGCGTGAGGCCGATCGTCGTCAACCTCTGTCAACTTCTCACCTATGAATCCTTCGTCACTAGCAGCCTCTTCTTCATCAGTGTGACTCCATTATTAAGGTAAGTACAGTTTTCCCCTTCTCCCATTTGTCTTCTTCGTGCATGCTCAAACCCTAACCAACTTGGAGAGTAAATTGAAAAATCTAAAATGAGTTCTACTTCTCTATCCCTTTCCATTTTTTTTATTCCTTTGAAATTGGGGCTTGATTACGGTAAGGAAACTTCTGGGTAGATTAATTTTTGGTGTTAGTTGTACACGTCGGTTTGTAGTAGAAAATGGGGAAGAAAGGCGAAAAAAAAGTTAAATTTGTAGATAAGGTAAGCAAGGGAATTTCATTTAATTTTTCTTCTTTCTCCTTCGTCCGAACTAACACAATTAGTATAGGTTAGATGGATCATTACTGGTTAAGTTAGAATTGAGAAATTGGAATTATATGTGATTGACGAAAAGTGATGGTAGCAAACGAGAATGGTCTCAAGAATTTGTATTAAGAAAAAAAATTAAATCATAGACTTGTATAATCTAACAAGATTTTGATGAGAGGCACGATTTGGTATGATAGAGAGTAGCACTGAAGACCATTCTGTCATGTACTTGATTTTTTTTAGAGAATATTTGCAAGGTCAAGGTCCCCACAGACTTATGAGGAGGGGAGAATTGAGAGTATGTGTTAAAATTTTTTTTCAATAGAGATTGGGGGTGAGGACAAGGACGGGGACAAGGGAGGTATTCCCCACCCCCATCCTGTCTCGTTACCATCCCTAATCACAACTCCACATAATGCTGCACATAATATACATAAAGATGAGAAAGAAGAGCCTTTAAAATAAGCATTATGCTTTAAATAAAAACTTGCCAATAGAGCATTGGAAAAAGAAGACAGTTGACAAGGCTATTGGAAATTCAAGGCCAGAGACACATATGATCCCAAGCTCCTCCAGTAGGTACCAAGGTACAAAAAGACCGGTAAACGTTTAGGGAAAAGAAAAAGAAATTAACAAAGATATATGATATAAATTAATACAATAAGATGACTATTGCACAAAGGTTCAAACACAATAATCTACAGCATACAATTTCAAACACAAAGGTTCACACGGGGCACCATCAAGCCATAATCAATGAGATGACTATTACACTGAGAAGCTTCAGAATTGAACTTACGTTCTTGAAAAGCCGACTGAAGCTAGGGTCATCTGTTCCATCCATGAGCTTTTACAGTAACGAATTTCACTTGAATTTTTATTGGGAATTTTATAATATCACATCAGTTTAAATAACTTCTCACTACTTTAAATAATTTTCTACTACAATGATGAATCTCTTAAAAACTCATATATGGGTCTCAAAATTAACTCTCCACTTTTTTAACATTTATTACTCTCCACTAATATTTATTTTTAATTGTTTATTTTATTATTACTATTTGTGTAAAAATCGTTCTTACGTGTGACAGTCAGCGTGACAAACTACAATAGTAAACCGAAATAAAATCGATTCTTAAATTTAATAACCCTTTAAAATTCATCATTGTAGATGCTCCAAGTGGGACATTAGTGGCATAAAACCTGTCAAGCACGAGGTGGAGTCGCAGGGATCTAGATTGCCTGCTTTTTCCTTAAAAAAAGTAGGTTGTTTTTCCTAAGAGAAAGATCCAACGACCACTAGTTTTTTTTAATTAAATATATTTTTTTGTTTTAAACAAATTTTAAATAGGTTCTAATATTTTTTTTCCTTGTGTCTACTTTCATAGACTTATTTGAAGAAAAATTTTAGATAGATCGCAATATTTTTTTTTCAAATAAGTCTATAAAAATAGACACAAAGAAAAAAAAGTATTAGAACTTTTTTAAAACAAAAAAATGCATTTAATAAAAAAAACTGGTGGCCGTTGGATTTATAAATCCAATACGAGTTAGGGGATGGCTAAGTGGGGAGACACATGTCAGGAAGTCATTGATTACCTTGTTTTGAGCAAAAAAAAAAAAAAGAGTAACTCTTATTGTAGTCATTGGATCGAAGAGATCCAACAACCATAAAGGGTACTTATCTGTTGATCGTAATCGTTTGATTTTATCAAACAACCACGATCTAGACGAGTACGATGCTTATCTCCTGTGGGACAAGTAGCAAATATGATCATTCTATTAATCTTCAAAACCAAGCGAAAAGCAAAGGAAATTCTTCTTTAGCCCTTGGCTAAATGTTTAGTTTCATTTTACATTTTTTAAAATGTTAATTTTTGTTATGTATTAACAAAAGAAATGTCACGACCCAAATTTCAAGCACGTGACCAGCACGGTGACACGAATCCTGTGTCACCGTAAGCTTAATTGACATCTGTTGATCGTAATCGTTTGATTTTATCAAACAACCACGATCTAGACGAGTACAATGCTTATCTCCTGTGGGACAAGTAGCAAATATGATCATTCTATTAATCTTCAAAACCAAGCGAAAAGCAAAGGAAATTCTTCTTTAGCCCTTGGCTAAATGTTTAGTTTCATTTTACATTTTTTAAAATGTTAATTTTTGTTATGTATTAACAAAAGAAATGTCACGACCCAAATTTCAAGCACGTGACCAGCACGGTGACATGAATCCTGTGTCACCGTAAGCCTAATTGACATCTTTAATTTTACTCCTTTTTTGTTATTCATGTAAAATATTTAGCGTACATAAATAGAGACAAATCAGAGCTTGAAAAAAAAATATATATATATAATAAAATATAGATTAATATTTAGGAGATAGCATTTATATATATAGATTAATATTTAGGAAATACTATTTAAATATGAATAAATATTAATTAAGGTTAATATTAATTAAATTAAATTAAATTTATGAATGAATACTACTTAAAATAAATATATAAAAATATATCAATTCTTACAATTTTAATGTTTAAAAATAAATTATGATATTTCATTCATTCTCAAAGTTATATCAACTTAAATAAATCCTGTAGTTTTAAATCTCGATTTCTACCATAATTCGTATCATAAATTCTCAAAATAAATCTTCGAATTTGAATCAAATTAAATACAATAAATAGAGTAGTTTAACTGCCCGAGAACCCCCTACATGTCTTAGTTGACCACAAAACTTCTTAAATTTAACAAAAATAAAATAATAACAATATGGGATCCACCTAACAATGGAATAGTCTAACGGCAACTATTCCTCTAACAGGAGATTATCCTCCACTATCTGATCTGAAAAGAAAAAATCAACAAGTGTGAGATAATAATCTTAGTGAGTGAGCCAATTCTCATCCTAATAAAATCCGCTATGCAAAAGCAATAAAATAAAAGTATAGGCAAAAATCACAAACCACAAGAAAAGATACATCTCAGAGAATTTGTAATTCAATCAAACAATTCAGACCAACAGAACTAGCAGTTGTTAATGGAAAAAAACACTCGAGAGCGCTCGTAGACCCGCTCAGTCAAGCTCATCAAAACCGCCATGACGCACAACCTCATCAGCAACAGTCAGGGGCGTCTCACTGATTAAATCTGGGCTCATCTCCCTACCGATGAAATCGTTGTCTCTACTGTAACGTCTGCTAAAATTATACTAATTTTGTACAATTTAAGAAAATTGTAGTAAAGATCTTGTGAAAATTTTGGTTAAAATCATGAAATTTTTCTGAAAAACCTGGCAAAATATCTGATTGTATAAAAATAAGGGAACTTTGGAACCTTTTGCAATTTACAATTTTAAACTGGCAGAGGACGATGTCGACTGATCTGGAGCTATTGGTCGACTGATAGTCTTCAAAGTTATATGTATCTGAAAACAAGAGATATCAGTCGACTGATGCAGGGACATCGGTCGACTGATGTACCATGAGCTTTGGATTTCATAAAATTAACTTGAAAACATAATAAAATTATCTAGTTTCATTATGTACATAATCTACAACACTTCTTCAATTCTTCCTTGCAAATTCTTTTCTAAAATGAAGCTATAATACAAGGGACTTACATGTAACTCATATTTCTATGCATATACACAAATTGTACATAGATCTCTAAAGGTTTGCATAGGAAATTAACATTACATTCCTTTTCTATGTGTAACTGTCTAGCAACTATGCTAGCTTGTTTCTTGCTACCTCATGTTCTTTACTTCAAATCCTAAAATGGTTAATTATAACATAAACATGATATATAATCTCAGCAGTTAGTTTATTTAAAAAAATCATTTCAAGAACCATTTCAGTCATAAAAGCAATCTTAATAACTAATTCACACTTCCATGAACATAAAAGAATTTACTTAAAGCAATCTTATTTCATGAAACATAAACGGATTTTTGGACATATAACTAGTGTCGTAAATCTATTTCTTGTACATGGCACTATACTTTGGCCAATTTAGCTACTTGGTTATTTTAGCTACTTTCTCAGAAAAAGTACTTAATGTCTCATGAGGAATTCTTAGTTCTGTCATCCCATAAAGACATAATCTCTACTTTTCAAGAGAAAATTAATGTTATGTTCTCATGAAAAACTTCAACATATCTATACTTGCTGAATCATGAAGAATATAGTAAATAACTAATTTAACTTGCTTTCTAACTTTCTTATGAAGAGAACTCTTCATCCTATGAGGAATTACTACATCCCATGAGGAATCAAGCTTCATATTCATAAGAAAATATGTCCTCAAACATTCATGAATAGCTTTATCATAAAACTATAGCATATCATACACAAGCATGATAAATAACTGAAAATAAATTGCTTTTATGAATAACTAGCTACCTTGAATTCTTTTTATAGCTGAACTTGTGGATTCTCTCCTAGTTTCTCTCTAACTCCATTTGCTTCCTCAATTTTCAGACTTTCCTTTCTTCTATTTTCTTCCTCTTAGTCTGAAATTTGTTATTCTATGAATTCTCAAGCACTAGTATTCATCTAAACTAGGGAAATTAAGTTAGAAAGCTTACCTTTGGTGATTTCCTTGTTAGAAACCCAACTAGGAGTCACTTCTCTCTCTTCTTCTTCTTCTCCACGTTTCTCTCTCTCTTTTCTCTAAAATTTCAGAAAATCTCATTTCTATCTCTCTTCTTGCTTCTAAAGGGTTTAAAGAGTCCTTTTAGCATGAAAATCCCTTTTTACCCATATTTTCTTGTTTCTAAGCTTTCTTGGCATGTTAGAGGCATTTTAGTCAATTTCTCATTAATTTTTCAATTGAAATCGACTTACTTTCGCACTCCAGCAAGCGATTAGTCGACTGATTTCTCATAATTAGTCGATTGATTTGAAATTAGTCGACTGATTCAACCCGATTAGTCGACTGATTGCTACAGGACCCAAAATTTCAGCATGACAGAGAATCGTCAGTCGACTGATCTCTCTTAATCAGTTTACTGATTGCAGATATCAGCAACCTAGTCCTTTTCTGATACTATCAGTCTACTGATTTATTACATTAGTCGACTAATTTCCTCATAACTTCATTTTTCTTCTATTCTTAGCTCATTTATCCTAGTTTCTCATGCCTTTTCTTGATGACTTGCTTCTAGGCATCCAAAAAGTATATTTTACTATTTTCTAACATCATTTCTAACTTAATAAAGAAAATATAACTGTAATAAAGGAAAACATGGGATGTTACATCTACTCTCAAAAGTTAGTTCACTCACCTGGATTTCCATGAATCCTACCAATCAAACTTGATCTCAACTTCTGCATGTGAAAATATTTGATGCTCTATATTGTTTCTTTTGTTTCCCCTTGACGTCAATTTCCGTGAGATTTTCAATAATCGTAAAATGTAAAGGTTTTGTGTTTGAAGAAGAAAAAGTGTTGGCCGAAGTGTGTGTTGGGGGGTGATTTAAATTGCCTTAGGATTTATTATTTTAATAGAGCAAGGAAGGATCTAAGATAAATATGTTAGCCCTAATGTATTATGCTATAAGTTTTGATGATGACAAATATGTGAGAATTATAGTATGACTTAATCTTCTTGGTCCAAATGAATGATTTAACTTCTTAGCCCAAATGAATGATTTAATCTTCTTGGCCCAAATGAATGATTTAATCTTCTTGGCCCAAATGAATGATTTAATCTTCTTGGCCCAATATATGATTTAATCTTTCTTAGCCCAAATAGTATGATTTAATCTTTTTGATCCAAATGCATGATTCAATTTTTCTTGGCCCAAATATATTCAATGCTTTATATATTTAAATCTAGTAGTATAAATTGATTTTTGATAAAGTTTATTGGTTGTTGTAATATAATTTGAAAAAGAATATCTTTTACTGTAGCACTTTTGAAAAATAAATTTGATTGTTGAAAAAGTATGATAAAGTTTATTGGTTGTTGTAATCAACTTTGAAAAAGAATATTTTTTACTGTAGCACTTTTGAAAAATGAATTTGATTGTTGAAAAAGTATGATAAAGTTTATTGGTTGTTGTAATAAACTTTGAAAAAGAATACTTTTTACTGTAGCAAATTTAAAAAAGAATATTGATTGTTGAAAAAGGTTGATAAAGTTTTTTTGTTGTTGTAGAAAGGTTGAAAAATGATGATGAAGCTTACTGTAGCAATTCTGACTAAAGCAGTCACTGTAGCAGCAATGTTTCACTATATAAAGGGGACTTCACAACACCATTTGCATCAAGCTTCAATTGTTCATTTCTCATATTATCTTGAGTTCCATTCTCTCTAAATTATTAGAGAAAAATTCTGAGCTTAATTTCTGCGTTATCTACACTTTGAGAGTGTCCACCATTATTTTCCTTAAGCCTTTAAATTTGGTTGCTCAAGGATTGGTTCCTTGAGTTAGTGTTTGAGAGAAAACACGTTGTAAGGGGGATAGACACCCTTGAGGAAAAAAAAAGATCTATGTTGTAGTGGTTTGCAAGTACCTGGATTAAACTTGCAATTATAGTGGAAATACTCAAGTGGTCTCTTGAGGACTGGATGTAGGCTTGAGATTAGCCGAACCAGTATAAATCTCTGAGTTTGCTTTCTCTATCCCTACTCTATTTACATTTGAAGTTAATTAATTAATGCTTTGCGTTTATATTTGATTTCTACTTCAAGTATTAATTAACGTGTGTAGATTTATATTTTCTCCTTAATTCCTTGCACTATAAAATTATTCATCTTGATAACACTTTGATTTTCTGAATTAAATTATTATCTTTAACATTGTCCAATTTCAGAAAATTATTTTAACTTCCAATTAAGTTTTGTGAAAATTTTTATAAAACCCAATTCACCCCCCCTCTTGGGATCCAACCATTTCTTTCAATTGGTATCAAAGCTTGGGCTCTTGATTTGAGACTTAACCGTCTAAGAGTAAACATGGTTGGATTTAGTGATTGGTTTATGTCTGAAAATTATTCTTTCACAGAACCTCCAGTTTTTGATGCTAATCATTTTCAATATTGGAAGTATGAAATGAAAATGTTTTTAATTTCAGTAGACCATAAACTCTGGGAAGTTATAGAAAATGGTTTTTATATGCCTGTCAAGGAAGAACAAGGAAAATGCATTCTAAAACCCAAAAGTGAATAGAATGATACTGAAAGAAGTTTAATGCAACTCAATGCTAAGGCAAAATTGATTATTTCTTGTGCATTGAGTCAAGATGAATTTTTCAAAATCTCCAACTGTGCAACTGCAAAAGAAATGTGGGAAATTCTTGAAGTTGCACATGAGGAAGATCTTATTGCTGAGGAATTAAGGTATAGAAGTTTCATTAATGAACTTGAAATTGCTCAAATGAACAATTTTAAAACCATTAATGAGATACAACTTGTGCTTAATCAATTGCAAGCTCTTGGTGTTGAACTTACAGAAAAATCTTAAATCACCAAGGAGATAGAAGAAAAAGAAAAAGGAGAAAAAGAGAAACCACAACCAAAAGTTGAATCATCAAAGAAAGCTTACCTATCTTCCATTTGGGGAAATAGCAATTCTGATGAGGAGAACACAAATGAAGAAGCCAACACTTGTCTTGTGGCCAGAAATAAAGATGAGGTAAATTCATTTGACTACTCTTTTGAAGAATTACAAGATGCCTTTGATGATTTACATAAAGAATCTCTAATACTTGCAAAGAAACTAAATGTTTCAAAACAGAAAAACTCTTCTCTTGAAAATGAGTTGGAAACATTGAAAAACGAATTTTCTATTTCCAAGGAAGAGAATTTTGTTTTTGAAAATCAAAACAAAACTTTGCAAGAAGAGAATTTGATTTTAAAAGCAAATATCTCTACCAACAAAAATTACTTTTGTATCAAGTGTGATTCTTTGAAAAAGGAAAATAATAATCTTAAAAACACACTTGCAAAATTTTCTCAAGGTAGAGAAATTTTAAATACCTCAGTTTTGAAACAAAGAAGAATGTTTAACAAAGTTGGTCTTGTTTCTAAAAAGAAATCAAACCAAAAGCATTCTAAAAACTTCTTTGTTTCTGTAAAGATGTCAAATAGTCCAACTTGCACTTGTTTTTATTGTGGACTAAAAGGACACAAATCTTACTCATGCTTTTATAAGAAAAATCTTGTTCATGGAGTTAAAATGAAATGGGTTCAAAAAGGAACTCATGACCCAGGCGGACCCAAAGAAATTTGGGTACCAAAGACAAAGGATTAATTTACAGATTTGCCTCGAAGCAAGGAGCGGAAATGACTTTTCAATGGCTACATCATTCAAACTCCACTCTCTTGCATCAAAAGGAGGCAATGGACAAGTAAACATATAAGCTGGAATGTATTGTAAGAAATTTGATTGATATGTTTACTGTATCAAATGCTTATGTTTGTTTTCTAGCATGCCTTTCATCTATCTTTGATATTCATGCATGCTATTTCTAAAAATGATTCTTAGGTGTGCGGCCTAAGGATATGATTTTTGCTTTGAGCTAAAATCTTTCTTCTAAATTTAGCTTGAACTTTCTTATTTATCGCATCACGACAACTTGCTTTCATTACATGCATATTTCCCTTGGTTTCACATCAATAAGATTACTCTTACTTGTAATGTTTATCTTTATTGTAATCTTATTTAAATATTTTCAATAAAATCAAAAATCCTCACACAAATGCATTTTATGGAAGCATGGCATACTTTGAACATAATGTATTGTTTCTCCTGATGGTTGAAGATTTATTTGAACATCACTAATTTGAGAATCAAAGTACTCCATTAAAAGTGTCTTGCAGTTGGTTGGTCGACCAGCTAGCTCATCAGTGGTTGACCAGCAAGACTTATATATGTCAATTTGTGAACCAACGCCTAACGCCAGATGCCAACACTAGACGCTAAGTAAAGAGGATCTTGCAAATAATCAATCAATGAAGACCATTAAAATTGCAAAAGGAGAGGATCAAAAGAAGGGCAATGAAGAAAATAAAGATATCAACATTTTAAGGAGGGACTTCAAGAAGTAACAAGAGTTTGCCAAAATTGATGAGTATCTCTATCCGCTACTACTTTATTATTTAATTGAATGATACTCTTTGATCTTAATTAGCTATACTAGCAAATTGTTATCATTGACATATTTTCATAGCAATGATATACTATTTTACGAAATCTTACATATTTGATAATATCATTGCATATAAAAATATGTTAAATACTTAAATTATTTTTTAAATATTCAATACATCATGGTTTGAGCATTATGCATGTCATATCCTTTGTATAAGCTATAGCTTATGAACGATTGTTTATGAATTATAATTTATATCTGATTATATCTTATTAATCTATATTACCTCAATTATTGTACTACATACTCAGGTTATAATATGTTTTATCTTGATAAGTATGTAACTTGCTTTTGCTTTGAAATGATATATATGTCCATGCCAGAAAATTCTTTCCATCTTTAAAATGGATATATATTTTTCAATATATATATACTGTGCTAAATTTGTGTAGCTGATTTCTTTTATCTTTCTTTATTATTATTTTTTTTGTATCGTCCAATAAAAGAAACCACTTGCATTAAAAAAAATCGAAGGATTACATTGCAAAAAAAAAAAAGGGAAAGTTTGCTCATGCATGAGCAATCTACAGGCGAGGTGGTCTCGGATTAAGAGGGTTGTATTGTATCATCACCCCTCGGCCATTCCTTGGAGCAAGAGATTGAGCTATGTCACAGAGGGTAGTGTAAATCCCATTCATACAATCAACACTTCTTTGTTGTTGATTGCAGAAGCATTGGGTAGACCAATAGAAGAACCTATCTATTCTTGAAGTCAGTGCCGCATTGTTGCGTTTAGCTAACTTCTCCTGGTCCTCTATCATCTTCTTGAGTTTCTTCACCTCCTGCTCCAGACAAGCAATTTTGTCTTCTGACGTATGACCTGTACTAATCTCCTCAGCTTCTTCGATCTTCATTTTCTTCTTTCGGTTCTCTTGAGATCCCTCCAAAGGTCTTTTGCCCTTATCCTTACCTAGACTCAAGTTTAAGTCGAGCTCTTCCTCCCTGGCCTCTACTGTGAGATCAATGAACTTTCTTGCTGCCATGGTTTGGAATTTTTTTTGGAGTATGAAAAGAGAGGAATGTCAGAAAGTTGTAGGCTCAGAGATGAATACTCTTTGTGGTGCGATAATTGAGAATCCTGGGCAGTCTTTATAGAGAGAAAATGATGACTTAGAGCCAACGAAGATATCTCTTCACCGCACCCCTACACGCTCATCCTACGGATTTTGCTAGCTGGAAGCCAGAACTCTAGGGTACGCATGCACACCAACAACGCGTCGCATTAATGGCAAAACTACGAAAGTCAATTTTCGGTGGATTTGCGGCTGATTTAATTTGTTTTGATTAAAAATTTAAGGATTAATAAAATGGTGATAAACAGAACCGTATTTCTCTGCTTTGTTGTGTTGTTCTTGAGAGCTTTCAGTATAATATACATGATTGATTGCATCATGCTATGATTACATGTATCTAAGAACATATGTTGTGTATGCTATTCATGCATCATGAGCGAAGGCTATGGCTAAGAATAATATGTCATGATTCCACACGCACTCATAGAAAATGAAAAAAAAATGACTTGAATAAAATGAAATGTGTAAAGGATGATACATCTTCATAGTTACACATACTTACATATAATGCTTTTGTGGGCAAATGAAAGGCAATGATTTCTTTGCATTATGATAATACTTGATGCATGCGACCGTAAGCAGTTAATTTTGCCTTTAATCTTTGATTTATATTACTAACTTAAGCATCGGAGTGGTTGTCAAAATTTTTGCAGGTGCTCATCCTCAAGATACATATATGAATACATCTTGAAAATTACATTTGTTTAATATGCATTGGTTGAGGGGGAGCCAAATCTATACTTAAATCCTCTATATTTTTAGGGTCACTTTATCTGAGATGCAATGTTTTCCTTAACTATATATTTTTGGCATATCAATGATAAGTTTTGATGAAATTTTACCCCATGACGTCATATGATATTCTTGCTTAAAGAAGGAATACGCTTTAGCCTTTATATATTGCCTTCCTTATACCTTTTTGTTGATGTCAAATAGGGGGAGAAGGATATGGAAAGAAAAATATGTGTATATTGTATAATGATTATTACATTGTAATAAATTTTTCTTTGGTGATTTGTCATCATCAAAAAGGGGGAGATTGTTAGCCCTAATGTATTATGCTATAAGTTTTGATGATGACAAATATGTGGGAATTATAGTATGACTTAATCTTCTTGGCCCAAATGAATGATTAATCTTCTTGGCCCAATATATGATTTAATCTTTCTTAGCCCAAATAGTATGATTTAATCTTTTTGATCCAAATGCATGATTCAATTTTTCTTGGCCCAAATATATTCAATGCTTTATATATTTAAATCTAGTAGTATAAATTGATTTTTGATAAAGTTTATTGGTTGTTGTAATATAATTTGAAAAAGAATATCTTTTACTGTAGCACTTTTGAAAAATAAATTTGATTGTTGAAAAAGTATGATAAAGTTTATTGGTTGTTGTAATCAACTTTGAAAAAAAATATTTTTTACTGTAGCACTTTTGAAAAATGAATTTGATTGTTGAAAAAGTATGATAAAGTTTATTGGTTGTTGTAATAAACTTTGAAAAAGAATACCTTTTACTGTAGCACTTTTGAAAAATGAATTTGATTGTTGAAAAAGTATGATAAAGTTTATTGGTTGTTGTAATAAACTTTGAAAAAGAATACTTTTTACTGTAGCAAATTTGAAAAAAAATATTGATTGTTGAAAAAGGTTGATAAAGTTTTTTGGTTGTTGTAGAAAGGTTGAAAAATGATGATGAAGCTTACTGTAGCAATTCTGACTAAAGCAGTCACTGTAGCAGCAAGGTTTCACTATATAAAGGGGACTTCACAACACCATTTGCATCAAGCTTCAATTGTTCATTTCTCATATTATCTTGAGTTCCATTCTCTCTAAATTATTAGAGAAAAATTCTGAGCTTAATTTCTGCGTTATCTACACTTTGAGAGTGTCCACCATTATTTTCCTTAAGCCTTTAAATTTAGTTGCTCAAGGATTGGTTCCTTGAGTTAGTGTTTGAGAGAAAACACGTTGTAAGGGGGATAGACACCCTTGAGGAAAAAAAAAAGATCTATGTTGTAGTGGTTTGCAAGTACCTGGATTAAACTTGCAATTATAGTGGAAATACTCAAGTGGTCTCTTGAGGACTGGATGTAGGCTTGAAATTAGCCGAACCAGTATAAATCTCTGAGTTTGCTTTCTCTATCCCTACTCTATTTACATTTGAAGTTAATTAATTAATGCTTTGCGTTTATATTTGATTTCTACTTCAAGTATTAATTAACGTGTGTAGATTTATATTTTCTCCTTAATTCCTTGCACTATAAAATTATTCATCTTGATAACACTTTGATTTTCTGAATTAAATTATTATCTTTAACATTGTCCAATTTCAGAAAATTATTTTAACTTCCAATTAAGTTTTGTGAAAATTTTTATAAAACCCAATTCACCCCCCCTCTTGGGATCCAACCATTTCTTTCAAAATATATAACCTATTTGATAATAATTGACCCATATCATTACTATAACTATGTTAATATAATATTACTCATATTATGCCATTATTTATAACAAGTTCCAGAAGTCTCCTATATATTGTTAGGCTAAGACTTGTATTTTATAAGATCATCAATTATCCACTAAGATCCATTCACCTTGTCAATTTCCAAAATAAATATGATAGTCCAGAAGGTAGAATCTGAAATTAAACCTAAATTTTGAAAATGTAAACTCAAATTTATTTATTAACAATTTTACTAGGATGCATAATTCTATTTCCTTCATGATTCAATTGATTAACTCAAAAAGATTTGCTTCATAAATCCTAGGTTATCTTTAAACAAATATAATATATTTAAATCATCGTTCTTATGACACTCATTAGATTTAATAAAATAAACCAACATTCTTAAATTTGTTAATGTAAAAGAGAAATTTGATTAGTTAGATAAGTAATCAATACTTTATTTAATCCTTTTTGAATTTCAGATTACTGTAGCATATCCTATTTGAAATATACCTTCTTTTATGTTTTCAACTTGTTTACCAATAATTATTACTATTCCTTTAATTATCTCCTTAATATGCATAGTCTGGTTAAATTACTTGTTTAATTTTAAATAGATTTGGTATATTCCAAATCCTAATCAAATCCAAACCAAATAATAATTCTAGTTCAGATTTAAAAGGTAATTTTCAGATTTATCATCTGGATATTTATCCTTAATTTTAATATTTGAAATATATTTGATCAGTTTGAAAAATTACCAACTCTTATACTCAATCTTTGCATTATCCCTTAGTTACTTCCTACAACTAATATGTTACTTTCAATTATGTTTATCTACTTTCCATTAACTCCACAGCATCCACTATCCCTTATAAAAAAAATAGTTTTTATTTTATTATAATTCTTTCTTATACTCAAACAATTTAATTATACTATTTAATTCAAAAATTAATATCTCAAGATTTAGAAGTTATTTTCCATTCCATATTTCACATCAAGGTTCCTTATAATTTTCTCTACATATTCCTATACTTTATACATATTTTTGCTACACCCCACAAGTTTCTAAAATCTTCAACTTAGTCCCTAAGATTTTCACTTTAGTCCCTGTATGATCTATCATCACATATTACTAGTCTACAGCCCAAAATCACTTACTAAAGTATTATCACATCATAATATAACTTTTCAAGCATATATTGCACACAATTTGTAAATCAATACTTGTGAAATAAAAATTAAAATAGAAAATTAAATAACGGGTATTACAAGAAATTTAATATCTTTTTAATATTTATTAATTCCTAAATTCTTAACAAAATCAATTCACTTGTTGAACATATACAAATACAAATATTAATTATATTATCATCATAAAAATTAAGCTTAATATTTTACTTAATAATCTTAAAGAGAATAACAAGGTTAGGTTAAAAAATACTAAATTTTTCTTCGTGTTTTTTAAAATTAGATTTTTACATTTATATTTTATAGGTAAAAGTATATGTCATGTCCCCAATATTTACTCTGATTTTCATTCATATTTCTAATTTTTTTTTCTGTCAAATATGTCTTATATGTTTTAATTTTTTTTAAATATGCCCTTTTTCTAACACCATCAAAAAACTAACGAAAATGTTGACTGGGCTGGCCTATGTGGCAAATATCATCTGCCACGTGACGGGAAATGCCACATTACCTGACCTAGCCAATAAGATTGTGACATGTAGCATGTGGTTGGCTTTCAAGAAAAATCAATCAATTGCATGTGATAAGAATCGAACCTCAGCCAATAAGATTGTGACATGTGGCATATGAGTGACTACCCGATGTGGGACTTCGTCTCATTGTATAGCACTACCCATTGAGAGCCGATGTCCCAGTGGCTGTACACTGCAACGCTTCACTCGACTTTTTAAAGCCGGGCCTCTTAATGAAAGCAGGAATGAAATGGTACCTAAGCAGCCTGAAGAACCACACCCAAAAAACTAGCTGTTGAAATGAGAGTGTCAAGTTACTTAAGTACCCCATCAGACACTCTTTTCTACTCGATGTGGGACTTCGTCTTATTACATAGCACCACCCATTAAAAGCTGACATCTCGGTAGCTACACACTGTGATGCTTTACTCGGTTTTCGAAAGTCAGTCAGCTCCTTTACAAGTAGCCCTCTCTGCGATGCCAAACCCGGCTTTCGAAAGCCGAGCCTCTCAATTAAAGCGCCAATGTAATGATACCTAAGCAGCTTGAAGAACTCTTCTTCAAAAGCTAACTGTTGAGTTAGAAGAGTCAAACCACTTAAATACCCATTTAGTAATCCATACTGCTCGGTGTTAAATTTGTTTATAGTCCAAGATGCCCAATCCAATCAATTTGGTCCAAGTCCAACTTAGAAGGTTGGTGAAAAAAGTTCAGTGAAGAAAATTAGATGAAGATGTGTGACTATTATAATTTTAAGATAATTTATTTGTATCATCTAAATTTGTTTGTAAATACCAACTAGGACTCCCTTTTTAGCACAGGCATTAAGGAGGCGCCTATTCACTGCCCTTAAATGACTGTGGGCTTCATATGTGGAGCCTATAACTATCCAAAGAATGTAGGCAGGCCAGATCCCTCCTTAGCCCGGCGCTAAGGAGGGGGCTCTTCCAATTTTGTGAGCTCTAAGTACTGTGATAAAAAGTGAAGTGTTGCAATTTTCTTCAAAATAGTACTTACAAATTTACTACGACACTATCTCTCGGTCTGCATACGATGAGTGCCGTAAAGACGAAATCTTCAGCGATTCTATACCATTATCCCTGTCCAGATGGTGCTTTTTCTGCTCTTGCTGCTCACCTTTACTTCAAAGCTACTTCTCTCCCCTCTCTCTTCTTCCCCAACACTGTCTATCGTCCCCTCAGGTAAAGGTCCAATATTTAACCTTACCTATCACTTCTCTTCTCATTCTCAATCACGGCTTTCCTATAGTTTGATTCTTTTTTTTTTTTTAATTATCAGAGCACAAGATCTTCCTCTGCATGAAATTGGTGACCTTTACCTTTTAGATTTCACGGGGCCTTCTGGTTTTGTTCAGGAAATCTCCACCAAAGTTGGAACGTAGGTTCCTCTTTCTTTTCCTGTATGTTTTGGTCCTCCATTAATTTTTATGCTTTATTTAAAGATGACATTTTTCTCTAATTTTATCAACAATTCAATCGGTTTTTCCTCATGTAGAGTGGTCATCTTGGACCATCACAAAACTGCACTTGAACAGTTAGGTAGTGAGGGCTCCGCTGGTGAGAATGTGATTAAAGTGATTGACATGGAGAGGAGTGGGGCTACTGTTGCATTTGATTACTTCAAACAGAAGCTTATGAATGCGGACAGGGTTCATGGGAAAGCTGGTCTTGATGCTAATCACCAATCAGTTCTTAATGAATTCGAGCGTGTCCGGCAAATTTATGATTACATTGAAGATGGAGACCTTTGGAGGTGGAAACTCCAAAACAGTAAAGCTTTCAGCTGTGGTTTAAAAGATTTAAACATTGAATTTGATGTCCGGTTAAACCATTCCTTGTTTGAGCAGGTGGTTGTTTATTCACGTGCCTCTCGATTTGCAACCTTTTATACATATAAGAATACTTTTTTTCACTTCTTAATGAGTTGCTGTCATCTGATTTAGGCATTCTTTTATTTAAAAAAGTTAACTTTTTCTTTTTAACCGAGAAGCATGTCTATGAAGAGTTCATTGTTCTGATTCTACTGTATTCTAAGGATGTGGACATGTTTTTAATCAGTTTTGCTCCTGGTTTGCATAGATTGTACTTGCCTCAGTTGGCACGAATTAGCTTTTCAGCTCATGAGTTAGCTTTTGGGGTGTGGCTCTCCCTAAAAGTTGGTAAAATTTTGTCTTTCCACACCATCCCTTTGGTTTCTGCGTATTATTGATATTAAGAAGCCTTCTTTGTAGTTTGTACCAAAGATAACATACAATTTCATTTTGCA
The DNA here is from genome assembly GCA_037074585.1 of Biancaea sappan. Classification (NCBI taxonomy): domain Eukaryota; kingdom Viridiplantae; phylum Streptophyta; class Magnoliopsida; order Fabales; family Fabaceae; genus Biancaea; species Biancaea sappan. The sequence goes on along the minus strand of CM073492.1, from coordinate 423,460 downwards.
TAAAAGCAGGATTTTTATAAGATAAATTATTAGCCTAATCGCATACCCATTAAACCTTCAAGGAGAGAAGTTCTATTTGCTTAGATGATACAAAATTATTTATATACCACGTGAAAATTATTATTCTGTAATTGCAAAGAGGTGGCACAAGGGAGAGCTAACTGCCAATTGCCATAGGTGAGGAAATTAGAGAATAGTGGGAATAGGTGTGTTGCTGGAATCAGTGAAATACCGAAAGGAGGACTGGTGCTACCAAGTAGGGTAGCATCTCCTGGTTCTTTGATTTGTGATCTGGCATTGTTTGTTTTTACAACTCTTCACTTTGATTAAATGAAATCTGAAAATGTTTGAAATAATTGGTAATTATCTGGTTTGTGGCAGTTGCTGTCATTGAATGTGGATTCTGTAATTAGTCAAGGAAAAATGAGCTTGTCACACAAGCAAAAGCTAATAGATGATTGCCTCAGCCAGTCATATGAAATTGCACTCAGGGGTGGTACATATGGCTCTTGCCTGGTATGGTTCTCTTGTAGTGAAAAGAAAGAAAATTCTTGCTCTCTTTCCCTTTCTCCCCTGTATACGTTCTTGTAGCTCAGTTCATAAAGATTGTACGCTTGTGCTTTCTGTAGGCTGTAAATGCAGATGCTACTCTATCAGAGATGAGAAGTGAATTAGGACATCAGTTGGCTAGTAAAAGCCAGAATCTCAAGTTGAGGTTTGTATCATTCTATTGAAATGTCTGATTGAGATGCCGTCTTTGTGAATTGTGATGCATACATACATTTCCATTGTAGGGGAATTGGAGCTGTTGTATATAAAGTAACTGAACTTGGAAATGAGCATATGCTAAAAGTCAGTCTGAGGAGTTTGGAGAATGAAGATACAACTCCCATCTCTCAGGTTGCTCCTTTTATCATTGCATTGTATACGCTGCTTGTAAACATGGCATCTAAATTTATACCTTTCTGTTTTGGTCTTCTATTAGGAATTTGGGGGCGGTGGACATCAAAATGCGAGCTCCTTCATGTTAAGCTCAGAGCAATTTGAGCAATGGAAGGTGTGAATAGCTGTCCTTCAATCTGGAACTGCTACTTTGCAAAGGCAAGTTATTGTTGAGGTGGCTCTCTCACTGTGTCTGCAATTTTAAATCTTCATTGAGTGTCAATGTAGTTCAAATCCTTGTACCAATAAAACACACAGATTTGAGAGACTCTTTGGTAGAGCAAATAATCATGAGAAGACATGTAACTTACATGTCTTAAGTTGGTTTCTCTTTATTTTATTTTTATTTTCTTTATTTTTTTTGTAGATTGAGTTATTTTTAGAGTATGTTTAGATTGATGAAAATGGAGGGAAGGGGAGAGAATAGAAGTAAAAAAGTTTACTCTAGACATTTTCTTTGAATTATATTTAAGTTCAATTTTCTTTTCCTCTTGGAATATATTTGTGTTGATAAAAATGGATGAAAAAGTAAAGGGAAAATGTTTATCAAAATTTGAATTAAAGGAAACGTTTAAATAAAAATTTCTCCTCCAATCTCTTGGATTTAAACACCCCATAAATTTCTCAACGTTTAAATTGTTTCTTATTCCTCTAATGGCCTAGTTATGCGATGGAAGCTGTGAAGAAAATCCCAAGTTTTTAAACGTGAAAGCCATATTTTCAATGTTCTGTGTTCAGTTGCCTTTCACAAAAAATATCCTGAAAAATTAACAAAAATATTACTATAGCAAGATTAACGATAATTGTGTACTTTATTCCAGAAGTAACACCCAGACCATCTCTAAAAAGGAGGTCAGGACAAAAGTCCATAAATTTTTTCCAGGCCTTACACCAAACCATCAAAATGGTTATGCCATTCTTAAGATCATCACCCAAAGTTCTAAGACGTCGTTCACCGTAATAATAAAATTTTAAAAAAACAAACCATCTTGACCAATGAAGCATAATAATATACAGAAAAAATCTTGCAAACAGTTGTATATATGTCTTGTGTTATATTAAGTTCTCCGGATTATCAGGCCTGCCATTGCCCATTGGTATATTAGTTTGTGAATGTAAGATGAGAGACTTCTTCACTGCCTGCCATGGCTGCATTAGAAGGATACCATGCATCATCTGTAATGAATTGCATCCATGAATCATCTTTATCTTCCTCCTCCAAGCATGAAGAGGATGCTCCTGCTACGTCTGGAGACATGGTTTCACTTTCATTCATATTAATGGCTTGTGAGCTCTCAACTAGTGTTAAGCTACACTGCCCTTGCTCTTCAATTTCAGAGCACATTCCATTTTTCTTGAACACTCGGCACAATGCATAAGTATCCTGCAAGGCAACCAACACTACTGCTAAAGACAATGTGATGTGGAATATTATTAGGTAAACTCCATTACTATTTGGGTCTATAAATTTAGTTATTGAAAGATAATTATCATTAAATCCGTCTAACATGCATCAATTTGTTCTTGTCATGAGTTAAGTAATCTCTTGTTAACAATGTTGTATATATATGAGGGTCAACTTTCTCCAGCATCTACGGATGTTGATAACCATTTATATCAAGGACTAAATTAGGGGTATAGACAATTTCGGGAACTAAAATAATAATTTACTTTAATAAATTACATCGTACTCATCTCAAGGTGGTAGTTAGCCTTTCAATTAACATGCTTTAAAAAAAAAAAAATCATGCCAGAGTAGTCAAAAATTGAGGCCTGAACAGATCTGCAAAAATCTGGTACACCATAATGGAAAAATGCCACATGTTTGGTGATATTAACATTCAAAGAGTACTAAGGTTTGGTCAATGTGTCTTTTGTACTTTCCAGTGGTTGGACTTGTGAATGTAAGCAGAAACTTTAAGACATTCTTAAGATTAATAAGAGGGTTAAAGGCGAATTTTCATAGATGTGTGCGTGTGTGAGGGAGAGAGATACTGTTGAATCTCCCATTCTCCCTAGTTTAACCATGATGATCTGCGTAACTTGATTACCATCTTGGAATTTCTTTTTCTTTTTCTTTTTAATTTCTTCGTTTGTGGGCAGTATCTGTTGGACTATCTTGATGTTTGGGAATAAAGGAAAAAGTGGCAGAGGCAGGATGAAAGTGATGGAGAAGGAGCTACTTTATGGGCTGCATAACCCTTCAAATGGTCCTAGAATAATAACGAAGAATGAACAGAAACCAAATAACAAAGACAAACATACAGAGTATAAATAAGGGAACTTTTGTGTCATTACATTTATTTAAGGTTTAAACTAGTTAGGTGTGCTGTCGCATGTAATGAGTTGTTGCTTGTCTTATTACATCGACAAAAAAGGACAAGGTGGAGAAGTACTTTGTCATCTGGAGGCATTAGCGTAAGGCAAGCAACGAATATATATTATCAGCCATTTGTTTATTGGTATCTATAATAAACAAATATAAAGTAGGGTGAGAGAGAGAGAGAGAGAGAGAGAGGAGAGGGGGGGGGGGAGGAAATAGAACTACTACAAATTGCATGTCATGCAGATCCCCCATTTTCCTACAGTTCGCACCCATACAGGCTAATACACTAATACTCCATACTTACTTTCTGCAACTTCAAGTTCTACTCTTTGTGAATTGTGACTGTGATTTCTTTCATGTTTTGGGTGTGAAAGGTAGAGGCGAAAATATGGAAGGAAAAATGCTTTTGTCACTGTCTTAAGCATCGAACTTCAAACTTCTTATTTTTTTTTTTTTATTTCAGGTCAAATATGTGGTGATGACAAGTGTACACAGAAGCAAAAGAAAGTTGAGAAAGTTGTTATAGGACGGTGTGGGTCCTGTGGGGGACTAGTTTTGAAGACAAAAACGTCTGCTTTTCTGAGATGTGACTCATGCATGTACTCATTGTAAGGCTTTTGGAATGTCCTACTAAATCTTGTTCATCATCTTATTTTGGCAGCCTGATCTGCATGCAAGTCCTCAACAGCTGAATCTTAATTCTCTAAATCATTTCACAGAGACTTGAAGAAAGAAGTATGTCCATATATATATATATATTACTTATTAGGTAATGGTTAGTTTATTTTTATTGCATGACAGTGGTTTCAAGTTTCAACATTAACGGAGTACTTAGCGTAGTGAATGTGCAGAAAATAACATGAGTTGATGGTATGATGTTACCTGCACTGCGGAGGTGTGGTGGAGACGATACTCGTGCATAACCCAGTCAGTACGGATGCCCTGAGGGGCTCTGCCTCCGTAGTAAACGAGAGTCTTCTTCATGCCGATGGGTGTGTTGTGGGACTGCGAAGTGACTCGCCTGTCCTTCCCAGTGGACTTCCAGTACCCAGCCCGAGTGGCTCTGTTAGTCCTGAACCCATTCGGGTATTTCCTATCCCTTGGTCCAAAGAAGTACCACTCTGGGTCTCTACTTGGCAAATACGACTTCTCTGTCTCATCACAATGCCAATACCCAAAAACAACATTAATAATGCATGCCTTTCAATGTGCCAATCTGGGACACACAACTCAAATAGATCGATGTCAAATAAAAGCAGCAAATTATAAGAGAATTAACCTGCAAGTTCCCAGGGTTCACATTTGTAGAGATCAACCTCAGGAATGATGTCAAGTTCAATTTCTTGGCCGTTGATCTTCCTCTTCAGATAATAATTCACAAGCTCTTCGTCCGTCGGATGGAACCGAAATCCTGGTGGTAAACCCACTCGTGCCATATTTTTGCCTTCTTCCTCCTCCTTTCTCTTCTACCCAACTATTCCACAACTCACACTCTTCACTAATTATATATCTATATATATATCCCAAACCACCATCTTTCTATATTTAATATACACACGAAAATAAAAAGTAACCAAAGTTCCTTATCTTTGAGTTTTTTTTTTTTTTCCTTCTTTCTTTCTCTTTTCCAGATTTACAGATTCTGGCATAACGTTTGACACAAGCCTTTAAGTACGTGTGTGTATATACTAATATCATTGTTATTATATGCATGCAAATGCAGCTTATAAAATCCTGTGTTTCATTTGGCATATTAATTAAATGATGGGCCTTTTGCTTTGAATGTTTTGGGAACAAAACGAAGGAGGCGATAGTCTTTTCTCCTATAGATACGTGTTTTCCGTTGAGACTTGAGAGCCAGATCTGTCAATACTGATGCCATGCATGCATAAACCTCTCATTTCAGAATTACAATACTTTTTTTTCCCTTCCTAATGCATTACTTTAATATATATGATGAGTTAGTATTTCAAAAAGGGAATGGTCGCATTGTTTGTTAATTACTGTATACATTTTTACTGCATTTTTTTAACATTTATTGCATTTATGTAGAGAGATATATCTCTTGAATCCTTGATAAATATTTTATATTTTAACATATAGTCTTTTGGAGGCCTAACTGCATTTTTATATTTTACATTATAATGATGATGACCAAATAATAGAATTAATACATCTAGAAAAGAAAAAGGAAACCGAAATATTAAACTCAAGATTTAAAATTTTGGCGCATGAATCACACTAGTGTAGCCCAGTCTTGTCCGAAAATCAACTTTTCTTGTAATTATATTTGTTTTCTCTTGGATGTTAAGTAATAACATCAACATTTTCGTAATTACATAACAAACGTCGGCCATCAATATATATTGTTCATATATACGGAGAGACAGATTCACAGAATTAGATGATATAAAAGATATGGTTATTTTACTGTATTAGCATCTCTAATTCCATCTGAATAAATCTCTATAATAGTTAGTATTAGTGATGGTGTCAGGCTCTATGTATAAAAGCAATTTCAAAAAAGTTGAAGTATTTGCCCTTTGAAATAAAATGATCTTCTGGATTAGTGTGATGATGATATATTTTACAATGGTTTTAAAGGGGAAACCGTGAAGATGAAGTCAAGGGCTTGAAATAATATTCATTCAATCGAAGTAACTTTTCTTTTGTTTCCTCTCTTCTCTTTTTCTTTTATTTGTTTTTTCGTTGTCCATCTTTCAATTTTCTCATCAAAGCAGTGAACTTTTGCTTTATAGCCTAACTTTCTACGTAATCATTACTGTGCAATAATCCCTATATATGGCGTATGAGTTTAGTTTTAGTGAATTCTCTAGTTTAATTTCCTTTTTTCTATGTGGATGATTCTGAGAGGCTCTCTTTTGTGAGTGTGTCTCTCCCTCCCCCCTTGTTTTCATTGGTCTTTCCACATCTTGCTATCCCCGTTGTCTTTCATTTTATATATATATATATATATATATATACGGGCTTAAACGGCCCTGCAAGCTGGCCTTTTTTTAAATTTTTTAAATATATTATTTAATATAAATAATTTTATTTTTACATATTTCTATATTTTATAACTTTATAGTCAATAAATATAATAAATTTTGAATATAAATTTTTTTATAATTTTTTAAAATAAAAATAAAATTTTTAAATTTAAATATAATATAATTAATTTTAAAAATATATATAAAAATTAAAATTATTTATTATTTAAAAAGTAATATTTTACATGTATAAATGATTAAATTTTATTTCAATAAAAAATTATTGAATTTTTTATTAAATTTTTTTTAAATATATATATATATGTCACAAAAGAATAATGTTGTGGTTGTTGGAAGAGTCTGGCAGCTATCACAGCGTCACACACTTTTTTTTTTCTTTTAAATTTTTGGAAAAGAAGTTTAGACAACAGTTATTAATGGGAGTTGGAATGTGCGATTGGAGAGAAAAAGCCGATTACACATATTTGAGGTTGTTTAGTTTTGTGTTTTTCTTCAATCTCGTAATTGATTCTATATCCAAAATTAATTATGGTTCAACGCTTGGAGGAGTAGATTCTGACCAAAATTGATTAAGGAATTGATGCTCTATCCCTTTTATTTCCTCTAATACCCTCATATGTTCTATCATCTTTTTTTAATGCAATCTCATTTGAAATCAATTTGGTCTTTTCGTTCTTAGTTATAACTCAACAAAATAAAACTAGAGAAGAAAATGTAGCTATAATTTTGTAGAAGAAATTTCAAACTCAATTTCTTACCTCTTGTCAGAATACTCTGTTTTTCTTCTCGTTCCCTTCTCAGCTACTGCACTATCTTTATTAATCACACTTGAAATATTTGTTTTATCCTCTTCTCTGCCCAAAAAAATCATATTTGATAAAGAAATTAGTTACTTTTTCCCTTTTGAACAAACATACACAAAGAGTAGCGGAAAGGCTTCGAAACAGGGGCGAAAATTAACTCTTACTAGGTTGCGTGCTTCTGTTGCCGTGAACCTCCACACAGATGACACATTTGAGACCGGAGAACCTATCGAGAAAACAATGGAGCTGAAATTAATTTAGACTTGAGAACCAATCAAACTTGGCTGAGTAATTTTTAAATAATTATTAAAAAATTAAATAAAAATATAGATAAAATAAATAAATTTATTTCATTACAATATTTATAAATGTATATTTTAAATCAAATATTAGTACTAATAGTTAAAAAAATTATTGTTAAAAATTAATATAATTTATTTTATTACATTTTCATATGAAAAAAATTAAATAAGGATAAATGAAATAAAATAATATAATATTCATACATTTATGGTAATTACACATTCAAAAGTGCTTTTACTAATTAATATCTAAACAAAATTCATTTTTCAAAATCATTTTTTTATAATAGTTTCTAAACATAAACACATTCATGCAAAATAAATTCTGTTCAAATCTAGGCTTACATAACGAGTTTCCAAACACCAACTTAGTTTGATTTTTATCTCTTCAAAATGCAATGGATATGTTACTTTGAGTGGGATCTATTAAATGGCGGAGAAGAGAAAAGCATAGTTATCAGACTTAGCCCAATCATTGACTTGTGCGAGCCTTCAGATCATCGAGCCACTGGTTCAACCGTCAAGTTATTGGATCAATTATTGATCGGAGTAAATAAATTATATACAAATTTCACACTTTAAAGTCTTAAAGTCATTGTCATTAGTCATAAATAATTAGAAAACAAATATTCATAAATAATGTTATTAGTTATAAAATTACAAATAATTTTTTAAAAAATATTTGATTGTTGTTCTTTAATTAGAAGATTATATAAAAATTTTTGTTTATGCTCTTCAATTTTTCTTGATTTAATTTTGTTGGATCAAATAATTATATAAATATAATTATTTTTTAATCTCTTAATTAATTAGTAATGATATATTATTTTTTGTTAAATTAAATGTTTTTCTATTTTAATTTTTGTCATCTTGCCATATGTGCATTTTTGTTTTTGGGTTAGAATAATTTTAGCACCTTGTGTGTGTGTGTGTGTAATATTCCACCCATATAAATTAAGAAGAATTTGATAGTAAGACAGTAAGACACACAATCTATAGGTGTGAGATAAAGTTTGATTCTTTGTAAATGTATTGTCACATCACAATTTTGGACATGTGAGTAATTCTATAAACTCGATGATATACTCATATGGTATCCCATAAAATTTCTGATCAGTACTAATGCATAACATAATTTTTCAGGAAAAAATTTTTTACATATATACACATAAAAAGTTTAACATAGTGAAATAGTAAAAATAAGCCAAATATCATACAATATAATACAATTTTCTAATCCTAGGTAACTTATAGAGATTACAGAGCATTTCCTAAGCTTTTGGATTCATAAGCCTTCTAGACAATATGGAAAATATCCTCAGAAATACTAATCTTCCTGCGGATTTCCTTCATTCTCATCCACTATATTTGAAAAAAAATATTCATAGAAAATGTGAGTTCACCAAAACTCATTGACTAAATGACTGTGTGATAATAAATGTGTCACAAGTACAAATACCATAATCAGTATCACAATAAGAACAGTTATATTCACATTCAGGGTTTCTATACCTTTGTATTTGGTTTATGTTCAGGGATTCAATTCCCGTTGTATTTATATTCACAATTATTACATGCATTGGTATTTTGAGGGATCAAGCCATCAACTATTCTATGTATATAATTTCATGCATTAGTATCTTGGGTCAAGCCCTCAACCATTACATGTGTGTATTTGCATATATTGGTATCTTGGGTCATACCCTCAACCATTCCATGTGTATAATTACATTATCAATTATAATTCTCATCAATATATTCTTAAATCAAACAATAAATTTCTTTTTTTTTTTAACTATTATCATTAAATATAGAATCTAATTGCGAAATGAGGTGTGATTTATATTGTACTTGGAATAAAGGTAATAAAGTCGGTTAGCAAGGTCATCTACTCACATAGATTCCGTATCCAAGTCACTTTTTTCAAATTGCTACAGGGAAGAGTACGTAGCTGGATTTCAGATTTCGTTACGGAGATTTTCACGAAAATCAGATATAGAAAGTTATGGTTGCTTTTGTACAAAACACTATTCGTACGTATGAATATTATTTATGTCTACGAAGACTATTCGTACATATGGTTACTATTTATATATACGAATATTATTCATACATATGATTACTATTCATATATATAGATACTATTTATACGTACGGATACTATTTATATCGACAACTAAAGACAATTTTTCTGATGTGGAAGATCAGCTAAAGCAGCAATCATATAGCATACTTAAGAATATAACTTCTAAAATTTGAAAGACATAAAAAAAAGCATAGTATCCTCACCTTGGATCTAGGCTAAGGAGGAAAGACCTAAAATTTCAAAGTCATAACGTCGAAGCAAGAGAAGTTTTGAGAAGATGAGAGAAGAGAAATTGAAGATGTGAATTTAGAAGTAAAATAGAATAGCCTATATGGGAAGTCAAGGTACTATGTGCTAATAAAATATTTATTTTACTATACACTTTAATAATTTAGTTTACTAAGCGCTTTAATAATTTGGTTTATATGCACACATGATTTTATCTGGCAAATTATTGATTACTATTGGGAACTAAAGGAAAAATTATTCTTTCTTCTAAACCTTTAAGTTTATTTTTACTTTTGTCCTTTTCAATTTAGTCCCTAAGGAGATTTTCTCATATAAAACATTATTTTTCTTCCAATTTCTTTCAGATTCCTCTTATGCTCAAGCCATATTTTTTCAAAAGGATAAATTTCATATCATAACATCCATCATATCCCACAATTTATGCAATCTATAAATGAAAATCCGTATTTCCAACAACAAACAAGCATAAAAAAAAATTAAACAAATAGTAAATTTATTTTCTCTAAAATAAATTTATCATAATTCTTGAATAATTATAACTTATAAATATAGCGGGTATTACATGCATATTTTCTAACTTTTCATACAAATTTGAACATAAAAAAAGAAAAAAGAGGTTCGGGTCAACTAGGCCGGATTGGCATCGATGATCCAGATTTTTTCAAACAATACTTATTAATAAAATGTAAAATATTAATATCTTTTAAAGTAAAAAATTACACAAAAATATATCTTTTAAAATTTATTTAAAAAATATATTTTTAATTTTTTATAACTATAAAATAAATATTATTTAAAAATATTTTGACTATCAAAGCAATCAATCTCGACGTTCCAAATCAAGAAGAGCAAAGGGCTCCATTCCATCAAATTCAGAATGATCTGACAATTATAATAGAGAAAATCGAAGATTCGGAAAGAACAAAAATTAATATTTTACATAAGCACTCTTGCTACATAGATCTACGCACATAATATTACTATGTGTCATTTTTTTTTTGGTTAAAGATTAAACAGAAATTACAGATGCTACGCACATAATCCAATTTTACCCTAATTTTGTAATTTTATATTAAATTAGAAATTTTGATTGACTAAGGGAGAGATTTTAGTTTTTTACAATGTAAGAAATTAAAGATCCGTGGGAAAATTCGAAAATAGGAAAAAGACTAAAATTTCTTTTTAGAAGTAAAGCTTGTGAAAAAAAATGTTGTATATATAAAATTTGAGATTTCAACTGGTTAAGTAAAGAAATTTAATCTGAATTTAGAAAGAAAAATTAGAAACTTCCGGTAAAATTGAGAAAAACTTATGTAGAAGTAACTTTTTGAAAGGGAGTGTGTTTTCTGCAGCGTGTTGAAAAAGAATTTGAGTCTTGAAGGTATAAAAACTAAATAACAGTTGATTACAGTGACAAAAATCGTTTTGGATCAAAAGCTTCGTTGCTACTATAGCTGCCAAGTGAATTAGGTCGGCCCACTTCAGTTTAAGTATTATAAGTTGGACTTTTATATAATTTATGATTAAAAAAGTCTTGCCATCCTAACTCATGGCCCATGAGCTGATTTGTTTAAAAAAAAATATAATTTTAATTATTTTCATGATAGCAGCTAAAAATTGGAATAATTAAATTTTAAAAAATTAAATTAAACTTCTAAAAAAATATATTAAACATTAAAACAGATAATTTTTCTTGTTTAAAATGTAACTATAATTATTTTGAATAAAAAATTTGATATTAGAACTATGAAACTTCAAAAAATAGAACTAAATTTTTAAAAAATAAATTAAAACCTAAAATATAATAAATAAATAAAAAATAAAAAAATCATTAAGGCTAACCTGTTCTAACCCACCTTAACCCTATTAATCTAAATATAATGGGTTAAAAATTTTTATTAAATATGAGCTACTAAAGTTGTAACTCATTTTATCACATTTATAAGATCAAGCACCAGTCCAATAAACTTAACTTATTTTAACAGCTCCACCTGTAATACATACTTGCTTGGTGCTTTCCTCGTTCCAACAGCTTCTAGGCTATATTCTGAAAGCGATTGTAATATTCAGGAATTAAACCATAAAAGACTCTTTTTTGGGACAAAACCATAAAAGACTTGAATGAAAATATTTCGCCATACCTGCAAATTGGGCCTGAGTATCTAGACGGCCCAGCTTGTAAAGTCGCCGGCGATGAGAGGGACCATCACCCACCGTCACCCTTGAAGGTTTTTTTTTTTTTTTTTAGATGGCAGTTATATTATACCTTTATGGGTTTAGAAGAAAAGAAGCAATGGAGGTTCATCAAAACACGCAAGTGGCAAGCTCTTCTTCTGTCACGACCCGTTTTCTGGGCACATGACCGGCACAATGATGAATATCCCATCACTGTAAGCCTTTCGATAAATTCTACCCATGAGTTTAGTCATTATCAAAATAACCATTCCTGAAGAAAATATATCAAATTTTCTTATTTGAAATTCATAGAGATGATTTGCACATAATAATAGATTCTCAATATAAAATACATTATTATGCTGACATACAAACCAAATGCCAAACCCTTGACCTAGATGTCCTAGACGATTACAGAGCAACATAATCTATAACAAAAGAGGGGTCTACCCGATAACGGGAAGGTCCAAAGTGATCTACTCCTCTAGCAGATATTCTTCGCTGGCAACCTGATTTGAACAAAAAGGTTGTACAAACAGTGTGAGCTTTTAAACTCAATGAGCGAATCGGCCTCGCGTTAATAAAATTCAAATACATTACCAGTCATGCAAGCATATCCGAAGGCTCATACTCAACCAATAGACAGAAGATAAAAATTCATCCAATTCAACAAATGTTACTAGTACTCGTCAATGGCAATATATCCCAGAGAGCGCACACAGGCCGGCTCACCAATTATGTATATTTCCACCATGACGCACAACATCATCCTTTTACATACAAGAAGATAAAAATTCATCCAATTCAACAAACGTTACTAGTACTCGTCAATGGCAATATATCCCGGAGAGCGCACACAGGCCGGCTCACCAATTATGTATATTTCCGCCATGACTCACAACCTCATTCTCTTAGCTAGGGCGCCTCACGGATTTATCACCAATCCGGGCTATATCCCTACTGAGGGAATCGTTGTCTCCACACTCATTGGTCAAGACACCCTGTCAACCGGGTTTTCCGCCTTGCCGTGAGAGGGGGTACTGTCCCGCTCAATCACAATCAATAGCATTTCATATCATAATCAGAAGCTCAATATAATATTCATCCATATAACAGGTATATTATATAACTATATTATAGATTTATAAACCACATATCAAGATAACAATTAATCCGTTTTTGAAAACATTTAAACTTCACATCATCATAAGATACTTATTTCATTTTATCCATACTTATGGATTAATTATCTCATTTAGATTCGTCATTCTGAATCCAATTTCCTCCTATGAATCTTGGGAGTGTCCTACGACATACTTTTTATCACCAGTAATGCTAAAATTCTATTAAAACGGGGTCGTTTCACTCACCTGGATTCCGTACGAGCATCGCTTCTCTAAGTCATTACAGACAAGAGTGCTCAGGTGAATTTCGGTGTTCTACTACGGAGATTTTCATGAAAGATTAGAGAAAATACGTTAGGATTGTTTTCGTACAGATACTGTTCATACGTACGGTTACTGTTCATATATACGGTTACTATTCATACGTACGGTTACTATTCATACATACGGTCACTATTCATACATACGGTAACTATTCATACCAGAAATAGAGAATACAATCTGTAAAAGAGTACACCAGGTAAGTTCCCAGGAAAGAGTGGAGGGTCACACTGGACACACTTAAAAACCAGGTCTTTCCTTAGCCAGAACTTTCCTAGACATGTATTCTTCACAGTTTACATTCTATTTCGGTAATCAGAGAATCAAAATAACATATAAACAGCTAATGACAGTTTTTCTGATGTGGAAGATCAGCCAAGGCCGCAACCACAGAGCATACTTAAGAAAATAACTTCTAAAATTTGAAAGACATAGAAAGGGCATAATATCCTTACCTAAGCTGAAAAAGAAAGGCCCAAAATCTCAGAGGTCTAGCATTGAAGTAAGAGAAACTTAAGGAGAGAAGAAGAGAAGTTGAAGGTGTGAGTTTAGAAGTGAAATGGAAGGGCCTATTTATAGCAAAAGTCAATGGTACTATTTGATACTATGCGCTAATAAAATATTCAATTTACTATTCATGAAAATGACATTTCTAATAATGCAGTTACTGTGCAAATAGCGGCAACGGCCGAAAATTTTTCTATTATTACTATTGAAAACTTAAAGGAAAAACTATCCTTTTACCTTAAACCTTTAAGTTTCTTTTTCAAATCAGTCCTTTCAATTTAGTCCCTGAGGGTATTTTTACACATAAAACGTCATTTTCTCCTACAAACTTCTTTCTAGTTTTCTCTTATGACCAAACCACATCTAGTACTTGACATTTCGATTGTATAATGAACAGTATCGTATACGTAAATAGTATTATACGGGTGAATAGTACCGTATACTAAAATAGTAACAGTAGTTTGTAAACAAATATTTATATTTTATTTTTCTTGGGTATTACATTATCACCTCCTTAAGAGAATTCGGTCCCCCGAATTCAAAACTCATCTCAAGACTGAAATAAATGTGATTACTTCGTCCATATCTCATCCTTTGCATCTCTTTCTTCCAAAACCTTATCACACCCTTGGTGAGATTTACAAGAATATTATACCATTGACTGTGAACTCTAAACCGCATTATCAATAATTTGCATAAGACTTTTGCCTTTTCTAAACAGCAAGTAATCTCTTCCTCATCAGTTTGATCTTCTCCACAACCTTTTGTACCATAAAGTGTCTCATCCTCATAACCTTTACCAAACTCAAACCACCTAATCAGAGACGAACTCTGTCTCTATGTAAAACCTCAAATAGGTGTCTTCTCAACAGTGGCACGTGGTCTTTCCAGTTTATACTGAATATCATAACACAAGCTACCATACACATAGCTTATAACTTTTACGAATACAAGTATCCTACCCGAAGGCATCATTTTGGCCGTAGGCAATATTCTTGCCCGAAGGCGATCATTCTACCTTAAGGCGATACTCTCAGCTGAATGCGTCATATAAAAGGAAAAATCACATAAAATTATTACATAAATCTCTAGGAAGAACAATCCTAGAAAATGTGTTAAGTAAATAACATACTCCTCATGCATAATTATATAGATGGAAATTCCTCTCACCTCAATGACTCATATAAAGTCGTATCCCTTCAATGATTAGGGTAAACCCATAGTTCTCTATGTATAGGTTCATAAAATACTTATTTAGCACTCCTCCATAGCTCAGAAATGCAATGAAATATCATTTTAGTAACTCTTCTCAGTCAAAAGGATATTACCATACTCTGCTTTAGAATTTTCATAATCAAGTACGAAATATAAGTCCAACATCTTCTCATTCCTCAAGTTCTTTCAGTAAAAGTAATCACTTCAACAAAGAAGATCTAAATACTAACTTAAATTTTATTTCTAGTACATAGATAATTTTAATACATGAAGCTTAGACCAAATATAGCTTTAGGTACAAACAAAAGAAAAATAAATTAAGGACGAGGAGGCTTTTGAAATGTAAAAGGTGCTCCAGGTCTAGAAGAGGAAGGTGCTTCAGACCTTAAGGAGGAAGCTAATCGTTGCAGCCTAGAAAGGGTTTCTGGAGGAAGAGCCTGAGAAATTTGACGAAGAGCAGAAGTTACTCCGTTCATACATTCAATACACCTTGCTTGTTGGTCACGGAAATTTTGAGTTGCAAACATTGAATGTCTATCAACTCGATTAGCTAGTTCCCCGAAACGACGGTTTATCAGTTTCTCTTGGTTTTCAAAGAGATGATTTATTAGTCGCTTCTGGTCCTCTGTCTTGTATTCCAGGCTCTCTATCTTACGCTCCAGATTTTCAATCTTACGCTCCAGGAACGCAAGCTTATTTTCTGAGGATGTTGCAGTGCTGTCCTCTTCCAACTCTATTACATCCCTCTTTCTCTTCTTAATTTCTGGTGACCTGTCTACAGGTCTCTTCCCTTTGTTATCTCCGAGACTTAGATTTAAATCAAGCTCTACATTGCCAGTCTCAAAATTCAAGTTGAAAGACTTATTATCGGCCATTGCTCTAGGGATCTCAGAAATAACTTCGAATGAGAAAGGAATGGAGATTGAGAAATAGGTATGTAATGAAAGAAGTTCGCTTGGTGTGATGAGTGGGGTAACGGGCGTACAAGATTTATAGACAACCCGAAGCCCCTGGAGCTAAAGCCACCACAACCTACACGCCGCTCGCTATAAGGTTTACAGATCACATACGTCGCAATGCCAGCAATTAATGTCGGACATGCAGATAAATAGTAAATGCAATTAACATAAGTCAAAGATTTCCTCAAAAAAATTTTCGGCTAATCTTGACCTTTCTCAAAATTTTGACTAACTACGCTCTTCAGTCTGAGATTTTCTCCCTCTAAACTTGTTTTATTCTGTAATCCCATATCACGATGTCCCTCTATGATTAGGTAGCCTCATATTGGCCGTATCTTAGATTCTAATCGGTGTTTTTACTCTAGACTTACACATAATATATATGTAAATATATATATTTTAAAACAAAGTTAACTGCTTACGGTCGCATGCCTTAAGCATTATCATGATGTAAGGAAATCACTGCCTTTCATTTGCCCATGAGAGCACTATATGTAAGTATGTGTAACCATGAAGATATATCATCATCTACACATTTCATTCTATCCAAGTCATTTTGATTTCACATCTCTATGAGTATATGTAGGATCATCATATATTCTCCTTGATCGTAGCCTTCACTCATTATGCATGAATAACATACATACATGTAATTACAACATGATTCAATCAGTTATGTATATTATACTCAACTGAAGGCTCTCAAGAACAACACAATAAAACAGAGAAATGCATTTCAGTTCATCATAAAAGCATCCAAGGCAATCTTTAATGGCTATATTATTAACTTCTTTGAATTTCAGAAAATGCCAACGGGAGAAATGGGAAAACCAAGTAAAATCGGCCGCAAATTCACCGAATACTGACTTTCGTGGTTTTGGCATTAATGCAACGTGCTATCGGTGTGCACGCCTACCCTAGACTTCTGGCTTCCAGCTTGCAGAAATCCATAGGTTGATCGTGTAGGGGTGCGGTGAAGAGATATCTTCTTTGTCTCTTAGTCCAAATTTTTTTTTTCTATAAAAACCTTCTCAGCGTTCTCAGTTACCACACCACAAAGGGTAATAACCTCTGAGCCTACAATCCCCCAGCATTCCTCTCGCCTCATACTCTTACAAAAATTTCTAAATTTTTCCAAATCATGGCCTCAAGGAAGTACATTGATCTCACAGTAGAGGCTAAGGAAGAAGAACTTGACTTAAACTTAAGTTTATGCAGGGACAAGGGCAAAAGACCTCTCGAGGGATCTCGAGAAATTCAAATGGAGAAGAAGATGAAGAAGATTGAGGAAGCCGAGGAGATTAGCACAGGCCATAGCTCAGAGGACAAAATCGACTGTTTAGAGCAGGAGGTGAAGATTCTCAAGAAGATGATAGAGGACCTGGAGAAGTTAACCAAACGCAATAACACGGCAATGACTTCGAGAATAGATAGGTTCTTCTATTGGTCCACCCAGTGCTTCTGCAATCAACAGCAAAGAAGTGTTGATTGTATGAATGGAATTTACACTACCCTCCGTGACATTGCTATGTCTCTTGCTCCAAGGAATGGTCGAGGGGTGATGATACAATACAACCCTCCTAATCCAAGACCACCTCGCTTTTAGATTACTCATGCATGAGTAAACTTCTCTTTCCTTTTTTTTTTTGCAATGTAATCCTTCAGTGTTTTTTTTTAATGCAAGTGGTTTCTTTTATTGGCTGGTACCCTAAAATAATATAGCTACACAAAATCAATCATGAATTCAGCTTATAAAATTCACCATATAAAATTTTGATCCGACAGCAACGGAATCAAAACAAATAACAACTTTTCCTTGACTAAGTTCAAAAGTGTAGCCACATCTGTCTAAAACTAAAACTGAGAACATAATTCCTAAGAAGAGATAAGTCTCGGAGGGAAAGTGTAATATCCCAAGAATTTATATGAATATATAAAGTCTAATTTGAAGTTTAGTGAAAAATTTAATTACGTGAAAAATTTACTTTTTGAATTAGTGAAGAAAATGTGGGAATAGAAATTTTAATTTTTAATTGAGGAAATTTTTACAGATTCTCAAGGACTAAAGTGAAAAGAAAATAAAGTATAGAGGACTTTTGAGAAATGACCAAGTAGGAACCCGAGAAGAAGAATAGAGCTTATGGGAATGAATTATGAGTCCGGTACCGAAAAGATGATGGATTCGAGGTTAAAGTGGAGTTTGAGATATTGAGAGGGACTAAAGTGAAATAAGGAAATCTGTGGGGCACCTAGGATTTAGAAACACCTGAGGTGAGATTTTATGAATTTGCTTTTGCTAGTCTTGACTGAGGGTCAATTGCAGAGCAAGTGATAATTTCACCTCGGGCGAGTATATAGGTGGCCTCACCTATTTTTTTATTCATTTTTCTCCTTTCCTCTCTCTCTTCACTTTCTCTCCTCTCTTTCTCTCTTCCTTCTCTCTAATTTCTCTCTCTACACTCCAACTCTACAACCGGGCTTTGGAGGGTGGATCTCGGACTACGGGGCGAGCCTCTAGGAGCCAAGCAACATAGGGAAAGCAAGGAATCGAGGTAGAAATTTCTATTTCTTAAGCTTTTCTCTATTTTCTAGTTTTAAGAGTGTTTGAGGTAAAATCGAGATTCCGGCTTCGTTTCTCGATTAAAATTGGTGATTTTGGTGTCTAAATGCTACTTAGACATTAAGGGTGAGATCCTATGGAAGAAATCATGAAAAACAGTGAAGATTTGGCCAGATTCGGGCCAAAACCGAGAGAAAGTCGCGAAGGGTCGCGATCGTGGCGCCTAGGCGCCAAGGACATGTGGGGAAGAGAAAGGCATGGCGCCCAGGCGCCACGTGGGGCGCCTAGGCGCCGGGCATGGGTGGCGCCCAGGCGCCATAGGTGGTGCCCAGGCGCCAGGTGTGCCGGAAAACCTTAGCTCATTTTCAATCGGCCATAACTTCTTCATCCGGACTCCGTTTTGGGCAAACTTTATATCGTTGGAAAGCTCTTTGAGTCTAGTTTCCAATGGTATAAGTTTCATTTAGATATTCATTACCAGTTAGGAGTTATGATTCGAGAAGTAAGTGAAGGTCGAGAGTAGTGGTAGGAAATTTCTCTATTTCGTAACTCTGGTGGTTTTTGTCTGGTTACAATAGGAATGGTCAAAGTGCAAAGTGGGAGTGCCGAGAGCGTGAAATCCAGGTGAGTGGGTTAATACTTGCTATGATTAAATATCTGTTATTGACTTTTTGCATCATAGTGGAAATATGTTGTATATCCAAGTTTGAAGAGGATGATGTGGAACGATGAGGCATAAACAAATGTGGAACGTGTCTGGTAATGTATATAATTATATTTTCTTATTTTCTCATGAATGGAGGTTATATGATGGATTGTGAATGGCATGTAAACCGAGTTGAATAATTGTTCTATATTATGGGTTGTGTTATATACATGCTATGTTGCTGGAACCACATTGATTATGTTGTGGCTTGAATTGTAAATGACTGAGTTGTGTATGTGGCTCAAGATTATGATTGAGCATGTTTTTATATGTGATTGTGATTGTGTTTGACTGGAAAGGAAAGGCATGGTGGTGCACCCCATGGAGAAATCTATGTGAAGCTATAAGGGTGGAGAATATAAATGGAGCGATAAGGGTGGATGCAGCGGGGGTCGCGGGCAACGATCCATAGGTATTCTGGACGACCCGGTTGGTACGGGAATTGTGTGTGAAATTGATTTCATCGATTGCTGTTGTGAATTTTGAATTTTGTTGAAATGCATTTGATTCACTTGGATATTGTTGTGAAGTATTATAATAATATTATATCATATGATGATCGATCTATGTATGATTGCTGCATGTTATCATTATGATGCATGATTTTTATTTTGTCATAGTATTGTGTTATCTACTCACTGGGCAAGTGGTTTGCTCATACCCCTCTTATTGATATTTTTTTTCAGAATTGACAGCTGAAGGTAAATATCGGAACAAGGAATTATGGATCCTTAGTCCATAATTACCTTTTCATTTGTTCAGGATAAAGGTATAATAGTTAAGTTTTATTCTAAGTTGTATAAATCTAGAAATCTCTGTAATCGGGTAGGTTCATTCAGTGATGTAATGTGAGTAATTGTAGTATGTATAAAGAACTCGTTTTGGTTGCATGAAAAAGAATTGTATGATTTTTAAGAGAAAGATAGGCTTACGGAGGTGAAATGAAATTCACTTTCCGTGCCGGTCACGTGCTCAAATTTTGGGACGTGACAAGTTGGTATCAGAGCTTTGGGATTAGGTCTCCTACCGATTACAGAGTAAGGTAACCTTAGTGGGATCTCCTCTATAGTGGTGAACCCGGGCACGACTATAGAGAGATGGCTCCACTGAAGGTCCTGTAGGATGTTTTCATTTCCTTTTCCTCCAAGACTTGTCTTTTCTTATGAATTATGTTTTTAGTTTTAGTTTTAGAGAGTTATGGCTATACTTTTGAACTCGGTAAGGGAAAGGTTATTATTTGTTTTGATTCCGTTGCTGTCGGATCAAATTGTATGTATGGGGCTTTATATGTTAAATTCATGATTGATTTTGTGTGACTGATTTCTTTTATCTTTCTTAATTTTATTATTACTATTTTTGGAGTACCATCCCATAAAAGAAACCACTGGCATTAAAAGCAGAAGGATTACATTGCAAAAAAAAAAAATTACTCATGCATGAGTAATCTAAAAGCGAAGTGGTCTCGGATTAGGAGGGTTGTACTGTATCATCACCCCTCGACCATTCCTTGGAGCGAGAGATAGAGCAATATCGCGGAGGGTAGTGTAAATCCCATTCATACAATCAACACTTCTTTGTTGTTGATTGCAGAAGCACTGGGTAGACCAATAGAAGAACCTGTCTATTCTTGAAGTCATTTCTGCATGATTGCGTTTAGTTAACTTCTCTAGGTTTTCTATCATCTTTTTCAGATTTTTGACCTCCTGCTCTAGACAGGCGATTTTGTCCTCCGAGGTATGGCCCGTGCTAGTCTCCTCAGCTTCCTCGATCTTCTTCATTTTCTTCTCCTTCTGCTTCTCTGGAGACCCCTCAAAAGGTCTTTTGCCCTTGTCTTTGCCCAGACTTAAGTTTAAGTCGAGCTCTTCTCTCCTGGTATCCACTGTGAGATCAATGTACTTCCTTGTGGCCATGATTTGGAAAATTTAGAAATTTATGTCGGAGTATGAGAAGAGAGGAATGCTGAGAAGTTGTAGGCTCAGAGATGATTACTCTTTGTGGTGTGGTAACTGAGAACGTTGGGATAGTTCTTATAGAGGAAAAATTTGAACTCAGAGACAAAGAAGATATCTCTTCGCCGCACCCTATACGCTTAACCTATGGATTTCTGCAAGCTGGAAGCTAGAAGTCTAGGGTAGGCATGCACACCAACAACGCGTCGCATTAATGGCAAAACCACGAAAGTCAATATTCGGTGGATTTGCAGCCGATTTACACTTGGTTTTTCCATTTCTCTCGTTGGCATTTTCTGAAATTGAAGGAAGTCGACAATGTAGCCATTACAGAGTGTCTTGGATGTTTTCACGATGAACTAAAATGTATTTCTATGCTTTCTTGTATTGTTCTTGAAAGCCTTCAGTTAAGTATAATATACATGATTGATTGAATTATACTGTGATTATATGTATCTAAATACATATGATATGTATGTATGTTATTCATGTATAGAGAGTGAAGGCTATTTGTTATGGCCAGTAATAATATGTAGTGATTCTACATATATTCAGAGAATGAGAAGTCTGAAATTTAAAAAGACTTGAATAGATGAAAATATATAGATAATGATGTATCTTCATGTTTATACATATATACTTATATGCTCGTAGAGGCAAGTGAAAGGTAAAATTTTTCTCTCACTTTATGGAACGCTTGATGTGTAGATGTGAGAAGTTTTTATTTTAATATGTATGTTTGAAAATGTGTAAGCTTAGGGCAAAGTCACGGATTAGAAACCTAGATAAGGCTAGTATGAAGCTACCCGTTCATGGAGTAATATCTCGATTTAGAATTATTGGATAAGACAAATACAGAGTTAAGAAGCCATAAATTGAAGCGGCGATTAGTTTAATAATTTGAGCAAGGTCAAAAGTTAGCCGAAATTTTTGAGAAAATCTTTTGTATTAGATTATATTTTGTTATTTTCTGGCATGCTTATCTGAGACCATTGGCATTGCGTCGGATAAGGTCTGTAGGTCATCTTTAGAGTATGATGTAAAGGTTTTGTAGCCCTAAATTTCGTCTATATATAATGGATGCCCCATTACGCTGCTCACTACACTAAGAGTTTATATCTATAAGCTTTCTAGCATCAAACTTCTCCTTCTGTACAACCTTTATAGCTCAGAAAAATATGGCCGGCAATAAATCTTTCAATTTAAACTTTGAGGCTGGCAAGGTAGAGCTGGATCTAAATCTTAGCTTGGAGAATTATAAGAATAAGAGATCCATGGAAGAGTCACCAGAGGCTAAGAAAAGAAAAAGGGATGTAGTAGAGTTAGAGGATGTTAGCACAGCAACATCTTCTAATAATGAGCTTGCGCTTATGAGACAAAAGATGGAGGACTTGGAAAGATTGATAAACCGCCACTTTGAGGACCAGGGGAGATTGATAAATCGTCTCTTTACAGAACAAGAGAAGCTTTTGAACCGTCATTTTAGGGAATTGGCGAATAGAGTTGATAGACATTCGATGTTTGCAACTCAAAATTTTCGTGACCAACAAGCGAGATGTATTGACTGTATGAATAGAGTGACTTCTGCACTTCGCCAAATTTCCCAGACGTTTCCTCCAGAAACTCTTTCTAGGCTGCAACGATTAACTTCCTCCTTAAGGTCTGAAGCACCTTCTTCTTCTAGACCTGGAGCACCTTCTGCATTTCAAAAGCCTCCTCGTTCTTAATTTATCTTTTCTTTTGTTTGTACCTAAAGCTGATGTTTGATCTAATGTTTACGTATTAAAATTATCTGTTTTGTAAATCAAGTTCAGCTTGTTGCCTGTAACTTATGTATTAGAAATAAAAATATGTTGAACTTGTTATATTTTGTACTTGATTGTGAAAATTCTAAGAGAGAGAATGAGATATAAACAAAATATTGGCATTTGTTTCAATCTTGAGGTAAGTTTTGAATTCGGAGGACCGAATTCTTTTAAGGGGGGAAGAATGTAATATCCCAAGAATTTATATGAATATTTAAAGTCTAATTTGAAGTTTAGTGAAAAATTTAATTACGTGGAAAATTTACTTTTTGAATTAGTGAAGAAAATGTGGGAATAGAAATTTTAATTTTTAATTGAGGAAATTTTTACAGATTCTCAAGGACTAAAGTGAAAAGAAAATAAAGTATAGAGGACTTTTGAGAAATGACCAAGTAGGAACCCGAGAAGAAGAATAGAGCTTATGGGAATGAATTATGAGTCCGGTACCGAAAAGATGATGGATTCGAGGTTAAAGTGGAGTTTGAGATATTGAGAGGGACTAAAGTGAAATAAGGAAATCTGTGGGGCACCTAGGATTTAGAAACACCTGAGGTGAGATTTTATGAATTTACTTTTGCTAGTCTTGACTGAGGGTCAATTGCAGAGCAAGTGATAATTTCACCCCGGGCGAGTATATAGGTGGCCTCACCTATTTTTTTATTCATTTTTCTCCTTTCCTCTCTCTCTTCACTTTCTCTCCTCTCTTTCTCTCTTCCTTCTCTCTAATTTCTCTCTCTACACTCCAACTCTACAACCGGGCTTTGGAGGGTGGATCTCGGACTACGGGGCGAGCCTCTAGGAGCCAAGCAACATAGGGAAAGCAAGGAATCGAGGTAGAAATTTCTATTTCTTAAGCTTTTCTCTATTTTCTAGTTTTAAGAGTGTTTGAGGTAAAATCGAGATTCCGGCTTCGTTTCTCGATTAAAATTGGTGATTTTGGTGTCTAAATGCTACTTAGACATTAAGGGTGAGATCCTATGGAAGAAATCATGAAAAACGGTGAAGATTTGGCCAGATTCGGGCCAAAACCGAGAGAAAGTCGCGAAGGGTCGCGATCGTGGCGCCTAGGCGCCAAGGACATGTGGGGAAGAGAAAGGCATGGTGCCCAGGCGCCACGTGGGGCGCCTAGGCGCCGGGCATGGGTGGCGCCCAGGCGCCATAGGTGGCGCCCAGGCGCCAGGTGTGCCGGAAAACCTTAGCTCATTTTCAATCGGCCATAACTTCTTTATCCGGACTCCGTTTTGGGCAAACTTTATATCGTTGGAAAGCTCTTTGAGTCTAGTTTCCAATGGTATAAGTTTCATTTAGATATTCATTACCAGTTAGGAGTTATGATTCGAGAAGTAAGTAAAGGTCGAGAGTAGTGGTAGGAAATTTCTCTATTTCGTAACTCTGGTGGTTTTTGTCTGGTTACAATAGGAATGGTCAAAGTGCAAAGTGGGAGTGCCGAGAGCGTGAAATCCAGGTGAGTGGGTTAATACTTGCTATGATTAAATATCTGTTATTGACTTTTTGTATCATAGTGGAAATATGTTGTATATCCAAGTTTGAAGAGGATGATGTGGAACGATGAGGCATAAACAAATGTGGAACGTGTCTGGTAATGTATATAATTATATTTTCTTATTTTCTCATGAATGGAGGTTATATGATGGATTGTGAATGGCATGTAAACCGAGTTGAATAATTGTTCTATATTATGGGTTGTGTTATATACATGCTATGTTGCTGGAACCACATTGATTATGTTGTGGCTTGAATTGTAAATGACTGAGTTGTGTATGTGGCTCAAGATTATGATTGAGGATGTTTTTATATGTGATTGTGATTGTGTTTGACTGGAAAGGAAAGGCATGGTGGTGCACCCCATGGAGAAATCTATGTGAAGCTATAAGGGTGGAGAATATAAATGGAGCGATAAGGGTGGATGCAGCGGGGGCCGCGGGCAACGATCCAGAGGTATTCTGGACGACCCGGTTGGTACGGGAATTGTGTGTGAAATTGATTTCATCGATTGCTGTTGTGAATTTTGAATTTTGTTGAAATGCATTTGATTCACTTGGATATTGTTGTGAAGTATTATAATAATATTATAACATATGATGATCGATCTATGTATGATTGCTGCATGTTATCATTATGATGCATGATTTTTATTTTGTCATAGTATTGTGTTATCTACTCACTGGGCAAGTGGTTTGCTCATACCCCTCTTATTGATATTTTTTTTTTCAGAATTGACAGCTGAAGGTAAATATCGGAACAAGGAATTATGGATCCTTAGTCCATAATTACCTTTTCATTTGTTCAGGATAAAGGTATAATAGTTAAGTTTTATTCTAAGTTGTATAAATCTAGAAATCTCTGTAATCGGGTAGGTTCATTCAGTGATGTAATGTGAGTAATTGTAGTATGTATAAAGAACTCGTTTTGGTTGCATGAAAAAGAATTGTATGATTTTTAAGAGAAAGATAGGCTTACGGAGGTGAAATGAAATTCACTTTCCGTGCCGGTCACGTGCTCAAATTTTGGGACGTGACAGAAAGAAAATGAAAACATCCTACAGGACCTTCAGTAGAGCCGTCTCTCTATAGTTGTGCCCGAGTTCACAACGATAGAGGAGGTCCCACTAAGGTTACCTTGCTCTGTAATCACTAGGAGACCTAACAACCATTGCTTTGATACCAACTTTGTCACGACCCGTTTTCTGGGCACATGACCGGTACAATGATGAATATCCCATCACTGTAAGCCTTTCGATAAATTCTACCCATGAGTTTAGTCATTATCAAAATAACCATTCCTGAAGAAAATATATCAAATTTTCTTATTTGAAATTCATAGAGATGATTTGCACATAATAATAGATTCTCAATATAAAATACATTATTATGCTGACATACAAACCAAATGCCAAACCCCTGACCTAGATGTCCTAGACGATTACAGAGCAACATAATCTATAACAAAAGAGGGGTCTACCCGATAACGGGAAGGTCCAAAGTGATCTACTCCTCTAGCAGATATTCTTCGCTGGCAACCTGATTTGAACAAAAAGGTTGTACAAACAGTGTGAGCTTTTAAACTCAATGAGCGAATCGGCCTCGCGTTAATAAAATTCAAATACATTACCAGTCATGCAAGCATATCCAAAGGCTCATACTCAACCAATAGACAGAAGATAAAAATTCATCCAATTCAACAAATGTTACTAGTACTCGTCAATGGCAATATATCCCAGAGAGCGCACACAGGCCGGCTCACCAATTATGTATATTTCCACCATGACGCACAACATCATCCTTTTACATACAAGAAGATAAAAATTCATCCAATTCAACAAACGTTACTAGTACTCGTCAATGGCAATATATCCCGGAGAGCGCACACAGGCCGGCTCACCAATTATGTATATTTCCGCCACGACGCACAACCTCATTCTCTTAGCTAGGGCGCCTCACGGATTTATCACCAATCCGGGCTATATCCCTACTGAGGGAATCGTTGTCTCCACACTCATTGGTCAAGACACCCTGTCAACCGGGTTTTCCGCCTTGCCGTGAGAGGGGGTACTGTCCCGCTCAATCACAATCAATAGCATTTCATATCATAATCAGAAGCTTAATATAATATTCATCCATATAACAGGTATAGTATATAACTATATTATAGCTTTATAAACCACAATTCAAGAGATTCAATCTTCACATCATCATGAGATACTTACTTTTTCTTATCCATACTTCTGGATTAATTATCTCATTATATTCGTCATTCTGAATCCAATTTCCCCCTATCAATCTTGGGAGTGTCCTACGACATACTTTTTATCACCAGTAATGCTAAAATTTTATTAAAACGGGGTTGTTTCACTCACCTGGATTCCGTACGAGCATCGCTTCTCTAAGTCATTACAGACAAGAGTGCTCAGGTGAATTTCGGTGTTCTGCTACGGAGATTTTCATGAAAGATTAGAGAAAATACGTTAGGATTGTTTTCGTACAGATACTGTTCATACGTACAGTTACTGTTCATATATACGGTCACTATTCATACAATTACTATTCATACGTACGGTCACTATTCATACGTACGGTTACTATTTATACCAGAAATAGAGAATACAATCTGTAAAAGAGTACACCAAGTAAGTTCCCAGGAAAGAGTGGAGGGTCACACTGGACACACTTAAAAACCAGGTCTTTCCTTAGCCAGAACTTTCCTAGACATGTATTCTTCACAGTTTACATTCTATTTCGGTAATCAGAGAATCAAAATAACATATAAACAGCTAAGGACAGTTTTTCTGATGTGGAAGATCAGCCAAGGCCGCAACCACAGAGCATACTTAAGAAAATAACTTCTAAAATTTGAAAGACATAGAAAGGGCATAATATCCTTACCTAAGCTGAAAAAGAAAGGCCCAAAATCTCAGAGGCCTAGCATTGAAGTAAGAGAAACTTAAAGAGAGAAGAAGAGAAGTTGAAGGTGTGAGTTTAGAAGTGAAATGGAAGGGCATATTTATAGCAAAAGTCAATGGTACTATTTGATACTATGCGCTAATAAAATATTCAATTTACTATTCATGAAAATGACATTTCTAATAATGCAGTTACTGTGCAAATAGCGGCAACGGCCGAAAATTTTTCTATTATTACTATTGAAAACTTAAAGGAAAAACTATCCTTTTACCTTAAACCTTTAAGTTTCTTTTTCAAATCAGTCCTTTCAATTTAGTCCCTGAGGGTATTTTTACACATAAAACGTCATTTTCTCCTACAAACTTCTTTCTAGTTTTCTCTTATGACCAAACCACATCTAGTACTTGACATTTCGATTGTATAATGAACAGTATCGTATACGTAAATAGTATTATACGGGTGAATAGTACCGTATACTGAAATAGTAACAGTAGTTTGTAAACAAATATTTATATTTTATTTTTCTTGGGTATTACATCTTCCCTCCCAAGTTGTGCTTTTATAGAAAGGAATTTGTAAAGATAGAAGTGGCTGTTGATGTGCAACACTGTAATGTGTTCGCCCATGAGAGTGCGCATCTTGGGCTCTTGACGCGTCTTGGAGTGTTTCTCCTTTTCTTTCTTGGCTGCGTTTTGTGGACGTGTCTCGTTCTGTTTTCCCGCAATTCAAAGTTCCAATTTTAAACAATTCCAAAAAATCTCAACTTTTGGAGAGATGCCGTGGCGAGGATGTTTCCAACGTCATCAAGCTTCGATTCGAAGCAGTAGACGGGGATTAAGCAGCATCTGTGTCCAGCACAAGAGACCTTTTGCATTATCTGACAAATTACGTAGCCAAAAAGCCATCCTAGAATTTAACCTTCTCTCTCACAAGTCGTGTGCTTCAAATTACGAAGCGTAACTTGAAGCCTGCAACCAGTCCAAATCTCTGTCCCAAGGGAAAAAATACATGAATATATACTTAAGAACAATGGCTGTATCAAGGATTTCAGTATCCTTAGAAAGCTAACCCATCTGTATATTATATGTAATGAGATTGAACTTGCTCGGCAAGTGTTCGACGAAATTCCAAAGCCAAGTGTTATTTTGTGGAACATGATGATCACAGTCTACGCTTGGAATGGATCATTTAAACAAGCAATATATTGGTACTATAAGATGCTGAAAATAGGTCAATAACCAACCAAATTCACGTTCCCTTTTGTTATTAAAGCCTGTTCAGGTCTACAAGAGATAGAAGTTGGGAGAGAAATACATGAGCACGCAAAGAAATTTGGTCTTGAATCGGACGTTTATGTTTCTACTGCCTTGGTTGACCTGTATGCCAAATGTGGAGATATGATCGAAGCGCAAAGATTGTTTAATAGCATGTCCGACAGGGATATTGTCGCATGGAATGCCATAATAGGAGGGTTTTCACTTCATGGACTTTATGAAGAAATGATACAAATAGTTATCCAAATGCAGCATGCAGGAATAAGTCCAAACTCTTCAAATATTGTATCAGTTCTACCTACCGTTGGGCAAGCTAATGCATTACGCCAAGGGAAGGCTATGCATGGTTACTCTGTTAGGAAGATCTTCAGTGACAATGTGGTTGTTGGAACTGGACTTCTGGATATGTATTCCAAGTGCCATCCCATATCCTATGCGAGGAAAATCTTCAATATGATGAGTGAGAAGGATGAGATATGTTGGAGTGCTATGATTGGAGGATATGTCATTTGTGATTTCACGAGGAAGGCATTAGCATTGTATGATGAGATGGTATTCAAACATGGGATAAACCCTACAGTTGTTACTCTTGCAAGCATACTATGAGCTTGTGCAAAGCTCACTGATGTGGATAAGGGAAAACACTTGCATTGTTATATAATCAAATCAGGGTTGGATCTAGATACAACTGTTGGGAGCTCACTGCTTTTTATGTATGCAAAATGTGGGATTTTGGATGATGCAATTAGGTTTTTTGATGAAATGATCTCAAAGGACAAGGTTATGGTGCTATTATTTCTTTATGTGTGCAAAATGGTTCTGTAGAGAAGGCTTTATGTGGCAACCATGGTAGATCTACTTGCAGCTTATGGCAACCATGCGCTTCAACATGGGGCCTGCTGCCATGGTCGCTTAGTTGTTCGTGGATTCACTGCAGACACCTTCATTTGTAACGCCATCATTGACATGTACCCCAATGATAATTGGTTATGGCATCCATGGGCTTGGCATGGAAGCCCTTTCATTATTCCATGAATTTCAGGCATTGGGTTTAAAGACCGATGATGTGACCATTTTAGTTGTTTTATCGGCCTGTAGTCATTCAGGACTTGTCATGGATAGGAAAAATTGGTTTAAATGCCATGATCCAAGACTTCGACATCAAACCAAGGTTGGTGCATTATATATGCATGGTTGACATTCTGGCTCGGGTAGGACACTTGGATGAGGCATACAGCTTCATTCAAAAGATGCCATTTAAGCCTGATGTTCATGTATGGGGCGCATTGCTTGCTGCATGTAAGATCCACAAAAATATAGAAATGGGTGAAGAAGTCTCAAAGAAAATCCATGTCACGACCCGTTTTCTGGGCACATGACCGGCACAATGATGAATCTCTCATCACTGTAAGCCTTCCGATAAATATATCAAATTTTCTTATCTGAAAATCATAGATTATCAATTTAAAATACATTATTATACTGACATACAAGCCAAATGTCGAACCCCTGAACTAGATGTCCTAGACGATTATAGAGCAACATAATCTATAACAGAAGAGAGGTCTACCCGACAACGGGAAGGTCCAAAGTGATCTACTCCTCTAGCAGATATTCTTCGATGGCAACCTGATCTGAACAAAAAGGTTGTACAAACAATGTGAGCTTTTAAACTCAATGAGCGAATCGGCCTCGCATTAATAAAATTCAAATACATTACCAGTCATGCAAGCATATCCAAAGGCTCATACTCAACCAATAGACAGAAGATAAAAATTTATCCAATTCAACAAACGTTACTAGTACTCGTCAATGGCAATATATCCCGGAGAGCGCACACAGGCCGGCTCACCAATTATGTATATTTCCGCCATGACGCACAACATCATCCTCTTACATACAAGATAAAAATTCATCCAATTCAACAAACGTTACTAGTACTCGTCAATGGCAATATATCCCGGAGAGCGCACACAGGCCGGCTCACCAATTATGTATATTTCCGCCATGACACACAACCTCATCCTCTTAGCTAGGGCGCCTCACGGATTTATCACCAATCCGGGCTATATCCCTACTGAGGGAATCGTTGTCTCCACACTCATTGGTCAAGACACCCTGTCAACCGGGTTTTCCGCCTTGCCGTGAGAGGGGGTACTGTCCCGCTCAATCACAATCAATAGCATTTCATATCATAATCAGAAGCTCAATATAATATTCATCCATATAACAGGTATAGTATATAACTATATTATGGATTTATAAACCACATATCAAAATAACAATTAATCCATTTTTGAAAACATTCAAACTTCACATCATCATAAGATACTTATTTCATTTTATCCATACTTATGGATTAATTATCTCATTTAGATTCGTCATTCTGAATCCAATTTCCCCCTATGAATCTTGGGAGTGTCCTACGACATACTTTTTATCACCAGTAATGCTAAAACTCTATTAAAACAGGGTCGTTTCACTCACCTGGATTCCGTACGAATATCGCTTCTCTAAGTCGTTACAGATAAGAGTACACAGATGAATTTCAGTATTCCGCTACGGAGATTTTCATGAAAGATTAGACAAAACAAGTTAGGATTGTTTTCATACAGACACTGTTCATACATACAGTACTATTCATATATACGATCACTATTTATATATATGGTCACTATTCATACGTACGGATATTATTTATACATACGGATAATATTCATACATACGGTCACTATTTATACGTATGAATACTATTTTTTATATATAGATACTATTCATATGTATGATTACTATTCATACGGTTACTATTTATACGTACGGGTACTATTCATACCAGAAATAGAGAATACAATCTGTAAAAGAGTACACCAGGTAAGTTCCCAGGAAAGAATGGAGGGTCACACTGGACACACTTAAAAACCAGGTCTTTCCTTAGCCAGAACTTTCCTAGACATGTATTCTTCACAGTTTACATTCTATTTCGGTAATCAGAGAATCAAAATAACATATAAACAGCTAAGGACAGTTTTTCTGATGTGGAAGATCAGCCAAGGCCGCAACCACAGAGCATACTTAAGAAATTAACTTCTAAAATTTGAAAGACATAGAAAGGGCATAGTATCCTTACCTAAGCTGAAAAGGAAAGGCCCAAAATCTCAGAGGCCTAACTTTGGAGTAAGAGAAACTTAAGGAGAGAAGAAGAGAAGTTGAAGGTGTGAGTTTAGAAGTGAAATGGAAGGGCCTATTTATAGCAAAAGTCAAGGGTACTATTTGACACTATGCGCTAATAAAATATTCAATTTACTATTCATGAAAATGACATTTCTAATAATGCAGTTACTGTGCACCTCACGCGTACGATGCAAAATTTTTCTGTTATTACTATTGGAAACTTAAAAGGGAAAAATATCCTTTCACCTTAAACCTTTAAGTTTCTTTTCAATTCAGTCCTTTCACTTTAGTCCCTAAGGGTATTTTCACACATAAAACGTCAGTTTCTCCTACGAACTTCTTTCTAGTTTTCTCTTATGACCAAACAACATCTAGTACTTGACATTTCGATTGTATAAATGAACAGTATCATATACGTAAATAGTATTATACAGGTGAATAGTACCGTATACTGAAATAGTAACAGTAGTTTGTAAACAAATATTTATATTTTATTTTTCTTGGGTATTACATTATCACCCCCTTAAGAGAATTCGGTCCCCCGAATTCAAAACTCATTTCAAGACTGAAATAAGTGTGATTACTTCGTCTATATCTCATTCTTTGTATCTCTTTCTTCCAAAACCTCATCACACCCTTGGTGAGATTTACAAGAACATTATACCATTGACTGTGAACTCTAAACCGCATTATCAATAATTTTCATAGGACTTTTGCCTTTTCTAAATAGCAAACAATCTCTTCCTCATCAGTTTGATCTTCTCCACAACCTTTTGTACCATAAAGTGTCTCATCCTCATAACCTTTACCAAACTCAAACCACCTAATCAAAGACGAACTCTGTCTATATGTAAAACTTCAAATAGGTGTCATCTCAAAAGTGGCACGTGGTCTTTCCAGTTCACATTGAATATCAGAACACATGTTTCCACACACATAGCTTATAACTTTTACGAATACAAGCACCCTACCCGAAGGCATCATTTTGGCCATAAGCAATACTCTTGCCCGAAGGCGATCCTTCTACCTTAAGGCGATACTCTCAGCTGAAGGCGTTATATAAAATGAAATCATTACATAAATCTCTAAGAAGAACAATTCTAGAAAATGTGTTAAGTAAATAACATATTCCTCACGCATAATTATAAAATAAATAGAAATTCCTCTCACCTCAATGACTCATATAGAGTCGTATCCCTCCAATGCTTAGGGCAAACCCATAGTTCTCTATATATAGGTTCATAAAATACTTATTCAGCATTCCTCCATAGCTCAGAAGTGCAATGAAATATCATTTTAGTAACTCTGCTCAGTCAAAAGATATTACTATACTATGCTTTAGAATCAAGTATGAAATATAACAAGTCCAATATCTTCTCATTCCTCAAGTTCTTTCAGTAAAATGAATCACTTCAACAAAGAAGATCTAGATTCTAACTTAAATTTTATTTCTAGTACATAGATAATTTTAATACGTGAAGCTTACACCAAATGTAGCTTTAGGTACAAACAAAAGAAAAATAAATTAAGGACGAGGAGGCTTTTGAAATGTAAAAGGTGCTCCAGGTCTAGAAGAGGAAGGTGCTTCAGACCTTAAGGAGGAAGCTAATCGTTGCAGCCTAGAAAGAGTTTCTAGAGGAAGCGCCTGAGAAATTTGGCGAAGAGCATAAGTCACTCCGTTCATACAGTCAATACACCTTGCTTGTTGGTCACGAAAATTTTGAGTTGCAAACATTGAATGTCTATCAACTCGATTAGCCAGTTCCCCGAAACGACGGTTTATCAGTTTCTCTTGGTTTTCAAAGAGACGACTTATTAGTCGCTTCTGGTCCTCTATCTTGTATTCCAGGCTCTCTATCTTACGTTCCAGGAATGCAAGCTTATTTTCTGAGGATGTTGCAGTACTGTCCTCCTCCAACTCTATTACATCCCTCTTTCTCTTCTTAATTTCTGGTGACCTGTCTACAGGTATCTTCCCTTTGTTGTTTCTGAGACTTAGATTTAAATCAAGCTCTACATTGCCAGTCTCAAAATTCAAGTTGAAAGACTTATTATCGGCCATTGCTCTAGGGATCTCAGAAATAACTTCGAATGAGAAAGGAATGGAGATTGAGAAATAGGTATGTAATGAAAGAAGTAGGTTTGCTTGGTGCGATGAGTAGGGTAACGGGCATACAAGATTTATAGACAACCCGAAGCCCCTGGAGCTAAAGCCACCACAACCTACACGCCGTTTGCTATAAGGTTTACAGATCACATACGTCGCAATGCCAGCAATTAATGTCGGACATGCAAGTAAATAGTAAATATAATTTAATGCAATTAACATAAGTCAAAGATTTCCTCAAAAAAAAAAATTTTGGCTAATCTTGACCTTTCGCAAAGTTCTGACTAACTACGCTCTTTAGTCTGAGATTTTCTCCCTCTAAACTTGTTTTATTCTGTAATCCTATATCACGATGTCCCTCTATGATTAGGTCGCCTCATATTGGCCGTATCTTAGATTCTAATCGGTGTCTTTACTCTAGACTTACACATAATATATGTATATCAATATATATATTTTAAAACAAAGTTAACTGCTTACGGTCACATGCCTTAAGCATTATCATGATGTAAGGAAATCACTGTCTTTCATTTGCCCACGAGAGCATTATATGTAAGTATGTGTAACCATGAAGATATATCATCATCTACACATTTTATTCTATCCAAGTCATTTTGATTTCACATCTCTATGAGTATATGTAGGATCATCACATATTCTCCTTGATCGTAGCCTTCACTCATTATGCATGAATAACATACATAAATGTAATTACAACATGATTCAATCAATTATGTATATTATACTCAACTGAAGGCTCTTAAGAACAACACAATAAAACAGAGAAATACATTTCAGTTCATCATAAAAGCATCTAAGGCAATCTTTAATGGCTATATCGTCAACTTCTTTGAATTTCGAAAAATGCCAACGGGAGAAATGGGAAAACCAAGTAAAATCGGCCGCAAATCCACCGAATACTGACTTTCGTGGTTTTGGCATTAATGCAACGCGCTATCGGTGTGCACGCCTACCCTAGACTTCTGGCTTCCAGCTTGCAGAAATCCATAGGTTGATCGTGTAGGGGTGCGGTGAAGAGATATCTTCTTTGTCTCTTAGTCCAAATTTTTTCTCTATAAAAACCTTCTCAGCGTTCTCAGTTACCACACCACAAAGAGTAATAATCTCCGAGCCTACAATCCCCCAGTATTCCTCTCGCCTCATACTCTTACAAAAATTTCTAAATTTTTCCAAATCATGGCCTCAAGGAAGTACATTGATCTCACAGTAGAGGCTAAGGAAGAAGAGCTCGACTTAAACTTAAGTCTGGGCAAAGACAAGGGCAAAAGACCTTTTGAGGGGTCTCCAGAGAAACAGAAGGAGAAGAAAATGAAGAAGATCGAGGAAGCTGAGGAGACTAGCACGGGCCATACCTCGGAGGACAAAATCGCCTGTCTAGAGCAGGAGGTGAAAAATCTGAAAAAGATGATAGGAGACCTGGAGAAGTTAACTAAACGCAATCATGCAGAAATGACTTCAAGAATAGACAGGTTCTTCTATTGGTCTACCCAGTGCTTCTGCAATCAACAACAAAGAAGTGTTGATTGTATGAATGGGATTTACACTACCCTCCGCGACATTGCTATGTCCCTTGCTCCAAGGAATGGTCGAGGGGTGATGATACAATACAACCCTCCTAATCCAAGACCACCTCGCTTTTAGATTACTCATGCATGAGTAAACTTCTTCTTTTTTGCAATGTAATCCTTCAGTTTTTTTGTTTTTAATGCGAGTGGTTTCTTTTATTGGCTGGTACCCTAAAATAATATAGCTACACAAATTTAATCATGAATTCAGCTTATAAAATCCACCATATAAAAATTTGATCCGACAACAACGGAATCAAAACAAGTAATAACCTTTCCTTTTACTAAGTTCAAAAGTGTAGCCACATCTATCTAAAATTAAACCTGACAACATAATTTCTAAGAAGAGATAAGTCTCGGAGGGAAAGGAAATGAAAACATCCTACAGGACCTTCAGTAGAGCCGTCTCTCTATAGTTGTGCCCGGGTTCACAACGATAGAGGAGGTCCTACTAAGGTTACCTTGCTCTGTAATCACTAGGAGACCTAACAACCTTTGCTCTGATACCAACTTTGTCACGACCCGTTTTCTGGGCACATGACCGGCACAATGATGAATCTCTCATCACTGTAAGCCTTCCGATAAATATATCAAATTTTCTTATCTGAAAATCATAGATTATCAATTTAAAATACATTATTATACTGACATACAAGCCAAATGTCGAACCCCTGAACTAGATGTCCTAGACGATTATAGAGCAACATAATCTATAACAGAAGAGAGGTCTACCCGACAACGGGAAGGTCCAAAGTGATCTACTCCTCTAGCAGATATTCTTCGATGGCAACCTGATCTGAACAAAAAGGTTGTACAAACAATGTGAGCTTTTAAACTCAATGAGCGAATCGGCCTCGCATTAATAAAATTCAAATACATTACCAGTCATGCAAGCATATCCAAAGGCTCATACTCAACCAATAGACAGAAGATAAAAATTTATCCAATTCAACAAACGTTACTAGTACTCGTCAATGGCAATATATCCCGGAGAGCGCACACAGGCCGGCTCACCAATTATGTATATTTCCGCCATGACGCACAACATCATCCTCTTACATACAAGATAAAAATTCATCCAATTCAACAAACGTTACTAGTACTCGTCAATGGCAATATATCCCGGAGAGCGCACACAGGCCGGCTCACCAATTATGTATATTTCCGCCATGACGCACAACCTCATCCTCTTAGCTAGGGCGCCTCACGGATTTATCACCAATCCGGGCTATATCCCTACTGAGGGAATCGTTGTCTCCACACTCATTGGTCAAGACACCCTGTCAATCGGGTTTTTCGCCTTGCCGTGAGAGGGGGTACTGTCCCGCTCAATCACAATCAATAGCATTTCATATCATAATCAGAAGCTCAATATAATATTCATCCATATAACAGGTATAGTATATAACTATATTATGGATTTATAAACCACATATCAAAATAACAATTAATCCATTTTTGAAAACATTCAAACTTCACATCATCATAAGATACTTATTTCATTTTATCCATACTTATGGATTAATTATCTCATTTAGATTCGTCATTCTGAATCCAATTTCCCCCTATGAATCTTGGGAGTGTCCTACGACATACTTTTTATCACCAGTAATGCTAAAACTCTATTAAAACAGGGTCGTTTCACTCACCTGGATTCCGTACGAATATCGCTTCTCTAAGTCGTTACAGATAAGAGTACACAGATGAATTTCAGTATTCCACTACGGAGATTTTCATGAAAGATTAGACAAAACAAGTTAGGATTGTTTTCATACAGACACTGTTCATACATACGGTACTATTCATATATACGATCACTATTTATATATATAGTCACTATTCATACGTACGGATATTATTTATACATACGGATAATATTCGTACATACGGTCACTATTCATACGTATGAATACTATTTTTTATGTATGGATACTATTCATATGTACGATTACTATTCATACAGTTACTATTCATACGTACGGGTACTATTCATACCAGAAATAGAGAATACAATCTGTAAAAGAGTACACCAGGTAAGTTCCCAGGAAAGAGTGGAGGGTCACACTGGACACACTTAAAAACCAGGTCTTTCCTTAGCCAGAACTTTCCTAGACATGTATTCTTCACAGTTTACATTCTATTTCGGTAATCAGAGAATCAAAATAACATATAAACAGCTAAGGACAGTTTTTCTGATGTGGAAGATCAGCCAAGGCCGCAACCACAGAGCATACTTAAGAAATTAACTTCTAAAATTTGAAAGACATAGAAAGGGCATAGTATCCTTACCTAAGCTGAAAAGGAAAGGCC
Organism: Biancaea sappan; assembly: GCA_037074585.1. NCBI lineage: Eukaryota > Viridiplantae > Streptophyta > Magnoliopsida > Fabales > Fabaceae > Biancaea > Biancaea sappan. The sequence goes on along the minus strand of CM073492.1, from coordinate 385,548 downwards.
TAAAATCTCAGAGGCCTAGCTTTGGAGTAAGAGAAACTTAAGGAGAGAAGAAGAGAAGTTGAAGGTGTGAGTTTAGAAGTGAAATGGAAGGGCCTATTTATAGCAAAAGTCAAGGGTACTATTTGACACTATGCGCTAATAAAATATTCAATTTACTATTCATGAAAATGACATTTCTAATAATGCAGTTACTGTGCACCTCACGCGTACGATGCAAAATTTTTCTGTTATTACTATTGGAAACTTAAAAGGGAAAAATATCCTTTCACCTTAAACCTTTAAGTTTCTTTTCAATTCAGTCCTTTCACTTTAGTCCCTAAGGGTATTTTCACACATAAAACGTCAGTTTCTCCTACGAACTTCTTTCTAGTTTTCTCTTATGACCAAACAACATCTAGTACTTGACATTTCGATTGTATAAATGAACAGTATCATATACGTAAATAGTATTATACAGGTGAATAGTACCGTATACTGAAATAGTAACAGTAGTTTGTAAACAAATATTTATATTTTATTTTTCTTGGGTATTACAATCCAGTTGCCAAGACCTGAAGATACTGGAAATTTTGTTCTTATGTTTTAGGTGTTTTGACGAAACACATTCAAGAAGAAATCTCCAAATGCATGTTTTTTGCAGATGATATTATTCTCATAGTAAAGTCAAGGGAAGAGATAAATTTTAAACTCGAATTATGGAGAGCTACTTTGAAATTGAAGGATTTTCGTCTGAGCAGAAGTAAGACAGAATATATGCATTATAAGTTTAATGAACGACAAGCTAGAAACAAGTTGAAGGTTAAAATTAAAGATCAAGTTGTATCACAAGTGTTAAAGTTTAGGTATCTGGGATCAGTTATACAAGATGACGGCGAAATTATCGAAAATGTGGCACATAGGATACAAGCTGGGTGGTTGAAGTAGAGAATGGCATCAGGAGTTGTTTGTGATAGGAAAGTACCTGATAAACTCAAAGGAAAATTTTATCGTACTACTATAAGACCAACAATTTTATATTGGAGTGAATGTTAGGTGATGAAAGGATAATAAGAAGAAAAAATTAGAGTAGCGGAGATGAGGATGTTGCGATGGATGTATGGTTATACAAGAAGAGATATGATCCATAATGATCGTATATGAAATAAAGTTAGAATGGCACCTATTGAGGAAAAAATGGTTGAAAACTGTTTAAGGTGGTTTGGGAAGATCGTTGGAAGCGCTAGTAAGGAAAGTTGAGCAGATGGTTTGGAGTCTTGGGAAAAAAGGTCGAGGAAGACAAAAAAAGACACTTAAAGAAGTTATTGAACGAAATTTTGTGATAAATGAGATACCTAAACCCTAAATCATAAACTATAACCTCTAAGCCCTAAACCTCACTTAATGGGATAAGGCTTTGTTGTTGTTGTCGTTAAACATCTATTATTCTGTAGGGAGATGGGATGATGCAGCTCATGTTAGAATCATACAAAGAGATTGAGGTTATAAGAAAAGCCTAGGATGCAGTTGGGTTGAGATCTCCAAGTAATTCATGGATTTATTGGTAGGGATCAATCCCATCCACAATCATCATCCATTAATAAGAAGTTACAGGAACTTTTGGTATAGATGAAAAAATAGGGATACTATGCAGATTCTAGTTTTGTTCTTTATGATATTGAAGAAGAGGATAAAGAACAAAGTCTCCTTTATCAGATCGAAAAAATCATTGTTCTGAAAATCGAATCGAACCGACCGGCTCAACTGGTCAGGCCGAAAATTGGTCCTAGGTCCGGTCCGAAAGTGATCATTAAACCGATGAGAGAATGAACTGTTGTAAAACCGATCTGACTGGCGTTGAACTGGAAAAATCGGCCAAATAGGCCGGTCTTAAGGGTTGACCGGTTCAGTGACTTAAAAGAAAAAAAAAACTTCAGCACGGCGATGACGGTGACAGAAGAAGAAGAAGAAGAATAAGAAGAAGAAGAAGAAGAAGGACATCTTTTTTCTATTTTTCCACCGTCGTTGTCTGCAGCTTGATGCCTTGGTCTGCTCAACACCACAAAAATCGTCCTCTATCTTTGCAGATGAAGATGAACTCGAAGGAAGTAAGAAAGCATTGAAAAGAGAAGAAATAAATTGAAGAAGAAAGTACTGAAACGTGAAAAGACAAAAGCCTGTGATAATAGATTAATAGGTTCCTCGTGACCCTAGCCTCTAGTCCATATCCATACTTTATAATGTAATTGATAAAATAAACAAAAGTGCTGTTGCCACTTTCCAAATAAACAAAAGTGCCTAGAGCTTATCCTGATCCAAAGAACACAATAACGGAAGCCCATAATGTCAGTTGCAATTAAAATCAATGACCAATAACGTAAAGGGAAAAAATGTCACAATCTAGCCTTTCCATATAATGTAGTTAGTGTTGTGTAAGACAATCCAGGACAGCCGGTAAATAGGCAGTCTTGAATTGAGCAATTTATGTCCATTTAGCCAAATAGGTTGGTCCTTTTTTTTATTTTTTTAAATATATTATAATATAATAAGTTTTGAAAGAAAATACGAAAAATTAAAGTTATTAGTTATTTAAAAATATTAAAAAAAATAATATTTTATATGTATAAATATAATTTTAATAAAAAATTATTAAATTTTTTACTAAAAATTTTAAAATTATATTATTTTAATATAAAACTCAAAAACTATATATATATATATATATATAAGTGGATTGGTGTGTTGCTGGAATCAGTGAAATACCGAAAGGAGGACTGGTGCCACCAAGTAGGGTAGCATCTCCTGGTTCTTTGATTTGTGATCTGGCATTGTTTGCGTTTACAACACTTCACTTTGATTAAATGAAATCTGAATATGTTTGAAATAATTGGTAATTATTGGTTTGTGGCAGTTGCTGTCATTGAATGTGGATTCTGTAATTAGTCAAGGCAAAATGAGCTTGTCACACAAGCAAAAGCTAACAGATGATTGCCTCAGCCAGTCATATGAAATTGCACTCGGGGGTGGTACTTATGGCTCTTGCTTGGTATGGTTCTCTTGTAGTGAAAAGAAAGAAAATTCTTGCTCTATTTCCCTTTGTCCCCTGTATACGTTCTTGTAGCTCATTTCATAAAGATTGTACGCTTGTGCTTTCTGTAGGCTGTAAATGCAGATGCTACTCTATCAGAGATAAGAAGTGAATTAGGACATCAGTTGGCTAGTAAAAGCCAGAATCTCAAGTTGAGGTTTGTATCATTCTATTGAAATGTCTGATTGAGATGCCGTCTTTGTTAATTGTGATGCATACATACATTTCCATCGTAGGGGAATTGGAGCCGTTGTATATAAAGTAACTGAACTTGGAAATGAGCATATGCTAAAAGTCAGTCTGAGGAGTTTGGAGAATGAAGATACAACTCCCATCTCTCAGGTTGCTCCTGTTATCATTGCATTGTATGCGCTGCTTGTAAATATGGCATCTAAATTTATACCTTTCTGTTTTGGTCTTCTATTAGGAATTTGGGGGCGGTGGACATCGAAATGCGAGCTCCTTCATGTTAAGCTCAGAGCAATTTGAGCAATGGAAGGTGTGATTAGCTGTCCTTCAATCTGGAACTGCTACTTTGCAAAGCCAAGTTATTGTTGAGGTGGCTCTCTCACTGTATCTGCAATTTTAAATCTCCATTGAGTGTCAATGTAGTTCAAATCCTTGTACCAATAAAACACAATGATTTGAGAGAGACTCTTTGGTAGAGCAAATAATCATGAGAAGACATGTAACTTACATGTCTTAAGTGGGTTTCTCTTTATTTTATTTTATTTTCTTTATTCTTTTTGTAAATTGAGTTATTTTTAGAGCATGTTTAGATTGATGGAAATGGAGGGAAGGGGAGAGAATAGAAGTAAAAAAGTTTAATTTAGACATTTTCTTTGAATTATATTTAAGTTCAATTTTATTTTCCTTTTAGAATATGTTTGTGTGTGATGAAAATGGATGAAAAAGGAAAGGGAAAATGTTTATCAAAATCTAAATTACAGTAACCGTTTAAATAAAAATTTCTCCTCCAATCTCTTGAATTTAAACACCCCATAAATTTCTCAACGTTTAAATTGTTTCTTATTCCTCTAATTGCCTAGTTATGCGATTGAAGCTGTGAAGAAAATCTCAATCTCAAATTTTTAAACGTGAAAGTCATACTTTCTGTTCACTAAAAATATTCTGAAAAATTAACAAAGATATTACTATTGCAAGATTATCGATAATTAGATACTTTTCTTTATTCCATAAGTAATACTCAGACTACCTCAAAAAAAAAAAAGATCAGGACAAAAGTCCATAAAATTTTTTCCGGCCTTACATCGAATCATCAAACTAGTTTTGCCATTCTTAAGATTATTGTCCATAATTTTAAGACGCCCTTCACCGTAACAATAAAATTTTAAAAAAACAAACCATTTGACTATACAGAAAAAATCTTGCAAACAGTTGTATGTATGTCTTGTGTTATATTAAGTTCTCCAGCTTATCAGGCCTGTCATTGGTATATTAGTTTGTGGATGTAAGATGAGAGACTTCTTCGCAGCCTGCCATGGCTGCATTGGAAGGATACCACGCATCATCTGTAATGAATTGCATCCATGAATCATCTTTGTCTTCCTCCTCCAAGAATGAAAAGGATGCTCCTGCTACGTCTGGAGACCTGGTTTCACTTTCATTCATATTTATGGTTTCTGAGCTCTCAATTAGTGTTAAGCTACACTGCCCTTGCTCTTCAATTTCAGAGCACATTCCATTTTTCTTCAACACTCGGCACAATGCATAAGTATCCTGCAAGGCAACCAACGCTGCTGAAGACAATGTGATGTGGGCCATTATTAGGTAAAGTCCATTACTATTTGGGTCTATAAATTTAATTATTGAAAGATAATTATCATTAAATCCGTCTAACATGCATCAATTTGTTCTTGTCATGAGTTATGTAATCTCTTGTTAACAATGTTGTCGATACATGTCGATCAACTTTCTCCAGCATCAACGGATGTTGCTAACCATTTATATCATGGACTAAATTAAGGATATAGACAATTTCGGGAACTAAAATAATAATTTACTTTAATATATTACATCGTCCTCATCTCAAGGTGGTCTTAGTTAGCCTTTCGATTAACGTGCTTTAAAAAAAAATCATAACAGAGTAGTCAAAAATCGAGGCCTGAACAGATCAGCAAAAATCTCATTAAAAAAAGTAGGTCAATAGCCACGGTATTTTAGTCACAGTTAACAGAACCGTGGCAAACTCCAGCCTAATTAGACCATTTTGCCACATTATTTTACACGTGGCTAAATCTGAGATAACTGTGGAAAAAAACAAATAGGTGCTCCATATATTTTTCTCCCTCCAATTACGTTTTCCGGTCTCCCTCCTTTTTTTGTTATTTTCTGATTTAGGTTTACGCCTTCTCAGTCTTTCACTCTTTCTTCTCATTTTTGTGTCGACGCTTGGTTGAGAAACGACCGGTGCAAGGCCGTTGATCTTCGTCTGTGCTTTCTATTTTTTGGAGACGGAAGGTCATCGGCATCTTCATCCATCGACATTTTGCACCCTTAGGTATTTTCATTCATCTTCCTCTATCTTTTCTCTCTTAATATCTGTGTTCTTATTTCTAATAGAAGAGGAATTTTTAATTTTTTAACCCCCAATCCCACTTCTAAAAAATAGAAACCCCAAATATTGTATCTGTGCACAATGTTCTAGCAAGAACATCGATAGTGAAGGAGAAACAGAGATAAATCTAGCAGAACGACATTCTTACGAAATGCTTTTTTTCTTTAACCAGCTTTTGGTTTTTACAGCAAATGACCTTTCATGGAGTCTCACTGCTGTAGGTAAGTGTCGGTTTATAATATTGAGAGACACTTGTCTCATAACATGAAGGACCCTTTTGGGTTTAAGTCTAGCTGAATAGGCCGAGTGCCCGCCATGCTACAACTTCAAGCTATCTTAATGAAATAGTGACTATTTTTCTCAGTCACAAGTTTTCCATGAACTTGTTTTGTTCCTCTTCTGCTAGATTGGTTTTGGTAGGATGCCACTCATCTTGTTATTGCGTGCTTCTCAGGCCTGGAAGCTCTTCGAAATAGCCCGGAGTTGCAAGTAGAAGCATCTCAGATCCACTGTCCTGAAGAGAAATTACCAGTAAGTTTATGTTAAAATTATCAAAGCACCACCATTCTTCTTTCGTTGTTTTCAGGAAATTACGTACTTGTACAGGACCTGTTCATGGTAGATTTTTTCTTGAGTTCTGGTTACCACTCTTTTCTTTTTTGTTTTTGAAAAGCTGGGTAAAACCACTTTAATTGATCTCTTAATTGAAAAATCTTATGCATGGTTCTGGTTGTTATGTCATTAGTCATTTTTGCAGTTTACTTTTTAGTCGCAAGTGCGACAGTAACTTCATGAGATTCCATTTCCTGTTCCTATCTACAGCAGTGAGATTAAGTAACTTCTGACTAAATTCTGTTGAACTTTAGAATTCAACAAGTTTCTTTTAAACAGAAATTAAATGGGATTAGAAAACACAACATTTTTGCAAGCCCTACATGAATTGAATTGAAATTCTCATTGAATAGTGGTGATTCTAAATGCTGACTTGTGATGATGGTTCTGAATATTTGGGGCTGTGATCTGAGAATATGGATATGGATTTTATTTTGATGATTTGAATTAATAATTTATTTGGTTTTGGATAAGAAAGACGTTTGTTGCTTTGAATTTTAGTTTCCATGGAACTCATATTTTGTTCTTTGGTTTCTGCATAATGAAAATGATTGATTCCAATATGAAGGTAAGCTAACGGTTTTAGTGTTACAATGATTCTGGTGCTGAAAGTGTTTCTGCCATAATGTTGATTTGAACTTGATTTTTTTGAACCTCATCTTGTTTGAACTGAAACAATTCAAAATTATGTTTAGGATGGGTTCTTACAGTGTATTATAAATATGGGTATATGAATCTTGACTTTTGAGTGTTTTCAAGTTTGGTTGATACTTTGAAATTTGCTGATTGCAGAAAAAAAAATTGATAATAAATTAAACATGCTTTTGGTTCACTTTTGTGCTTATGGTACATCATTTGAGAATGGAACTTTTGGTCTCAAGTGTTTTTGGTTTTAGTCTTGGGTGATGTTCTGAAATTTCTTGCCTAAAAAAAAAAAGAATTGACTCTTTTTTGACTTTGCTATGAAAAAGGGAAAAGGCATGGGCTTGGGACCCATGAGATGGAGACAATAAGGGAGGGATAGAGACAATAAGTATGTACATTGTCATAGATTCATTTTGTTTTGGTTTAGAGTTTAGGGTATAGGATTTCTTCATCCTTTTGTATTGCTGAGCAGAGCATTTAAGATGTAAATGAGATCATCTCTTCAGATTAGGAAATAAATTACTGATATCCACAAGATGCACTTCAGGAGAGCTAAGCATAATGAGTCCAACCTATTGTTTTTGTTGGTGTTTTTTTGTTACGAAATTGTTTATAAAATGTTATATCTGTCAAGATGGGAAATAGTATTTGACACTCATGATTCATATCTGTAATCAAAATCTGGATATTGTTCATTTTTATCCTTTCCTTTTCAGTAATTATTTTTTAATGCTCAAATCATTTTCTGTTTAGGTACCAAATTATCTATGTGAAATTTAAGGTTGATATAGATCAATCACATCCCAGGTAGTTGACTGTTAGGGACTGGATAGTATGGGATGTCTAAGTCCCACATTGGGTAGTATGGGATGCTTGATGGGGTACTTAAGTAGTTTGGTTCTTCCCCCTTAACAGCTAGCTTTTGAGGGTGGGTTCCCCAAGCTGTTTAGGTACCTAACATTGGTATCAAAGCCAGGTTGTCGATGCACCGGAGAGGGCTACCTACGAAGGGGCTGACCGGAAAGGCCGAGTGAAGCGTCGTAGAGTGCAGCGGCCGGACGTCGGCTCTCAAGGGTGGTGCTATGTTAGGGACTGGATAGTATGGGATGTCTAAGTCCCACATTGGGTAGTATGGGATGCTTGATGGGGTACTTAAGTAGTTTGGTTCTTCCCCCTTAACAGCTAGCTTTTGAGGGTGGGTTCCCCAAGCTGTTTAGGTACCTAACATTGACAGACCACATTATCATCATTTTTAAAGAGTGATGCTTTAATTTGAAAGTCATATGGTGAAGTCGTAAGTATTTTACTGGAAAATATCTACACAAGGTAATTTGTCGAAGCACACAATGATTAAGAAAAAATTGGAAACAAATCTCAAAATGGTTATAATAATGACAATAAATTGTAATTTCAGAATGGAACTTATATTATATTGCTAAATTAAATGGTACTCCTACATAGCTATGTGAATGACCTTCTAATTGATTCACTCCTCCCTATGTCTTCTTTTTTAGTTATGGGTTTATTTTAGTTATACTAGGTTTTTTTTGAGTGTTAAATAAATCTTTTTTTCTTTTGTTAAAATGACTAATCTTCATATTATCAAACCATTGGATTTTCTGGGTGGGACCATTCAATCACCTTCTAGATCTTCTGCTTACAAGAGACATTCCCTTCAAATCCAGGTAAATAATCTGCTTATGCTCTGCTTTTTGTATTGTTTCTGAATTGGGGATTTTTTTTTTAATTGATTTCGTTTCTGTGTTCATATTCCATTGCTGATTATGCTAATTAGTTATTACATGCATTTCGCACTTGTGCCTGTTTCATTACTCCCAAATAATCATGCCAAGACTTTGAGGCTTACTTTACCATTGGTGGGTTGAAAGCATGCTGTTTTATAGTTGTGCCTCAAAAAACACAGGCGAAGCATAATTGCTATGTCAATTTTGTAAAAGATACCACAAATCTACAATTTAGGAATTTTAGGACACAATTGTAGATACTTTAGTTTTATCAGTTTGATTTGGTAAATATAACTTCATATTTAAGTATAAACACTTGCTTTCAAGGGATTTGACTTGTAAAATTATGAAATTATTAGGTCAGTTCTCTCCTCTTTAGCCTTGCTGTATGATTTGCCTTTGTGGATTAGATACTAATACATGTCTGGATGTCGACTTTAGAATTCAACAAGTTTCTTTTAAACAGAAATTAAATGGGATTAGAAAACACAACATTTTTGCATTTTAAGCTGAGAAATAACATAAGGTTGGAGTCAACTTACAGTGATTAATTTTTTGTTTATATAAGAATTACATAAGTTAGGAAATGTTTGATCAGACTCAGAACAATGCTTTCTTAACCCCAAATATTGTTATATTCTCTTAAACTTTCTCATCTTTGTTTTCCTAATATTTTGGTTGGTTTCACGAAGATTGGCTAAAGATTTTGGTTGCTTGCATCCAGGTTAGTAAGCATATTTTTACTTACTCAGTCTTGCTCTTGCCCCTTTAGTTGTGGATATTTTCATTTTTTGTTAGCTAGTTTTGTGGATTTTTGATGATGTTTTGGCCTTTTACTTAGCATTTTTTACTGGTTGGTTCTATGCATTTTTCCTGATGTTCTGCATTTTTAGTTTGCATTTTTTGCTAGCTGGTTCTCTGGATTTTGTTGCTGACATTCTGAAACCTATATATGTAGTAAAGAAATTCTAGTTCATTATGAAACCTATGCAATAAATAGGTCTTTTAAACACTAGACAAACTTTTAGCGTACCAAAAAGGGAGAAATAATTGATGTCAAAAAAATAAAAAGCAGCAAAAGTAAAATTGGTGATATTTTGGGTGAATAATAAATTGATGATTAGCCACGGTTTCCATCGTAGCTAATAATTCATGTTATTTTGCAGAAAATGTTTTTTTATTCAATTTAGCTACTGTTTAACCGTGGCGAACAATTATTTTAAAATATTCTCTGGAAACAAAATTATATAATTTGTCACGGTTTTACCTGTGGTTATTTTATAGATGTTACCACAGTTGAAAAAACCTTAGCTAATAAAAAGCCCATGCTTTATTTTGCCATAGAATATTCAACCGTGTTTACATCGTGTTAGCCACGGTTTTATGGGTGTTAACCATGATTATAACCGTGGCTAAAGACTGTTTTTTTTTTTTTTGTAGTGTGGTGTAGATCTACTATCACCAGACTCTGCTTGATGTTATTTTAAGCGTTTGTGTCCAATCTATTTTGGATTTTGAGGATTTAGGTTTTACTAATGTACTCTTACCTTATCTGCTCATACATTTTGGATGTATATGACTGCTTGGTTTACAGATTGTAGGATTTTTTTTTGTTTTCAATAGATTTTAATTTTTAAGTAATTGTCATTTCTTATTCAGGATTTTTGTTTGCACTGAAGTAACAATCTGATGGTCTTATTGTATGGTTTGGTTTTGGTTGCAATGTGTTTGGATATTGAGTGCTTTCATTATTAGAAAAATTTTGACTTTTTTTTTAAAATAAAATATAAGTCTACTCTCCATGTCTTTTGCTTATTGCTTTCCTTTTTTTCTTTTTCTTTTTTTTTTCCATGGAATGAGGGGAATGAATGTGATCTCCCAAGATTAAAGTATATAAACTCGAGAACTGTGATTCTCTAGGTGTGTTTGAACTTCAGTTGTGTATTATTGTGTCTCTCGGTGCTTCTAAGATTTTGTTGATTTTCTTGGTATGAGCAGTGTTCATGGTGAGAAAGAAGAGAGTTGAAGTTCCCGGTGGGTGAAAGCTCTAAGACTCAGGGTTTAATGCTGTGTCAAGATTTGGCAGCTGTACATATCTTCTGATTTTCTTAATGTATATCATACCTTTACAGGTTTAGCAGAATAAAAGCAATGGAGGTTCTTCAAAACACGCAAGTGGCAAGCTCTTCTTCCCTCCCAAGTTGTGCTTTTATAGAATAGAGTTTGTGAAGATAGAAGTGGCTGTTGATGTGCAACACTGCAATGTGTTCGCCCATGAGAGTGCGCATCTTGGGCTCTTGAGGCGTCTTGGAGCGTTTCTCCTTCTCTTTCTTGGCTGCTTTTTGTGGACGTGTCTCGTTCTGTTTTCCCACAATTTAAAGTTCAAATTTTAAACAATTCTGAAAAATCTCAACTTGTGGAGAGATGCCATGGCGAGGATGTTTCCAACGTCATCAAGCTTCGATTCCAAGCAGTAGACAGGGATTAATCCGCATCTGTGTCCAGCACAAGAGACCTTTTGCAGTATTTGACAAATTTAGTGGCCAAAAATCCATCCTAGGATTTAACCTACTCTCTCACAAGTCATGTGCTTCAAATTATGAAGCGCAACTTGAAGCGTGCATCCGGTCTAAATCTTTGTCCCAAGGAAAGAAAATACATGAACATATACTTAGGAACAATGGTTGTATCAAGGATTTCGCTATCCTTAGAAAGCTAACCCATCTGTATATCATATGTGATGAGATTGAACTTGCTCGGCAAGTGTTCGATGAAATTCCAAAGCCAAGTGTTATTTTGTGGAACATGATGATCAGAGCTTATGCTTGGAATGGACCATTTAAACAAGCCATATATTTGTACTATAAGATGTGAAAAATGGGTCAAAAACCAACCAAATTTACGTTCCCTTTTGTTATCAAAGCCTGTTCGGGTCTACAAGCGATAGAAGTTGGGAGAGAAATACATGAGCACACAAAGAAATTTGGTCTTGAACCGGACGTTTATGTTTCTACTGCTTTGGTTGACCTGTATGCCAAATGTGGAGATATGATCGAAGCGCAAAGATTGTTCAATAGCATGTCCGACAGGGATATTGTTGCATGGAATGCCATAATAGGAGGGTTTTCACTTCATGGACTTTATGAAGAAATGATACAAATAGTTATCCAAATGCAGCATGCAGGAATAAGTCCAAACTCTTCAACTATTGTATCAGTTCTACCTACCGTTGGGCAAGCTAATGCATTACGCCAAGGGAAGGCTATGCACGGTTACTCTGTTAGGAAGATCTTCAGTGACAATGTGGTTGTTGGAACTGGACTTCTGGATATGTATTCCAAGTGCCATCACATATCCTATGCGAGGAAAATATTCAATATGATGAATGAGAAGAATCAGATATGCTGGAGTGCTATGATTGGAGGATATGTCCTATGTGATTTCATGAGGGAGGCATTAGCATTGTATGATGAGATGATATTCAAACATGGGATGAACCCTACAGCTGTTACTCTTGCAAGCATACTACGAGCTTGTGCAAAGCTCACTGATGTTGATAAGGGAAAACACTTGCATTGTTATACAATCAAATCAGGGTTGGATTTAGATACAACTGTTGGGAACTCATTGCTTTCTATGTATGCAAAATGTGGGACTTTGGATGATGCAATTAGGTTTTTTGATGAAATGATCTCAAAGGACAAGGTTTCTTATAGTGCTATTATTTCTGGAAGTGTGCAAAATGGTTCTGCAGAGAAGGCTTTACTTATTTTTTGCCAGATGCAGTTATCTGGGATTGACCCAGATATGGCAACCATGGTAGGTCTACTTCCAGCTTGTTCACATTTAGCTGCGCTTCAACACGGGGCCTGCTGCCATGGTTACTCAGTTGTTCGTGGATTCACTGCAGACACCTCCATCTGTAATGCCATCATTGACATGTACTCCAAGTGTGGAAAGTTTTATATTAGTAGGGAAGTATTTGACAGGATGCAGAGGCGGGATATTGTCTCATGGAATACAATGATAATTGGTTATGGCATCCATGGGCTTGGCATGGAAGCACTTTCACTATTCCATGAATTTCAGGCATTGGGTTTAAAACCCGATGATGTGACCATTTTAGCCGTCTTATCAGCCTGTAGTCATTCAGGACTTGTCATGGAAGGGAAATATTGGTTTAATGCCATGACCCAAGACTTCAACATCAAACCAAGGTTGGTGCATTATATATGCATGGTTGACCTTCTGGCTCGGGCAGGACACTTGGATGAGGCATACAGCTTCATTCAAAAGATGCCATTTGAGCCTGATGTTCATGTATGGGGCGCATTGCTTGCTGCATGTAAGATCCACAAAAATATAGAAATGGGTGAAGAAGTATCAAAGAAAATCCAGTTGCTGGGACATGAAGATATTGGAAATTTTGTACTTATGTCAAACATCTATTGTTCTGTAGGGAGATGGGATGATGCAGCTCATGTTAGAATCATACAAAGGGATCTAGGTTACAAGAAAAGCCCAGGATGCAGTTGGGTTGAATCTCCGGGGTAATTCATGGATTTATTGGTGGGGATCAATCCCATCCACAATCATCATCCATTAATAAGAAGTTACAGGAACTTCTGGTACAGATGAAAAAATTGGGATATTGTGCAGATTCTAGTTTTGTTCTTCATGATATTGAAGAAGAGGAGAAGGAACAGAATCTCCTTTATCACAGCGAAAAAATAGCTATTGCATTTGGACTTCTAAACATTGGCCCCAGCAAGCCCATTGTAGTTACAAAGAATCTGCGAATTTGTGTCGACTGCCACACTGCAATAAAATTTATAACTATCGTCACTGAGAGGGAGATAACAGTTAGAGATGCAAGTCGATTTCATCATTTTAAGAATGGAGTCTGCAACTGTCGGGATTTTTGGTGAAAAAGGGGAAATTAGGAGTCAGTTCTTTTTAAGACCGCACATATCCTAGCAACCATCCTCTTGGTAAATGGTATAATAGTAAGTTGGGGGCGGGGAATAAAGTTCATATGTTATATTTTTGTTAAATCAATCCTGGATATGCTACTCTTTCTCTTAGTGGGGGAAATTGGTAAAGAAAATCAATCCCTATAGATGTCACCTCAGTGGGCTTATAAAGTTGGTTCTAATTCTATTAGTAAATGATTGGATGCTTGGAGTATGTGGTGCATTATCCAAGTCTCTATCTGTTAATGTGTCCTTAAAAAGAACTTCTCTATGGTTGTTATATGTATATGTTTTACTTGTTGATAATCAAGGTAACTTGTTTTCTCTAATCATTGGCTAATGTGCTAAATGGAAACCCCCTGAAGGGACAAACGGTATATATTCACCGATAAGTGCTAAGGAAAGAGGGGTCACAAAGCAACCGATGATAAAATTATAGAACAAAACTACTTCACATAGGAGACCTCATTTTCTGAGCATCTTGACGAGGGAAAGATTTCAGATTCAGAGCATTGTTTTAATTATCTGTGACCTACAACACGATGCAAATAGTTGAGTTGATTTCAGTCGTGGAGTTGACAAGGGTGCGGCACTTTTTCAATATTTCAAAAGTATGATACTCGTTAATATTATCATTTGAGTTGTTTAATTGAAGCCATAAGTGGTTCAAATCATGCATGATCGTTGAAGTGTTTAGACCGTTGGATTCACGCATTTGTCCAATAAATGATTTATCTACTTAGATCTTTATTTAAGATTTTTTTTGTTTTTTACTTAATTTAAGATTATATTTAATTTCATTTAGCTTTCTCCTTTTATAACATTTTTTTTAATTTAAATCAATCCTTGTAAACTTTTGAGTTTATTCAGTTTAGTTTCTGTCAATCTTCTTGTGTAATTTGAGTTATTTGTGGTTTCAATCGAACGGTCTAAGTGAAAGTATTGGTGAATTTCATACTTTAAGAGTATTAAAAAGGGTTTAGGGTTTAGGTGTCACATCAAGTTGACACATGCAAAATGTTCAGAAAAATTGAACAGTCTAAGTAAAAATATTGGTGAATTTCAGAGTATTGAAAAGCGTTTAGGGTTTAGACGTCACATCGAATTGACACATGCAAAATGTCTAGAAAAGCTGTCATGTATGTTTGTGGAGCAATCATACAGCTCCTTGACAAAATAGCTAGGCCTTGGGAGAACGTATTGGAGCAAACAGTGTGAGAAGAGAATGATGGACAGGTGGTGATGAAGGCGATTGACTTAGAGAGAGAGATGCAAACAACGAGGACGCAAGCTTGTAAAAATATTTAGTTTGGACTTTGGATGCATTATTAATAATAGTAATAGTGGCTTACTGGCTTTACGTTACATCAGAATCTCCACCTACTTCATATTAACAGCGGCTCATATTTTAGGAATAACAATTATTTGATTTCACATTAATTTAGAGAGAATAATACCATTTACTTTCACCAAATTTAGAAGCTATTAATTTTCTAATAAATTAGTTATTAAAATATTCCTAAAAATAAAAAATTAAATGGATATTAAGACTATAATACTTAAAAAGCTGAATATTAAGATTATAAAACTTGAAAAAATACTATAAAATTTTAAAAAAGTAGACTAAAAGTTTTGAAAATAAATAAAAATTTTAAAAATTTAACAAGAGCAATCTATTACAACTCATCTAAATTTCAAAAGTTTTAATGGATTGAACTAAAAGTCATTTTTCAAAATAAGATATTGGGTGCGTTTGAAAAAATTTATTTTGACTTAAGCGTTTATGCACGTGTTTGGGAGAATTTATAGAAATAGTTTATGTTATGCTCATAAGTTATATTTAATTTATTTTTATTAACTGTCTATAATAATTTATAGAAACAACTTATACAGAGTTTATATGAAGTTTGTTCTCATAATATTTTTAATTATAAAAATAATTTATATATAAACATTTAATTAAACTGTTTACTTAAATACATTTTAAATAATTAATTTATCATATTCAATTTATAGAGTTAGAATGAATTGAGCTACGTTGAATCGACACTCTCAAAAGATAGTGGCATGGAATGTATTAAATAGAAAACGCGTGGGAAGACGCGCGAAGTGATAGCAAATGATCCCATAGTCCCATATAGTTTGTGGGTCAAACACCAGATTTTGTAACCGTTACATGTCAGCATCACCACTCTCCCCTTGCCTTTGGTCTTATAAATTATTTATGACATAAATCTCAAATTTCAATTGAGATTACTGTTGTAGCTTTTAATTAATTAGACGGGCCAGAAATGGTATGAAAACAATTTGTTTTGAACCAGTGTCTAAGAAAGTTATTAGATTATAATTAATCTTATTTGAATTAAGCTGGATTAGAAAGATAAAAATTTATTTCAATGTTACTTTTTTATATTTACAATATTCAAATTCAAGATTCTACATAAAAAAAGTGTTGAATCATTTAAATTAATTAGCATTTGTTGGTTAAAAAAAGATTTGGTAGGTAATATCTATCACTTTATTTTTAAGCATAATTAATTAATTATTGTTAATGACATGAGCTAATAATTGTAATTTTTAAATAATACGTTGACACTCATTAATTGATAAATTCATAAAAATAATAATATCAAAAAAATCTCAAGAAAGTTATTATTTTTTTTCCAAACAAATAATTTGTTTACATTTAATCCTCTTTAGTTTTAAACAGTATTTATTTTCCGGTGATTTGTACTTGTTCAATGTGGTCACCTCAATTGATTAAATCAATTTGGTTTGTATCATATGGCCAATTTTCTTTTTGAAAAATATAAAATTTTAAATGCTCAAAAACAAATAATTCTTCAATATAAACCATGAAAAGAATATTTTTATTAACAAAAATTTCATAAAAAATATTTAGATTTAATTCAACATATCCTTAGATTTAATTCAATCATAAAACAATCAAAATATATACCAAAAACAAAGTTAATAAATTAATTATTATATAAAATATGAAACTTAAATAGGGTTCTTTCGTCCCATAAGGACTTTTATATCCTATGAGGAATTCTGTCATTCTATAAGTATTTTACTCTCTATGAGGAGTTTCTGTCATCCCGTGAAAAATTTCTAGGGTTCTATCATCTCATAAGGACAAGACTTTACTTTTCAAGAGAAAATTAGTTCTACATACTCATAGAAAGTTTTAAAATATATATACTCGCTAAATCATACAAAAAGCATGATAATAACTGAAATAATTTGCTTTCTAGTTATCTCATGAAGATAACTATTTATCTTATGAGGAATCAAGTTCTACTTTCATAAAAAACATATTCTGAAATATTCATGGAAGGCTTTAACTAAAAACTATGTTATAACATACACAAGTATGACAATATATGTAATTAACTTGCTTTTATGAAAAACTAACTACATTTGATTCTCCTAGAGTTAAAACTTGTGAGTTCTCTCCCAGTTTCCTTCTAGCTCCTCTGGTTTTTCTCAAATTTTAGACCCCTTCTTCATCTATTCTCTTCCTTTAGTTTGAAAATTATTATTCTATGCTCAAGCTCTAAAATTCATCTAAATTAGAAGAATCAAGCTAGGAAACTTGCCTTTTGTAGTTTTTTTGTTAAATTTTTAACTAGAAGTCTCTTCTCTCTTCTTCTTCTCCTTCACATTTTCTCTCTCTATCTTTTCTAATTTTCAGAAAATCATCTTTTATCTTTTCCTTTTGCTTTATAAAGAGTCTAAAGAGCCTTCTTATTATAGAAATCCCCCTTTTAACCTCACTCTCTTATTCATAAGCTTCATGGGCAGGCTAGGGGTGTTTAAGTAATTTTTTTACTGATTTTCCAATTAAAACTGACTTACTTTCATACTCCAGCAAACGATTAGTCCACTGATTGCTTCTCGATAGTTGACTGCTACACAATTAGTCTATTGATCTCTCATGATTAATCGATTGATTGCTTCAGAACCCAAAATGTTATCCTAACAGAGAGTAATCAGTCGACTGATTACAGATATCAGCAACCCGGTCTGATCTCTAATGCTATCAGTTGACTGATTTGCTACATTAGGCGACTATTTCCTTAAAAATTTTGTTTTTCTTCTATTCGTTACTCATTTATCATAATTTCTCGTGTTTTTCTTTGATTACTTGTTTCTAGGCATCCAAAAACATATTTTACTACTTTCTAACATCATTCTTGACTTAATTAAAGAAATATAACTTAAATAAAAGAAAATACGGGATGTTACAGAAGGTGTAGAGGTGGCGCCCAAGCACCATCTTGACAAAAGCAAGGTGCAGTGCTATGTGCGAAGATTCAAACGCAATTTTCAAATGGTAATAACTCTTTCATCTAGACTCCCTTTTTGGCAAATTTTATATCTTTGGAAAGATCTTTAAGCCTACTTTCCAATGGTATAAGTTTTATTTGAAAATTATTTGCCGTTTAAGAGTTATGACCATAGAAGTAATCAAATGTCATAATTAGTGATGATGATATATCTATTTTGTGACCTTGACATATTCTTACATGGTTATTTTATAAGAATGAATTCTTTGATGTGCCATCCATATGTTTTGGAATGGAATTGCTAGCTTAGAGCAAAGGTAAGGGACATGTCCTACATCTTTTTTGATTGTGCAATTTAATTATGTGTTCATTAAGATTTGGTTTGTCCCTTGAGATACTTTAGTGTGGATATGTATATGTATACATAGATAATATAAACATTGGGATGTTTTAAATGATTAATAATATTCTCTTTAGTTGAAGATAAAGACTATGACCTTGTGAGGGAATCATCTTATTCTAAATAAATTGCATCTTGTGAATGATTTGTATGTTAATGAATTTACATACTTCCATTGTTATAGAAAGGAGATAATTCAAAGGGTCTGGGGGATGTATTCTCCCCCTTTTTAAATTAGTATGGTGATAAAAGGAAATTATATTGAGGATAGTATGGAATGAAATCTTAATTTTATCTAGAGTTAGATATGCTAACAATTATTATTATGGATAGTAGTCATATTCCTTTTTCCTTGAGGTAGGAAAACCTTGATTATTTTAATGCATTGGATTTATATTCCATGAATTATTGGTGTTTTGGATTGTGAGGCATCTAGAGGTGAGAAACTCTTAAAGGAACCTTGTAGTTGTGAGTGAATGTGATGAGTATGACGAATCACTCTTATTTCTAAATAATTATATTTATTTATTATTCTTGTTTATAAGAGTGATTCTCTTTTTTATACACAAGTGTGATGAATATATAAATATAAAATATATATATATATATATATATATATATATATATATATATATATATATATATATATATATATATATATATATATATATATATATATATATATATACCTTCTTGATTAAACACAACTTAGGTACAATTAAGAAAAAAAGGAAAAGTGATCATATAAACCTCCTAGAAACACCATGGATGACCACAATTACTATGAGTAGTGCAATGTGGAAGAGTCTTAGAATGATTATGGGAATAACGTTAACTTTTTTTTTGGGAGGTTTGAGTAGATAAGGTGCCATATTTTTACATTGTCATTAAAGATAATGTGGATGAGTAGTTCTTTGTCTCTTACATTGTACATTCTACTTCTGTTATATGAGATAAAATAAATTGAAGATATGTTATGAAATACATGGGTAGATATACTTACCTTGGTTTGTGAATGATAAAGATGAATTACTCGAAAAGAGATGTACTTGATGTGATTGTTGTACATGGTACCATTTCAGTGTGGATTGTATATATGACTTATGAGAGTTCTCATGCTACATGAATTGATCTTGATGAGTTTTTGTAAACATGGGTTTGCATACATACATGTTATTAATATTGAAAATGGTAGAGTTTTTTAATTGAACTCCTGTATCGTTATTGTAAATATAGATGACCCCAATTGTTAGGGATGATGCATTGAGGGAAGATCTGTAAATATGGATGACCTTAATTGCTAGAGATGAGGCATTGAAGGAAGTGCCCTAAAATACTAATGGAAGCCCATGGGGGCTAAATCGATCTGGAAGACTTAAATGCTGGAACAATGCATTGTTGCATTGTTAGTAGAACGGTCTGACAATGAGTCGCAATATGAATAATCGACCATATTTCTCGAGAATGCCACGCTCGGGATGCTACCTTGGGAAGGGAAGGCGATGAATACTTTATACTGCTTATGTGAAGGAAAGACGAGGGCATTATTAAATAATTTTTCTTATTGTGAATTAGACTTGGTGGCCTTATTATTATGAATTGGCCTCGGCGGCCTCATTGTTTGAATGACTTCGGTGGTTTCTTTTTTTTTTTTTTTAATTAATTTCGATGACTTCTCTTCTACAAGTGAATTGACTGTGGAATGAATTAGATACTTCATGTATGTATACATATATGTGTGTGTGTTAATTGTAAACTTGGTCTTACCCTTGTATGCCTTTGGTTGTGGCTCAATTTAATATGTGGTCTGATGATGGAATTGGGATGGAGTGTGCTTGTGGACACCCTCCCCCCTCTTTGAGGCATATGGTAAGTATTTTTATGATATTTTCTCACTGAGTAAATGTACTCACCTTCTTTATGTATACCTCTGACAGACTCTGTTGTAACAAGTGAGTCTCTATAAGATGAGTAGTGGAGTCTCCGAGTCCATAACCTATCTCAGCCTCGGCTTGATAGTGGTTTTTCGGGTATGTGCTGGTTGTTGAGTCGCTCTGTAGTAAATAAGATTCATAAGTTTTCTATGAATACGGTAGTGTAAAGATTTCATTTTTATTATTATATTTGGTTACGTGTTATAGACGTGTGTGAAATCAAGCTTACAATGGTTGTATAGACCCTACCATCGCGTTGGTTATGTCCCCAAAATTGGAGCTTTAGACAAGGATGAAATAACTTATCAATGGACAACAAAAAAGAAGGATGAACACCATAGAGACAATTGCAGTTAAAAACAATGACCAATAATGTAAAGGGCAAAAATGTCACAATTTGGCCTTTCCATATATAATGTAGTGCGATTTCTTGTTCCTATTAAAATTCTCATGTTTCCCCTAGAACTTTTTTAACTTCCCAAATATTTGACTTATTTTTTCTCCGAATTAATCTTTATCTCCCTTTTCTCTTTGTCAAATTTTGGTGGTCGCTTTTTGTCTTTTTCTTTCACTTTACTTTTGTAATTCAAGGATAAAATAAGAGATGGATTTTTGTCTACTTAAAGCCAAAAGCCAGCAAGAGGAAATACACAAATGCATCTTTAAAATCTTACAAAATCAGTCAATATTAGTGATAAAAGCTAAAAGTCAGGCCATGCTCCACAAGAGTATATGTTATATAATTTATATAGAAGACAATATTTTATATATATATATATATATATACATCTAAAAAATTTATATATTTACTAAGATGAGCATAACAAAATTACATGTAACATTTGATTCATGTGCGTGAGAGTACATTGATTTTTATAGTTCCCTATCCCAGGCGCATGTTATTAAAAACTTTTGTAGAACATATTAATAATTTTCTTAGCATGTTTACTTCGTCAAGTATACTTAGAACATTCAAACCACTTTTACTCTTTACTTTTGAAATAATGACTTACAATTGTCCCTAACTAAAAACTAAACTTAATAAAGACAATTTTATATACGAAAGAGATTGACTTTGGCTTGTATTAATTGTCATAAATAGTAAAACATACTGCAATAGAACATTACATTCTTCTAAGTTTAAAGAACAATCTGGAATCGAATGAAGTAATAATCACGATAAGAATATCATGATAATAATTGTTTATTTTTTCCCAATATTCGATCCAACACAAAATTTTGATTCTATCACGTGTTTTCGCAATATACTAATTAATGATCTAGTTACAGTACAAAATTTGAGCGATCGGTCAATGTTTAAAAGCAACATGATTAAAGCTCTCACCTTCAACTTCCATTGATGATTGCACATACTTAAAAGTTTAATTAAAAAACTCATGCGCATGCAAAATCATCGATAGTATTGATGTTGGTATTAGCCTTATATTTCAAATATATACTTTCATCACCAAGAATTATAGATATACAGGATGAAATCATTTATATCATCTACAACATTAAATAAACAAACAAGGATGACCCTATCTTAAAAGTAACTCACTTTATCCAAATTACTCAACAGACTAGGATGGATGGCACATAATATAGATGATAGAGGATTATTAATAACGTCAATCAATAGATCGTTTAGAATTTTCAGTAACAATTATCTGTTATTTTTATGATATGCAATGCCTTCCTCAATTTTATAATCCAATCTACAAAATTTTTAAGGCAAAAAGATATTTTATATCCCTAATATTTACACAAAGTTTCATCTATTCCCTAAAGGTTTTTTTTAGCCCACTTATGTACCATATGTTTCAATTTTTGTCATATATATCTCTTTTTTTGTAACTCCATCAGTCAATTTAACGGAATGTTGAATGACTGCTACATGACAAAGAAAACATTTGTCATGTGGCAGCCATGTGGACTCAATTAAAAAATTTAAATTTTTTTAAAAAAATTTCAGTTTATTCACTTAGGTCCTTGGTTAAAATTTTTCTTTTGTCCAATTTTTGATATAAACTCATCTTCTACTTCTTATAGGTCCCTAGTTTAAGAATCTATTTTTTCTTTGTCAAAACTATCCCCTAAAACCTTTTCAGTTTGTCCACTTTAATTCTTATTCTTTATTTTATCTTTCTTTTTTACGATTTGGTCTTCCAAATCAATTTGTAATTTCATTTTTAGTTATAGTATAATTTATCTATCATTTCTAACCAAGAACAATACAAAAAATGAATTAAAATTCAAGGTTGCATATCTCTCTCTCATAAAAGGATAAAAGGTAAGTTTTGCATCTTAAATTTTAATTCATTTCTTGTACTGTTATTGGGTAGAAATGATATATTGAATCATACTATGACTAAAAATGAAATTATGGACAGATTTGGAGGACCAAACAGTGAGAAAAAAATATGAAAGTGAATAATAGGGACTAAAGTGAATAATTGAAAAGTTTGAAGGGTATGATTTGACAAAGAAAAAATATATTCTTAAACTAGAGACCTAGACGAAATAAAAGATGAGTTTATATAAAAAATTAGACAAAATGACCTAAGTGAATAAATTAAACCTTTTTATAAAATATTTTTTTAATTGAGTCCAAGTGGTTATCACATGGCAGATTTTTTTTTTGTCATATGGTGGCCCAGTCAGCATTCTATTAAGTTGACTGACGGAGTTAGAAAAAAATAGTATATATGACAAAAATTGAAACATGTGGGGACATAAGTGGACTAAAAAAACATTTGGAGCATATATGAAATTTGGTGTAAACTTTACGGATTTAAAATACATTTTTGCCATTATGTAGTATCTTCCATGCCATCACTTGATAGAGAAAGAAATGAAAAGAAAAAAATTATTGAATATGATAAGATAAGAGATAAAAATGAAGAAGATGAAGAGTTCAAGAATAAGGATGACAATGGGGCTCTGGATTCGGGGATCCTTGCGTTCGAAGCCCCGTTGGTTGGAATTTTTCCCGCATAGAAATGGGGATGGAAAAACAATTCCTTTGTCAGGATTTCGAGAATGGAGACAGGGATCATATTTCCTGCCTTGCGGGGTCCTCATCGCCAAAGGGTATTTTAATAATTTTACTAAAATTACTAAAATAATCTGTGTGTGTGTGTATATATATATATATATATATAATATTTGTCAGGAATAACATAGTCATTTCACAATTAAAAATAATTTAAACTAATTTAATTAAAAAAAACTTAAAACTCTAACCCCAATCCATCCTATTTGGCCACTCCATATCAAAGTATCAAACTATGCTGTCTTCGTTTTGTCTAATTCTCGTGCTCCAATTTGGCTATCTTCGTCATCGTCTCTACTCCCTTGTCATCGTGCTCCCATCAACATTGTGATGCTTTGCTCTCTGTCGCTGTGCTGATCTACTTCTCACTGTCATCTCTTCTTAGTCGTCTCCTCTCTCACTGTCATATGCTCGTGCTCCTTCCCTCCCATTGTCATCGTTCTCTCAGTCTCGCTCCTCTCACTGTTATCTCCTATCTCGCCATTTGTTTTGTGCGTTGCTATTTGCCTCCGCTACCACCACTCATTTCGATAATTGATCTGTTGAACTTTACAACTATCATTGTTAAACTTTGCTTGATTTATCAGAAGAATGCCCAAATCTACAAATGAATGCCTGAATAGCAATGATATTGATATGTTCCTAAAGTTTGATAAGCTGAGCTTTGGTTGCTTTGTTCGAAGAATGCCAAAAAAAATATACATCTTAACAGAAGAATGCCCAAATCCGCAGATGAATGAAGATATTTTTTTATTTAAAAAAAATTCAATAACCTTACGGGGTCCCCGCGGGAGGCGATGATGGGGGTGAGAGTTAAAAAATTTCCCTCGATAAGGATCAGGTGCGAGGATGGGAGAGCGCTTCTTGTCTCGTTGTTATTCCTATTCAAGAATGTACGAGATAGAGTAACAAAAGAGGGATTTATAAGGTCAATAATCATAAATGAATGAGAAAAAAGAGCTAAATATATGGAGAAATAAGATAAGAGAAAAAAAATGGACATTAATTTCTGGGCGAAAGAGGATTTATAAAGTTACTAAAAATAGAAAATGAATTTGAATATACATTTGGTTGAGTTGAGTGAAAATATTTTTTTAAATATTTTTTAAAATAAAAATACCAAAAATATGATTTCAATGTTTCAAGAAATACAATTCAATAAATGAATAATGAAAATAAAAATAGAAAATATTTTCACAAACTAAACACACTTTTTGGTCCATTTGATTTGAATATTTTTTATTTTTATTTTTATTGAAAATAAAAAATGAGTTTAAAAATGTGTTTAATTGAGTTTAATAAAAATATTTTCTTGAATACATTTTTTAAAATAGGTTCAAAATTAATAATACTAAAAAAATATTTTTAAAAATAAAAATTAAAAATAAAAATAAAAAATATTTTTACAAATCAAGATTTCAAATATTTCGATAAAAATAATTAAAATATAGGTAATATATCACTCAAAATGCAGAGATTCAAAGGATGTGTCATGTCGTTAAAAGCATATTGGCAATTAAATGTTAGATGTTCTTAAACATATGAATGCACATAATGGCGTTAAGCATTAAAAGTTAAAACCGCGACAATGACTATCAGACAATAACAGCTTTTAAACGGGAAGACGGCGAGAGACTCGATGTCCAAAACAAGAGAGAAGCAGCCTTTTAAGATACCCTTTTTTATTTTTTGTTTCCACAATATTTTATCATGTTTCACGGGTTGAGTATCCAACATTCTTAGATATTGTTGATTTTAACTTCTTGACTTCAATTTCACAAAATTATTTATTTATTTGGTTAAGTATCCAACATTCTTAGATATTGTTGATTTTAATTTATTGACTTCATTTTCACAAAATTATTTATTTATTTATATTTGTGTTATAAATTATCTGACAACATTATTGTTAAAAAAAGAGTGTCTTGAGTAATAAATTATTATTTTACAATTAAGTAGTGTATGATATTTTTTTGCTTTTCAAAAAAAAAAAATTCTAATGGCTCAGAAATATTACTAAACTCTTTTGGTGCAGGAAGGGAAAAAGGAAGGAAAACAGAACGGGACTAAATGTAGAATATTTTATTAAAATGTCAACTTTAAACCAAAAAAAGTTTAATATTTTTAAAGAGGTTTATTTGTACAATTTCTCACACATATCTTATGAGTTTGACAATAAAACAATTATAAACTAGTCTCACGTATATTTTGACTTTTTTTTTTTGCCCTTGATATTACATTTTATGTTATCTTAGATAAGAAATATTTTAAGAACAAATGTTTGAAACACTTAAATACAATAAAAACAATTTAATAATATATAATTATATTTAACCATACTGAAAAGCGCGTGCATATTTATACGTAACTAAATTAAACTCTTACAATTATATAAATCTTTATTAGTAAGTTCTAGTAACAACTATTGTGCTTAGTTTGTTGTGGTAACTAATGATTTATTTTTATGAGTTGGAAAACTATGCAGTGCCTAAGGACATATAGCCATGTGCTAAACTAATTACACCAATTTTCTTTACAGGTACACCGCAAAAACCATCAATTCAGGCAATTACATTAATAATATTTGGGCGTGGCTAGTGCGCATTATCATAACATGAATGCTATTCATAAAAACTATAATTAATAGTTTATATTTAACTAGGATATTTGATAATTACAAAAATTATAGAGTGTGATAAAAAGAATTATAAAATATCAATGAATCCTAAAATTGTTCCAGGCACTGAGAATCAGAAACCGTTGAGGCAGAAGGCGTTCATTCATAAATCATAATCATTTGTTTGTTCTTAAATAAACAAATATGAATAGAGAATTAAAAAAAAATGAAAATGATGTTGTGGCCTGTGGGGGATAATTTTTAATGGGCAAGGTTAATGAGGTGTGATTAAATAATGTTTGGCAATGATTAAAGCATTTGACATTTTGTGACTGAAAGGAGCAGCGACTGAAACTCGCGGTCACAGTGTGGGAAGTGGACACGCATGGTGCGATAAGACAGCGAGTAGGGGAATGTGCGAGTGTGGAAAACGCCAATCCATCGACTTTTGTGGCATAATCGAGAATTGGAGGGTGGAGGTGGGCCAATCATGTGACCCGCCCCTCCTCGTTGCACCCGACGAACTCGGTGGGCCCCACTGCCACGATGCATCACCAAATCCATATCATCGTCCACGTGAGATGCCAGCCATTCAAAACCCTCCAAACGAACACCTCATCATCCACGTGGCACGTGCCGGAAACTCAACCTTTACGAGACGAGGACGAGGACGAGGCCGAGGTGAGGCGAGGGCACATAGGGACGGACTGGTCATTTTCGAAGACCTACCCTTGCTTTATAAGGGAGGAGAGAATGCGTAGACAGGGCAGTCTGGTGGTTTTCTCGGTAGACCTTGTCTTCTCCAATTTCTCTGTGTTGCTGTCTAGCCAACTGAGTGATTGAGAAGAGAGAGACAGGGTGCGTGGTACCATTTCGGGGTTCTATTGATTTTGCTTCCTTGATACACTGAACCAGTATCAGCTTTCCGAGAGCTTGAAGCAGTTTTTGCAGGTAAAGCACATGGATTTTAGGGTTCCGTTGCTGGTTAGTTTTCGATGATTTCTGGCTTCATTCTGATAATCGCTTTTCCTGTCTGAAGGCGGGTTGTTTGCTTTCTAATCTTAGTGGGTGAGGTCGAGTTTTTCTTATGTTTCTTGGTGATACTGGTGTAGATCTACTATCACCAGATTGTGCTCGATGTTATTTTAAGCGTTTGCGTCCGATCTATTTTGGATTTTGAGGATTTAGGTTTTACTAATGTACTCCTGCTCATACTTTTTGGATGTATATTGCTGCTTGGTTTACAGATTGTAGGATTTTTTTTTGTTTTCAATAGATTTTAATTTTTAATTGATTGTCATTTCTTATTCTGGAGTGTTGTCCGCACTGAAGTAACAATCCGATGGCCTTATTGTATGGTTTGGTTTTGGTTGCAATGTGTCTGGATATTGAGTGCTTTCATTTTTAGAAGATTTTTTACTTTTTTTTTTTTTAAATTTTACTCTCCATGTCTTTTGCTTATTGCTTTTCCATTTTTTTTTTCATGGAATGAGGGGAATGAATGTGATCTCCCAAGATTAAAGTATATAAACTCGAGAACTGTTATTCTCTTGGTGTGTTTGAACTTCAGTTGTGTATTATCGTGTTTCTCGGTGCTTCTAAGATTTTCTTTATTTTCTTGGTACGAGCAGTGTTCATCATGGTGAGAAAGAAGAGAGCTGAAGTTCCCGGTGGGGGTGAAAGCTCTGAGACTCAGGGGAGTGGGGGGAGTGGTAGGGGTTCTCAACGCCCTGTTGACCGGAGTGCTCAAGCTCAACAGTTAGGAGGAGGAGGAGGAGGATCCCAAGGAGGTAGAGGTTGGGTTCCCCAAGGAGGGCGTGGGGGTTATGGTGGCGGACGTGGTCGTGGATCCCCCCAACAGCATCATGTTGGACCCCCTGACTATCAAGGTAGGGGGAGGGGAGGACCATTTCAGCAGGGAGGTCGTGGTGGGTATAGCGGTGGCCGGGGTGGTGGGGGCACAACTGGTGGCCGTAGTGGCGGACCTTCATATGGTGTCTCATCCCGACCAGAAGTTCCCGAGCTGCACCAAGCAACCCCAGTCTCATATCACGCTGGGGTGACTCCTCAGTCTGCACTATCTGAGGCCAGTTCTTCTTCTCAACTGCCTGAGACATCACAACTGGAACAGCAAATTGGGCAGATGACAATTCAGTCAGAATCTGCCTCTGTCCCACCAGCCTCAAGTAAATCAGTGAGGTTTCCCCTTCGGCCTGGAAAGGGTAGCTATGGCACCAAATGTATAGTCAAAGCTAACCACTTCTTTGCAGAGTTACCTAACAAAGATCTGCACCAGTATGATGTAAGTTCTGCCTTTCTGGATTTGCACGAGTTTCTTGTGCTATTTATTTTATTGTTTACTGATATGCTGCACTTTATGAGAGTAGGTAACCATTACTCCAGAAGTGACATCAAGAGGTGTAAACCGTGCTGTTATGGAGCAGCTGGTTAGGCTATACCGTGAATCTAGTCTTGGAATGAGACTTCCTGCATATGATGGGCGCAAGAGCCTATACACTGCTGGTCCACTTCCTTTTGTTTCAAGCGAGTTTAGAATCACCCTCGTCGATGAAGATGATGGATCAGGGATGCAAAGGTTGACATCATCATGCTTATTACCAAATTTTCCTATATTTTTTCCTAATTCATCCTTTTTTTTATTATAACCTTTTTCTTTGTTTTTTATTACAGGAGAGAGAGGGAATTCAAAGTCGTGATAAAATTGGCTGCAAGGGCTGACCTTCATCACTTGGGACTCTTTTTACAAGGGAGACAAACTGATGCTCCTCAAGAAGCTCTTCAGGTTCTTGATATTGTTCTGCGTGAACTGCCAACTACTAGGTATGGGATATGGTTGTATTCCTAGTTTTTGTAGATTTTCATGTTTGTTTGTTCTGTTGTATCTGGTAATTTATTTTTCTAACTGGATTCTGTTATTGTAGGTATTGCCCTGTAGGAAGATCATTCTATTCACCTGATCTAGGGAGGAGGCAGCCATTAGGCGAGGGGTTGGAGAGTTGGCGTGGGTTCTATCAAAGTATTCGTCCCACTCAAATGGGATTATCACTCAACATTGGTATGTAATATCACTCAAAATTCATTAATTGATTATAAATTTGTTGTTAACATAGTAGATTTTGGAAATACGAAGGCATGTGGTACTTTTTCTTGAAAGAAATGCTTTTAATCAAGTCTTCTGCCAAATTTGTCAGCAAAGAAAAGAAAACTCTTAATGTTCATTTGTGGCTGTGCAGATATGTCATCAACCGCATTTATAGAACCATTGCCGGTAATTGATTTTGTAACCCAGCTGCTGAACAGGGATGTCACTGCTCGACCATTATCTGATGCTGATCGTGTAAAGGTTAGATTTTGTCCATATAATTTTATAGTACTGTGGAACAAAATGAACGTCTGTTCAGTCCTCTTCTGTTATATTTCTACAAGTGTTTGTTTACTAAATCTCTTGGATAGGCGTTGTGTTTTCTTATTCAGTGTACATGATGGGAAATTGGCATTCTTTCTGTGTTCTGAATGATAGATTAAAAAAGCACTTCGAGGTGTCAAAGTTGAAGTAACACACCGCGGAAACATGAGAAGAAAATATCGTATCTCTGGTCTCACATCACAGGCAACTAGAGAGCTTACGTGAGTATTAGTATCCAACTATTATTATTACTATTGTTGTTGTTGTTGTTGTTGTTAAATCTTCTGCTGATGTTCTTTTTGCTTTTTTCTCAATGAATGTAGATTCCCTGTGGATGAGCGCGGGACAATGAAATCTGTTGTGGAGTATTTTTATGAGACATACGGATTTGTCATTCAACATACTCAGTGGCCTTGTTTACAAGTGGGCAATACAAACAGGCCGAACTATTTACCAATGGAGGTAGTCAGTCTAATAAGTCATGAGGTTTTGTGTATCATGTTGACAATCACGCTCATACTTTGCTGTGTATATAGGTTTGCAAGATTGTAGAAGGTCAAAGGTATTCGAAGAGGTTGAATGAGAGGCAGATCACTAATTTGCTTAAAGTCACCTGCCAGCGTCCTGTTGACAGGGAGAGAGATATTATGCAGGTATACAGATGTTGCTATTGCATCATATATATAAATGACATAAATCATTTACTAATCTAATTTTCCCTTTGAAGTTTTAGTTTTGGTCTTTTGTTTATTGCTGTCCTGTTTCTATTTTTATATTTTAACTGAATATTTTCTTAGTTTAATATTTTTTTTGTCTGCTATAGTTGCATTATAGCTTTGATGCTCTTGGTTGCTTTTTATTTTCTTTAGACTTATCCTGGTTTTTCTGCTGTCGTGTTCACAGCCCCATGTTTGGTGTATTTTGAGGTGTTGTTCCTTCTATAGAATATTTCTATGGCATTGCCTTTGTAATTTGATGGCTGACTGTGACTTGAAGACCTCAAATATTCTGATTGTTCCACAAAATTAATGTTTATATTTGAAGTCTGCTGAAGATTTGAGTTGTTTGGAGAATCAGAGGGCTCTCAAGCTTGGTGTTCGGTTATACATACTTTAATGTTTGCACTTCATCTCTATAATCCACGGAGCTCTTAATGCTCAGGAGTTATATTGATTGTTTCTTGCATGAAGTAATATTTAATGGTATTGGTCATTAGAATCCAGATTACATTTTGAGTGCAATTCTAGCATGACCTTTGTTTTTGATGTGGATGCATTATTGCACTTGTAAATTCATGCAATTAATGTGATGATAATTGCTTGACTTTCATGCTTTTTCCAATGCATTCTGTGTTATTGTTCAGACGGTTCATCATAATGCTTACCATGAAGATCCCTATGCTCGAGAGTTTGGAATCAAAATCAGTGAGAAGCTTGCTCAAGTTGAAGCTCGCATCCTTCCTGCACCCTGGGTATTTCTTTTTGAATTTTATATTATTATTTATCAATTTTGTTGACCATGGTGCTTTTTGTTTCTTTAATTGAATTAACCTTTTGCTTTCTGCAGCTGAAGTATCATGATACAGGTAGAGAAAAGGATTGTTTGCCACAAGTTGGCCAGTGGAATATGATGAATAAGGTAGCTTATCTAGTTCAGTATACTTTGTTATATTATGCATATCTTTTCATCTATGTTCATATCAGAATATCTACACATGCATAAGATCCAATTATATTTCTTCTCATGTATGTGTTAATGGGTTTGGTGTTGTCCTTGATGATGGAGATTTCAAATAACTATTCTCTGTGCTTCTGTTTTTGACTTATTATTACTATTCCAGAAAATGGTCAATGGGGGTACTGTTAACAACTGGATCTGCATAAATTTTTCAAGGCATGTTCAAGATAGTGTTGCACGTGGCTTTTGTTATGAACTTGCCCAGATGTGTTATATATCTGGCATGGTAAGGGGGGTTCCTTTCATATTTACTTGCACTTCTCAATTGTTACTGGCATCCAGTTTACTGTATGCTTGGAATAATTTGCACTTCTGATTGAATGCATCCAGGCATTTAATCCAGAGCCAGTACTTCCTCCGCTCAGTGCCCGCCCAGACCAGGTGGATAAGGTTTTGAAAACACGCTATCATGATGCAAAGACCAAACTGCAGGGAAAGGAGCTTGATCTGCTTATTGTTATTTTGCCTGATAATAATGGCTCCCTTTATGGTAATAATGCATTACTCTTCATTTTATATGTTTTTTTTCTGTTAAATATTGAACAGAATGTGGACTTATTCGAGATGCTATGCAGGTGATCTGAAACGTATATGTGAAACAGATCTTGGGCTTGTTTCCCAGTGCTGTTTGACTAAGCACGTCTTTAAAATGAGCAAGCAGTATCTTGCAAATGTTTCTTTGAAAATCAATGTGAAAGTTGGTGGAAGGAACACAGTGCTTGTAGATGCAATTTCGCGACGCATACCTTTAGTTAGTGACCGTCCCACCATCATTTTTGGAGCCGACGTAACTCATCCACACCCTGGAGAGGATTCTAGTCCATCTATAGCTGCTGTATGTTGTTGAAATTATTTTTGGGTTTTAACAAACTAGCCTAGGCTTTTGCTGTTTTTGAACTCAAACTTTAATCAAAATTTACCCTATGGTTTAATATAGGTTGTGGCTTCTCAAGATTGGCCTGAAATTACGAAGTATTCTGGTTTGGTTTGTGCTCAAGCTCATCGGCAGGAGCTCATCCAAGACCTTTTCAAACAGTGGCAAGATCCAGCAAGAGGGACGGTAACTGGTGGAATGATCAAGTAATCTCTCTCTCTTCCAATCCTCTTGTGGCTCTGCTCAAAAGCTTTTTGTCTTCTTTGTTTCTTGTATTTATTTCTGGTATTTTGATAGGTACCGTGTGTGTAATGGGTTATTTTGTGTAGTGCTGTAGTTTGTTATTCTGTACCGGGTAGTGGGTATTGGGAAAGGGTGTAGTGATGGTTGGTGTGATTCTGTTAGGAGGGTAGAGTTGGAATTTCAATATGGGGTAAGTTGTTATAAAAGGAGAGGAGAGGGAGAGTGGATTATAATGGAGAATATTTCAGAACATTGGATAGGAGCATTTGCTCTTGGGAGGGCTTGAGCCTTAGGAGATTGAATCTCTAGGATCATTCTGATAATTCTTTATCAGATTGATATGGTTCTTTGAGTTGCTTTGTGCCTTTATATTCCTGTTATGGGTTTATGATCGTGCTTTCTTCATAAATAAAATCTGTTTTCTTGTTTATCTGAGATTTGGGTTCCTATCATATTTATTGTCATTAATTTCAGGATAGTTTTTTAATATCTTTTCTTATCTGATACTGACAGGGAGCTTCTCATATCTTTTCGGAGAGCCACCGGGCAGAAGCCACAACGCATCATATTTTACAGGTAGTGTTACTTTTACATTTTGAAACTTGCTTTTAATTTAATTTGCTCTGCTGATTTTTATATTATTTGCAGGGATGGTGTGAGTGAGGGGCAATTCTATCAAGTTTTACTTTTTGAACTTGATGCTATCCGCAAGGTACTATTATTTTTCTGAAGTTTATCGGAAGAGACTATATCTCATCAACTTTCTCATCCACCCTGCTTCTTACTTGTCAGGCATGTGCATCTCTTGAACCGAATTATCAGCCTCCTGTCACTTTTGTGGTGGTTCAAAAGCGCCATCACACTAGGCTGTTTGCTCATAACCATCATGATAGGAATTCAGTTGACCGGAGTGGGAATATATTGCCTGGTAGTTTCTATATTTTGATGTGATATGCTTGCCTACGTTGTCTAGATATCTGATGTAGCCTCACCACCTGGAAATTTGGCAGGTACTGTTGTAGACTCCAAAATCTGCCATCCAACTGAGTTTGACTTTTATCTTTGTAGCCATGCTGGAATACAGGTGAATTATTTCGCGTCTTATCTACTAATTTTTTGTGTGATTTGATGTTGAATTTGTTACATATTCATTACAAATTGTAACAGGGCACGAGCCGTCCGGCTCATTACCATGTGTTATGGGATGAAAACAATTTTACTGCTGATGCTCTGCAGACACTGACAAATAACCTTTGCTATACGTAAGTAGTGCGGTCTCGTGCTTTCTATAATTTGCTGTATTTTTTCTGTGCTTGTCCTTTTAATCACCAATTTTACATGTTCTGAATTTGATTTTTTTTAATTAATTTTCTTGAAACTTTGTGCAGTTATGCAAGATGCACACGATCTGTATCAATTGGTGAGTACTCTCTTTTAAGACATGCACTCTCGGAAATGGATGAGATGGTTCCATGTGCGTTGGGTGTTATTGGAAGTAGTTAACTTAATTGTCTTTGTGGTATACATTGCAGTTCCCCCGGCATATTATGCTCATCTGGCTGCTTTTCGAGCTCGATTTTATATGGAACCTGCTACATCGGACAGTGAGTCGATGACAAGTGCTGCTGCTGCACGTGGAGCCCCGGGACGTAGCACTCGTGCACCTGGTGCTAGTGCTGCTGTTAGGCCTCTTCCTGCTCTTAAGGAGAATGTGAAGAAGGTTATGTTCTATTGTTAACTAACATGTTGGGGAATGGCTACCAAGTTGTCAAACGCTGATGTGATGTTTGCTTTACTTTTACCCCGCAAATTGTGTCACACATGATGTCTCTAGGTGCATTTTTGAGGTACTTGCTATATCAATTTGACATGCTTTCTATAAAGACTAGTTTTGCCATTACGGAGGTGTCGAAATTTGTGCACTATTTGGTGGATTTTTGAGGTACTTGCTATATCAATTTGACATGCTATCTAGGTGGATTTTTGAGGTACTTGCTATATCAATTTGACATGCTATCTATAAAGACTAGTTTTGCCATTACGGAGGTGTCGAAATTTGTGCACTATTTGGTTTGTTTTCTTGACGGGCCTGTCCTTGCTATGGTGATTTGGCATATGATTTGGCGGTTTTTCTTTTTTCTTTTTCTAGAATTTCCTTATAGGGCTTCTATTTGTTTTTATAACTTCCGAGGAGTTTAATTTATATAAAAAAAAAGGTATGATATTTAATGCTAGATGTTTCTTACCTGAGTTATTTCATTTAAAACTGTTTACGTTGTCGAGAGTAAAATTCGACGTGGACTGTAGAATTAAATCAGGAGGGCTGTAAATCATAGATATGGGTTATATAATTTAGGTTAAAATATACATAAAATTCATATTGTTTTATCTAATGTTAAATTTCGTCTCTATAATTTTTAAAATAAAGATTTTGTTCTCTATAGTTTTTAAATGTACGGAAAATGGTTTTTGCTCTTAGTCAATCCATTAGTCAACAATTATTTGTTCACATGTAAGAGGCGTTTGGTATCTCGGAAATAGTAAGAATAAAAAGAAAGTAAGAAAATTGAATGGAAAAGAGAATAAAAAAAAAAACATGTTTGATATGCACTTTAAAAAAAAGAAAGAAAATAAGATTATTATATTTTTTTAAAGATAATAAAATAAATATAAAAATAATTTATTATTTTGCCCTTCACTAATCTTCAAGAGCCCTCAGCAGGGTCAGTTGACCGGTTGTCAGGAGCTGGTCGACTGGCTACCAGCTCCTGGCAGTCGCCGGTCGACCGGTTGCTAAACGCCTGGCCTTCTAATTCATCTTGCCTCTCTCATATGCTCTCTCTCTCTCTCTCTCTCTCATTCTCTACCTCTCAGATTTGGTTCTCTCTCTTGATTTTCTCTCTCGCTAGTTTTCTCTCTCGATCTCCTCTCTGTAACTCTCTGTCTCTCTCTTATTGTCGGCTTCTCAGACTTCCCCTCAGTCCATTAGTGTCTTTAAACAGACGAGAATTACGCCGGCGTGAAGATCTGAATTTTTTAGCAGAAAGATTTCAAAAATGAAATTAAAGGAAATGCATAAACCAAAGGATAGAAAGGAAATTGCAGGTGCACAGAAAAGAGCAGTTTCAGAAGTCACGCATTCTTTCTATTCTTGAATGCATTTTTCCATTGCTAAATGGATGAAAGAGTTCCGTACACAAATAATGGAAGAGAGAATGTCAGGTTCCGTCTTCCAGCCACTACAGTAAGCATATCAAATAATGAAAAAAAAAAAGCACAATAATAAAAAGACGCTTTTCTTTCCTACTTCCGCGAGTATACCAAACGGTCCCGTAATATTAAAGTAGAACATTCTACTTAGTATGTAATTCCACAACAGTCACATTATATTTAGCTACTTGCCATGGAGGGCTTTAAATTATATATATTGGTTATATAATTTAGGTTAAAATTTACCTACATTCCCTTTTGTTTCATCTAATTTTAAATTTGGTCACTGTAGTTTTAAAATAATAAATTTTGTCTATAATTTTTAAATAGATGAAAATTGGTCTTTATTGTTAGTTAACTATTAGTTAACAATTATTTGTGAACATATAGTGTTAAGTAAAACATTTCACTTAGCATGTAATCACAATAACACATTATGTGCATGTTTAGGACTGCGTTAGATAGCCCCCAAACCACGTTAGCAAGTATCAACATGGTTAGCACAGAAATTATTGATGTTTGGGAACGCGTTAGCATTGTCGCAGCCACCCACTTTTTTGAATTGAACCACGTTTAGCCTCTACAATGTAGCTTTTGCGGATTATCAACGTGATTTGATGGTGTATTTCCACAAAATACCCTGCTTGAGCCCTTTGCAAACACACCTTGATCCTCTGTTTTTTTTGCCACCAAAATAGAGGAGACAAAAGAGACGAAGGGAATGAAGAATCCATCTTATTAATTTAATTTGTAGAAGAATCCCTCTTGATTCCCAGGTGAACAAATAAAGAAAACTGAAAAGCCGAGGAAGAAAGAGAGCCAATGAACGCAAAAGAATCCATCGTCATCAACCAACACGCACGCATAGATCCTGAGAGCCAACGAACATAAAGACATTGATTTTGAGCTGCGAAGAGTGAGAGAGAAGCTAGAGAAGGAGCAGAAGGAGAGGAAGGAGAAGGTTAGGCTGAAATTGGAGAAGGAAAAGAAGGCTAAACATGAGGCTAAGTCTCTCTCTCTCTCTCTCTCTGATCTAGAAACACAAATATTCTAATTTGCTAATAATTGAGAAAGGAAATAAATTAATTGATAGGCTCGGTCCTTTCAGAGCTTTTGATGACTACAGTATATACCTTTTGTCTTTTCCATGAAAATTCAAGTATGCATAAAATTCAATTAAAAAAATAATGTGTTGAAAAATTATAGCTTTATCAGTAAATAATCCACGGAATGGATACATGAGTTATTCATTTATTTTGATTAAAACTTAATTAGAATAGATATTTAGTTCATTTTATTTAAAATATAATTATTAATTAAAAATTAGTGAATAATTTATTTTGTAATTAACAATTTATTAGTACTTTAATTATGACTATACTTATCATATTAAATTTAAATAAATGAAAATAAATAATAATAGTACATTAAAAAATAAAATATAAAATTTATATCTCTTTTGGTAATTACATATCTCAAAGCATATTTGCACACCAATATACAAACATTATATTCTGTCCCAAATTATATTTGTCCAAATATCTCTCAAACATAAATCATGTTTATCTAAACTTAAGTTTTCTCCAACTACATTCAATTAAATTTAATTTGTCCCACTCATGTTTGCTTACTGAATTACCAAAGACACTCTATATCCAGTTAGTTACTTGCCATATCATATGTCCGATCAACAATTTTTCTTATTTTAATTACTTTTTATAAAAAAAATAATATAATATTTTTAATTTATTAAAAAAATTTATTTTATAACAAATTTACTTTTTTTAGTTTACTAATATTTCTATCTAAACTTTTCAAAAAAAGTAATAAAATAAATAACAAAAGCAGCATACAACAAAATTTAACAAAATGATTTGAAAACTTATTGACCATCCAAGATTACAGATTTTAATTATAGTAGGAATATTTCAAACAAGAGTTATTGTCCAAAACTGAAAATGGCGATTTTAGAACAATGAAAAAATTCATATTCAATTTTAAAATACCAGAATGTGAAATGTTTCAAACAGGATTCAACGCTAGCAACTCGAATAAAAATCACGTTATAATAATTTGAAACTTTGGATTATAATCACAAATGTGTGATAGATTTTGTTTGATTATTTTAAAAAAAAAATTAGCAAGAAATATCAATAAACTGAAAGAGTAAAATTGTTATAAAAATAGATTTTTTTAATAATTTTAAGATATAATATAATATTTTAAATTTGAGATAAAAATTGTAATTAAAGTAAAAAAAATTGTTGATTGCGCATATGATATGACTTGACAAAAATGTTTTACTCAACACCATATATGCATAAATAACTGTTGATTAACAACAAAAATCATTTTTTGTGTTTAGAAACTACGAACACCAAATTCGTTGTTTTGAAATTATAAGACCAAATTTAAAATTGAGTAAAATTATAAGGACCATAAATATATTTTAACTTATAATTTATGAGTAAGATGCTTATCTTTTTCAAGATGGCCGTTTGCATTATGCTTTTTCATTTGAGTAAATTATTCTAATATTTTTTTAATATTACACGTTTATTTTAATTATTTTGGTATAATACTGCAATTATAATTATAATTTAATTTTTGTTATGTAAGTTGACTTTTTGTTCCACTTATTATTGTATTTTTTTTAATGTAATAATAAAGACAATTGAATTGATATTAAATTATAATGATAAAATTTGTTAATATATTGTGTAAAAATTTAATTTCAATAATAAAATTAAACAATCAAAGAATAATTGAGTATAATTTTTAAATAAGAGATGGTTAGTGTAATTTATTTAAACTTCAAAGTAGTTGAAATTTCCTCCTCTTTTCCTACACCTTAAGCATGATTTCGTGCAGGGGCCATTTTATTATACTTTTTTCTAGTATCTTTTCCACCACACTACCATTGTCACGGGAGGTGACTTAAATCCATCTTATGAATCAGATATCACGTATACTTTGCAGGAGAAAAATAAAGCCATATCAAACTTGCAATCAGATCTGAAGGAATTTTTTTTTTTTTTCATTTTCATTTCTGTTTAAAAGAACAAAATAGAGACATACCAAGTATGAGTATCAGTAATTTTACAAAGCCATGAGATGAAATGTATACTGGGCCACACCTAATTGCGTGGTATCTACCGAATTGGCATGCAGAAGAAGTTGGTGTGTTTGTGTTAGAGGTGGAATAAAGAAAAGAACAATAATTAAACCTCCAACCTCAGCTTCATGTTCCTTAACATTCTTTCCCTCCACTTTCAAAACTGTCCCAAAAAGGGCTTTCTCCTCCCCACCAAATATTCTTTTCTTGCTTCCTTTCTACTTTTGTTTCCCAAAAATCTATTCTCTTTCAAACCCATATAAATTGCACCCTCCAGCCCTTCATTCTCCGTTCAATCCAATCCAACTCCTCCTTGCTCTTAACTCATTGCCATTTTTATTTTCTCAAAATGGCTTCTTCTACATCAACATCAACCTCTGCCTTGAAGAGATCAGGTACAATTGCAGATAGCATGCCAGATGCCTTGAGGCAGAGCCGATTTCATACGAAGAACTGCTTTGCCCGGTCCTCTCTCTCTCTTCCCCGCGATCTCTTTCATCTCTTTCTTGAGAAAGATTTTATTTTGGTCCCGTTATATATGTGCACTTTCAATTTCATTCCTATATTCTTTCTTTCTTTTTTCATGAAGATAAAAATAAGTGACAAATCTAATAGATTTAAAGCATTATTATGATCGAGAGACTGAACTGAAATAAATGACCGATGAAAGATAAAATTGAAAAGTGCACCTACTTTTCAGGGTCCAAAATAGAGTTTTCCTCTTCTTTCTCTGTGCCATTTGGCTCTTCGCTTCTTTCTCTTGACATTTTAAAATTTGAAACAGGTTTGTTGGAAGTGGGAAAAGGTTGATGAAAAGGCAGCACCTAATGGAGGATTTGGAGAAATCAATTGAAGACAAGACCGAGAGGAACAAGCTCTTACACGGCTTACTTTGTGACGTCCTCAGTACCACTGAGGTGCAATTTAGCAGCAACATCTTTTGTCTCTTTGAGAAACTCCAAACACATCCATTAAATTAACTGCCTAGCAGAACTATTTCAAAACATTTGCAGGAGGCTGCTGTTGTTCCACCCTATGTTGCTTTAGCAGTGAGACCCAATCCTGGGATCTTGGAATTTATTAAGGTGAATGCAGATGATTTGCAAGTAGACGCTCTTCAAGTTTCGGATTACTTGAAGTTTAAGGAAATGATATTTGATGAGAAATGGTAAGCAATGCTCTTTGGAAACCCATTTGCATGATCATTTAGCTAGCCTCTTAGCTAGTACCTTGACCCTTTGAGGCACAAAGTTTGTTAGACATCTTGATAAAACTATTCATGATTCATGAATCTTCACTTAAAATTTAGACTTCTGAGTCGAAATGGTCCTTTAGAAACTCTATGATCTCTCATTCTCTTTATTAAGTTTTACCATATAGTATGATAGGCCTCAGCTTTGTCCATACTTCAAATTTGATTGGCTTTTGTGTAAGGAATTATAATAAGTTATCCATGGATTTTCGCTTGAAAGT
The DNA here is from genome assembly GCA_037074585.1 of Biancaea sappan. Taxonomy (NCBI): domain Eukaryota; kingdom Viridiplantae; phylum Streptophyta; class Magnoliopsida; order Fabales; family Fabaceae; genus Biancaea; species Biancaea sappan. The sequence goes on along the minus strand of CM073492.1, from coordinate 345,554 downwards.
TTAAATTTCAGAACTAAAGTAGCCTTTGATAGAAATCTTCATAATGAATTGCAGGGCAAAGGATGAAAATGCTTTGGAGATAGATTTCGGAGCTATTGATTTCTCCACTCCTCGGATGGCTCTTCCTTCTTCTATTGGAAATGGTCTAAACTTCACTTGCAAGCTCTTGAGCTCAAAGCTGAATGAGAGTTCAGAAAGTACAAAGCCATTGCTTAATTACTTATTAACCCTTAACCATCATGGAGAGGTACATATCGGCACAATATATATACAAATGAAAACAAAAGGTTACTTTTGTATTTGTAGGAGATTAACATCCTCTGCATTTTTTCCCCCTAACTTCTCTGCAGAATCTTATGATCAATGACACTTTGAATACGATACCAAAGCTTCAGAATGCACTGAAAGCGGCTGAAGTTTTTTTGTCTGCACTCCCTAAAGACACATCATACCAGAATTTTGAGGCCAGGTCAATATCGAACTTCTCTCTTTCTACCTCCATTTTGAATATAATGGAAAACCATCTAATCAGGAAAACTTAACTAAAGGTTAAGAAAGTGATTTTAGCTGTAAGCCTAGTGAAATATTAATGTACTTTTCTACTTTACATTAAAATAATGAGCTTAAATTTATGCATTCCTTTTGAAACCATTCTCTAGCCGTAGGAACTCAAAAATAATTTACTAATCTGGGATGAATAAACTAGTCCCATTGTTAGTGATCTCTGCTGCTGTCAGCAGGATGAAAGAATGGGGATTTGTAAAGGGATGGGGAAATACTGCAGAGAGGGTAAAAGAGACAATAAGAATGCTTTCCGAGGTACTGGAAGCACCGGACCCCGTGAAACTGGAATCATTTTTCGGCAGGCTACCAAACATGTTCAACATTGTTATTTTCTCTGTTCATGGTTACTTTGGCCAAGCAGATGTCCTTGGATTGCCAGACACTGGAGGCCAGGTATGAAATACTTCCGACGCCAATGTTTCTATAAGCAAATTGATGTGTACTTAAGAGCCTCGACGTCCTTTCAAACTGAATGATCTCTTCTATTTGTAACAGGTAGTTTATATTCTTGATCAAGTAAGGGCTTTTGAGGAAGAACTGCTCAGTAAAATTAAGCTACAAGGCCTTAATTTGAAGCCTCAGATTTTTGTGGTAGGCTAAACAATTTGTTTCTTCTTGCATTATCCTTCTTCCTTTCATTTCTTTTTCTTCCACTTTTTTTTTTTTTTTAGATGCTTAGAACTTCTGTTCTATGCACAGGTCACACGTCTTATACCAGAAGCTCGAGGGACTAAGTGTAACCAAGAATTGGAACCTATCACTAACACCAAGTACTCCCACATTCTTAGGGTCCCTTTTCAGACAGAGAATGGGATTCTTCGTCAATGGGTTTCTCGTTTTGATATCTACCCTTACCTAGAGAGATTTGCCCAGGCATGTCCAATTTTCTTTTCCTTTAATTAAAGGAAAGAGTGATACAAATTAATTACCCCTGAATCTGTCCCTTCTCTTGTCTCTTTCAATAACAGGATGCTACGACAAAGATTCTAGAACTTATGGAAGGGAAGCCTGACCTCATTATTGGGAATTACAGTGATGGAAACCTGGTGTCATCTTTAATGGCTAGTAAACTTGGAGCAACTCAGGTTGAATCAATCACATACCTAGATTTATGTATACTAATAGAGTTAGCATACATCCTTTTCCTACTTCACTTTGAACTAAAGCTTTTGATCTTACGATAACTGAAGGCAACTATCGCTCATGCATTGGAGAAAACTAAATATGAGGATTCAGATGCCAAATGGAAGGAGTTTGATGCGAAGTACCATTTTTCGTGTCAGTTCACAGCTGACTTGATCTCAATGAATGCTGCTGATTTCATCATAACTAGCACTTACCAAGAAATTGCTGGAAGGTAAGCCTTTTTTCTTTGAGCTTATGTTCCTATACGGACTCACTTAGTTTAAAAGCTTGAAACTACCAGGAAATTAACTTAACTATGTTCTGTCGTCAGTAAGGATAAGCCTGGACAGTATGAGAGCCACACTGCATTTACCATGCCCGGACTAAGTCGTGTGGTTTCAGGCATCAATGTCTTCGATCCAAAGTTCAACATTGCTGCCCCTGGAGCTGATCAATCTGTCTACTTCCCTTACACCCAAATACATCAGCGATTAACTTCATTTCATCCTGCCATTGAAGAACTACTTTATGGCAAGGATGACAATGAAGAGCACATGTGAGTTTCCTTACCAGTTTGTTCCCATTATCCTCTCACTGTTATGTTACTGTAAAAAGCAGACTAAGCCAACCATGAAGAGGCAAATAAACATGTCAGCTACACTTTTCAGAAGATCCACCTCCGGCATACTTATGTCTCTTTATGATTAACGTGATCTACCAATCTTTTGTAGAATTGCTCCATTATTGTATTCATGTCATAATAATGGCTTCCTTCAAACTGAATTGTGTTTGCAACAGAGGGTTTTTGGAAGACAAGAAAAAACCAATCATCTTCTCAATGGCTAGGTTCGATACAGTGAAAAATCTCACTGGCCTAGTTGAGTGGTATGCGAAGAACAAGAGGCTGAGGAATTTGGTAAATCTTGTGATTGTTGGAGGATTCTTCAACCCATCAAAATCCAAAGACAGAGAGGAAATGGCAGAAATCAAGAAGATGCATAGCTTGATGGAGGAATACCAACTGAAGGGTCAGTTCAGATGGATAGCAGCACAAACTGATCGCTATCGCAATGGAGAACTCTACCGATGCATTGCAGATACAAGGGGAGCTTTTGTGCAACCAGCACTTTATGAGGCCTTCGGGCTTACAGTTATTGAGGCAATGAACTGTGGGTTGCCAACTTTTGCAACAAATCAAGGAGGTCCAGCAGAAATTATAGTTGATGGGGTCTCAGGTTTTCATATTGACCCTTATAAAGGAGATGAATCAAGCAACAAGATTGCTGACTTCTTTGACAAGTGCAACACTGATTCTGATTATTGGAACAGAATGTCAGCAGCTGGTCTACAGCGTATAAATGAATGGTAATTCTTTGAGTAAAACTCTATTTTCAATCCTTGACAAGTAGGTGCACTTTTAATTTAGTCATCCACAGATATATATATATATATATATATAATTTATTAATGTTGCCCTTCCACCCATGTTAACGTAAAATCTAACATAATGCTACTCATGTTTGTTAACTCACGCCTAGTATGCATTTAATTCAAATTTAATGAAATTTTGTGGGTGGACGGATGAACTTCTGGATATCATGAAATTAGGGTCATACTTGATTCTGAAATTGCAATTCTTGTGAGTTCCTTGCAGCTACACATGGAAGATATATGCAAAGAAAGTGTTGAGTATGGGATCAGTTTATGGATTTTGGAGAGGGTTGAATAAGGAACAGAAGTTAGCAAAAGAAAGATACATCCACATGTTCCATAGTCTCCAATTCAGGAACTTGGTGGGTTCCTAGGAAATTACAAAAGCCTATATTTGTTTCTTTTCTTGCTTTAGAATTCAACAATTGTTGATCTGTCTCGAAAACTTGGTTGCTTTGCAGGCAAGAAATGTGCCGATCCCTAGCGAGGAGCCCCTAGCAGCTACAGCAATATTAGGAACAACTCCAATCCCAACCCCAAAGCCAACCAAACCACAAGTTGAAGCGCCTAAACAACATATATCACCCAAAATTGAGTCTCACCCAACTACAAGGCAAGTTCACCTCATCTGATCTGGCATTGCCTCTAAATGAAGTACTTAGGTGTTTGCTATTGCCATCAAGTTCTTTAATCAAAATAAAACACATGGATATTTTTTTGCAACTCAGTATCATGCTTCTGTTAAAGAAGATGATAGCAAACACTTAAGAACTGCATCTAAATTCTCCATGTGATAGAAATTTAAGAATGGTTAGCAGTTATCTAAAGTTTGTGAGATGCAGGGTGGATCAACAATTGGTTGGGTCTGAAGAAGATGGAGGTGAAGGCTATGGATATCGTTGGTGGGTCTTCCTAATTGCTTTTGTGCTCACCATTGTTTACTTCGTCAAGAATATGGACAGTCTATTCATATGGAAACACCCATCTCAGAAGGAATGAGAGTAATTTGTATATTACTTTTTAGCTATACTTCATTCACGTTGTAAAGGATTTCAATGATCAATAAGATACTTTCTTTGATTCATCTTGTTGTAAAAGCATTCTCAAACTTCCTTCAAAATTAAATTTTCTCTTTAACCACAATTAAAAAGGTATTTTCTCAGTTGCACATGTTATTCTTAAAGTACTTTAGACAAAGAAATATGTAACTTATGCCCTTGCGTTCAAAGAGAAATTACAAAAAAATAATTAACCCAGAGATTAACATATGATAACTGGTAATGTTTGGATTCATCTAATTACTCTTGAGGTGTAATCAATTAGATCCAGAAATAACTGTAATTACTTTATGATTACTAATGTCTCACCTCAATTTATCCCTTTATCTCTGGGTCTCAATTACTTAACAAATAATAATATCAAACATGTCACGAGACATTAAAATATTAGATGGTGGTGTAACAGTGAAAGGTGTGAGTAGTCTAACAAGTGATTTTAGATTTAAATTTTTGTTTTCTTCTGTAGATATTATATATCTTTCTGGTGCCAAAAAGGAAGAGGAAACTGAGCAATCTTTTATTATTATTATTATTATTATTATTATTATTATTATTATTATTATTTTGAATAAAAGGAATATAAAAGAAATTAATGACAACGAAGAACAGTCAAGTAATTCTTAGAGTTGGCATCATGTATAAATTATACAGGATTATTTTGTGACATACTTGTTAGATTCTCAATTTCTCATCCTGTGTCAGCAATTAGCATTTCTTTTTGTGACATGGCAAATACCGAAAACAAAGGAAAATTGCAGATAGATTGTGTTCTAACTATACACTATGCTACTGAAAGAGTTTTATACGCGAAATTGTTGACCAAAAGGCAAGTCATGGGATTGTTCATAGTTTGACGCACACGAGACTCCCCCTTTCTTGCTGCCCACAATCTCAATGTTTTGTTTATTATAAGTTTAAACATTCAATATTACCCAATCGCAAAATTTGAACATAGTCATGCCTATCATATGACTAGGTTAAAATCTAGAAACAACAGACTTTTGTGTGCGTCACCTTAAACTTTGTATAAAATAAATCATTTACCTTTTTAATGATCTAAAGAGATAAGATGTGTAAATTAACAATTTTTTTAGGTTAAATAATTAAAGCAGAAGAAAAAGTCGATGAATGTATTATGACATGCATCGCATGTATTATGTATATAATCATCAGCGCACAGAAATGGACTAACGATATTCAATAAATCAAAGTCTGCCGGCGCCACTTATGAGTATTTTTATATTTGAATTGTCATTACACATGAAAAGAAAATTCAGTGGTGGCACCAGGATTAATTGCTGATTATATTTGTTAATAATTTACAAGCTGACGTGGTATTTGAATTTTTTTAAAAAAAAATTGACATATTTAATGTCAAAATTTTGATTTCTATTTTAATTTATATATATATATTACATAAATTTAATAAATTTGTAGGACAAATTAAGTTTATACTTTATAACACAAATTAAGTAATATTGAAATAAAATTTAAAAATATATTGTCTAATAACTATTGTTCTTAATAAAATAAATTAATTTAATCATTGATAGTAATATTTTTTATGGTATGAATAATTGGAAGGAGTAGAGAAGTTTAAACTTTAAAAACAAAAATATAACAATGTTTGGTAATAACATGTGTTGCGTATTCCACTGGCCCTTGTAATCTGATTTATTAGAGGTTTAAATAAAACGGGTAGGTATGGTTTCGTGTAAATTAAAGAATAAACAATTAGGAAAGATAGGTTGGATTAAGATGTTGATTAATTTACTCTCTCTGACTTTTTGGGTACATACTATATATATATATATATATATATATATATTGTTGACACGTAATATCCCCTCTTTGAGGGGCTTTTCTTTTTGCCCTGGATGAGGCTGTGCGTATCAAATTGAAGATATATAAAGAATAATCAAACATTTGATTAAACTGTGTTGATAAAATTTATAATTATTAATACAAGCACGTTTTATAATATGAAGCTTAATCAAGTTCATGTGTTAAGAGTCTAATGATTGATCTCCATCGTGTTTCTTTAAATATGTTTGTTATATTAATTTTTTTAAATAATCAATAACAAAACTTGAGCTGTCATCTATCTCCATAACATGTGTTTTATATTTTGATTGAATCTTCGTAACATACGAGGGTTGTTAATTAGGCTATTATTAATTAAAATGTATATTTTAGTGCAATAGTGAGTTTGTCGGACAATTTTTTTCTTTTTGTGAAAGACAATGCACATGATTAAGCACCTTATTCCAAAGAAATTAAACTCTTCAGCTGAAGAGTGACGGATCAATTTAGAATGAAGCTGATTTCATCATATTTCTATTAAGAATAAGTATTTGGTGATGGAATATTTCGTAATTATTTTAGTTCATTTATATAGTCATTACTGTAATCTTTGAACTAATGGAGTTGAGAATAATACATTTTAAAGCTATTCCCCCAAAAATGTTTGTGTGTAATTACTTATGAGGAGATGATACTGATATTATTATGGATGTGATGCTCATAATATTTTCACTACTGGACAAATTATTGTTTCTTAAAAAAAAATGCAACACCAATATAATAGTGAAATAAGGAAAGGAATATCATATAATAAGATGTCGAGGTGATATGATATCAATTTGTATACACAAAAACAAATCTGAACTCTAAAAAAAAAAAAGGATACTTATTTGAATGTACATAATAATTGAGAAGCCAAAAAGATGATAGTGTAGATGGAAAATGACGGTTGAACAAGCAAGAGGCCGGCAAGATAAGAGAGATGACTGATGAAGAATGACAATGAATAGTAGAAAAATAAGACAAAATAAAGGTCAGTTTTATTATTTATATAAAAGTAATCTGTATGGTGTGGGCGGCTGCTTCTGCCAACTGTAGAATGGGACTGGGAAATTAGAACCTTCCCCAATTGTGATTTGTGAGTTTGGACGAATGGCCGATCGGGACACAAACAGAATCTCTTACTTTTCTCCCCTCCCAAATTTCCAATCACATAACCTACTTTGTTCTTTATATAATTTGATTATTCATTTGAGTTAATTTCTAACCAAACTCACACATCATTTTTCTTTATACAACTTAACAAGTTTTCAAATACTAAATTATTATATTATTCTAAAACTTCTATATATATATATATATCATATATGCGTAATCAATGAGGAAACACACAAAACCTTTGAATCCCGCCTCCCAAATTTGACTACAACATTAACAAAAAGGCATATTAAATTGGGAGACGCAACTTTAAAATTTTAACATATATACTCAACGTTATTATACAAGAAATTGTTGTCTGTGGTCTAAAATAATAATATACCAAAGAGTTTTTTTTTCTTTTTCTTTTTTTATAAGAGTCGCAGCCCATCAAATTATCAACAGCATATATTTAAGGAAAAATATTTTAAAATTAAAAAAAAAACTCAAATGGGATATGAATCATTGAATGTAATTTTGATAATCCCGTTTAATAAGTTTCAAAAAGTTAAAAATTTAATGATCCGTGGTTTAGTTGAAATCTACCTAAAGAAAAATTTTTGTGTCGGCACAAATCTAACACCTCAGTCTTAGGTATAATTAATCAAATATTTACATCAAATAAAATAAAACCAAAAAAAGTTACTTGGAAAATAAAGAAAAAAGACTTTATGTCTTGCTTCAATCCACTTAGTTGTCTTTCTCTTTTTGTCTCTCTCTTCTTTATATTTTTTGACTTTGGACTTTTGGTTAAATTTATTTTTTATTTCCAACCAAAGAAATTTAAATTTATATGATAAAAAATATTTTATTAAATATATTTGCTCACCCTATGAATTTTACAGCTTTTTATTTTTATTAATTGCTTTTTAAATAAGTTTGAATGTTAAAATCTGAAAAATAAAAAATAAGATTGAAATTAACATTTTATTCTTATTCCACAAATTTTTTATTCAGCGTTTCAGATGTTTTCTTTTTTAATTTTTTTTGGAGAAAAAACTCATTATTATTATTATTATTATTATTATTATTATTATTATTATTATTATTATTATTATTTTCTAAAAGATTAAATTAATTTTTGTCAACTATGCCATATTGTTGTTGATTTTGTGCTATTCGTAAATAACGTTGAATATATGACATTCAATTATGTAGATTGATTACATTTTTTTAATTTTTTAAATAAATTAATAATTTCTTAATTTAATCAACAAAATACAAAGTCTCTTGTGAACTTTTCAGTTTTTATTTCTTATTTTTTAAAATATTAATAAAAATTGTGAAAAGTCAAAAATATTAAAAAGTAATTAATTTATCACATTAATTTAGGAAGAGCAAATATTAAAAAGTAATTAATAAAACTAAAATGTTATAAAATGAGCAAATATGTTTCATGAAATATTTTTTATCATATTAATTTAAGTTTCTTTGGTTGAAAAAAAAATAATACATTTTAATCAAAAAGTCAAAAATCAAAAGATATATAAAAAAGGAGAGAGAGATAACTAAGTGGAGTAAATCAAGAAAGAGTTTTTTTTTTCTTTCTTATTTTACAGGTAGTTTTTTATTTTTATTTTATTTAATATAAATATTTGATTAATTGTGGTGTTATGTTTGTATCTACAGAAGAATTTTTCTTTACTAAATCAAATGCTATTAAATTACATTTAACGAGTCAGTTTAGTAAAAATTATTTCGGACTTTTTTTGGAAAAAAAAACGCCCACATTAATTATAGAATATTGGTGTTGAAGCTGATAGATTATTCATTTCGTGTGTATATATATATTTATATATATATAGCTGATAGTTGAAAATGAAATTGGTGTTAATTTGGTATTAAGCATTATTGTATTGCGTGTTTGGGGGTTTTGGTCCACCCTGTCAGCCAATTGAGGAGGGTGCATATACGGAAGAGTGAAATCATAATTGTTTGTTTCCATAACTTGTTTTGAGGATCATTCCGCAATCACAAAAGTCGACCAAATAAGATGAAAGTGGAGATGGGTGTGTATGCAGCAGCAGGAGTAGCAGAAGCAGAGTCAGAGACGAAGCGTGGCGGCGCCAGAGGCAAAGGGTGGTGGGTGTGGGCGGCGATGGTGTTGGTGGCGGCGGCGTCAGTGTTGGGCGTGTTTCTCCTCAACTCTCACACTGCTTTCCCCCTTGGACTTCCCCTTCTCGGCAACCTCCAGGACCAGGTCTCCGCCTCCCTCTCCCTCTCTTTTTTCTTTCCATTTCATTTCTGCCTCTTAATTTTTGATTTCTCTTTCTTTCCACGCCCACAGCAGTCAAAGCTAGAGACGGTTTTAAGAAGAGCGTCGATGGCAGATAAGACAGTGATAGTGGCAACTCTGAATGATGCATGGTTGGAGGGAGGTTCTATATTCGATCTTTTTGCGCAGAGCTTTCGCATTGGCAACAACACCCACAGGCTGCTCAATCACGTGGTCCTCTTCACTTGGGACCACAAGGCCTACACTCGCTGCTTGGATGTGCACCCCCACTGCCACCACATGCAGGCCCAGGCCCAGGCCCATCCCGACTCGGACTCCGACTACGCCAAGCCTGTCTTCTTCATGACCCCTACCTATCTCCGCATGATGTGGGCCAGAACCCACTTTCTCGCTTCTCTGCTTCACCTCGGTTACAACTTCGTCTTCACCGTACCTGCCTATATCTTCCTTTAAATTTAATCTCTTCCTTCATTCTGTCTCTAATTTAATTAAATCAAATTCCCTTCCTTTCCCTTCCCTTCATCATATACTCAACTGCATGCATGATGCATGATGCATGTGCGCAGGATTTGGACATAATGTGGCTCCGAGACCCGTTCCCCCATTTCTTCGAGCACGCAGATTTCCAAATTGCTTGCGACTACTTCAACGGCGACTCCTCAGACACACGCAACCTCCCAAACGGAGGCTTCATCTACGCCAAGTCTAACCCTCGAACCATTGCCTTCTACGACCTCTGGCTCAACTCCAGCAAACTCTACCCAACCTTGAACGAGCAAGAAGTGTTCAACAAGATCAAGACCCACCCCTTCGTTTCCCACTCTAACTTCACCCTCAGGTTCCTCGACACTGCTTATTTTGGTGGCTTTTGTCAGGTCAGCAAGGATTTCAACAAAGTCTGCACCATGCACGCCAATTGCTGTGTGGGTTTACACAACAAGATCAATGATCTTAGCATTCTCCTCCGCGACTGGACAACGTATATGGGCTTGCCTCCATATAAAAAACAACACTCCCCTCCCTCTTGGACCGTCCCACAAAGTTGCAGGTAATCTCAATTCCATTATTTTTTCTACCACTTTAACCATTCAATTTTATTTTTGAGAATTATTACATATCTGAATTGCGTTCTTCATAACTTTTGGATGTTTGACATCCATTTTCAATAACATGACTACTCTTTCACAAACTTTGATATTCAAGTCAGCATGCCTATAGAGTGGATATTCACAAAGACACAGAGACGTCTATTTCATCTATATAAATAGACTTGAGTGAGTCATGCCCAAGAAAAATACTTGCTTCAACATATTTATATACAAAAAACACTAGTCTTCTAGGGTCTTTAATTAAGTTCACACAACCTGATAGGACTAAACTAAATGATAATTCTTTTGATACATTAGACTACTTGGCAAAAGGATTAATTACTGTATAGTACATTTATTATTTTTAAGGACTAATAATTTAAATATTTCTTAATATTCAAAAATTAAAGTTAAATATATATATACTTGATAACTTAGAAACTAAATTATTAATTTACTCTTAATTATTCAGATGATGCCTCCAATTTGTGTTGTTATTCCTGACATGGTTTTCGGCTTTTATTTTCCATAATATTGATCTGAAGTACGTCCTTCCAGCGAGGCAAAAAGAAGGGTAATCGGAAGTAGTGATGGGTTTTGCATATACCCGTGGATGCTTGTATAGAAAGGTATATGTATATTGCACTATATATTTGCATCATTGTATTTAAATTATTTACTATGATTCCTTTTTCATTTTTCATAGGAGGCCAACTAGCGCTACATCAATTGGTTTTTGTAGAATGATTGGAGGTGATTTAAGGGAGTCTGTAATCACGCAAACATTAACCAGCTGTTAATTTAATTTCACATTGTTTCTGTGCACATGTATGTCCCAATGATTCTTCTTTTAGTTTGTCGTTGATCTCAAATCAATTTTGTCCCAATGATTCTTCTTTCAGAATAAAAAGTAGATTTTGAAACCATATTACAATATGAACATCAAAATGTCCGAATATTTGGAATCCAAATTAAAGAGAGGGACTATGATGGGCTAAGTGATAAAATCCCCATTATTAGTAGCAAAGCAACTGTAATACAATAAACTGGGCCCACGTGATGGCCCAACCCAAGATTGGGAAAGAAAAGGTGATGAGCACATGTATGTATTTCCTTGCCTCCATCCATTGACAAGACTAGATTACCGCCGCGCCAAGTTTACACAACATCCATGCTCACCACAATAACTTATTTTCAATCATAACTCCAACACTCCCCAAAACTAACCTTACTATTCCCAACTTCATATTCTTATTTGAGGAGGAAAGCAACCCCATCTGCATTGAGAACTGAAGAACCAGAGTCAGTAATCACTGACCTTTGAGACTCATCTTGTAAAATCATAGCAAAAATTGTAATAGAATTTGGCTTTTTGCTTGCTGATATGTTTCATTCAATCCAACCGAAAATTTGCTGCCGAATTTTTTCTAGATAAGCTTTGAAGTAGGGCACTCACATGATGGTAATACTACAAGATTTGAATATTCATCCCAAAGTTCTTTCCTCTTTAATAAAATAAGCAGAAACTGAGTGACTTCTCTAAATCAAATTACTAATCACTCTGTGTAATTGAAAAATTCTTGATCCATTAGTTTTTCCATACCTTTCCTTGAGATCATCCCAAACCATTCTAGCATCGGATGAATAGACTCCCTGAGAACAATTCTTCATAGCTCTGCTCGAATTTTCAATTAAAATCAATCATTAAAGAAGTTGAAGAAGCTTCCATGATACCAAACAAATGAATCACAAACAAATTCTTTTCGGATATATGGTAAACTAGCACCTCGTGACAATTTATTCTCTGGTATCACATGCTTAAGTGGAAGATGTCGACTCCAGATTCAATTTCTTCTCTGTTGTGGGCGCTTGAGCGTGGAACATCGATGCTTGAGCACTGAGATATACTGATCCGAATGCCTCTTTTTTTGGTGCCGGCGAATTTGGTGCTCTTTGGATAACTCAATCTGGTCAGAGAACCAAGTATTGAATCAAAACAAATTACAATCAAGAACCTAATAAGAACCAAGAATCGAATGCTGTTACGATAATGAAGACTCAGCAACAAGAACCGAACAAGAATATAGTCTTGTCGAAGAAGAAGAGAAAAAGAACAATTGTGAAATAAAATGCATTGATTATGATTAACGAGCATGAACTATAAAAAAAAGAATGAGCAACCCGCAAATTGTAAGAATGAAGTGAACCGCAAATCTAGCAAACACGATGTAAAATGTTCAGATGGCACTGAAAAATGAGACCTACTAACAGTGAGAACAGAACCGAATGCAAAGAAAGAAAAGTGAGCACAAAGTTTTGGCTTTGATACCATATTGAAAAAAGAAGAATGAAATAAATTCTTGCGTGTCTATTACTGTCAATCCAAAGAACATATATATATATATGTATACATGGCTCTTCTACTCTTAAGTATTTACATCAAACTGTATAAAACAGAAATAACTAACCTCGCTTCTTCTAATAACAGTAAACTCCACCAACTAATTCTAAACTAACTCTTATTTCTCTCAACATCAGCAACCAAACCGACCTAACTTCTTTTCCCCCCATGGAGGACAACCATTAAAGTATCCACCTCATGCCAAGTGGAAATGAAATAAATTACACCAATTCGTTAAAATTTTAATTATAGAGTTAACAAATGAATGAATTTTACCTTTCAAATTTCCCTACAATAAGTAATAACCCACCCCAGAAGCTCAATTTAACATTCAGATTCCAGACTTAGAAGAAGCTTTTTCTTATTCTAATTTTAAAAAAGGATTAAAATTACTTTCTTATTTTATTTTAAAATTCATCTATCTGTTTCAGTAATGAAATCTTTGTTACAGGTATAAAATGTATTGCTAAAAGGTGAACTAATTTTAAAATAACATATATATATATATATATATATATATATATATATATATATATATTTTTTTTTTTTTTTTTGTGTAAAAATATCTCAACTGGCTGGGAGTTTTGTTGGCGGTTGCGTCCGCGGCTGCCAGATTAGCATTCAGTGCGAGTGTACTAACTAATAACTACTCAGACTCAGTCATTCCCGAAGGAGATAGCGCCACGGCGCGGCAGCTAACGGAAGAAACCCCACGACTTGGTTTGGACTTGGATTCTATGGAGGTACTCTTTGCTTTCTTCCTCACTTCTCCTTCCCCTTTAACCAATCACCACACCCTCCTTACTACCACGTCCTTTGCTCCTCCAAAATTTCGTGGTCGTCGTTTCTCCGTCGAAGCGCGGAAACAAGAAATTCGGGTATGTACCAATCGAACTTGCCGCAAACAGGGATCCTTTCAAACCCTAGAAACCCTCTCTGGTCTCGCTCCTCCGAATGTCGCCGTCAATCCATGTGCCTGTTTGGGCCGCTGCGGTGCTGGTCCCAACCTCGCGCTCCTGCCTGACGGTATCGTCGTTGGTCATTGCGGGACGGCGGCTCGGGCTGCTCAGGTCCTGTTCAGTTTGTTTGCCGTAGGAGAAGGCTCGGGTTCATTTGATGCCAATAGCAGTTTAGATGCGCTTGCGCTGAGGAAGAGTGCGGAGATTGAGTTCGAGAAGCAGAATTTCATCCAGGCTGACCTTCTGCTCTCACAGGCACTCCGTTCTCTATGCACCTGAGTGTGTGAAGTTCACTCTTTTATTGATTATTGTTGATGCGAAAGTTCATATTTCTTTTTATTTAGAAAATCGTGTAGCTAGTTTGGTAATCTTTAGTGCTCCATTTTTTTGATGTAGATAAATAACCTTGAAATTGATATGGCCAAGTTTTGGTTGGTGCAGGCTATAGAATTAAAACCATTTGGCGGTATACATGTACTATACAAATGCAGGTATTTTTGTTTTTGTTTTTTGTTTTTTTTTGTTTTTGGTCTGAATGCAGGTATGTTGTTACAATTTGTTCTTGTGAAAGTTTATTGTGGTGATCGTGTATACCTTCGTGGATTTTGTTCTGATCTATTTAATGGTTTTGCAAATTGATTTTCCATCAATTTTTAGTTTGACCCCCATTCACAAAATATTGGTGGTTTAATTGTTCTAGATGAGATGGCTCGCAAAATGTGTCACATGCACATTGCATAGAACTTCTTGTAAATGATAAGGAAATATAGATTCATGTGCATTTCATATTGAACATAGTCGTTTGTGTCTTGCAAGAGTTCTAACTATGTTTCCCATGATACGTGTTTTTGAGATCTTTTCCCTGCTGACATTCAGGTCAGTTGTAAGACTGGCATTAGGCAACTTTTCTGGGGCCCTTGAAGATGCAAGGAAGGCTTTAACATTAGCCCCCGACTATGCTGAGGTGTGCCAACTTATTCTATAAAATTACTTGACACATGGAGTTTCTCGAAATCACGGTGGTAGATTATGATAATTGATAATGATCGGTGTATGCCTACTCAGATGTTATGGGATCGAATTCGTTACGTGGCTTCACTGTGGGTTTCAGCCAATGGGCTGTTCAAGGGGATGCCTATATCTGATGTTTATAGGGACTGGAGGGCGTTATTGCATTAATACGTTGTTAGGGGTTATGTGGGGTGTCTGTGCTGTCTGTTACTTTTTCTTACTTTATGTTCTTGTTTTTTTAGGAGGATCTCTTGTCCTCCACCTTTTGTAACCATTCCCTTTGTATCTCTCTTTTCTCCTTAATAATACTTCTTTTTCTATCAAAAAAAAATTATGATAATTGATTAAATGTTAATCAAAGGGAAATTATGCTCTGGATCACATCATGGACCACTTCTCTGGAGATCAGTGCTTCCTGGACAAACTGCTCATGGATGCCTAATAGCCAAAGCTTTTGATTCCCATTTTATTGTCTTAGTTCATAGTCATAACAATTTAAGTTGAATAGTACATCTGTTAGCCCTTGTGCGTAAATGGGGGAATCAATCTTTTTTCCTTTCCGATCCCCTCAGTACCCATGAATGCTGTATTTTGAGTAATAACTTGTTCTTAAATTTGAAAATGTACTTTTTGCCCAATGTAGTGAGCAGCATGGACTTAAACTTGGGCAGACCCCCATACAAGTTATCATTTGGAATCTGATCTTCTGTTTAAAGTATTAGTTGAGTGGTGCTGATGGTGAGCTAAGACGTGTAACATAATCACAATAGAAATATGGTAACTACTGTTGAATTGGTGAAGTTTTGAGTGACAATTTGGTAGTTTTGTTTTGACTCCTCTCTGTGCAGTTCTCCAATTTTAGGAAGCTAGTGAATTCTATATGACATTGGTGACTGCCTCTAAAAGCTTGATAAATCTTTTCACTATAGGCTATTTTGCCCTTTGTAGTGCTGAGAGGTGTAACAATATTCTGGATATACACACACACACACACACACACACATATATATTGATATCATAATAGTTTTAGTTGCTTATCCCCAGTTTGAGTATGCTTATTTTTAGTTTGGTTTGCTATGCTTTGCTTAGCATATTACTCAACAAATTTTGTTCGGATATAATGTATTTCTTATGATTTCAGTGTTCCTGTTAAAATCAAATGTACTCTTAATGATTTAGAAGTCTGTTGCTGAAATAGATTTTGTGAATTACTTTGCAGGCTTATATTTGCCAAGGTGATGCATTTTTGGAATTGAACCAATTTGATGCAGCAGAGAAGTCGTATTTAGCATCCATAGATATAGATCCTTCAATTCGTCGATCTAAATTATTCAAGGTAGCAGTCAATCCTTAACTCCAGCTATTTTGATATTTTGATAATTTGTAATCAATTTATCTAACATGAATGTTTGCTTCCTTGACTATTGTAATTCTCCTAGAAGCAAGAAGGTTTATGTGGCCTAACTGAAGACAGAGAACATTGTTTGTATTTTCCTTATCTGGGTGCTACCACCATTCATTAGTTTCTAGCATGAGAAATCTGTAGAAAGTTTAATATCCTCCGAAGATAATCTATCTAGAATAATCTTATGAACATGGAAACCTTTTCTCCTATTCTTGATTGATTAATGGATGAAGAGAATATTTCAGGATCTTCTTCTTCTTAGGGGTTGAAATGGTGCCATATTAGTGGTTGGAAAGTACTTCGACAAGTCCATATAATTTAATTAATGGCCACTTGGGATCCCCTTTCTGCGTAACGGAGAGACTATTTGGATTGAGGGAAAATATTTGGGGATTAAAGGGGAGAATTATCTTTGGAGGATCAAATTGAGGGGCTTTATCTTTGAAAAGACCAGATTAAGAGGAATGTCATTTTTCAAGAAATTAAATCGTTAGTTTACTTTTTCCCCTCTCATTGTATCTTCTTTCTTACCTATCTGGAGTCTCTGGATCTTGTTTGAGTTGGTGTTTACAATTTTGAAGCATTTATTCTGTTGTCACCGCCATGTCCTTTACCAATGTTTAAGCAGGCACGGGTTACAAAGCTTGAGGAAAAAAATGCCGTTGGTAATAAGCCATAAGATCTACCTAGTGGACGGTGGTGCAGCTAAATCACAAAGATCAAGGTATAAAAGTTCCCTTGACTTTTACATCGACCAAAGAAAATTTCTGATATGGATAAACAACGAAAATAAGTTTGTTGCAAAGTTGAATCTATTATCTTATTGGGACTCTCGGGCCTTCTAATAATGGACAAACTTTGTTGAAACGTTACAAATGACTTGCAGATACTTAAAAATTTTCTATCAATCAGTAGTGGCCACACAAACACATTCTTTTGGTAAGATATGCATAAACATGCTTTATGATGTGGGTGATATAATTTTTCCTGCCTGGTGCCCAATGACATGCCTGTGATCATTTTTCAGTCCCTGTAGCATACTACATTATTGAGGGAGAATGGAATTATGCAATTTTAAGTTGTGCTCGGCAAGACAACTTATAACTTATAAGCTAGTTTATAGTTTATTTAATTAACTTATAAACTTGTTAAAAATGTTTGGTAAATGAGCTTATTTTAGTAACTTATAGTTTATAATTTATTGTTTTTTGTTCTTATTATATCCTTATTATTTTTTTTAAAATACTCATTATGTCCCATTACTTTATTGTATCCTATTTACTCATATTTTATTATATTTATATTTATATATAATATATTATACATATATAATATTATATATATAATAATATATGATAAAATATATATAAATATATGTAATATATATAAATATAATAAAATATTATATTATATATATTTATATCTGTAATAATTTAAATTAATTTAATTAAAAACAAAAATAATATATTTATTTATATTATTTTAAAATTAAAAAATATATACTTTTTATGTCATTTTATACTTTTCAATTCTTTCACCAATTGTTTTTATCGAACACTTTTAATTCAATAAGTTAGCTTATAAACTATTAGTTATCACTTATAAGGTATAAGTTAAAAATTAATTTTAAACTCTCAGTTAGCTTATAAGTTAATTTTTCATAAAATATGTACTATTTTGGGCATTTATAAATGTCAAATTCTTGTCTTACCTAGGATATTTCCAAGAAGATCTTTTCCCACAGTCCAATTGCTGGAATCAATGAAGTTTGCCCGGACAGCGCCGTCGCCAACATATTGGGTTCCTCCTGTAGCACTGGGCAAAGTAATGGCGGCCTTGAGGGATATGCAAAATGTGACTGCATCACTCCTTAATATTATCGTTGTCATGGATGGGCTGGGGTTCAAGATTTGTAAATACTAGGCAAAAATATATTTTATGTTTTTAATGTTTATCTTGATTTTCATTTATACCTATTAATTTTTTTTTGTGTTAAATATGTCTTAGATCTTTTAAATTTTTTTAGATATACTATTTTTTTTAATACTGTTGGTTAATAGAGATGTTGATGTGGTACATAACGTGACAAAATGTACCATGTGGCATCAATTACATCGGGGCATATGAATTATGACATGTGTCACCCATCAGGCCATGGCATGTGGTACTATAACACGTCTCACCAATCATGCCGCAACACGGGCCACTATTCACATCGTTATTTTTTTTTCTATTTATTAAATTATATAAATTATCTATTTAAATTCTCTATTTATTTCTATTTATTAAATTATATAAACTATTTCGATTATTATAAATATTTGTGAGATATACATTAATTATATATTTTAATATTTGTAACATTTTAATATTGACATATTTTTGAAATATACATTAATAATAATTAATGTATATGAAATTTAATGTGCATAATATGGTAGAACCATTTCAATTAAAATATTATAAAAATATTTTTAATGTGCATAATATGTTTTTAATAAAAATAAATTTTATATTATAAGTTTTTTATTAAAATTTTTAAACTTTTATGTAATTTAAAATTATTTATGTAAAATAATGATATATTTTTTATTATAAGATTTGTAATTATTTTGTAATATATAATAATAATTTGTGAAAATTATCTTTTGTATATAATCATATAACCCTTTTATATATTAAATGTTGAGCATATATGATAAGGATTATGTTTAGTTAGATAATAAGTGTCTTTTTTTTGTTAAATGGAAGTAAGGAGTTCAAGTCTCTCCAATGAAGTTTCAATGCTTTTATTTGAGAAAAATAATGTCATGTGTCGTAATGTGAATGGTGCCACGTGCCGCAGTATAATTGGTGACACATGTCATAGTGTCACATGTCATGGTTTGATTGGTGACATGAATTATAGTGTCACGTGTTACGACGTGACTAGTGACACGTGTCATGATATGATTGGTAAACATAGTTGATGTCATGTGGCACATAACATGTCAAATATTTTTACCACGTTATGTGATACGTCAGTATCTCTTTTAACTAACTAAATGTGTTGAAAAAAAAAATATATCTAAAAAAATTTGAAATATGTACAATATATCTAACACAAAAAAATTGAAGGTTATGAATGAAAATTGAACTAAACTTTAGGAACATAAAGAATACTTTCGCCTAAATATTATTATCTTTACGGATAATTATAATGAATTATTATTATTATTATGATTTGTTCCGAAATTATTATGGGCATAATTTCTTGTAGTTGCTTGCTTGTTGTATCATACATCCATCTCCAAAATGATTTCCTCCCAAAAATAGAGATCCTGCTTGACGCTTTAATGAAAATATATGGAAATATCGTTTATGTACTCATTTCATTGTATTGCGATACACAGTTTCATTTTCCCTGTAACATCTGATAGAGGGAGAAAATCGTGTCAGAAGGTTTTTAACTTACCTTGTAAAACTTTAAACCTGATTAGATTTCATTAATCTAAAATTTTCATAGAAGTTCACCCACACAAATGCATTAAGCCATCCAATTATATATATATATATAAAATTAAATTAGCAAACCCGATCAAGACTCATGAATGTTTGTTTGACACCTTTAAAGTATGTTTAGTTTGAGTATTTTTTATTTTTATTTTTATTAAAAATAAAAAATAAACTTCAAAATACATTTAATTAAGTTAACTGAAAGTATTTTCTTAAAAATATTTCTTAAAAAATACCTAAATCTGAAAATATCAAAAAAATATTTTTAATATTTCAAAAAATATATTTTAAAAAATAAAAACTACAAAAAAAAAACATTTTCATAAACCAGGCTCTACCTTGCAGGACTCGAGATCCCCATGGAAATGGTTATGCAAAAGAGATCCAAATTAACACTTGCGATAACATGGTCAGATGTCTTTTACTGAATAGGCATAAAAAAAAATACATAGAAAAGGCGTCTTACAGAAATTTGGATTCACTCCAGCCCTCACCCACTCCAGGTCCCTCCAGGCTCTCTCACAGCTGATTTTTCTTTAAAAAAAAATAAATAAAGGTTGTGTTGTGCGATGAAGGGACAATCCAACGGTTAGGAAGGTGAGGTAGGGGTCTGGAGGGGCGGGAGCTGGAGTGAATCCAAGTCTTACAGGGACTTGAGGAATAGATGAACTCTCTCAATCTGGCTTTACACGACAAGAACTGATCTACAATTAGTTTTTCAAAATTGATAGTGCGATATTCACTACACTACTACAGTCTACAGCTAAGCAAGAGTAACCTACATATATATTTGCGAGCCAAAGAGTATACATATATATATATATATAACGTGTAACAAGATAACCCACAATGATCAAGCACAAGTGGGGTGCATTCCACACAGAAACAAGTCCATATTCTTCACCCTTTTCCACAAACTAGTCTCTCTCTTGGCCTCACAGTTCTTCTCTGTAATATCATCCTTCCATTTGAACCTTCTACTAAGCCTCTGCATATGAAGCCGAACCTCCAAAGCTATCCCATCACTGTTCTTTCCCTTCTTCTCCAAGCACCCACTGTCATCCTCTTGCCCATATTCTCTTCTCAGAAGCTGCTCGTAATACTCCTTGTTCCTCTTCTCCAACCCATTAATCTGTGCCTGAAGATCTTCAATCTTCCGATGTAGCATGTACACTCTATGATCCTCTTTCATCTTCACCACACACTTGGCCAGTTCCCCTGCCTTCCTCTTCACAAACATGGACTCTGAGGCCAAATCTTTGTTCTCTTCCACCAGAGCCTTCACTCTGTACCCCAAGCTCGCATTCTCATTCAACAGAACCAGCCTCTCAGACTCCAACACCTCAAGCAAGCTCTTCTGGAGCTCTATTTTTCTCGAAGACTCGCAATACTTCTTCTCCATCACACAAACCTCATGCTTCATTAAATCATACTCCACATTCCTGATGACGAGTTCAGCAACTATGGAATCTACATCAAGCATGGGAGTATTAGGGATCATGTTGTTAGGAAGAGGAGGTTGCTGGTAAGACAGTGAGCTTTCGATGTCAGAATCAATATGGCTTATCCCACTAGCTTCTTCTTGGTCAGAATAGCCATCTTCTACGGTTGAAACTTGGGAAAAGTGTCTGCTATGGTAGTGCTTATGTTTGGCCAATGTCTGAATGTAACAATCAGATAAGATGATATAGCCATTGTACAGATCCTGCAGGAGGGTCAGCAACTGAGGGCGCTTTTGGTAGTATGACTCTGCTCTTTCTGCAAAAGTGTCCCCTGCCTCTTCATCGTCTCCTATCCCCGTTGCCAACACCTTCATCCTCTCCTCCAAATCTGACATTCAATTAAATTAGAATACAAGAAGACAGGAAGGCGAAAAAAAGTTTTGATCTTGTGAGGAAGGAATACATGCAAAGCCTAACCTGATATACTCAATTCCATAGCTCCACAAAGTTGTAACGATTTCCCAGTCAAGTTAAACAAAAAAGAAACGGCAGGGTTACATAGACCAGAACCCAATTGGGTTGCTGTTTAATTCCGGGTATAAGACAGTGACAGGCCACCAAAAAATGACACGAGATGGGAACACTGACAAAAACCTCATTAAATAACTGAGTAACGTTTGGGGTAAAAGTTGAAGTTTCTAAGGACCTATTTGAAAATGGGAATTTGAATTTGCAATGTAGGTTAGGGTAATAGGGTATGACACTTAGGCTGTGCTCCTGCAACGTGCTCCTGCAACTGCCTCTAGTTTCGACTGCAGAGGTCACCATCACATACCCATAAAGGTCCTACTCTGTGCATTTACACTGTACACAGAAAAGTACATATCCCCACCTTTTTTTGAACAAAAAAAAAACAAATACTGTTTTGGAGAATAAGTGCAGGAAACGAGGATAAATAGAAAGGTCACGGTAACACATGCCAGCAAAATCTATTGTATGGTGCTGCAAGAAACTTCATTATTGGGACCATTCTATTCAAAATTTAAACTTTGAAAACTGGGTCTCTTAATGCTTTGAAAGATCCACGCAAAAGAATTAAAGACGATGAGTTTGGAAATATGTTCGGAGCAAAGTGGAAATTTGAAAACGTAAAAGACACCTAAAGGTTCTCAAAGCTACAACTGCGAACAAAGGAAGCTCAAACTCACCACATAACGGACAATTTTTTAAATTAGAAATAAAAATTTCTTCCTTCACATTCAAAATAACGTATTGGGCGACGGAAAGGAAATGAAAGGAATGGAAGTAATTATATAATTCCTGTCGCTCTATGTATGGTTCAAATTTCAAAATATGATCGGAGAGCGCGTGCAGGAAGTGCGCGTGGGCAGGTGTTAGGGGAAAATGCAATGAGGTAAATAACGATGTACGGCAGATGCAGTTTCCAATGAAGACTTGGAGGGTTTGACAGAGACAAATCAGAATGGAGGATTCTTCAATCTTCATCCCTTCTATTGATAATTGATCCATTCATTGCTCACAAAAAGGTTACTCCAACTACTAGTACCACGCGAGACGCATGTGATCCCATTTAATTCACATTTGAACTACTCTTCTTCTTACTTTTTTTTTTTTTTGGTTCCACTATCTCTTATGTCCTACTTTTGTTGATCTGATCTGATTGGCACTCATCTATTTTGTCCTTAGACAGTTGTGGCCTATTAAATAATTTTCCAAGTTCTTATGATTTTCATTTCCTCAAATCTCTCTGCACCCACTCCCATTTTTTCACAAAATAGTGAAATACAACCCCATTAAGTTGAGTTGGTTTGTTATATTTGGTATCATGGTAGCATGAATTCATAAAGAATTAATTCAAGTTCAGCTGCTAAGAAATATTTTCAAAGTAAATTATTATATTAATTCTATTACTAATAGATCCTTTCAAAATATCAGGAGTTGAAGAATAACAAAGATCCTTTCCATATGTGAATAACAAACTACTACTTAAATGTTTGGTATACATACCAGTAATGTGGGTTAGAAGCCAAGTGGGAATGTTGATATTGTTGGTGGTGGTACTATTTTTGAAGCCTTCCAGAGATGATGAAAGGTATTGAGAACTGGAAAATATTTTGTGGTTGCTCATCTCAACCAGCTGGGCCCCTGAACCTGAATATGGCAACAATAAATATATGTGACATATGATATCAATAGGAAGGCATCAAAGTTAAAGGACTGTTGCCACCACAACAGGGACACTCAAATGTCATTTGGGACCCCTTGCCTTGAAGATGGCAATGCTGTACACAACAACATCTCAGAATAGTAATAATTAATATGTCAAAGGCTACAGAGTAGACTAGAGAGAGATGCAGGAGCAGAAACCAAAATTAAAAAAAGTAGATCTCTATGAAACTATAAAGTGCGATGAATTAAACCCAGAAAATGTTTGAAAATGAAATTTAGTGGGAAGATGAAGGGCGTTAGAATGAGGATGAACCTTCAATATGCATATGGGAATTTTGAAAAGGAAAATTGTTGGTGGTGCTGAGATGCGCTGGTTTTGAAGGGGAATCAATGAGGGAAAGGAAGGAAAGTTTGAAAGTTGAGTAGAGGATTAAGTAAAGCAGCATGGGAATGAAGGGGAAGATGAGATGTGAGGTTCATAAATGGCATGAATATGAAGTAAGAGAAAAGGAAAAAAGAAGAGGAGAAATGAAGAGAAGAAGAAACTGACCGGCGCTTGCGGCCTGGGAGGGTGGAAGTGAAAGCTCCCGAGTCCTGAGTCCTGGCTCCAAGCTCAGCAGGGAGAGAGAGAAAAGGGAAGGACTGGAATGGAATGGGCGAATGGGCAATCAATCTGAGAAATGAATACTGATTAGACGTAGCACAATAGAATTGAGTGACACACTGTGTAAGAGTCAAAGCAAAATAACTAAACATCTCTCCTCTCCTCCCTTTCTTATTATTTCACAACTTATACTTTTTTACCTAATTTTGCAACACCACTTCAGCACTTCCTTTTTTAAAACTCAAATATATTTATTCCCTCCTTCGTTATACCAACTAAACCAACTATTTTCTCTTTCCTTAAAAATGATTTCATTACAGACTATTTTACAATCTTCCAATACAATCTAATTATTCCCAACAATAACATTGATTTTTATTCACAATATAATCTATTAAATAATTATTTCTTCAATTTTTTTTAATTTCATATAGTTTAATTGTAGAATATTGCCATAGAGCACAAGATTGAGAACACACAAACTTGATATTCCTCCGAGATTTCTCGGGAGAATCAAGCAATGATTGATTACAAAGAAGAATATATTTGATACAGAGTTTAATATATAAGTTCACTAAATAAGATGGACCTAACATTTAAAATTACTTCTATACTGTAATGCAAGTGTTGCGGAACGAGCTTCAAAGCCTCGAATGTGGATTCCTCCAAACCAATCCTTATAGATTTCCTCTAGAATTTTTACACAGCCATTAATATTCTCGTGAAACGTGCCCCTCCTTTCTTTATTTTATTTTATTTTATTGATGAAATCTTATTGTGTGGTGTCGGAGGAGGTCTGAAGCACTGTTGGTAAAATCGAATCAGATCGGTCGGTTGGACAGGTCTGATCAAAAATTGGAGCGGGTACTGGTTCGGTCTTGCCATTTAACCGACCAATCAGATGGTTGAACCGGTTTTGTCCTTTTTTTCTTGATAGTTTTTTTTTTATGGAGGTGGGTAAAAAAAGTATAGGAAAGTGGACAAAAAACACATGGTAACTTAAGTTAATTTTGTAACTGTCAAATATGTCACCACTCAGATAAGTAAATAAAAAAGAAAAAACCGAAGAAGGAGAAAAAAACAAGTTGAGTCCACGCGTGAACCCACTACTTTCCTTAGCCTCTTATAAGCTCATTAACATATATTAATATATAAAGTTTTTTTTCCTCCTTGTTCTAAGCAATATGGGACTTACTCACTCTTTTATAAGGCTATTTTCACAACTAAGACTGAGTTTGAAATTGTGGATATTATGAGTTGTGATGAATTATCAATTATAGATTAATTTTTTTTATTTCCTTCACTTATTGTTATGAATTATCAATTATAGTAAATATTTTAATATTTTAAATTATGTATATTTTTAATATTCTAAATTATGATTATTTTTAATATTTTTTAATTATCACTTATTCGACCATGATCCGACCACTAAACTTTGAACTAGTGACTCCACCGATTCAATAATCGGTCTGACTTTGAAAACATTGGTCTTGAGGGAATTTGGAGGGTCTGCGTCTAGAGGGAATCATTTTGCCAAAGCCTCATCCTTGCCTTTTTCCTTCATCACTCAAGTCTTTTAGTCAGATGATATTACCCAAAAAATAATTAGGGAGATACTATAGTTTAGAAAAAAAAATTAAACACGTATCATGGGTCAAATCAACATTTTTTTTTCTAACATCGACTGAGTTTCAGTCATATTTGAAAAACAAATAAATAAATGAGACTCGGAATCTGATAGGCCGAGTCTCATTTAAAATAATAATAATTAATTGAGACTTTGCACTCTGCAGCCCGTGTTGGAACTCAGCCAGATATAGATCGAGTTCTCTTTAATTTTTTTTTTAACAAAGCATAGGCCGAGTTCCAATCAAAATTTAATAAAAAATTATCTGAATATATAATTATATTTAAAATTTTTATATTTAAATTAATATGATTAAATTTTAAAACGTAGATTAGTATGCTTTATGGTTAAATTAATATGCTTAAATTATTATGATTAAATTTTAAAATGTACATTAGTGTGCTTTATGTTTATATTAGTATGCTCAAAATAATAAATTGAGATATTTAATCTTTAAATAATCAGAATAAAAAATAATTCACTTTTCAATTTAAGAAATTATATAATTCACTTTTTCAATTTTAAAATCAAGCAACTAATTTTACAAAATAATTATAGGTTTTTAATTTTTAATTTTATATAATATTAAATTTACAAATAATGTAATTTAATTATTTTACTTATTTTAATTGTTTTAATAATTTTAAATGTAGAAGAAACATATTTAAGATTTTTTTATATTAATTTCCATGAATGAGTTTTGGAACAAATATTTGCTGTTTGTTACTTATTTTATAAGCATTTAAGATGAGTTATAGAATCAATGTATATATATATATATATATATATCAACAGAAGGACCATTAAGGGTGATGAGGGGATTACATTTCAATCTGATGTTCATGTTATAATGTTACTGTATAATCTAAATATCACCCTAGACAGATTAAAATATATCAGACCTTTAGAGTATTTTAGGAGTGGCCCACCAAAGGTTGAAATATACGATGCCTTAGAAAAGAATATAGTTGTGGGTGGAGACATAGGATCATTCTATAGAAGCCTTATAATTATTGGTTGATTACGAAGTATCCGAGTCCCTACACTTATGTCAATGCATCGGTACTCCACGATCACCTGAAATTGGATGCAAATATTGTAGCCAATCATATTATATCTATGGTGATCGACAAGGTAGATATCTCAGTTAGTCAAGTAATCGCATGGATACGAGACAACATTAGCTGACTGACCGCCGATAACAAAGATAGTCACTCGCAGGTGAAGTTCGTGCGAGATTTTTTGGTCCTATAAGCCCTACATATGGCTCATTTGAAGCAAATTATCTTAATCAATGGTATATTTTTGCACGACAAGTACAAAGAAAACTTATTGATAGTTTCATCTTAAGATAGCAACAACAAAGTGTTGCCTATTGTATTTGTGCTAGTAAAACAAGAAACTAATTATTCTTGGTCGTGATTTCTTTAACTTCTCAAGCAAATGGTTGTAGGCGATTAAGACATAACTTTAATCTTTGATACGCATCACGGACTTGCAGTTGGTGCACCTAGACATAGTTGGCCCCACATGTATTGTCTGGGTCACTTAGCTAGCAATGTCCGCTCCACATTCCATTCATAGTGGTTAGCATAAAAGTTCGAGCATGACAGTATGTCTTTATTGAAATTTGAATAATATTTGAATACATAAATGATTCGTGCACTAATGTTATATTATTTTAATTAGAATATTCATATAACTATCAGGTGGTAGACGACATTGTGGAAGAACTCACCTACAAATTCAAATGGGCATGTTACAAGGTGGCTAGGATAATTAAGTGTTGATCAATGAGCACGGGCTTATGATATTAATAGTCGTCGATGGGGTAAGATGACAACGAACTTAGTTGAGTACATGAACAACTTTTTCAATGGCGTTAGATACCTCTCTATTATGGGGTTAGTGAATGCCACATTGTACAAACTATGTTATTACTTTGAGCAGTATTTGACGACAACAATGGCATAAATTAACCCCGATGAGATATACTCAGAGGTCGTGCGTACGAAACTTGTAGAATATAGAGTCAAAGCATCTTCATGCATTATGGGCGTCTTTGATCAAGCGGTTGGATATTTTGAAGTGAAGGAGCCATACGACTAGCGAGACGTCGACATGGTCATATTTATAGGCTCAACCTTCATGGAAGCCAATGTTATTATGGTCAGTCTCAAGTTTAGTATTTCCCGTACCCACACGTGTTAGCAGCTTGTTCGCATATAAACTTTGATCTTATATGTTTGTTTATCGTGTATATTGACTTGAAACAATCATAATGGCCTACAACTCATCATTTAGCCTTATTAGTGGGCTATTGGCTTAAGGTCTATGGTTATTACCAGATTCATACCATATTAAAGGCCAAGGGCGACCAAGATGTACGCGACTACAGATGGACATGTATTATATGTAGCATCGTCAGGATAGTGCTTATATAAGCAATATGGTTATAACTGGTCAAATTGTCCATAATAGCGTCCAACATAGAATGAAAAATATCTTTGTACAATTTTGAATTTTTTTTAATAAATATTGTTTTTACTTATGTTGTTTATTTGTCTTTTAAATATATATTCATTGATTACTTATAATTATATAATAAATGATTCATTAATTACTTATAATTATATATTAATTTTTCTAATTATATTGTTTATTTGTCTTTAAATATAATATAAAAATAAACTTATATATGAAATATACTTATCTTTTAAATATAATTATATACTTAGATTTTATTTTTTAAATTCTGATTAAAGCTCGGCCCGTCGATAAAGAAAAAAAATTTAAAAGGCATTCGGCTTGGCTACAGAGTCCAGAGTTACAATTAATTATTTTTTAAGAAATATGATTGAAACTTGACCTCTGACAGGCCGAATTTCAATATGTTAGAAAAGAAAATTGATTTGACCCAAAGGATAGTATTGTAATACCCATGAAAAATAAAATATAAATGCGTGTTTTCAAACTACTGTTACTATTTACGTATATGGTACTGTTCATTTATACAATCAAAATGTCAAGTACTAGATGTGGTTTGATTATAAGAGAAAACTAGAAAGAAGTTTGTAGGAGAAAATGACGTTTTATGTGTAAAAATACCCTGAGGGACTAAATTGAAAGGACTGAATTGAAAAGAAACTTAAAGGTTTAAGGTGAAAGGATAGTTTTCCCTTTAAAGTTTCTAATAGTAAATAAACGAAATCGTACGCGTAAGGTGTACAGTAACTGCATTATTAGAAATGTCATTTTCATGAATAGTAAATTGAATATTTTATTAGCGCATAGTATCAAATAGTACCCTTGACTTTTACTATAAATAGGCCCTTACATTTCACTTCTAAACTCACACCTTCAACTTCTCTTCTTCCCTCCTTAAGTTTCTCTTGCTCCGACGCTAGGCTTCTGAGATTTTGGGCCTTTCCGTTTTTGCTTAGGTAAGGATACTATGCCCTTTCTATGTCTTTCAAATTTTAGAAGTTATTTTCTTAAGTATGCTCTGTGGTTGCGGCTTTGGCCGATCTTCCACATCAGAAAAACTGTCGTTAGCTGTTATTTTGATTCTCTGATTACCGAAATAGAATATAATATGTGGAGAATACATGTCTAGGAAAGTTCTGGCTAAGGAAAGACCTGGTTTTTAAGTGTGTCCAGTGTGACCCTCCACTCTTTCCTGGGAACTTACCTGGTGTACTCTTTTACAGATTGTATTCTGTATTTCCAGTATAAATAGTACCGTACGTATGAATAGTGATCGTATGAATAGTACTGTACGTATGAATAGTGACCGTATGAATAGTACCCATACGTATGAACAGTATCTGTACGAAAATGATCTTAACGTACTTTCTGTAATCTTTCATGAAAATCTCTGTAGCGGAACACTGAAATTCACCTGCGTACTCTTGTCCGTAACGATTTAGAGAAGTGATACTCGTACGGAATCCAGGTGAGTGAAACGACCCTGTTTTAATAGAGTTTTAGCATTACTGGTGATAAAAAGTATGTCGTAGGACACTCCCAAGATTCATAGGGGGAAATTGGATTCAGAATGACGAATATAATGAGATAATTAATCCATAAGTATGGATAAGACAAAGCAAGTATTTCATGATGATATGAAATTTGAATCATATAGTTATATACTATACCTGTTATATGGATGAGTATTATATTGTGCTTCTGATTATGATATGAACTGTTGTACTATTGATTGTGATTGAACGGTACAGTACCCCCTCTCACGGCAAGGCGGAAAACCCGGGTTAAAGGGTGTCTTGACCAATGAGTGTGGAGACAATGATTCCCTCAGTAGGGATATAGCCCGGATTGGTGATAAATCCGTGAGGCGCCCTAGCTAAGAGGATGAGGTTGTGCGTCATGGCGGAAAAATACAAAATTGGTGAGCCGGCCTGTGTGCGCTCTCCGGGATATATTGCCATTGACGAGTACTAGTATCGTTTGTTGAATTGGATGAATTTTTCTTGTATGTAATTTCTAACTATGTCTATTGGTTGAGGTTGAGCCTTCGGATATACTTGCATGACGGGTGATGTATTTGAATTTTATTAATGCGAGGCCGATTTGCTCACTGAGTTTAAAAGCTCACACTGTTTGTACAAACTTTTTGTTCAGATCAGGTTGCCGCCGAAGTACATCCGCTAGAGGAGTAGATCACGTTGGACCTTCCCGCTGTCGGGTATGCCCTTCTTTTGTTATACAGTATGTTGCTCTGTAACCGTCTAGGACATCTAGGTCAGGGGTTTGGTATTTGGCTTGTATTTCAGTATGATAATGTATTTCGTACTGAGGATCTATTATTTTTAATTAAGAAAATCTGATGTATTTTCTTTGTATTTATTAAGGAATGGTATTTTGAGAATATAGAGATAATGACTAACGATTTTACTTGTGGGAAGAATTTATCGAAAGACTTACAGTGATGGGATATTCATCATTGTGCCGGTCATGTGCCTAGAAAATGGGTCGTGACAAGTATATACCTTTTTTTTTTAACGGTAGTTTCTGCTAATTTTTTTCTTTTGGACAATAGCATATGAGTAAAAGACTCTCATAACTCGGCGCGAGTAATGCTTTTAGTTAAAAATAATATTTATGATTGTTATTTTTCAAATCAAATATAATTTTTTTATTATTTATGTTACAAGTTAAATGAATGTTCTATCTTATTTATAATTTATGTACTCAAATTTTTGTTCAAGATATCAAATATTAAGTCCACATAGACACAATCAGTCATTTAATTCTTATGTGACTTTTGACTGCTACATTTTATTTAACTTATATATGTAAGGACAAGGGAGAATGACTTTATATTTTACAATTTATATGATAGACTAAAACAATTCAATTCTAAGACATTAATTGTCAGTATGTCATTAAATTATATATAATAGAATAAATTTAAATGAATAAATTAGGTAAATTAATCACATCACATTAAATAAATTTAAAAAAATATGATAAATTGTTATATAATTGCTATATAATCACATCACATTGAATAAATTTTAAAAAAATTGGGGCAAATTGCTATATAATTACTATAATTACTATATAATTGGTCTATAATTGCTATATAATCACATTAAATGAATTTAAAAAAATTAGGATAAATTACTATATAATTGGTGTATAATTAGTAAATTCGGCAAACTTTTCGATTGAAATATAATATGTTGTTTTTTGGGTAAATTAGCATTCATTATATAAAAATAATTAAACAATTAATTACTATTTGTTTTTTATATAAAAACTAACATATTGTTGTGTGAAGTGTTCATATATGATTGCTATATAATCATATATACATCATTTTTTAGGTATATTAATAATTAATAATTGATACTATTAATAACTATATTATTATCATTATTCTCATTTATTAAATTCAATTTATTATGTTCAATATTCATGCTATATAAATAAATGATCATTCTAACTGTCATGTATTGATCTTGTATTTGCATTGTTTATTCTTCATACAGAATTAGTTTTCATTTTGTTTGCGCTTTGCATATAACTAAATTTAGTAAAGATACTGATATTAATGCATCAATGGATGATTGGAGGATTAAGGTTTGGGTAGTGAGGTTGTGAACATTTACATCGTTTAATATGCCTAAGGAATTTTTTAGTCTGAATATGGTTTTGCAAGATTCTCAGGTGAATTTAATTTTATTATATTCAAATTTTTTATATGTATTATTTTCTTCATTATGCTTATGTTGTGTTTATTTTTTACCTTTTAAGGGTTATTACATACACGGTCATGTGAATAAATCATTTATGAGTAAGTTCAAGTGTCAAATAACCAATATAAATATTTATCTGATGTTTATGTTTGGTGTAATTAAGTATAACAGTGAATATCGTACAACAAAGCATATATTCATGCTTGAGTTTCGTTTTTCAACTGATATCCAACTAGCTGAAAATGATTTGAGTATTCCAAAATTTGACTTCAAGTTTTGTCCATTTAGTGTATTTTGAATTATGTTGCCAATGATAACTATTTAATAGGTTAGTTTTTATCTTCTGTTTTGTATATTTTATTTTATTTGTTGTTGATTTCAACTTTCTACGAATAATATTGTTGCGTTTCAAATGTTATCAGGTTGATAAATATATTTGTTCTTTTCCATAATATTATTATATTGATTCAAAGTTATTTTATATCATTTGTTATTTTTTCTATTTTATTTTTTTCATTTCAGTTTAAGGACATTGTATTTGAATAATATTTGTAAACAACATATCACATTAAAGATGTATTTGCATTAGAGAAATATTTTCGTTATTTGGATAATTTGATTTTTTTTTATTCACATTGCATATAGATATTCTAAAATGTTTGTCTCTTCTACCAACTACTATATGTTTGTTGTCAATTAATTATTATTTTTTCAAGTTATGAAAGTTTTTAGAGTTTTAAATTACCCGTGTGATTGATATGCTAATTTTATAACTATGCCTTAATTCAAGAATTACAATGTAATTTCAAAACAAACAAGAAGGGTCTTGTGTAATTCAGGCGATATTTTAGAAATTATCTTTGAAAGAAATGCAATGTTTTTATTTATGTCTAAAATTTGGAGGTGAATTTTTTTTTTTCAATGTTAAACATCTTTTTTTTTTTAGTTTGTTGGGTTCATAAAGATGACCTATGACTAGAGATCAGTATTGACCATTTCATCAATTTATTTCCTGGGTTTTCTTATCGAATTTTTGTTACAAGTTTTTTAAACAATGTCTTTTGTTGGTTTAAGATTTCTCCCCTCGAATTTTATGGTGTTTTTCATATTTTGTTTTGGAGATCCGACTAGTATGTAATCCAAGAGTCGTATCTCTTTGGCTCGTCTCTCTCTCTCTGTAAAAGCATGCTATTCAAACTAGAATTGGAGGATCCACAAGAAAATTTCATGTGGCTTGAGTCTTAGAAAGTGGCCAAGTCAAGTTAGGATTCAAATCTATAATAGTGCATCCACCCACAAGTTTAAATGTTTTAAGAATATAAGAAGCATTCTGGCCATGCATCCCCATCGTATATATTACCACTTAATTATTAAATGTTTTAGGAGATAATAGCATCTGAAATTGGAGTACTGCATCATTTCTCATTGCCATTAGAGAATTACTGAAGCTTGTAGTATTTAAACTACATGTGTTATGCAAAAAGTGATATTGAAAAAATTAAGAGAAGAGAGATATCAGTATCATGAGACCATATTTATCTAAGGCGTGACTCATAAAGAGACCAGATTCTTAGCTACTGAATCTAAAGATTCCAGGGTATGTTCACAGCTGCTGATATAAAGATTTAAGTGAGCCATAGAGAGACTAGCATTAAGAGAGGAAGAGATGGAGAGAGACGAGCCAAAGAGAGAGAGAGGAAGAGCCAGAGAGAGACGCGTCAGAGAGAGGAAGAGAGAGATGAGTTAGAGAGATGAAGAAGATGACCAGTGAAAAGGGTCGAGTGCGATGCTAGAGTCTCGGATTGCGTATTGGACCGGTCTCCAATGGGACATGTGGCATAAGGATGGACATTGAAAAAAAAAAGAATCAAAATGCAATGTTTTATTTATTATCCTTACGCGATTTGGGTCATTGGATTGCGTGGATCCAATGACCCACAACTTCAAGAAGACACACAATCTGGACCGTTGCAGCCCGTTTGTTCGTAGAATAGAGTAGGAATGAAAATGAAAAAAGAAATATAAAGGAATATAGAATGGAAAAATGAAAAAGGAAAAGAGAAAAAAGTTGTTTAGTATATAATGAAAAAATGAATAAGAAATAAAAAATAAATATTTTGATATGTATTTTTTAATGGGATAATTTTACCATAATACCCTCTACTCTCACTCTTGCACGCTTAGGAGTCTGAAAAATAGAGAGAAGAAAGTAAAGCATGGTGCGTTGGATATATGTAGTCCACAGCTTCATCGATAGCCACCAGTCTGCTCCTTCCTTGACACCACCAAGACCTCCCACTCACTCCTTAAGTGCTTCTTCCTCCACCTCCTTTTCACATGCCATTAGTATGTCCTGCCGCTCTTTCACTACTCCCTCTCCAACCTCTTCTCTGATCTTGACGACTAAATCTCAGTCCACTGCAAAGCCAGGCAAGACGCAACGTTGGCTTATCCCTAGACGGTGAAAATTCCTCCTCCATCAGGTTCGTTTGATTCTTCCTCCATTTCGAAAATTCACTTCTGAGGCAAGCAAACAGAGGATGAAGACGACACTTCGATTGAGGTAAGGGATGAAGATGACATAGAGGCGCATGAGACAGGAGGGGTAGAATAGTGAAAATGCCTTCCACTCCCTTCCTTTCCACCAGTTTCCATCGCTTGCCAAAGGGAATTTGTTGTACGAAAAAATGGAAAACAATGTTGGAAAGGAAAAGACTTCATTTTGCTGTGATATCCCAACCAAACATAGGAAGAAGCACTATAGATGGGAATTCCATTCTTCTGTTGGGGAGGGTGAAACAAACATGCTGTTGGTGCAACAAATCCGACGGCCCATGTGACGCCATGGAGAGTCCCATACTTCTAAGTATCGGAGAGGCGCTAGATTTTCTTGACTAGCCAACAATAAGAAACAACATTTCTAAAGATTCCAAATACAATATGAACTTATAACATGTTTTATTATAGATAAAGTACTTTCTTTTTACGTAAAAAATAATTTGATTACGTGGCCTCCTATTTAATATAAAATCTGCACTACTATCCTTTAAAATAAGATAAAACTTTTTTTAATCACAGTACTTCAAGGATATAAAATATTATTATTAATTTTAATTGAAAACATAATTTATTGATATATACTAGTTACAAATTTTTATTTCTAAATGATTTAAGTTGTACTCAAAACATGGACTTAATGTTATTATGTTGTTTAAAACAATACTTATTTAAAGTGGAGAGTAGAATGAGCATCAGCTGCAGCACCCCCTGCGATCTAAAGAGCTTCATCGTTCAAACCATCCCTGCATTGCTAATCTTAGGGGAACAAACACAAATATAACATCACTTACTTTTCACACACACCAAGTCATTGTAAACTCCATTCCTGCATCTCAAGTGTCAAGGTTAGAATAATCTGGAACACACACGATTGGTGATAGTAGTAAGAAAAAGTATGACTCAGAATCGGAATTGGATTGAGCTTAGTGTGAGCCAGAGAAAGACAATAGTAGAAGAGAGAGTTTGGCAAAGAACACAGAAGAGGACATCATAACAGCTCTTGCAGTTGCATTGTACCTCGGTCCTCGGCCTCAGCTCATGCTCTCCAATTTAAACATGATCATTCATCACTAACAATAACACATTTTCAACTCATACCATCTCTGTCTTTTCTTATAAAGTGTGATGGAGTTCAAAGAAATCAAATTGAGAAATGGACGCTTCTAGTTTATATTATTCTTATGATATGCATAATTTGTATTATTTAAAAGGGATCAAATAATAAGTAATGGATAGTTATTTGAAATGTTATAACTCATTTGTGTTGAGTATAAGAAGCTATAATTCGTAATTAAAGAAAAAGAGCCAATTTGTACTAGGAGAGCATCATAAAAGCCCAATCCTGGGCGAACAGACAGCTGCCAGTGTAATCACCACTTTTAAAAAGCAGCAGAGTTCTCTCTCACTTTTTTTCTGTCCCAGAAAAATAAATAAAAAAAATTAAAAAAAGGGGTGTAATTGGGCTACCCAGTCTACCCCTACGGGCTGGCTACAAATATCACCCAACAAATGACATTTCAAAAGCGCGTGATGCCCTGATGCCTGATGTGCACGGGTTCTTTTCTTTCAGAAATCAGAAATCAGAAATCACAATTCAAGGGTGAGGGAGGGACCAGAATGTAATATCCGGTAGTTCCGTGTGTCCCATTCCCACCGCCAGGCAGTCACGGATTCCGGATTCCGGATTCAAAAGGAAACGGTGCGTTGATTGCGTGCGTTAGCCTAGTGAAAACCACAACTCCCATTGGATCAACCAGCCACACAACTCATCGCATTTACTCCCCCAAAATAGAGAAGCCGAATTTCGGCTAGGGCTTCCAACGGTCCTGCTTCTCTCTCTCTCTCCCCCATCCTTCCTTTCCCTCTCACTCAACGGTGAATTTTCTCTCCATTCTCTTTTTTTTTTCGCTCTCTCTCTCTCTATCTCTCTCCTATTTTTGTTGGCCGTTTTGTTTATGTGCTCTCTGAATGT
This sequence comes from Biancaea sappan, assembly GCA_037074585.1. NCBI lineage: Eukaryota > Viridiplantae > Streptophyta > Magnoliopsida > Fabales > Fabaceae > Biancaea > Biancaea sappan. Next base: position 309,163 of record CM073492.1, on the reverse strand, counting down.
TTTATTACGATCAGTTCGATATTTATCTGACGATTCGCTCGGTTTTCTTATGCTTTCGTTGATTACTGCGGTTTGATTATATTGAATTTTCGAATCTTCGGTGGCTTCGCAATTTTCAAAGTTTGGGTGCTGTAGTGTTAACGAGGATTGTAGTCGACCTGTTTATAGTTTTACTTTTTCATTTTTAGATGTCGTGTTTTGTTTTCTATATGAATTTTATGCTATCGAGCCCATCTTTGTGTCTGGAGTCTGGAACATATATATATATATAAATATAATTGTGGACATGCCACTTTGTATTTTGCTATATATATATATGTCTATATATATATAATTATGCTACTTGTTTTCTGGAGCGTTTATTAAAATACGGATTTTATATTAATTATCTAATATAGTGTTTAAACTCTTCTAGTTTATGAGATCCATTACCTTCTCTAATAAATTCACGATTCTGGAAACCTTGTTTCCATCTAGTTAAGTTATATGTAAAGAACTCTCAATGACAACATGTGCATGAATGAAACGTACGGAATTTGGGGTTTAGGGTTTAGGTAGCAGTTTTGAATAATTTTTCTTTTCAAGTGTAATTTCTCATTGATTTCTTCTGTTACTTTTTTTTATAAAAATTTACCTGGTATTTCTTTTTTACTATTGTTATTATTGTTGTTGCTGTTATTATTATCATGAAACACTGTAATTGTGACTGGTGTTTTTGACTAAGCATCAGTTGTATATTTCCCGTCTATATGAAGGCGGCTTATTTGTTTTCCTTTGTATTCCTTCCCAAGGTTACGGGCTTCTAATTGTTTGAAAATGGCTGATGGTCATGAGACTGATAAGAACATTGAGGTATGGAAAATCAAGAAATTGATCAAAGCTCTCGAGGCTGCTAGAGGAAATGGGACGAGTATGATTTCCCTTATCATGCCCCCACGTGATCAAATCTCTCGTGTTACCAAGATGCTTGGTGATGAGTTTGGAACTGCTTCAAACATAAAAAGCAGGGTGAATAGACAGTCTGTGCTTGGTGCAATCACTTCTGCCCAGCAGAGGCTTAAGCTTTACAACAAGGTTCCTCCAAACGGGCTTGTTCTATATACTGGGACAATCGTAACCGAAGACGGGAAGGAAAAGAAGGTGACTATTGATTTTGAGCCTTTCAGGCCTATCAATGCATCTCTCTACCTTTGTGACAACAAGTTTCATACAGAAGCTCTAAATGAGCTGCTAGAGTCTGATGACAAGTTTGGTTTTATAGTTATGGATGGCAATGGTACTCTTTTTGGGACCTTGAGTGGTAATACAAGAGAGGTGCTTCATAAATTTAGTGTGGATCTCCCAAAGAAACATGGTAGAGGGGGACAATCAGCTCTACGGTTTGCTCGTCTACGCATGGAGAAGCGTCACAACTACGTGAGGAAGACTGCAGAGCTTGCAACACAGTTCTACATAAATCCTGCTACCAGTCAGCCTAATGTATCTGGTTTAATTCTGGCTGGTTCAGCTGATTTCAAAACTGAGCTTAGTCAGTCAGATATGTTTGATCCTCGACTTGCGGCAAAAATACTTAATGTTGTGGATGTATCTTACGGAGGGGAGAATGGCTTCAATCAGGCTATTGAACTATCCGCAGAGATTCTTTCAAGTGTGAAGTTTATCCAGGAGAAACGCCTGATTGGAAAATATTTTGAGGAAATTAGCCAGGATACAGGAAAGTACGTTTTTGGGGTTGATGACACTTTAAAAGCCCTGGAGATGGGTGCTGTTGAGATACTTATTGTCTGGGAAAATTTGGATATGAATAGGTTTGTCTTAAAACATAGCACTACTGGTGAGCTTGTTATCAAGCATTTTAACAAAGAGCAGGAGGCCAACCAGAACAATTTTCGGGATCCTGCCTCTTCTTCTGAATATGAGGTTCAGGAAAAAATGTCTCTGCTGGAGTGGTTTGCAAATGAGTACAAACGGTTTGGTTGCACTCTCGAGTTTGTCACCAATAAATCACAAGAGGGTTCACAGTTTTGCAGGGGTTTTGGCGGGGTGGGGGGGATGTTGCGGTACCAGCTTGATATGAGGTCATTTGATGATTTTTCTGATGATGGAGAAGTGTATGATGATGATGAATAGCAATCAATGAAATACTTCCTACTGCTGGTGCAGGAGATGGAGGTGAAAATACCTGCACCAATATGTGAGGTGGTGGCACACGCTGCGGCTCCTCCTCTTCGTCTTCCTTCTTTGGTGCTGCACAGGTAGATTTGATTCTCAATCGAGGTTTTACTTTATATTGCTTTCTTCTCTGCATTATTTGGATTTAGTTTTTCTTTATTTGATATAAATTTTTTTTTTCTTGAAGTATCTTGTTTGTTTGGCTAGAAATGACTTTTCTAGAGAAATATTGTAATTTATATGTAAATGTTTCCTAAATTTGTGCATATGTAAAACAATTTTTATTTTCAGACGCTTAACATTGACAGCTCCTCTTCTGTCCAACCACTCACTGGCAACACCAACCACCCACCCCCGCGACCTCATCAGCATCAATAGGTAAAATTCACTCTCGCTATCTCACTTCCGTATATCTAATGTTTTTCTCATCATGCTAGCTTCCTATTGCTTAACTATTCTCTAAAACCCTTTTCATTATCTGTCTTTCAAGCTCCCCTGCTCTATGCTTGCACTCAAGAAAGGTGCCCCCATCAAATTGGGCTCCTGATAGATACACAAACCAGCATTATCAAAGGTCAGTCCAATAATTGAGCTATTTTTTTCCCCTACTTTTGGACATTTTTTTTCCCCATTATTGCAAATGTTGAAACAGAATTTGCCATTAAGCTGCATTGCCTGCATTTTTCAAAGGACGTAATTTATTACCTCTTCTCTGTCAAGTGTTCTTTTTAATCAGTAGGGACATATTTTCTGGTTCTTTCATGGTTTAAGAGAGAGAGAGACAGACAGAGAGAGAGAGAGAGAGGGGGGGTAAGACCAGTTTCTTCATCTTATTCTATCTGACTTTTTCAAATGGAAGAGATTCTTTCCTTATTGATCCCAGGGATTAAATTCCATTATTTTTAAATATTTTAAAATTTCCAATCTTTTTTTGTACTTGTAATTGCCAATTCCTTGCTGACTTAGCTAACTTCAACTACTAATTTTTAGGTTTTTCCTAGTTTTCTTGTTTTGAATAATTCTGTAAGATAATTAAATTTTTAATATTAATTTTTTTTTTTTTTTTTTTTTTTTTGCACTTTATTTTTTGTTTGAGGAAAAAATGGTTGAAAATCGTTTAAGATGGTTTGGGCATGTGCAAAGGAGACCGTTGGAAGCGCCAGTTAGGAGAGTTGAGCAGATAGTTTGGAGCCCTATGAAAAAAGGTCGAGGAAGACCAAAAAGGACACTTAGAGAAATTATTGAACGGGATCTTTTAGTAAATGAGATATCTAAAGAGTTGGTCATTGATAGAGCTCAATGGCGTCGTGCGATCCATGTAGCCGACCCCACTTAGTGGGATAAGGCTATGTTGTTGTTGTTGTTGTTGTTGTTGTTGTTGCACTTTATTTTTTGTTGGACCAGTCAGTTTCTGTGATCCACGAAGCTTTGAAGAAGGAAAAGCTCTTAGTCATTCTGCAAGGAGGTGCAGTCTGCTTTTACTCCCTTTCATTGTTATATGACATTGGGTTGGTTGGATTAGCTTTTTTTTTTTTTGGTTAGGAAAAACTTCTGAGTTGTTGGGTTTACAAACTCTTCAGAGTTTTGAGGTCAGCTGCCCCGTGGTCCATAATTAATAAGTATAAATTACAATTTTTTTTTCCTTTGAAGTATTTGAATCGTATTTGGGTTATAAATGACCAATTAGATGGCTACAGGTTATCGCATTTTTTGGACCTCGAATTGGTTATAACATACGAATCTCAATTGAGATATATTCCTCTTTGGTGATATAAGAATTTTGACCGTTCCTTGTCCATAATATAGATATTGGCTAGTAGTATGTCTCCTTTCATCTATGCTACATATCTCTATGGCATACGAGAGGATGCAACAACTAACCCCGGATACCAAATGCCTTTCACAGCCGCTAAATATTCTGTAGCTAGTCCCATGACTTACCTCTCACCTCGCAGTAACGGACCTTAGGCAGGAACCTCTCAATTTTTATAGGACCATTTTATGTGCTCTTTTGATTGAAGAAATGTTGATTCCTTTTCCGCTTTTTTAATGAGCATGCAGACTGAGATCTGAGACCGCAGAATCAACTTTTATCTACTCTATAACGTCCTGGAAATGTTGATAATCTGGAAAATCTTGTTGATTCATATATAATTTTTATTTAGATATTGGCTGTGACTTTATTTTTAAATGCGATCTGTAACGCGGTTATTCTGAACCCCTGTTAACAATTTGCATGGGAAACGGGTGAAAAGTATATGGAGAAGCTTCTTTTTATTTATTTATTTGGTTTTACTTGGAGATAATGCCAAATGGCTGGGGAACAATATTTTAGGTCAATCTAACAACATTTTAAATATAAATGAAAACTGAAAAATATCTGATGGTTCACTGTTGGTCAGTAGTGCTTTCCCTTCTTATGGCACTAGGAAAATAAGCTAGTTCTGTTGGTATTACTTGTCGAACGTTTAAGATACAGGCTTTACATATGATAACATTATTAGACGTTTTGCTTGGCCCTTTCTACTGCCTTGTGTTTTTCCTGCTGATGTTTCTAAACCTGATGTTTTTAATCCGATAGTCCATGCAGCGTGGTTTTCAGAGTTTCGACTGGCTCGTTTCTTCTATGTTTGTTTTAATTTTACTTGTGTATGGGTTTGGTTGTGGGGATTTTAAGAATCAAACTGACCAAAAGAGGGTTGGTTGAGTTGATTCGAGTTGAGACATATTCATTCACTCAACTTAAAAATGGGTTAGTTCAATTTGGTTTTTTTTTTTTCCAATAGTATGGTAAGCATTATTGAAAACGTTAGAATTATGAAAAGAATAATAGAATTAGGCTTTATATAGTTATATATTTTTTAGAAAAAAATTTTATTTATTATTTGGTGTTGGGTTAATTTTTTTTTTTGGGTATTTATTAAAATTAGAATGAAAAGAAGAATAATAAACTTTTAAATAGAGAGGTTATTGGCTAATAAATATGTAAGGCTTAAGATTGTAGAGGGGCTAGTGGTTTAATAAAAATATTTTACACAAAATAAGTACATAATATAGGAGCATTAAAAATAAAAAATTAAAAAAATTGGATAAGTTTGCAGGTTTATTTGAAGTTTGAGAGATTACAAATTTAAAAATTCGTTACTTGAACCAATAATCAGTGGATTGAGAACAATAAAGTTGAATCAACGGGTTAAATTAACCTAAATCTTACAAGTCAATTTGAGTTGAACAAATTTGGAAGTTGACCCAGTCTAATGTACATCTATATTTTTTGTAATATATAGTTATGTACATGAGAACTGGTATGTTATTTGCTCCTCCTTGCTGCGTTGAATACTTGTTTCACATGGTTTTGTAGGTGGATCCAGAGTTTTACCTGGTTTTTCCAATGCTGGGGCTTATTCGCAGCACGAGCCTATGTTAGTGCCTTAACCGTACTTTCAGAACTATGCTACGGTGATATTAATGTTCTTATTTTCTTGGTACTGTACCCATGTGATGCTCCTGTTGTCTCTTCTGTCCTGAATTAAGATTGCTTGATGGTACGTGATGCTACGAATTTGTACTTTTGAATAAAAGTAGGATTAAACCTTAGAACTTTGCCAAATTAGGAAGTATTTCTTTGTTTTCTGTTTACTTTTTCTTTTGAAGTAACGCGCGCTGCTTTGTCAAGCGTTTTGAGTTGAGTGAGTGAGGATTTGGTGTTTGTTTTTATAAAAATTATTAGATTTTAAATTTAACGAATCAAATTTCAAATTATATTTTCAATATCTTTTTTAAAAAAAAGATTAAAATCTAAATTATTAGATTTGAAATTCGACGGTTCAAAAGTATCGGATCCTCACTCGAACTGAGCTTGGTCTCCATCCTGGTAAAACTGCCTTTTCCACCATCCATTTGCATCGGAGGAAAGTTGGGGAACAGGTTTGATGGAAGATTGGTGAATTCGCAATTGGGTTCTTGATGTTGTTTGCTGAGGCTGAGTTGGTAGTCCAAATACCATTATCAATGTGGTGTTGTTCTAACCAAATTATTATTATTTTAAAATTGTTTGGGTAGCGTTTAACGTATTTATACTACTAAGATTGCGTATTTTTCACGTATTTCTTGTGTCTCCTATGTTTCCTTATCTCCAATTCCAACTACATCAGACATTCGTATTTCATTACCAACCAAAGATTTGGATTCTATTCAACGCAACTCTTATTTTTATCTCTTTAACTAATGCGGCAAATTTAACATTTTTTTGGCTAGCTGGATTTGTCAAAATTTACATACCTAATAATCAATTCGTAATATTTAAAATCCATTGTGGTACGTCAGTTTTCAGATATTTTAAATATTTCGAATACAAATACTTAAAAAGCCAATCTTTTTAAGATTCAAATTTGATATAGGTATTGGATATTTTGGTTAGACATAAATATAAATAGTGGAAAAGAATACAGGTACCCGCTGATAATCATCTCTACTACTGAATACATAAATATCTAATAAGAAACGTTTTAACACAGTGATATATTTGTTTGTATGGGAGTCAATTTTAGTATATTTATATCCTCATGCAGAGACTATACCCCCTTCAGCTTGATGATTGGAAGCCCCGTCTTCAAACCTGTGATATGAAGAGGTAAGATATGAAGAGCAAGCTATAACTAATTGAAAAACCAATGCTTTCCACTTTGCACACTGACTTGCATGCACAATAGATGCTGATTTCGTTGTTTTCCTTTTACTTTTTTTTTAACTCTTTTTATTTTGTTACTTTTGAATTGATAGTCATTTATTTTTGTAAAATAGTGGTTTAGTTGTTTGACATGATTCTTAAATAGACTCGATTTACAAAGAAATAGGTAAATCAAGGAAACAATGAATAAACAAAAAAAATGCCACTGAAATTTTATTGAACGAATTTATCTAAGAATTTTTCTTAATCCGATAACCATCATTGAGCAGTAAAGCCTAATTAACAAGCACAGACCGCTTCAAAATTGGTAAAAAATTGGCATTGAATATGCATGAAATTCTCAGTATTGAAAGCATGGTAATCAAGATCTAGATATTGCTCATAAAATCGTACAAGATCTAAATCTTGATAACAAAAACGAATAAGAACTTATGTAAAATTTTTTTTACATCAAGATCTCTTGAGATTTAGATCTTGTATCTTAAGATCTTATAAGATCGTACAGGATCATACAAGATCTTAAAATCTTAACACTTGATTTTTTTTTTCCATTTTGATAAATTATATTTATTTTTAAATATTTTTTACATTTATAAAATTATATAAATATTTTTATGTTTATATTTTAAAATTACACAAGATCTTAAACTCTTGCGATTTGATCATACAATTTGATCTCATCAACTTTTCTGATTCTATACAAAATCTCAACCTTGATTACTTTGATTGCAAGAAGGTATCACTGTGTTATAAAATACTATTCTCCATCTCGAATAAGTGGTTATTCTAACAATAAAAACTTGGAGCTACAATGCAAATAAAACCATTTTATGGATGATTTCAGTGTCATAAAATAAGCCCAAAAATGAAATAGATATGTCATATTTATGTCCTCATGCAAAGACTGTACCCTCTTCAGCTTGATGATTGGAAGCCCTGTCCTCAAACCTGTGATATGAAGAGGTAAGACATGAAGAGCAAGCTATAACTAATTTTGCGTACTAAAGATAAGAAGCACAATGTTAAAGCATCTCTCCGACTATGATAAGGTAATTTGAAGAGTATCTACAGTGGTAATTTTTAAGGAGTTTTTAAATTTAACAATTGGTTCTTATTTCGGTTCACCAATGTAGCTTGCCATGCTAGCTGCCACGCGTAAGAACGGTTCTTATATAAGAATTGATTCTTATACAAAAAGTAACAATAAAATAATCAATATATAATAAATGTTAATAGAGAGAAATAAATACAAGTAGTGGAGAGTTATTTGTAGGACCCACTTGTAGATTTTTAAGAGGTTTATACTGTAGTGAAAAGTTGTTTAAAGTGGTGGAGAATTGTTTAACCTGACGTGACATTGTAGGACTCACAATAAAAACCTAAATGAGGTTCACTGCTGTAGATGTTCTAAGGCCAACTTAGTTCAAGTAACCTATGGTATGTTTGAATTGAGAAGAAGGGAGAAGGGAAAGGAAAGAGAGGCTTCATTTAGAAATATATTAAGGAAATAGTCTAAATTAAATCATCCCAACCTTTCACTTTCATTCTCAATTCAAACATATCCACAAAGCCCCAGAGATTATAACAAATCCAAGAATTATGGGGAATGAAGAGAGAAGTATGGAAATACAAATCAAATTAGGTTTTTTAAGGATTGAAATGAAGAGAGAAGCAAGCACAGACCAATACTACACTTTTATTCAGGCAACGTCCTTTGCAACTATAATCTTGCAACATCTACACCAAGGGCAAGCTGAACAGTCTGTAAACTTACACTATCGACACACCTCCTGCAACCATAGATATTGATTTAGTTATACAGAAAAGCGGAATTTTGGATGTATTATATATTAAGACTGTCAAGAGAAAGTGCATAACATGCGAGCAATCCGATCTGTTTAGTTTCATCGTGAATGCAAAGGGTGAAAAGGAGAAAACAACTCGCTGAAACTTCAATATTAAATACCAAGCACTTTCACTGTTTGCCAAAACAATCTCCAAGATCTCTTTTTATCCAATGAGCTAAAATGGAAAATAAAAGAAAGATTACAAAAAATAATGTGTGACATAAGTATTATTTTCTTACAATCAAACTTTGTCCAGCTAGTAGGAGTACTAGATACAGTAATGGGGTCCGTTTGACCATCATGGACACCAATCAAGCTGAAAAAGTCAGCAGTACCATTGTTTACTGGGGACTCATCAAAATCAAGTGACGGGTGTTGCCTCCTTACTGGAGGTGCAGAACTCTTCTTTTCAATATCAAAAGATCCCTGGATTGAAAAGAAAAACTTAAATTTCGTATCTTGATTTTTCATGCTGTAATAAATATTGAAGGGCAAGAAAAAGTTGTCTGAGTAAACAAAGAATAAAGTAAATGGTGATAGTCGAAAAACAGGAATTAAAAAAAATGAAAAAAATGCTAACACGCAAGTTATGACATGCTACTAGCAAATATGTCAAACCAGAAATCTCTGCGATGAGAAATGAGAAATTTTAAACAACCGTTGTTGTAAACGGCACAAATCACTAGGAGGGTAAGGAACTTCATTACATAGAACTTCCAAGATACATAAATGGCACACACATAAATACCGATGAGAACGTTCTTTGTAAAAGATTTGAGTGGACTTTATGGAAAACATGGTTACCCCACGAGTTCTTGACACCGGAGGCATGATCTGTGCCGTGTGGCTTGTAAGAATGCTTTCCTCAAGAGAAAGTCTCCTATTGATCTTTGAAATGCCACTCTTGGCCCTACCAGCAGGTGCCTCATTTAAGTTACCGATAATTTCACCTGCCCTTGAAGCTGGCGGTACTTCACCTCTTTTAGCCCATCTTTTCTCTACATACCTAAAAGATCCTAAGCAAGTCTGAGAAGAGAAGAAAATCAAAAAGTAGATGAAAATGTAATCTTCTAGTTCCAAGAAACATCTAGTGAAAGAATCAGTTAAAAGTTTACTTGGTATGAATAAACTTCTCAAGTCCGCATCCATTTCTGTCAAAATTTGGTGGCAGTTCTGCCTCCCAATACTCATTTGACTTCTCGTTACTCATGACTGTATAACACGCAAATTAAGAGACAGGCTCAATAGCTACTATACAAACAACCCTCATATGCATATATTTAGTAGCCAGAGAAAAACAGGCCAACCAAAAATTGTTAAGATTTACACATCTTCCATGATTAATTAGTTTTTCCAGCAATCAATTAAACAGTTGTAACATAACTTATAGAAGTGGAATCTCCATTTAAGTGCACATGGATGCGACCACTTGCGCACTTTACTACTACTATTTTGTCTTAGACTTAATCGTAGTGATATAATGAAAATGTACTAAAAATAATAAAAGAGACTTGTTCCACTATCGAGAAGAAAAGAGAAAGAACTTGCATCATCTCAAAATTACATTAAAAATAATAAATTCCACTAAGAAGAAAGCAAGAAGTAGATTGTATATTTTCTTACACTGCATGAAAGAGACTTGTTCGGGCAACCATGTATCCAAAGTAGTGGACCGCACCTAGTGGCAAAATCAGAAGGCCCAGCCCTCGTCAATTTGTATACAGACAGAAAACGCAAAAATTTATGAAAGAAGGTAGAGTTTTCCTTTTTCTACTTTAGAAGGGTCGGCAATGGAATTTGCTGATGGATTCAAAAATGAATTTTGTAAGCATCCAATAAAGTCTTAAGCTAGATTATAGAGCATAAATGAGCCAACGCACATCACAATGAGGGATAAATTATGAGTTTAGCACAAGCAACAATCTCATTACCATTTAAAAAAGTCTTGCATGTCTAAATTTTGGCAATTACCCCAATATGAAAAAATTTGGCTGCTAACAGCCCCATTTTCACATCCATGTAGAATTCTCACGTTTTGGAATATGCTACATATATACAATAGTCACCTGATGCTTTGATACAGAGTATACACTAGTAGAAACCTTAATTAGACAATAGAAGTCATTGGGTATTCTGATGTGTTACATATCTTCATGGAATAAAAATTCCAGATATTGCTTTAAAAGCTTCTTTTATTTATACTTTAAAATGTCAACTATTTGTGCAGTAATAAAGACAGAAACATTTCCTGAAAAAAGAAAACTATGTAGTTAAAAAATAATTAATATAAATTCACCTGCAAAAAGATTTTCGCTTATTTGTACTAAATGATATCACTGAATTGACTCACTGGATGCATGTGGCAATATTTAGTGTAAGGTAAAAAGCATATTTATTAGATGAGAGTAATTCAATCTCCGCAGCCAGGCCATTCAATGCTGGACAAAAATCCGGGACATCTTGCATTTTCCTAACAAAATTCTCTACATGAAAGAGAACATGGTGAGATAAAGGAAAGCAATAAACAATGTAAACCTTTGATATATGCACTCCAAGACTTCGGTGAATTCCTGAACATTGCATGCATATAAAAATTCCTAGGTTCACACTTGCCCATCTTGGTGCCCTGAAATTTGAAAATGTATGTTCGATAAACCATAAATGAATCTCATTAAAGTCTGCGCACTATGCACTATGCACCAGAGCTTCACATGTCTGTAAAGAAACACTATTATGGTTAAATGAAAAAAAACCACAATGATTATACAAGAGAGGGAAAAAACAAAAAGGGGTCAAGTGAACAATTCTTTCTGCTTGTACAAGTTCAGGACCAAAGTTTGGAAGGATCTCATTTAAAAGGCAAACTCAAGCTTATTTATGATTTATTCACCAAAAAAGTTTACTGGATATTGTTCCAATAAGAAATCTGCTAGTCTTCATTTGCTTCACATGACACATCCCCTGAAATCGTACTATTTTTACCATTTCTAAGTGAAGTATCATTATTCAAACACCAATTGCTTCGGTAAATTTTTGGATTTGGATCCGGTGCTTGTTTTACAAGAACCGTTAAATTTCAAATCTAGTGGTCTAGATTTTAAATAATATTTTTGACAGTTTTCTTTTTCTTTTTAAAAAAAACACATTGAAATCTAGACTATTGGATCTGAAATCTAACATACCCCGTAAAGACAAGCACAATACTTATCTTTGCTGGACAAGCACATGATCCAAATTCTAAATTTTCCCCTTGATATGAACTCCTAAAAAATCCCCATAACAAGAGGATGGGAACAACTATAAAGTGAATAAACTATATTAAAACTAAAAACGCAAATAAAACAGCCTTTAAGTAGCTGGATTTATAATATACATACACACATATTTATATAAAAGATTCAAAGAATAATTGACAATAAAAAGCACCAGAATCAGAAGGTCTTAGCTCATAAAGAGCAATCAGCACATATATGGTAGCACAGGCAACATATAAGAACTTAAAAATGTCTATGGCGGAAAAAAAAACACAAATGATTTTATCGTCGTTGAAGCTTCAGAAGTTAAACATTTGATTATCCTTAACAGAAAACAACTAAGTTAGGGATTATATACTTGTTTCGGCAGTCAGCACATTCCTTATTTTCAGGCAGCTTAAGAAGGCCATGTAGGATCTGCATATGATAAGAAACATAAAGGATAAGATATAAAAAAGTAAATGCAAGTTTACAAAAACTATGATAAAAATGCAGTCATTTGATGCCTAACCAACCCCAGAGAGACTACCTAATAGATGTCCCAATTTCCAACAAATGTCTTAAATGTCTTATACACACCAGCAACATAATTATAAAAGACCTTACAACCTTCTAACTGAAAAGGCGGCTAAACTTAAAAGGCAAACCTGTTCTATTTAGACATACTCTCCATTAGAGAAAGCATCCTTACATATAAGAGAATTATAATGATCCCCCAACATTTCATAATCTGACCAACACTTCATCATTTCAATTCCGAACAGAGAGAATAAGATATGCTATGCAAAGTTGATCCCAGTACGTATCATTTTTGAAAAAATAGAGATTCTTAAGTGAAGTATAAAGATAAAGAAAAACAAAACAGAATGACAAAAATTAATTAGTACAATTATAGGACTCTGTGAGGCCTGCCTATCAAAAATTAATAACTAATACCTTATTGCATTCTGTTTAAAGGTTAAATTATTATTTCACTCGCTACAAGTTTGCTTCAAACAATTGGTTCTAAATCTTTTCTCACAAGATGCAACGTAGTCCTTATTGGCTGCTTTTTCACACCTTAAAATCATCTGAGCATAATAATTAGCAAAATTTAACCTTAAAATGTGATTCATTGTACATCTCACAACTATGTCGTTGGGGGCAAATTAGTAACTAAATCCAACTTGCCAGAAAGTAAACGCACAGATTTGTAGCAGTTGTCCCAATTGCTTCTTTTTGACACTTGAGAAAGCATTAGGGACAATTCCACCTCAAGCAGGCATTAAAACAAGCAATAGATAGTGTTGCCGTCGACTATGAGATTTAGTAACTTAAAAAGGTGTAATTATGAGATGAGTTGCCGTCCATTGTCAAGTACTCATGTCAAATTGATAAGTAAATTATAGTCATAAGGAACATGGGAAACTACAATTAATTAAGATAAAGCTAAGTTCAAGTTGCTCCCAGAACATGCTTTAAGACCATAGGACAATTCAATGTCCTACATGGCGTTGGTCCACTCTGCAAATATGACCCAAATCCCAAATCACCAAAGGATGGGTGCCTATTTTTTTTTTTTTTTCCTTTTTCCTTTTCTTTTACCAAGTGCACAACGAGTTTAATTCCCGCAGCTCAAGACGAAACACGGATTAACATTAAAGCACCAAGCAGTAGTTAACCAGAAAATAGCTTCGTTATCTGCTAGGCATTACATGGTGCCATACTTTCACAGAAGTCAGCCAACTTGGTAAGGGATATGTCTTTCTTAACAAAGGATGAAACCCGTAGGATTTCGCTGTTTTATTATGAGTAGAGACCGTCAGAATGTCGTAACAGAGGTTAAATTTCAATATTATTATCTAGGGAGTTGTGGGAAGAAATTCAAAACATAACCTCAAATTAAAAAAGAATGCAAATTAAAAAGGAGAAAGGAAAATGGAACCTGGATGTGCCTGTCATTGAGTTCCTTAGAGACAGAGGCTTTCTGGTTCATGTTTGCCATACCTTCACTGCTTCTGTGAAGTACAGAATGTGGCAGCGAAGGAAAAGCAAAGAGAGGAACAGGTTAAAGCAGCGGGATATGTAAAGGAAGGAGAGGATATTGTGGGTGTCAAAGAGAGAGAAAGTGAGTGGCTCAACAAATTCAAAGGGGAACCGTAGGAAAAGCAGAGGAAGCGGTTAGAAATGGAGGCGAGAGAGATGGGATTATATGAGTAAAAGACGGTCTTCGCTTTGGCCATCTCTCCCCAAAAAAAAAAAAAAAACGAAAAAGAAAATCATGGCTTCCTCTGACTCTCACGTTTACACATCAACTTGGTTGGCATAGCATTCCGAATTTCAGCTTTACAAGCCAAAAGGAAACGACAAATCTGACAATCATAATTCCCAACGATATTTATATTTTTAGCAGGCAAAATCCGGCAACAAGTCGCCTATTCTACTTCTGTAACATTTTTCCCACAAAAATCTAGGAAGCTTACTTCTTCTTTTTCCAACCTTGAAAGATAATAAATAATATATGCCACATAGATTATGATATTACTACGTACACATATAAAATTGGGTTTTATCAGTGGAGGGCTGCACAAGTCCACCATTTGTGAAGCTAGTTTCGAAAATATAAGAAATCGGAAAGAGAGTGCAAATAAAATAAAGGTTGGTATTAATTAGTGAGAGTTGTGAAGATTGCAATGCAAAAAGAATGGAGAAGGAGAGAAGAGAATTTTTAGAATGGGTAGGGTTTACAATACCAAAAATGTTACAAGGGAAAATGGTAAATATATACAAATAAGATTAAAAGACTAAACTACCCTTAAGTGTAATAATTATTATTTACTAACATCCCCCCTCAAACTCACGATGCATCAGTAGAAATCATCGAGAGTTTGCTAGTCAAGAAATGAAAACGTTGAGTGGAATGCGATTTTGTGAACAAGTCAGCAATTTGCATGGAGGATGAGATATAGGGTAAAGTGATGGTGTCATGTCCAAAGTGATGTCGAGTAAAATGACAATCAATCTCAATATGCTTGGTGCGTTCATGGAAAACTGAGTTGCAGGCAATTTGTATAGCACTCATGTTATCACAATATATAGGGGTTGGGCCAGAGAAAGAGACACCCATATCGGCAAGTAACCAGCGTAACCAAACTATTTCTGCAGTGGTGGATGCCATGGCACGATATTCAGCTTTTGTAGAAGATCGAGAGACAATGTCTTGTTTCTTACTCTTCCAAGAAATGAGAGAATCTCCCAGAAAAATGTAAAACCCTGTGGTTGACTTACGATCAGTGGGATCACCACCCCAATCAGCATCTGAGTAGGCACGTAATTCTAAGGAAGAAGATGTAGGAAAGAGAAGACTCTGAAATTGAGTGCCTCTAAGATAACGAAGAATGCGAAGAACAGCTGCCCAATGAACTGAAGTAGGAGAAGTGACAAATTGACTAACAACATGCACTGCATAAGCAATATCAGGTCTAGTGATAGTAAGATATACCAGACTGCCAACAATTGTACGATACAGAGTAGGATCTGATAAGGGAACGCCATCAGAAGAGGTATACCGGGCATTAAGCTCCAGAGGAGTATCTGTTTTTCGAGTATCAGAGAGACGAGCTAGTTCAAGGATGAGAGTGATGTACTTAGATTGGGAAAGAAGATAACCTCTAGGAGAGTAAGCCACTTCAATCCCCAAAAAATATCGAACAGTGCCCAAATCTTTCATCTCAAACTGTCGAGCTAATTGCAATTTTAACTCTACAATCCCATCAATATCATCCCCAGTAATAATCATGTCATCAACATATAAAGAGAGTATGATACGACCATGGGAAGTACTTTTGAGAAACAAGGCGGAGTCATGTGAACTAGAATGAAAACCAAGAGATGCAATCACAATGGAAAACTTTTCAAACCAAGCTCGAGGAGCTTGTTTGAGGCCGTATAGAGCTTTCTTTAGTTTACAAACTTCACTAGGATTATGAGAGACACCTGGTGGAGGCACCATGTAAACTTCTTCTTGAAGATCACCATTTAATAAGGCATTTTTAACATCCATTTGAGAGATATGCCACTATGAACAGATGCAACTGCAATAAGAGTGCGGATGGTAGTCATTTTAGCAACAGGAGCAAATGTTTCTTCATAATCCATACCATATTGTTGGGAAAAACCCTTAGCAACTAAACGAGCTTTGTATCGTTCAATTGACCCATCAGACTTAGTTTTGATCTTATATACCCAACGAGAACCAATTGCACGTTTTCCCTGTGGAAGAGGAACAATGTCCCAAGTATCTGTCTTCTGCAAAGCAGAAAGTTCTTCTGCCATAGCTTGCTGCCAAAGAGGGTCAAGAACAGCCTCTTGATAGAAAGAGGGCTTAGATAAATTGTGAATAGAGGTCAAAAAAGAAGCAAAAGAAGTAGAGTAAGTGGAATAAACAAAATCTGGTAATTTAGTGGACTTACGATCACGTTGAGGGTAACGAGAAGGAGGATCCACAGTCACAGAGAGTTCTTGAGAAGTAGTAGGGAGAGGGGAAGTATCAACAAGAGGAACATCAAGATCAGTAGAACTACCAGTGTCAACCCTGCAAAACTCAATATCAGAATTATTTAGATGATCCGTCACATGAGGAGGTGTGGTATCTGTATCTGTGTGAAAAGGATCAATACGGGTGAGATCAGACTTTGAAAGACTCTGAGAATCAGAAGGAATGGAGTAAAATGGTATACGTTCAAGAAACACAACATGACGTGAGACATAAAGTTTTTGAGTGACAGGATCATAACAACGATATCCTTTCTGACCATCACCATATCCTAGAAAAACACAGATTGCTGAACGAGAAGACAATTTATTATGCTGTACACTAGGAAGAAGAACAAAACAAGTAAAACCAAAAACTCTTAAAGTTGAATAGTCAGGAGCATCGCCATATAGTTTTTCAAAGGGGGACAAACCTGAAATAACAGATGATGGAATTCTGTTAATGACATGGACAGCAGTAAGAATAGCTTCCCCCCAAAACTCACTGGGAACTGAGGCAGACAAAAGAAGGGAACGAGCAGTTTCAACAATGTGACGATGTTTCCTTTCAGCAACGCCATTTTGCTGAGGAGTGTCAGTACAAGAAGTTTGATGAAAAGTTCCATCAAAGGCAAGTAATTCAGAAAATTTACTAGATGTATATTCACCCCCCAGATCACATCGAAAACACTTAATAACTGCATTATGTTGAGTTTTAACAAAAGCACGAAACATAAGATAAACACTAAAAAATTCAGAACGATTTTTCATAAGATAAACCCAACAATAACGAGTATAGTCATCAATGAAAGAAACATAATATTTAGATCCACCTTTTGTAGGAAGAGGTGATGGACCCCAAACATCAGAATGAACCAAGTCAAAAGGTGCAACAGAAGCAGAAGTACTTTTGGAAAAAGGTAAAGCAGAAAATTTAGCAAGTTTACAACCACAACAATTAGAAATGTCATGAGTTTGCAACTCTCCTAAAGCTCCGGTAGAAGCTAAGTATTTCAAGCGGGAAGAAGATACATGTCCGAGACGAGAATGCCATAAGTAAAAATTAAAAGATGAGGAACCTAAACTAAATGATGACAGGTCAACACTGGAAGTTGCAATATCTGAAACTTTGAGCTTATCCAAAATATAAAGTCCCCCCTGCCTACGACTGGTCCCAATGAGCCTCCTGGATTGCGGATCCTGTACATAACAAGAAGTGGAGGAAAAGAAAACTGAGAAGCCAGAATCACACAACTGCTGCAACATTTGAAGTTGAAGGTTTGAAGCCTCGTTGTTGCAAATGATTAGGCTGTTGTGTATGGTGCAATTTGTTCAATAATTTCGGGCATTGAGCTTTCCAATGGCCCTTCTGCTTACAAAAACTACATTCGTCATAACCAACCTTTCCATGAGATTTGTTTTTGTTAGGAGGAACTGCAAATACAGATGGGTGAGGAATAGGAAGAATTCCTTTCTCTATAGTCCCTTTGTCAGAGTGAGATTTAAGACGAATCTGTTCAGCTAACAACTCATTAACCACTGAATCAACTGTTGGAAGAGGATTACGGTGCAATATGGTTCCACGAAGCCCTTCAAAATCATCCCGAAGAGCCATCAAAAATTGAACTAGACGTTGTTCTTCTCTACGAGCAATGTATGGTGCAAAGGCTCGTAATTCAACAGATTTAGTAAGAGCTAGTTGATCCCAAAGATTAGTCATAGCAGAATAAAATTCTTGTATGCTCATGTTGTTCTGTTTAAGAGCACGAATATCAATCTCTAATTGATATTGCTTTGCAAAATTTGACTGCATATACAACCTTTCCAAATGATCCCAGACCTCTTTAGCTGTTTCATATTTTGCTAGTTGTACTCCTATTGATTGCAAAACAGAGTTATTGATCCAAGTAATTATCTTCGAATTGTTTGCATCCCAAATTTCCATCTGTTCAATATATTGTGCATCATTTTTGTCACATCCCAAAACTTACATGTGATATAAACATAAAATACCTAGGGTGTACCTCCGTGGTACCCCATAATCTCTGTGAACATTCTTAATATCCATAATTATGTGAATCATAAATATTCCAAGAAAGATATTTTGTATACATATTCAGAAAATGTTCAACCTTCAAACACTATACAACCTCCCAAGCCTAGGTGACCTACTAGATTACAGAGCGTTTCCTAATCCTTACCAATTGTTTACCAGACAAAAGTGGAGTATATCCTTAAAGGCTATAAATTCTTCTCCTCAACCACTGTATCTGAAAAGATAATCATGGAGAGTGTGAGTTTATCATAACTCAGTGAGTAAACAACTGTACATGAAAATATCATAAGCACAAACACCACATTTACTAATACAATCAATCTATCATTTATTTTAAATAATTATAGTATTATATGCCATAAATACTTGCACTGAGTGACTTGAAAATTTAACCCTCAAACTCTTTGTGCATAGGTTTTCATATTTATACACCGAGTAGTATGGGACTCTAACCCTTTCAAACTCGTGCATAGATTTTCACATTTATACACTGAGTGATATGGGACTCTAACCCCTTTCAAACTCGTGTATTAATTTTCACAGTTATACACCGAGTAGTATGGGACTCTAACCCTTTCAAACTCGTGCATAGGTTTTCACATTTATACACCGAGTAGTATGGGACTCTAACCCTTTCAAACTCGTGCATAGATTTTCACATTTATACACCGAGTAGTATGAGACTCTAACCCTTTCAAACTCGTGTATTAGATCTCGTAGATCTTTTGCTCATCAATAAAATAGTGAGAATTTATCACAATATAATTACTATGAAATAAATGAATTTACACATATTTTTTTATTCCCTTGAATGTCTATCATCAACCATAACAATCATCATATATTATCAACAGCGAGATTGCTTATTTCTCACTTCAATAATGTTAAAAACAAGACTTGTATTGTACCTTATCTAATAAGATCACATTAGTTTAGTAAGGTTATTCACTTACAAAATGTTCCAATTTATTCAAGGAACAATCACATCTAGTTCTTTAGACAACTAGAGAAATCAATTCTCAAAGGTAATAAAATACCTTTCAATGATATTGTACTTTTTCTCAACCTGAACACACACTGATACTTTTCTCAAGTTTACAAATAACGCAAATGGGATTTATATTGTGCTTTGACTAATTTATTAAATTAATTTTGCAAGGTTGCCTACTCACCTGGATTCCATGCTCTCAGCGCTCCCACCTTGCGCCCCCAAAAATCCCTATTGTAACCAGGTAAAAACCATTAGGGTTACAAAATAGAGAAATTTCCTATCACTACTCTCGACCTTTACTCACATCTTAAGTCATAACACCTAACCGGTAATGAATTTATAAATGAAATTTATACCATTGGAAACTAGACTCAAAGAGCTTTCCAACGATATAAAGTTTGCCCAAAATGGAGTCCGGATGAAGAAGTTATGACTGATTGAAAAATAAGCTAAGGCTTTTCAGCATACCTGGCGCCTGGGCGCCACACATGGCGCCTGGGCGCCAACACAAGCCTGGCGCCTGGGCGCCAAGTCCCTTTTCTTCCCAAAATTTTCTGAACCTTGGTGCCTGGGCGCCAGGATCGCGACCTTTCACGATTCCTCTCGGTTTTGGCTCAGATCCGGCCAAATCTTCACCGTTTTCCATGATTTCTTCCATAGGATCTCACCCTTAATGTCTAAGGAGTATTTAGACACCAAAAACACCAATTTTAATCGAGAAACGAAGCCGGAATCTCGATTTTTACCCCAAACTTTCTGAAAACTATAAAATAGGAAAAAGCTTGAGAAATAGAAATTTCTACCTCAATTCCTTGCTTTCCCTACGTTGCTTGGCTCCTAGAGGCTCGCCCCGTAGCCCGAGATCCACCCTCCAAGCTCGGTTGTGGAGTTGGAGTGTAGAGAGAAAGAGAGGAGAGAAAGTGAAGAGAGAGAGAGGAAATGAGAAAATGAAGAAAATTTAGGTGAGGCCGCCTATTTACTCGCCCGGGGTGAAATTATCACTTGCTCTTCAGTTGACCCTCAGTCAAGATTAGTAAAAACAAATTCATAAAATCTCACCTCGGGTGATTCTAAATCCTAATTGCCCCACAATTTTCTTCTTTCACTTTAGTCCCTCTCAAAGTCTCAAACTCCACTTTAACCTCGAATCCGTCATCCTTTTGGTACCGGACTCATAATTCATTCCCATAAGCTCTATTCTTCTTCTCAGGTTCCTACTTGGTCATTTCTCAAAAATACTCCATACTTTCTTTTCTTTTCGTTTTAGTCCTTGAGAATTTGTAAAATGTCCTAAATTAAAATTTTTGAAATTTCTATTTCCAAATTTCCTTCACTAATTCAAAAAGAACATTTCTCATGTAATTAAATTTTTCAATAAACTTCAAATAGACTTTAAATATTCATGAAAATTCTTGGGATATTACATTCTTCCCCCCTTAATAGAATTCGGTCCTCCGAATTCAAAACTTAACTCAAGATTGAAACAAATGCAGATATTTTGTCCAAATCTCGTTCTCTCTTTGAGAATTTTCACAATCAAGTACAAAATATAACAAGTTCAACATATTTTTTTATCTCTCGAGCTTCTTCAGTACAAAAATTGCCTTATTTCTAGTACATAAGTTACAGGCAACAAACTGAACTTGATTTACAAAACAGATAATCTTAATACGCGAAGCTCAGATCAAATATTAGCTTAAGGTACAAATAAAAGAAAGAATAAATTAAGGACGAGGAGGCTTCTGAAATGCAGAAAGTGCTCCAAGTCTCGAAGAGGAAGGTGTTTCAGATCTTAAGGAGGAGGCTAATCGTTGCAGCCTAGAAAGAGTTTCTGGAGGAAACGTTTGGGAAATTTGGCGAAGTGAAGAGGTCACTCCGTTCATACAGTCAATACACCTCGCTTGTTGGTCACGAAAATTTTGAGTTGCAAACATCGAATGTCTATCAACTCTATTCGCCAATTCCCTAAAATGACGATTCAAGAGCTTCTCTTGTTCTACAAAGAGACGATTTATCAATCTTCCCTGGTCCTCAAAGTGGCGGTTTATCAACCTTTCCAAGTCCTCCATCTTTTTTCTCATAAGCGCAAGCTCATCATTTGAAGATGTTGCTGTGCTAACATCCTCTAGCTCTACTACATCCCTTTTTCTTTTCTTAGCCTCTGGTGACTCTTCCATGGATCTCTTATTCTTATAGTTCTCCAGACTAAGATTTAGATCCAGCTCTACCTTGCCAGCCTCAAAGTTTAAATTGAAAGACTTATTGCCGGCCATATTTTTCTGAGCTATAAGGGTTGTATGGAATGAGGGGTTTGATGCTAGAAAGCTTATAAGTAATGAACTCTTAGTGTAGTGAGTGGCGTAATGGGGCATCCATTATTTATAGACGAAATTTAGGGCTACCAAAACCCTTACATCACACTCTAAAGATGGCCTCCAGACCTTATCCGTCGCAATGCCAACGGTCTATAATACGTATGCTAGAGAATAATAAATATAATCTCATGCAAAAGATTTTCTCAAAAAAAATTCGGCTAACTTTTGACTCTTGCTCAAATCATTCAACTAATCGCCGCTTCAATCTATGACTTCCTAACTCTGTATTTGTCTTATCAAATAATCCTAGATCGAGATATTACTCGATGAACGGGTAACTTCATACTAGCCTTATCTAGGTTTCTAATCCGTGGCTTTGCTCTAGGCTTACACATTTTCAAAAAATATATATATATTAAAATAAAAACTTCTCACATTTACACATATCAAGTGTTACTATAAAGTGAGAAATTTTTTTTTTTTTTTACCTTTCTCTTGCCTCTACGAGCATATATGTATGTATGTATCAACATGGAGATACATCCTTATCTATATATTTTCATCTATTCAAGTCCTTTCTAAATTTCAGACTTCTCAATCTCTGAATGTATGTAGAATCATTACATATTATTCCTGGCTACAACAAATAGCCTTCACTCTCAATGCATGGATAACATACATACATGTCATATGTATTTAAATACATATAATCACAATATAATTCAATCAATCATGTATATTATACTCAACTGAAGGCTTTCAAGAACAATACAAGAAAGCAGAGAAATACATTTTAGTTCATCATAAAAGCATCCAAGGCAATCTTTAATGGCTACGCTGTCGGCTTCTTAGAATTTCAGAAAATGCCAACAAGAGATATGAAAAATAAACAAGTATAAATCGGCCGCAAATCCACCGAATATTGACTTACGTGGTTTTGCCATTAATGTGACACACTGTTGACACGCATGCCTACCCTAGACTTCTGGCTTCCAGCTTGCAGAAATCCATAGGTTGAGCGTGTAGGAATGCGGCGAAGAGATATCTTCTTTGGCTCTAAGTCTAAATTTTTCTCTATAAAAACTGCCCCGGAATCCTCAGTCACTACACCACAAAGAGTAATCATCTCTGAGCCTACAATTTTTCAGCATTTCTCTCTCATCATACTCCTGCAAAAACTTCTAAATTTTCTAAACCATGGCCACCAGAAAGTACATTGATCTCACAGTGGAGGCCAAGGAAGAAGAGCTCGACTTAAACTTAAGTCTGAGCAAAGACAAGGGCAAGAGACCTTTTGAGGGGTCTCAAGAGAATCAAAAGGAGAAGAAGATAAAAATTGAGGAAGCTGAGGAGATTAGCACTGGCCACACGTCAGAAAACAAAATCGCTTGTCTAGAGAAGGAGGTGAAAAATCTGAAAAAGATGATAGAAGACCTGGAGAAGTTAACTAAACGCAATAATGCGGCAATGACTTCAAGAATAGACAGGTTCTTCTATTGGTCTACCCAATGCTTCTGCAATCAACAACAAAGAAGTGTTGATTGTATGAATGGGATTTACACTACCCTTCGTGACATTGCTCAGTCTCTTGTTCCAAGAAATGGTCGAGGGGTGATGATACAATACAACCCTCCTAATCCGAGACCACCTCGCTTGTAGATTACTCATGCATGAGTAATTTCTCTTCTTTTTTTTTTTGCAATGTAATCCTTCCGCTTTTAATGCCAATAGTTTCTTTTACTAGATGGTACTCTAAATAATAATAATAATAAAATGAAGAAAGATAAAAGAAATTAGCCACATAAAATCAATAACAAATTTAGCTTATAAAGCCAATCACATAAAAATTTAATGACCCTATAAGCTGTCACAGAGACAAACAGAAGTTCTGTACAAGTCTCATTATCTTTCCTCTTATCATACAGGAGGAGATGAAGGCTTACCGTATAGATCTATTGAACTCGATATTATGCCCTCGAATCGTCATGAATTCTTGCTTAAGAGCCTCAACTCGCAAGCTTTCCTTAAACTAACACTCTGAGGCACGAACTACTATAAGAACGTCTTTCTAGACCATTCCAATCATACATCACGTTTAACAATTAAGAATGTTCATACGCCAACAGCCTACCTATAACATGCTCTAATGGTTCCAATGTTACTAAACTTCTACACTGTATATATATTTTTTTGAAACACTTCTATCACATAGTACCATCATGCCAATCCCTAACTAAACAAGTGCAACTTTGGCAAGTCGCCCCTAAAGAAAACTTATAGTTTATCCCAATATCTCTTATGTTAGGTTCCACTTTACCGTAGTATTTCCCTTAGGAAAAACTACCTAGCCCATATCTATTTTCTCAACCAAGCTTTTATCAAGGAACATATTATTTAGGACTTACATCCTCTTCCATAAATTACATATGTCTGGCATCTATCAAAATCAAATCTTGATCAGCCTCACAAGGGTTCTTTCCCTTTCCTGCATTAGTAATCTGCTCTATATTCTTTGCAAAAATCTTTCTTGAACTCTAGCCCATGCCTCATAATCAACTTTACCCCATCTAATACATTACTCTTGGCCCAGCCCTCAAGCCATATTCTAGTAATTACTAATCCTCAGCTTTCAGAGTACACTACAGAGTTATGTTCCCAATTTCTCAAAAAGAAAAATTTCATACAGAGATCACCTTTTCCATCGGTATAAAGATCATACCTCCAACAAGTTCCAAAGTTCCACATATGAAATCAATTACCTCATATTGTAACAAAATTATCTCTAACTAACTCCATCGAAGGGTAAGTTATGACAAGAACACTCAACTTTACAAGGTCTTTTATGGAACCTAATCCCATGGTCATGCCGCGGTTCATGACAATGGAAAAGGGCCCACAAAGAACACTTTGCTCTGTAATCTATAGGGGACCTAAAAACTACCTCTGATACCAATTTGTCACATCCCAAAACTTACATGTGATATAAACATAAAATACCTAGGGTGTACCTCCGTGGTACCCCATAATCTCTGTGAACATTCTTAATATCCATAATTATGTGAATCATAAATATTCTAAGAAAGATATTTTGTATACATATTCAGAAAATGTTCAACCTTCAAACACTATACAACCTCCCAAGCCTAGGTGACCTACTAGATTACAGAGCGTTTCCTAATCCTTACCAATTGTTTACCAGACAAAAGTGGAGTATATCCTTAAAGGCTATAAATTCTTCTCCTCAACCACTGTATCTGAAAAGATAATCATGGAGAGTGTGAGTTTATCATAACTCAGTGAGTAAACAACTGTACATGAAAATATCATAAGCACAAACACCACATTTACTAATACAATCAATCAATCATTTATTTTAAATAATTATAGTATTATATGCCATAAATACTTGCACTGAGTGACTTGGAAATTTAACCCTCAAACTCTTTGTGCATAGGTTTTCATATTTATACACCGAGTAGTATGAGACTCTAACCCTTTCAAACTCGTGCATAGATTTTCACATTTATACACTGAGTGATATGGGACTCTAACCCCTTTCAAACTCGTGTATTAATTTTCACAGTTATACACCGAGTAGTATGGGACTCTAACCCTTTCAAACTCGTGCATAGGTTTTCACATTTATACACCGAGTAGTATGGGACTCTAACCCTTTCAAACTCGTGCATAGATTTTCACATTTATACACCGAGTAGTATGGGACTCTAACCCTTTCAAACTTGTGTATTAGATCTCGTAGATCTTTTGCTCATCAATAAAATAGTGAGAATTTATCACAATATAATTACTATGAAATAAATGAATTTACACATATTTTTTTATTCCCTTGAATGTCTATCATCAACCATAACAATCATCATATATTATCAACAGCGAGATTGCTTATTTCTCACTTCAATAATGTTAAAAACAAGACTTGTATTGTACCTTATCTAATAAGATCACATTAGTTTAGTAAGGTTATTCACTTACAAAATGTTCCAATTTATTCAAGGAACAATCACATCTAGTTCTTTAGACAACTAGAGAAATCAATTCTCAAAGGTAATAAAATACCTTTCAATGATATTGTACTTTTTCTCAACCTGAACACACACTGATACTTTTCTCAAGTTTACAAATAACGCAAATGGGATTTATATTGTGCTTTGACTAATTTATTAAATTAATTTTGCAAGGTTGCCTACTCACCTGGATTCCATGCTCTCAGCGCTCCCACCTTGCGCCCCCAAAAATCCCTATTGTAACCAGGTAAAAACCATTAGGGTTACAAAATAGAGAAATTTCCTATCACTACTCTCGACCTTTACTCACATCTTAAGTCATAACTCCTAACCGGTAATGAATTTATAAATGACATTTATACCATTGGAAACTAGACTCAAAGAGCTTTCCAACGATATAAAGTTTGCCCAAAACGGAGTCCGGATGAAGAAGTTATGACTGATTGAAAAATAAGCTAAGACTTTTCAGCATACCTGGCGCCTGGGCGCCACACATGGCGCCTGGGCGCCAACACAAGCCTGGCGCCTGGGCGCCAAGTCCCTTTTCTTCCCAAAATTTTCTGAACCTTGGTGCCTGGGCGCCAGGATCGCGACCTTTCGCGATTCCTCTCGGTTTTGGCTCAGATCCGGCCAAATCTTCACCGTTTTCCATGATTTCTTCCATAGGATCTCACCCTTAATGTCTAAGGAGCATTTAGACACCAAAAACACCAATTTTAATCGAGAAACGAAGCCGGAATCTCGATTTTTACCCCAAACTTTCTGAAAACTATAAAATAGGAAAAAGCTTGAGAAATAGAAATTTCTACCTCAATTCCTTGCTTTCCCTACGTTGCTTGGCTCCTAGAGGCTCGCCCCGTAGCCCGAGATCCACCCTCCAAGCTCGGTTGTGGAGTTGGAGTGTAGAGAGAAAGAGAGGAGAGAAAGTGAAGAGAGAGAGAGGAAATGAGAAAATGAAGAAAATTTAGGTGAGGCCGCCTATTTACTCGCCCGGGGTGAAATTATCACTTGCTCTTCAGTTGACCTTCAGTCAAGATTAGTAAAAACAAATTCATAAAATCTCACCTCGGGTGATTCTAAATCCTAATTGCCCCACAATTTTCTTCTTTCACTTTAGTCCCTCTCAAAGTCTCAAACTCCACTTTAACCTCGAATCTGTCATCCTTTTGGTACCGGACTCATAATTCATTCCCATAAGCTCTATTCTTCTTCTCAGGTTCCTACTTGGTCATTTCTCAAAAATACTCCATACTTTCTTTTCTTTTCGTTTTAGTCCTTGAGAATTTGTAAAATGTCCTAAATTAAAATTTTTGAAATTTCTATTTCCAAATTTCCTTCACTAATTCAAAAAGAACATTTCTCATGTAATTAAATTTTTCAATAAACTTCAAATAGACTTTAAATATTCATGAAAATTCTTGGGATATTACAATTTTCATCTTTCGGCTTAACAAAGGTTCTAGAAACATAACCCCACATTCTCTTACCTTTTAAAAAATTTTTCAACACATAACTCCAATATGAATAATTCTGTCCGTTCAATTGCACACTAATAGATTGAAGAGAATCATCTTTTTCACCAGCCATTGCTATTGTTATTAGACCGAGAATTTAATTATCTGACAAAATGTATACTGAATGAACAGTAAACGTACCGAAATAGTGTTCAAAATTCTGATAAACAGTAAATTCAGCAAATTTCAGACTGCTACAGTAACGTTGACCGTTGACCGTTGCTACAGTAACGTTGACCGTTGCTACAGTAACCCAAATTAGACGATGAACAGTAACTCCGGCAACCAGAACAGTAACTCCGGCAACCTGAAAACGCACCAAAACAATCAAAAACAATCTCTGACTTACCAGAAATGCAAAAAATAGTTTCTTTCTAACCAAAACTAAGTAAATCGGGCTAGATCTGAGAAACTTTCTCGCAGCTACAGTAACAAAAAAAATCTGCAAACCAGATTTTTGCAAATAAGAACCCGATCTGAAATCTGCAAACTCGATGTAAAATCGATGCGAACTGCAAATGGGTTGCCGACAAAAAAAAAAAACAACGCACCAAATCTGATTGCTCCAACCCGAATCTGTGATTTGTTGAAAGATCTGCGAAAGCTGTGGATAGATCAAGAATTGCGCTCTGATACCATGTGAAGATTGCAATGCAAAAAGAATGGAGAAGGAAAGGAGAGAATTCTTATAATGGCTAGGGTTTACAATACCAAAAATGTTACAAGGGAAAATAGTAAATATATACAAATAAGATTAAAAGACTAAACTACCCTTAAGTGTAATAATTATTATTTACTAACAAGAGTGACGGGAAGCATGCAACATGATGCGCATTGCCTCAAATTCCGATCTTGAGTAGCGTATTACAGAGGCGATTATGTGATGTAATTATTGTGAGAGATAGTTTCGAGAATACAAGATTTCAGAAAGAGACTGCTAACATGCCCAATCACGCCCTCAACGGAAACAATATGATGATCTGCATTTACCTCACATTCCAATCTTCAGCACCGCATTTGCTTTCTACTTCCCTCTAATTCCACCAACTATTTGGTCATTTTAACTTCGTTTAGCTTTAGTTTCAAAATAATAAGTAAGTGCATATTAATTTTTAAAATTAATTATTTTATTTCATAATAATTATTTCGATATCATTCAAGTATTTTATAAAAAAAAATAAGTTACGTGCAACTTATTTACTATTTTTAAAAATTAACTTTTACCTTCATTGCTTTTTAAATATTAACTGTAAATAGACAGAATAATTTATTAATCATTTTACAATGGCATGGCATCTTCCCTCCGTATTTTTCTTGGGCAGAAGTTCACTGTTGTGTTAGTTAGAAAAAAATATAGTATTATTTAATCTAGTCTTAAGAGTTTACGAAATAATTTAATATCGTTTTTCATCTTAACACTGATTCACTCATATTTAAGGAGTGTTTGAAAATTTGTGTAAATAAATTTAAATTTGAGCGAAATTAATTTTATATGAACGTAGTTTTAATATTGAAATTGTTATCAGAAAAGTAATTTTATAAAATAAATTTTGTTTGGATATTAGTTAGCATAAGTACTTTTGAATGTGTAATTGTAAAAAAAATATATGAATATTATATTGTTTTATTTCATTTGTCTTTATTTAATTTCTATTATATGAAAATATAATAAAATAAATTATATTAATGTTCTAATGATAATTTTTAATTTTTAATTTTTAATACTAATATTTGATTTAAAATATGCTCTTATTCTATACAAATATATTAATTTCACTTATAAAATTTAAGAAGAAAAATAGATAATTAATATGTTAATAAGTCAAAAGTCATATACAATTGTCTTTACATATTTCTTAAATTCTCAATTTTTAAATTAAAAAGTCAATTAAATTAAATACTCAAATTAATAGATTATGCTTTTATACTCAATTTAACTAATCATAATCAAACATTTGAATTATTTAACAATATAAATTCATATCTCACTTCATAAATAAAAATTATAATCAATAAATAAATTAAATTAAATTAAAAATATTTTATAATCAAAATTTTTAATATTTTTTGCGCCAATATCTCATGCCAACCACAGCTTCCGCACTATGAAAGGAAGAAAGCACAGGCATAGCTGGAAGAAACACACAGAACAGAGGGACAGTGACTATGGGCTCTCCACCAGCAAGTCTCTCTCTATCTCTCTCTCTCTCCCCTTTTCGGCTTCTGCCTTTTCTCCCTCGAGAGTGCACACACAAGATTATGTGGGAGAGTGCACACATAGGAAGGGTATTACTGGAAACACTGGGAATATATCATTGTGAGAATCGATTCTGTGGGAGAGAAGCTAAAACTTTAAACGTTAAACAAAACCTAAATTTTGTGGAGTGAGAATCAATTTTCAAAAAATTTGCCGCAAAATCAAACAACACCATTTTCAGGCTATTACGATTATAAAACCTCCAACACACGTTCATGGCTCATAGCCGTAGAACCAAACACCCACTTATACCCCCATGCAAAATTTTCCTTTCATTGAATGATAGGATTTAAGTGAATCGAACCTAATTACATAATCGGTGCAGTTTAAAAGTGAACTAAATTTGAATAAATTGACAGTTGACATTAAACCACGGGCCATTCTACGGCTGATATTTTTTACAACATTACAAATAAATAATATTGAACCCCTTTTACATCTTTGAAGATCAATTTTTTTAAAAAAAGTGAGCTTCGGTCTTCCTCTTCCCAAATGAGGGAAGAGCGGAAGAGAGGACGCAGCTCAGATGGTGCGCTTCAGAACGCCACTGCCTTTTTACATAAACAAAAAACAAATAAATAAAACAAACTATTTCTCTTTTGACCACAAATTTTTAGTGTTGATTATGGATACATTCTCGCACTGGGGGCTACTTAATCAAACTCTCATCCATGCGGTAATTTCTGTGAACAAGCAGGCATTCCCATGTGCTTCCTAACAAGAAAAAAGCTGTTTCATTGTCACAGTCCAGGAAAATTGATGTGCCCAAAAAGGGTAAAAATTTAGAAGTTGGTATGCCATCTTCAAACCTTAAACCTATATCATCTACGGGAAATTTAACATCCAAGTATAACAACCAACAGATCATCAAGTAATCAGGGTGACAAAATTGATAACGATATATAGAAGACACTGATGCTCTCTTATTAAATAAAATACAGCTACATCACTCATCAATTTTTTCCAGAGTATGCCGAAGGGTATTTGTCCCAACTTCCATCGTTTAAACAAGCAAAGCTCCCATGACTGAATCTGAATGGAACTCAACCAAAGCTTTCACATGAAATCATAATCATCCAAAGCATCATATGGCTCGGCAACCAAATCATCATCAGGTTTGTCAACATGAAGCTGCTTTTTCTTGGCACCTGCAAACACAATGAAACACAGAAATGAAATAAAAAAGAAAAAGAAAAAAAAAAGAAAAGAAAGGTACACAACAGTTATTTACAAGGGGGATCAATCTAAAATGACTTACCTGTCTTCTTTTTACCAGCATTTGCTTCTTTTTCTGATTTTAACTTCTCATTAGCAATGGCAGTGATCGAAGATGCAATCTCTTTTGCATCTGCTCCTTTTAGGGAAGTCATTGATAATCTCATTACTGTCTTCAGTAAACTCATGTAATGATAACTTTTCTGCATTCAATCAACAAAAAATAAAAATAAAAAAAATTAGGATGCCCTGCATTCAATCAACAAAAAATAAAAATAAAAAAAATTAGGATGCCCTTCCAGCAAATATTTAACCAGGGGAAAAGCAGGAATATCTTATTCACCTCAAAAGGACGAATCTTGTGTGAGATGAGCTCTGAATATTCCAAGAAATCACTCTCAGATTTGGGAATAAAATTATCAAGGTTCTTTTCACCACCTCTACTGCCAAACAATTCTTTAGTGGACTTGTAATCTGCTTCCTCAACCAGTCTGTGATAAAGAGAATAAATTAAACTGTAGACTGCGAGAGGGTTCTTTAAGAAATTAAAGATTTGCACACTTAAGTGCTGCAAACATAGAGGTTATATGCATTCGAAATTTATTTTATCCTTGATATATGCCGCAACTCTATCAAATGTCAGGAGGACTTTAGAAGCTTAGAACTTAGAAGTACCCTAGAGATCAATCAGATAAGTATGCAAGTTACAAAAAAAGACTATCAACATCAACTCGGTCATGAAGTCAAATTTGCAAGCCTGCCAATTCCAGATATATTTGTGACCAAAGTTAGACATGATAGAAGTTAAATAGTATGTGCAAAAGCTCAAATCCAAGTCAAAGATAGCTTTTAGGAAGAGGGAATTGTACTACTATTGTTGCTGTTGTCAACAAGTTAACAGGAAGATCCAAAGCCATGAAGCTGTAGTAGTCAGCACTTGTAATAATATATTTCCACCAATATACTTTATCTATATGAGAATGCTATTAATTGGAAAAAACATTAGTGCAATTCTTTATATATTTACTATTAAGTTCTCCAGTTAAAATATGACAAGTGTGTGGTTCTAGTCTATAAAAAATAACTTTATATTTTTTACAACTTATCATTATATGATTGGTTTTTAAAGAAATTTTTTACACACGACATGTTTCTATGGACAACTTGATCGTAAAGATATAAAAAACTTTGTAAGTTTTCTCCCAATTGATTTTGCACTCCAATATATGTCCTGGAGCAGGATACTTACGAAAGAAACAGTAGTGTACACAAATTAGATGGAAACTAATATTACCTTTGTTGGCGAAGTTTTTCAGCCATAGGATCCAATGGTGCTTCCTTCTGTGGTTCAACTTTTTTCCCTTTCTTTTCGATAGCTTTTTCAGAGGATATTTTAGGGGCCTTTTCAGTAGGTTTCACAGCAGGTGCTGCAGGTGCCTGACACAATTACGCAAAGCAAGAAATGACTCAGGAAAAACAATCATATATCTAAGGTAAGCAGTGCATCATCATGACACAGATTTAACATAGGAACATGATATACTCAAGTGATACAGGTATAAGTATTATATAATGGAGGGAGAGAGGAAGAGGAAGGTAGGAAGGCAGGGAGAGGGGGAGGGAGGGAGAGAGAGGGGGAGGGAGAGAGAGAGAGGAAGGCAGGGAGGCAGGGAGAGAGAGAGAGAGAGAGCAAGTGACCGATTCAAATTAACCCACTTAAACCTTAGCCCTTTGGTAGATGGCCCATGCAATAGATCCACTCAATCTTTAAACATCTGTGAAATAATCCATTCCATCTAAAACATAATAAATTTATGGACAGTTCTCGTAAGTTCTAATGCCCAATACAATGAGCAAAGGAATTTTCCTAGAAGTACAATTATTTGATCAAACCCCACCAAATCCCCATACTTCATTTTGTTTTACTTCTTAGTGAATGAAATGACCAGCTTGTCATATTTTCGAAGTTCAAGCACGTTAATTGCAAAAATTGAAGTCACATGGAATGATTTGCCCCAGAAAGCCAATTGCATTTTAGCTTAAAGTTATCAACAGCTACAGCAATGAGTATAATATAGAAATTTTAAAATTTTGGCATTTTTATTATTCTACGACAATCATGGTTGTCAAAACCAGATTGGATTTGCCAGTTTGACTGGAAAAACGGCAAACCAGCTCGTCCACTATCCACACGGCTGAAGTCTTCAGCCTACCACTGTCGACACCCTACCTCGCACAAGGTAAGTTTTATTGCTGTTGCAAGAAAGAGCCAGAAACAACTAGAAGCATTCAACAAAATCAATGAGGGATACATAGGGAAGAAGCTAATAGAGCAAGCCAAGGTTCTTTTGCTGGTGTCGCGATGGCCTTTCATTGTGATAATCAATGGCAGACCTTCTGATTTCTTCTAGGCTTTCACCATCTAATGGATTTCCTGATTCTTTGTATAATCCTAGTGAAGAATGGAGGTATAGAAAGAAAATTAAGAGAGGAACAGACAAGAAATGGGTAGGATTTGACAGTAAAATGGGGTAGCTCATTCTAAGTCTATTGTCAAGAGATTGTGTGGCAATGATCTAGCTTTTTCCATCTAGAATTGTACAGCTGGCATATGCAGACTATAATCTCTATCTATCAATGCAATCCTGAGCCTCCATTTTTGGCTATTTGAGAAAATAAATGGGAAAGATAGAATAGATAGATGGATATTGAGATTGGTTTCAGATTTGACAACTGAGAGAAAAAGGAAGAGAGGGAAAAAAACATTTTTTATTGGTTTATAGTTGCTAAATTATATATTTCAATATATTTTAAGTATTTTAATTATATATTAGTATAAATTTGAAATTTTAATTATACACTTCAAGTAACACTAGTTCGAGCAGTCAAACCATTGATCATTGAATCGATACTTTCACTAGTTCAATAACTAGTTAGGTTTTCAAAACCTTGAAAACAATTATTGAAAACAATCATGCTAGTGTTGACATCATAGCAGTATGGAAGTATTCTAATCAGCCAATACAACAATAAGCAATAAATAACCCACTATGCCAATGACATCACAGCATCATTTTGTAATTGATCATACCGGAGAAGGTTCATCTTCATCCTCCCATGATTCCTTCACATCATTTTCGTCCACGTCTTCATCATCCCATTTATTTTTTGGTTGCTCTTTCAAATTAAGAGGCAGAAGTTGCTCATCCTCTAATAAAAATACAAAATGCTTTGTTAAATTAACAATGCAGAACCAACAAAAGAAACAGAACAACTCCTGGGCATTTTTAATGTTCTGAAGCATATTATGTCCCCTGATATCTTAATAACAGTTAAATATGGCTCTTGGGCATTTTTCATTAGAATAAAATTAATCACCTACTAATGATCTGTTAAGGAGAAGATCATACAAGAACTTCACAATTAGAAAGTGTTTTGCTACACTTTCCACATTTGTGCTCAGTGTAAACTTATTAACAGCCATTATTTTGGTTTTATGAGGTACATAAACATCAAACTCCCTAGCTCTCCTTTGTACTAACGAGATGGAATGAAAAATTATATGCTAACAAAGAGGGGAAGACATTCAACAAGGTATCTTGAGCTTCAAAACTGGGAAAATCAAAAAACAAAAAGACCAGCACAAATGAATTGTTCTTTCATATTTCTAATTGAACTTCGAAAAAGATTCGAGCAACGTTGGATAGACAAATAAAAAGGCCTTTGTCTATACAGCTGTTCTCAATAGAATTAATACTAATGATTTGCTCCAGATTAAGCGGCCCTCTAAAGCTTTATCTCTTGATATTTGTGTGATGTGTTGGAAGAACTCAAATACAAATAATCATCTTTTCTTACATTGTCAGGTAGCTTGGAATATTTGGAATAGATTATTTGGTCTCTTTGAGGAGAGTTGGGTTTTCCCGAGTGATCTTAGTGTTTTTTTGGCCACTAACTTCTTCGGCTTTAGCTCGAGAAAGGAAAACAAGGTTTTTTTGAAGGAAGCTTTATTTTCAACTGTGTGGTATTTGTGGATGGAAAGAAATGCTAGAGTTTTCAAGCATCGTTTTCTGCCACTTCATTTGTTGTTGGATAGAATTTGCTATGTGGCTTCTCTTTGGGTCTCTGCTAATGGGTTTTTTAAGGGGCTCCTTTGGTAGATGTTCATCGTGAATAGAGGACCTTATTGTATTAGCCTTGTTTTTGGGCTTCTTGGGACGTTTTATGTTCGTTTATGTTCTGTTTTCTCTAGGAGGATCCCAAGTCCTCCTTTTCTCCTTTTTCTTTGTAAACTTTGTCTCCTTTTTTCTCTTCAATAATATTTCTTTTCTTATAAAAAAAAAAAGATTCGAGCAACCTCATTAACAAAGAACGATAACTGAATAGCACACATAACAAAACACAAACAAACACAAAAGAGCAAGAATCATTACCCCAATCCTCCATTTTGTTTCACTTTGCCAATAAAAAAATATGATAGAATGTCTGTAAATCAACTGCATGAATCAACATAGAGAAGAAATTTGTTAGATACCAGAAGCAATAAAACAAAGAAACATGAGTTCTACCAATACCACTCCCCAAATACTCCACAGAAACAGAGAGAAAGAGAGAAGCAGTATAGACCATGTCCACAGAGACAATTTAAAATAAAATAAAGATATTTATCTTAATTATCATTCTATCCTTCTCGTTGCATACATAGTTGTCCAGTATCATGAGTTCTTAAGCAACGCTAAAGCAACACGGAAGAGTTTGATAAATATTACAATATTGAGACTCCGGAAAGAAAGCACTTCATTAGCCATAAATTAATAATTACTACAATCAAGAGATTCTGTAATGTCAACGACAGATAAATTATGTATTTTCTGGCTTCTAAGATAGCATCCTTTCACAAAATAAGCAAGAAGGTCCTTTGAAAGACTAGACAATCTTTAGTTACCAAAATATCAAGATTATTTAACCCAGCAATTCATACACACGCATACACACTCGTTTTAATTAAGCATTTATGCTGGGTAACTTAATTGCATTAACAGCAGCCTGACATACGGCACAAACCAGAGTTCAGCTATTAAAAGAGGCACTGCCCATAGAACTAGACTAGGGCTAAATACTCCTATGGAAGTTCAATCAATATTTTTTTTCTGATATTACAATCAACTAACATGAAGCAGTATATCTCATATTCAAAAATCTCAACCTCTCCATAATTTACTCACTTATGGATCTGGGTTCCAATATAGGCAGAACGAGAGGCTGGTGTCAGAAGGTGGCAGCAGCAGCAGCAGCAGCAGCAGGCGCCAGTGTCAAGTGTCAGAGTACAAAGGAAACTACTATTGCGAACTGGTTAGTGGGGGGACAACCTATAAACAAAAGAACGTTTCTTTTCAGAAATCAAACAACTTTGAACAGAACCCCAAATTCCCAAGTATCGACCAGATATCCCCGACCAAATGCCAAGGAATTCCAACAATTATTCAAGAAAATCAAACCCGAATTTGGATAAATCCCAAATGCTCGAGCCAAAGTAGTTTCTCACAGTCAACGCTACCACAAGAAACGTGTCTAGAACGAACCCAAAATACTCAGTGGCAGCGCCAGGTATTTCTGCCAAAACCATAAGAGGAAATTAGAAGGGAATACCTACAGACGACGCCGATAAGACACTTGATTGGAAAGACGGCAAGGTTTGGATGGTGATTAGGGTAGAAATGCGTTTCAGAGTCGGTTTTTACTTCAGCTGCTACACTAGCCTTTTGGAGGATATAAACCGCCGTCGTAAGACAGTTTACCGTCTAAATAATTAATTTCTTTTCTAATTTTAATAAGACAGTTTACCGTCTAAATAATTAATTTCTTTTCTAATTTTAATAAGACAGTTTACCGTCTAAATAATTATATTTTATTTCTCAACGAAACATAAACTTTATTCAATGTAAACTTCCATACCCCTTCGCCACTTATAGATCTCATATTTTATAATAACAAATGAAATTGATAAGTTTCCATCATATTAGAAGGGTAATAAATTTTTTAGACATTTTAGATTAATTTAATTAAAATAATAATAATTACTTAATATAATTAAATATAAACAAAATAAAGTTATAATTCTACTATCATATACATTTTAATAATAATAAAAGTTTTATAATCATCATAAACTTCATTAAAAGAGTAACTATTTGCATTCTTTATTAAAAAAATTTACATCGTTAAATTTTGACAAAATAACGACAATTTAAGATGACTTTTTTTAAGAAAAATCTTTAACTAAAAGAATTAATTTACATGAGATATATATTTTTTCTCTTAGTAAATGGTCCCTTTTTTCATTCAAAATCTATAAACATGCATTTCATAAGGAAATTAGCGTTTTTATCATACAACATTTTGTTCTTAACTTTATCATAAATTATAATTATTTACAAATTATTTTTTCCCTCCAGAAACTGATAGGAAAACAAAGTATAGCTATGATAAAAGACTTGAAATATTTTTTTCCCTCTTGCTTAACCAAAAGACTTGAAATAATAAATCCTCATAAAAGCAGGCCCTGCTTTTATAAGGGAAAGCAAATGGTGTTGAATTTATAGATTTAACGGTCACCAATTTTTTATTTTTTGTATTAAATGTATTTTTTGTTTTAAAAATTTTAAACATGCTCTAATACTTTTTTTTTTGTGTCTATTTTCATAGACCTATTTCTTTATGTGTTTCTATTCAGCTGGAGAGTAAAAAAGACACAAATGGAGAGAGCCTAAACAAATGCAGATCAATATCTTCGACTTTTTTGATTAAGGATCGTCATAAAAGTATATTAAAAAGTCTGACAAAGCTCCTCAAATGTCCCTTTAGTTCCACACACTATAAAAATAGCTAATTAAGCTTCAGAAATTGGAACGATAGAATTGGAAGTTTCACGACAGATTATGCCCCCTTCCCCTGTTCCCGCCTATATATATAGGATATTTTAAGGAGTGAACATCTTTCTTAATAACAAGATCGGCTCATTGGAGGATCAATCAAGACTCTTCTAAACCAGTGAAGAACTCTAGAGCTGAAAGGTTGCATTAGGCATTTTGGCCCAATGACAGAAACAATATGGACTACCAAACAATGAGATTTGATCACACAACAAACCAGTCCTACTCATAATTGATGTATGCACATCTAAATTTGAGAGTCAAAGCGAATCACCTGTCAAAAACTTTCAGGTATTCAAAACATTTCACAAGAAAGAATTTTTCAAAATGCAAATTGAAGTTTATAACATAGGAACCTCTTTCTAAACAAAAATCAAGTATCTCATATGAAGCAATAAATTACAAGTAAAATGCAAGAACTACTCAATATAACAAAAAAGGAAGGAAAAAGTAAACAATCATTAATAGCTCACTCATCATCTCTTGTAAAGACCTCGTTTAAAATAGCAAAATAAATCGTCAATATGAATAAATGTAACTGTCCAATGATAATCTATCATGAAATTGCCAATTCTATCGTTCCAATTGTAGTGCTTTAGGCCAGTTACAATTATTCATATCAAAGAAGTCACAGAGACTCTTCACCTTTTTAACTTTGTATGTCTTTCAATCTCCAGATCATTTAGTTCCATTTATAGAACAAATGCATATGGAGAAGAAAATAAGATAATAGAATTACAACTGCTAATCACAAATTCAACAGAATGCCATCTAAGCGACAGAATGTGGGGTAGCAAGCTTCAAATAATCAGGCTGCTGCTTCGAAGCAAATATAAATAACAAGAGAAGGATATGAAACTTAAAATTTTATCATAAAGCAAAGTGGGGTTTATAAGCAGAAAACCAATATTCAAACAATTTATCTGGTTGCAAAGTCGAGGAAATTAGATTGCTACATTCGACCGTGGATAGAAAAGGTCAGCTTAAGTAATATGCTCTTCATTAAATCATTTGGTTTACTACATGAAAAAGAATCATAAATTCCATATATAGAAATTTACAAGGGGCAGTTGCTTTTCATTGTTTGAACTTTGAAGTGTGTGCCTAGCTGATCATATATTTATCAAATTTGTAACCCTTGCCATAGTTATACGTTGAAAGTAGGTCTAATGACATAGATTAGCGAAATCATGGACATTGAAAATGCATTGCGAAACACTCAGTCATCTGAGTCATCTCCATTAAGTTCATGCTTTTATTATAGCAAAAATTTCACAAACTAGCTTGATCAATAACAAAATGCTTGTCAAGTAAGCACATGATCACATAAACATGTCAAACGCATTCAAATAGGTGATTAAAAAGATAGAAAAAATATATCCCAGATCTAAATACTCACTGTCGAGGGAGGAAGAAGTTGATATCTTCGTTAGCAGATTCCACCAGCGTTCTTTTAGCTACAATAGAGAGAGTGTGGTGCAAGCTATGTTATATGCGATTTCAGGAATCACGAAGTATCTGGTTAGGGTATAGGGTTTTCCTCACAAATTTTGCATAATGATGAAACAAATTGAATGGATGGGCGACAACTATGCCTATTCTTTTTTGGGAAAAAAGAACTAGAAAGCGGTGCGGTGAGCATGTTATGAATACACGACCTTCAAATCTTTAGACTGAGCTCTCCCAACTTTGTTATCCCTACCACTTAGACTCACATCGCTCCATTTACCTGGTCGTTGTAATTTCTACCGTTTAACTTCTAACATAAGAGAAGTTCAATTGCTTTCGATGACAATGCTAAGATTTTCTTTTCGCTTTCTATCTCTGTCTAAATAATGTTGAAATATTCTTGGGCACAAACGAATGCTTGGCAAATTATAGTGAGTTATTTTGGATATAACGACCTTAATTAATCTTTTTGTATTTGGTTTGAATAAATTGTCTTTCTAAAAGTTCCTCGTGTATATTAAACCCTGGTAAATGGTATTTTGTTTAGAAAATGTTAAATTTTGACTTGGGAATTAGTGGAGATCAAAGAAAAAGATTTAAGCTTACATATTTCTTGGAAGAATAATCCATACACTATTATAGAGGAGCTTCATCTCCAGCATTTATTGCACTTGAGCTAGATCTCTATGTCATTTTGGGGTTCCACAATCTCATTTAATGTCATTACATTTGCGTGTGAATTCTACATCTATATAATATCGTTCATATACACACAATCGTAATATAATGGGTTTTGTCTTTTCTCACATTAAAAAATGACTCTGGACTTAATGCATCGTTTGAGTTACCAGTAGTGTTACATAATGTCTATTGATATGTCTTAAATAGCGTTCTTTTTTGTTTTCAAATGCCTTAGAAAACTAGGCAATTGTTATAATCAAAAATTTTATATATGAAAAAATGTAAATGCTTATATGAATTATGTATGGGCTATGATATTTAAACCACCAAAGTGAAATGAATAAGATATTTGTGATTAAATGTGGAAATAATTTTTATTTATTTTTATTTTGTACTTGAGTTGTATACAATGATTTTGGAAATTGGGTTATCTTATGGGAATTTATGTTAAGTGTGGTGTATGTGTATGAACGTAAATGATGAAATTATTATTTTGCCTCTTGTGTATATAAAGCACACCCCTCCCCCTCAAGAAGCATTCATATCATTCTATTTCCACACACTCCACTCCCTCCTTACACCACCACCAAACCACTTCCAACTTTAGCCTTCCAAGTAAGTTTTTGGACGACATTTGAACTCCGATTTACCTCTACCATGCTAGACAAGTAGAAGATTAAATGTGACATCTTTCTTTTTGTGCCTCTTTTTTGATTTTCATATATGTGGCTTAGAGGTAGGAATTTGGCATGAATCTTGATTTTACATGTTGTGGGTAGTTCTTTTTAAGCATCCTTCTTGTTTTCCTAAGTTATTAAAGGTGGATTATAATGCCAATTCGGTGGGATTGGGTTGTTTGAGCAAATCCTAACCCTTGAAGGATGAAAATTTGAGAGGAATAATGAAATTGATGGCATTGTAACTTGATTATGATGTTTCTAAATAATGTTTGATGTTCCTTGAGACTATTATTGAGTTTAGAATGTTTGAAAATGGGTGAATTGATTAAGATTGAAATTAGAATGAGATTTAGGGATGAAAATCGTGAAAATTGTGAATTAAGGGTCTATCCTTAGACCCTTGGGTGCCAGGCACCCATCAATGTTGTTTTGGACGTCTGGGCATGGTCGTCAAACATTCATGAAGTCGAGAGGATATATTTGTGGCCTAGTGTTGAATCTGAACCAACTTCAATAATTTGAGCATATCTTAAGCTATAGATATCCATATGTGATGATTATTGTTGCATTTGAAAATTAAGAGGAAGAGCAACATGTCATATTTCATATGACTTGGGCTTGTTCCATGTGACACCCAAGGCTGATGAGGGCGGAGAGTGATTGCTGATGCAGAAAAGAAGTAGGAACAAGGAGCGGCTCCTAGAAATCTTCTAAGTGAAGAGACACATGAATGAACCAACTCTACATTGGAATGAGAGGTATCGTGAAACTGTATAAGTATGAGACTATACAATTAAGAGATTCCAAGACTACGCAAGTATAGGACTGTACAGTTGAGGAAAGCTTAAAGGATTTGATAGGTACTACCTATACTAACAAGATGCACTTTCTTTTTCAAGAGCCCATTTCATAAGTACTCCACAATTAAGCATGCTTAGCCTAGGGTAATTCTAGGATGGGTGTCCTCTTGGAAAGTTTTCCTGAGAAGCATGCGAGTGAGGACAAAACATATTATAAGGACTCGAGTTAGTTTGTGGGAATAGTCGTCAACTTAGAAAGCAATCTAGTCATTACAAGTGGTATCAGAGTTGGACCTCTTCTAGTACGATGTGGTTTGGGGATGAATCAAGCGTAAGTTGGTGGGCATGTGACTCCCAAAGTCGATGAGGACAGGAAGTGATCACTAATGCAGAGAAGAAGCACGGATAATGAGCGACTCCTAACAAGCTTCTAGGCGAAGGGACATATAAATTAACTAACTTCACATCAGAATGAGAGGTATCTAGAGACTGTACATGTATGAGACTATAAAGTTAAGAGATTCCAAGACTGTGTAAGTATGAGACTATACAATTGAGGCTCAAGGGATTTGGTAAGTATTACATATACCAACAAGGTACACATTCTTTTTTAGGAATCCATTTCATAAGTACTTAATAATTAAGCGTGTTTAGCCTAAGGTAATTCTAGAATGGGTGACATCTTGAGAATTTTTCCCAAGAAGTATGTAAGTGAGGACAAAGCATGTTATAAGTGTAACATCCCATATTTACCTCTACTAAAGTTATATTTTTTTTATTAAGTTGGAAATGATGTTAGAAATTAGTAAAGTATGTTTTTGAATGCTAGAAACAAGTAATCAAGAAAAGGCATGAGAATCTAGGATAAATGAGCTAAGAATAGAAGAAAAATAAAGTTATGATGGAATTAGTCAACTAATGGTAACAATCAGTCAACTTATAGCATAAAAAATGGACTAGGTTACTAATTGTCACGACCCGTTTTCTAGGCACATGACCGGCACAATGATGAATATCCCATCACTGTAAGCCTTTCGATAAATTCTTCCCACAAGTAAAATTATTAGTCGTTATCTCTATATTCTCAAAATACCATTCCTTAATAAATACAAAGAAAATACATCAAATTTTCTTAAATAATAGATACTCAATACAAAATACATTATCATACTGAAATACAAACCAAATACCAAACCCCTGACCTAGATGTCCTAGACGGTTACAGAGCAACATATTGTATAACAAAAGAAGGGCCTACCCGACAGCGGGAAGGTCCAAGGTGATCTACTCCTCTAGCGGATATTCTTCGGTGGCAACCTGATATGAAAAAAAATTTGTATAGAGAGTGTGAGCTTTTAAACTCAGTAAGCAAATCGGCCTCGCGTTAATAAAATTCAAATACATCACCAGTCATGCAAGCATATCCGAAGGCTCAAACTCAACCAATAGACATAGTTAGAAATTATCTACAAGAAGACAAAAATTCATCCAATTCAACAAACGTTACTAGTACTCATCATTGGCAATATATCTCAGAGAGCGCACACAGGCCAGCTCACCAATTCTATATATTTTCGCCATGACGCACAACTTCATCCTCTTAGCTAGGGCGCCTCACGGATTTATCACCAATCCGGGCTATATCCCTACTGAGGGAATCGTTGTCTCCACACTCATTGGTCAAGACACCCTTTCAACCGGGTTTTTCGCCTTGCCGTGAGAAGGGGTACTGTCCCGCTCAATCACAATCAGCATTTCATATCATAATCAGAAATACAATATAATATTCATCCATATAACAGGTATAGTATATAACTATATTAAGATTTATAAATCACAAATCAAGATAACAATTAAACGATTTTTGAAAAGATTCAAACTTCACATCATCATGAGATACTTGCTTCGTCTTATCCATACTTCTGGATTAATTATCTCATTAGATTCGTTATTCTGAATCCAATTTTCCCTATGAATATTGGGAGTGTCCTACGACATACTTTTTATCACCAGTAATGCTAAAACTCTATTAAAACGGAGTCGTTTCACTCACCTGGATTCCGTACGAGTATCACTTCTTTAAGTCGT
Organism: Biancaea sappan; assembly: GCA_037074585.1. NCBI lineage: Eukaryota > Viridiplantae > Streptophyta > Magnoliopsida > Fabales > Fabaceae > Biancaea > Biancaea sappan. The sequence continues at coordinate 265,685 of CM073492.1, read as the reverse complement.
TACGGACAAGAGTACACAGGTGAATTCCAGTGTTTTGCTACGGAGATTTTCATGAAATATTAGAGAAAATACGTTAAGATTGTTTTCGTACAGATACTGTTCATACGTACGGTTACTATTCATATGGTTACTATTTATACGTATGGGTACTATTCATACCAGAAATAGAGAATATAATCTGTAAAGAGTACACCAGGTAAGTTCGCAGGAAAGAGTAGAGGGTCACATTGGACATACTTAAAAACCAGGTCTTTCCTTAGCCAGAACTTTCCTAGACATGTATTCTTCACAGTTTACATTCTATTTCGGTAATCAGAGAATCAAAATAACAGCTAAGGACAGTTTTTCTGATGTGGAAGATCGGCCAAAGCCGCAACCACAGAGCATACTTAAGAAAATAACTTCTAGAATTTGAAAGACATAGAAAGGGCATAGTATCCTTACCTAAGCAAAAAGGAAAAGCCCAAAATCTCAAAGGTCTAGCGTCGGACCAAGAAATCTTAAGGAGAGAAGAAGAGAAGTTGAAGGTGTGATTTTGAAAGTGAAATGAAATGGTCTATTTATAGGAAAATTTAAGGGTACTATTCCATCTACTCGTCTCACCTACCAATTTCACTTACTAGTCTCATCTACTAGTTTCACTTATTAGTCTCATCTACCAATTTCACTTACTAGTCTCATCTACTAGTTTCACTTACTAGTCTCATCTACTAGTCTCACTTACTAGTCTCACCTACTAGTATAATCAATTTGCTAATTTAGTTTCCCTTTTATTTAGTCCCTCAGGGAATTCTCTCATATAAAATGTTATTTTCTCCTACAAATTTCTTTCTAATTTTCTCTTATGATCAAACCACATCTAGTACTTGACATTTTGATTGTATAGATGAACAGTACTATATACGTAAATAGTATTATATGGGTGAATAGTATTGTATACTGAAATAGTAATAGTAGTTTGTAAACACGCATTTATATTTTATTTTTCATGGGTATTACACTGATAGAGATCAGTCGACTGATGAGGAGAGATTAGTCGACTGATGATTCTTTGTCATGCTGAAATTTTAGGGCCTGTAGCAATCAATTGACTAATCGGGTGGAATCAGTCGACTAATTGTGAGTAATCAGTCGACTAATCGTGAGCAATCAGTTGACTAATCCTCTATTGGAGTGCAAAAATAAATCGGTTCCAACTGAAAAAAAAATTGACTAGGATACCCCTAACATGCCAATAAAGCTCTGAAACAAGAAAGTAGGGGTAAAAGAGGGTTTTCCATGGTAAGAAGACTCTTGAGACATTTTAAAAACAAGAAATGAGAGAGAAATGACATTTTTATGAAAATTAGAGAAGAGAGAGAGAGAGAGAAAATGTGAAGGAAAAAAAGAAGAGAGAGAATAGACTTCTAGTTAGGTTTTTAACAAGAAAACCATCAAAGGTAAGCTTCTTAACTTGATTTCTCTAATTTAGATAGATTCTAGTGTGTAAGAATTCATAGAATAGAAATTTTCAGACTAAAAGAAAGAGAGAAAGGGAAGAAGTGGTTTGGAATTTGAGAAGCAAATGGAACTAGAGAGAAATTGGAAGAGAACTCACAAGTTTCAGCTATAAGAAGAATCCAAGGTAGCTAGTTATTCATAGAAGCAATTTATTTTTAGTTATCTATCATGCTTGTGCATAATATGCTATAGTTTTATAATAAAGCTATCCATGAATGTTTGATAACATATTTTCTTATGAATATAGAACTTGACTCCTCATGGGATGTGGTAATTCCTCATAGGATGAAGAGTTCTCTTCATAAGAAAGCTAGAAAGCAAGTTAATTTAGTTATTTACCATATTTTTCATGATTCAGCAAGTATAGATATGTTGAAGTTCTCCATGAGAACATAGAATTAACTTTCTCTTGAAAAGTAGAGATTATGTCCTTATGGGATGACTGAACCAGAAATTCCTCATGAGATGACAGAAATACTTCATAGGATGTAAAAATCGTTATAGGAAGACAAAACCCCAGAAATTCCTCATGAGATAACAGAAATTCCTCATGGAACATTGAGTACTTTTTTGAAAAAGTAACCAAAGTAGCTAAAATAGCCAAAGTAGCTAGAGTAGCCAAAGAATAGTGCACTATATTGAGAAAGAAATTTAAGACACAAGTTATGTGTTAGTATATCAGTTTATACTTCATGGAATGAGCTTCCTATTGAGATTGCTTTTATGATAGTTCCTTTATGTTCATGGAAGTGTGAATTAGTTATTGAGAATTGTTTTAATGACTGAAATGGTTCTTGAAATGATTTCTTTAAATAAACTAGCGACTGAAATTATATATCTCATGTTTTATGTTATAACTAACTATTTCAGGAATTGAAGTAGAGAAGCAAGAGGTAACAAGAAACAAGCTAGCATAGTTGCTAGATAATTACACATAGAAAAGGAATATAATGTTAATTTCCTATGTAAACCTTTAAAGATCTATGCACAATTTGTGTATATACATAGAAATATGAGTTACATGTAAGTCCCTTATAGTATAGCTTCATTCTAGAAGAGAATTTGCAAAGAAGAGTTAAAGAAGTGTTGTAGATTATGTGCATAATGAAACTAGATAATTTTACCATATTTTCAAGTTAACTTTTTTTTAAAAAAAACCGAAACTTAGGGTACATCAGTCGACTTATGTCCGTGCATCAGTCGACTGATACCTCTCATTTTTAGATACATATAACTTTGAAGACTATCAGTCGACTGATAGTCCCAGATCAGTCGACCGATTATCCTCTGCCAGTTTAAAATTGGAAATTGCAAAAGGTTCTAAAGTTGCCATATTTTTATACAATTAGATATTTTTCCAGGCTTTCCAGAAAAGTTTCATGGTTTTAACCATAATTTTCACAAAATCTTTATTACAATTTTCTTAAATTGTACAAAATTAGTATAATTTTAGCAGACGTTACAATAAGAACCAGTGTTGGCTTGTGGGGACAATCGTCAACCTAGAAAACAACTTTGTCGTTACATTCCACTTGGATCGTAGACAAAATTTCATCTCAAATTGGTGACATAAAACAATGGATTTTGCTTTTCAATATGATACTTGGATTCGTATAGTTAGGTGCATTGATTTGGTTGGATCTGAACCTTATATCATTTTCTTCATAATTCTTATGTTTTTTATAGTAAACCTATGACAAGTTCCTATAGGAAAATTGTAAGATTTGTTGCGAATCTACATCTAAGTGAGTAAATGAACCTATCCACTAAGAATATCATTGCCATACTTACTTGATTCATTAAAGTATCTTTCTCTTTTGTTGATTCAAAGAAGGACGTGGGATGACAATCATAAAGAGAACCTTATTTTAACCACTTGTAGAATATTCTAATTAACTTGATAGGCTCATAAATTGGGAAGTGACATGATAAGGTTGGCTATGTAAATTGTAAATGTGTAATTATCTCTTTGAGTATAAAGAATGTAGAATTATGATAAATAATGTGATAATCATCCCGATAGATACATGTGTAATGTAATACCCATGAAAAATAAAATATAAATGCATATTTGCAAACTATGGTTACTATGCTAGTATACGGTACTGTTCACCTATATAATACTATTTATGTATACGATATTGTTCACTTATACAATCGAAATGTCAAGTACTAGATGTGGTTTGATCATTAGAGAAAACTAGAAAGAAGTTCGTAGGAGAAAATGACGTTTTATGTGTGAAAATACCCTCAGGGACTAAAGTGAAAGGACTGAATTGAAAAGAAACTTAAATGTTTAAGGTGAAAGGATAGTTTTCCCTTTAAGTTCCAATAGTAACCAATAATTCAAGCCGCCGTGTTTTGCACAGTAACACGTGAAATATTTTATTAGAAATGTCATTTTCATAAATAGTAAATTAAATATTTTATTAACGCATAGTGACAAATAGTACCGTTGACTTTTCCTATAAATAGACCATTCTATTTCACTTCTAAATTCACACCTTCAACTTCTCTTCTTAAATTTCTCTTGCTCCAATGCTAGGCCTCTGAGATTTTGGACCTTTCCTTTTTAGCTTAAGTAAGGATACTATGCTCTTTCTATATCTTTCAAATTTTAGAAGTTATTTTCTTAAGTATGCTCTGTGGTTGCGGCTTTGGCTGATCTTCTACATCAGAAAAACTGTCATTAGCTGTCTATATGTTATTTTGATTTTCTGATTACCGAAATAGGATGTAAACTGTAAAGAATACATGTCTAGGAAAGTTCTGGCTAAGTAAAGACCTGGTTTTTAAGTGTGTTCATTGCGACCCTCCACTCTTTCCTGAGAACTTACCTGGTGTACTCTTTTACAGATTGTATTCTCTATTTCTAGTATAAACAGTCTTCGTATATATGAATAGTGAATGTATATATAAATAGTGCCATATATATAAACAGTATCTATATGTATGAACAATATCTGTATGTATAAATAGTATCCATACGTATGAATAGTAACTATATGTATGAATAGTGACTGTACATATGAATAGTAATCGTATGTATGAACAATGTCTGTATGAAAATAATCCTAACTTGTTTTCTCTAATCTTTCATGAACATCTCTGTAGCGGAATACTGAAATTCATCTGTGTACTCTTGTCCGTAACGACTTAGAGAAGTGATACTCGTACGGAATCCAGGTGAGTGAAACGACCCCGTTTTAATAGAGTTTTAGTATTACTGGTGATAAAAAGTATGTCGTAGGACACTCCCAAGATTCATAAGGGGAAATTGGATTCAGAATGACAAATCTAATGAGATAATTAATCCAGAAGTATGGATAAGACGAAGCAAGTATCTCATGATGATGTGAAGTTTGAATCTTTTCAAAAACAATTTAATTGTTATCTTGATTTGTGGTTTATAAACCTATAATATAGTTATATATTATACCTGTTATATGTATGAATATTATATTGTGCTTCTGATTATGATATGAAATACTGTACTATTGATTGTGATTGAGCGGGATAGTACCCCTTCTAAGGCAAGGCGAAAAACTCGGTTGAAATGGTGTCTTGACCAATAAGTATGGAGACAACAATTCCCTCAGTAGGGATATAGCCCGGATTGGTGATAAATTCGTGAGGCGCCCTAGTTATGAGGATGAGGTTGTGCGTCATGGCAGAAATATATAAAATTGGTGAGCCGGCCTATGTGTGCTCTCCGAGATATATTGCCATTGATGAGTACTAGTAACGTTTATTGAATTGGATGAATTTTTATCTTCTTGTATGTAGTTTCTAACTATGTCTATTGGTTGAGTATGAGCCTTCTGGTATACTTGCATGACTGGTGATGTATTTGAATTTTATTAACGCGAGGCCGATTTACTCATTGAGTTTTAAAGCTCACACTCTCTGTGAAACCTTTTTGTTCATATCAGGTTGCCGGTGAAGAATATCCACTAGAAGAGTAGATCACTTTGGACCTTCCCGCTGTCGGGTAGACCCCTCTTTTGTTGTAGATTATGTTGCTCTGTAATCATCTAGGACATGTAGGTCAGGGGTTTGGCATTTGGCTTGTATGTCAGTATAATAATGTATTTTAAATTGATAATCTATTATTACATGCAAATCATCTCTATGATTTTCAGATAAGAAAATTTGATATATTTTATTCATATTTATTAAGGAATTGTTATTTTGATAACATAAATAATTTAAACTCACTGGTAGAATTTATCGAAAGGCTTACAGTGATGAAATTATTGGTATCTTTCAAAAGGATTTGGCATAAGGGTAACATTGGGGAAACTTACCACTCCTCATGTATGATAAATTATGGATTGGGTCTAAAATAATCTCTGATTTAACCACCTTGTTTGATATGAGATAATCTTTCATGTGTTAAAGGTCTTTTGATAAATTATGAGTAGGTAAATACACTTGCTTTAAGATATACCTTCCTAATAACTAATTAGACTCCTTTCACATAATATAAAGACTTATTATGAAAATGACATGATAAAACTCTAAACAATAATTGTGAAAACAATTTCTTTTGTTTATTAAAGCACTCGATTTGAAGATACTAGAATAGAACTTAACTTCTAATAGGACAAATGTCTTGATTAATGAATCAAATGATGATTTGAGACTTGGAAATAATGTGGTCTTGAATATAAGTATATGCATACATGTATACATGTGTGTGTACTTGATCACGTTGATGAAATGTTAACTAAACTATTATTGACTATTAAGGCATATATAATTGTGTTCTAGTTTTTGTTAGTTGGATATATTTTTTTAATGATACCATTTATGGAAATGTGTATGTGCCTTTAATTTATTCTGGATTTAATGTATTTGCTTGATATCTTGTAAATTATGCCATGAGAGCATGAGTGATTATATGAGAACATTGAAAACTAATGTCATCATGTTGCCTTTAGGCGGGTTGGGGACATACGAGTGATATCATTATTAGAAAGATACAAAGGGATGTAGTTGGAGCCGTAAGCAACGAACACAATAATGTGGACGATCTCAAAATTATATCAAGGAAAAGCACTTTTAAATGTTTGTGTGCCATATATGTCTGGTTCTTTCTATCTATTTTATGAGACTATGTTTATGGATGAAGCACTCACATCCACTTGATAAATACATATACATATTGCTTGTTGTGGTTTGGTAAGACCTTGTATGTCACGCCCCAAATTCGGGCACATGACTAGCGCAGATTGTGTACCTCATCTCACAGTCGCAAGCCTAAATATCCCTTTTTCTATTCCCAACACAATCATTATTCCTTCTTATTAAGTCCTTTAAGTCAATTCAACATGGAAATAATACTTTGATAGTGATGAAAAAATAACACTATAATACTTAAGATAAGTGTTTAAACACATCCTTACAAATATACCATTAAGTACTTAAATAATATCAAATGCTTAATCACAATTCTTATATTTTCATACACTCATATCCGTACTCATTTCCTACCATTGCCTACCTTATTACAAAGCTTTCTAACAATACCAATACAACATAAAGTAAACAGTTACCATACCTCGAACAGTGGGAAGGTATTGTCAGTACATGAAACATCGAGCCAACCAATCTTGGGTACCTGAAACTGTGGGGGTGAGTTCGGTCCACTGACTCAGTGAGAGAAACTCTATCCTACCACAATCACACATGGCATGCATGTTAATAACATATAAATAATGCATATGATCAAAGCAGTATAATCAGACAACTGTGCATAGACACCTCATCAGTTATCTCTAATAATATTTCCACTGATACACATGTGTATAAGTATCAAATAAACCAACAACAGCACAATCGTCATAATAATTCTCAACCATGTATTATAGTATTTATACACATATTTATATATATATTTACCCACGTTACACATCCACAACCAAGGGTTCACCACAAATTATACACACAAGGATATAAGAACATATATATAACAAATCAATCACATGGCACCATCGTATCGGAGTAGCCAATACAAATCATACAACTCAGTATGTATCTCACCCCCTATGTGCAAATCATCCTTTAACTCATCATACCAATTTCATTTCACCTAAACAAACAATCCGAGCCATATGAGGCAACCATTGTACCATGCTCACTCACTTGCAAGGAGTATCTCAGGCCATATGAGGCTACTTCATTATACTGTGCCCACTTAACCGACAAAGAGTCTCCCGAGCCATACATGGTTGTGCCAACATACCATACTCAACTAAACCAATCATACTAAGCTATATGAGGTCACCATCAAACCATGCTTACTTGACTTGCAATGAGTATCTCGAGCCATGTGAGGTAATACCATCACACCGTGTTCACTCAATTAGCAAGGAGTTTTTTGAGCCATAGAAGGTCATGCCAACATACCGTGCTTAATTAATATGTCTATGCATATAAACATATATAAATATATCTATGCATATGCATATGCATATATATTGCTCATTATTCGGCATGATGTATTACCCATAATCCCCTCATGTTCATTTACACATGGCATAGGATTTTCTATGCTATTCACATACATCATCTATACATAGATATATTTGCTCAAACCATAAGCGTGTAAGATTTCATGTCTGTTAAACATAATATCACCATATCACATTCTTACATAATTTACAACACTAGGAAGAGTAGTCCTAGAAAGAAAAACAAACAAGGTAAGGTAAAGTCCCTTCAATTCAATTCCAAGCTAGCCATTCTATCTCAAACCTTGATATTTGATGTGAAATCCTTATTTAGATCATTTAGAGAGACATCCTAAATAATTGGAATAAAAAACATATAAGTAAAGACATGAAAAATCATGTTTTAGAAAGCTTTCAAGTCACTGCAGCGTTACTCCCATCATTGCAGCATCTAAAATGCCAAAACAAAGAATTTCCTTTTGATATGTGTCGCTACAGTATAGTAATATCCCATCATTATAGTGATGATTTCCATTGATACAGCGATTGGTGACAGTAGCCCAACTCTATTATTGAGAAATTTATGCCTTCTTCGTGTTTTGCTCAAAACCAACTCAAATCTCAGTCAAATTTCATGATTCTTATTTCTATTAGGAAATGTTCCCAACAAAAAGATCAAGTTATTTCAAAGATTTTTCACCAAAAAACATCATTTTCTTTCCAAAACCTAACATTTTCCCCAAAAATTTGACATAGACTTTAATCCATCAAAAAACCATATTCAACCATTATTTTCCATGAATTTCTTGTTCCAAATCCATCAAGAATCATGGAAAAACATTAGGAAACAATACCCAAGCCAAAACACTCCCATTTGAGACCAATTTCAACCCCAAACTCCATGAACAAAAAAATGTGCAGAAAAATAGGAGAGTATAAAGCTTACCTCAACTCTTCTCCTTTCCTGTGATGGTTGGTTGTCAGAATATCTGACTCACACTGGTATAGAGGTTTAGAGTTGAGGAAGACCCAAAAATCATGAAAATAGGGGTCTGGTTCTGTGATCCACCGCTATAGCGATAATAATCGTCGCTATAGCAGTGAGAGATAGAACCTTCGCTACTCTCTTACCTGATTTTCAAATAGTCATAACTCTCTCATCCGATTTCCATTTTAAGCAAATTTTATATTGTTGGAAAGGTATTTGAGTCTAGTTTTTAATGAAATAAGATTTAATTGAAAATTCTATACTAATTGGGAGTTATGACCAAAACAGTGATAACGGGTTAGAGTTAGAGCCAAGCATTTTCCTTCCTTATGTCCTTGATATGTTTTTGGCATGGTTTTCTCATAGAATTGGATTATTTGATGCATCTTCCACACCTTTTGGTATAGAATGGATAGCTTGAAGTTGAGGTGAGGTATTTCTCTACTTTGCTCTTGTTTTTTTCCCCTCATATTGTTTTCCTAGCTTAACTAGTGATTAATATAAATTGTCTTGTTATGACAATATGAATGTGGAATGCATATATCTTAAAACCCCTCGCCTATGAGGTATACTTGGGTGAACTCCATTGTGAATAGGTTGATACTTCTTATGATTAAATATCTCCTTACAATAATTAGCATCAATGTCAGAGCATGTGATGCATCTAAATTTAAAGAGAAATAAGATTAACTTATATGAGTTATGTAGTAATTATGTTGTTAGTGTGCCTTGAGTGGAATGTTCAAATATGGATAATTGCGAAATTTGTGTGATTATATGAAAAAGTGATTATGTTCCCTTATGAATGGAGGTGGGAATGGTGAAGCTCCAAATGTAAGTGTATGTGTATATATTCATATATTAGATTGATTTTCTAGAAAATTTAAAAGGTGCGGATGTACATATACAATATACTATTCTTGTGAAATTTGACCAAAGAAACATACATATATATGTACACATATAATTATATAGTCTATGAGTGTGGATAAACTATGGACGTGTATCTAGCCTATGATACATATTGGGTATGTGGATTATAATGTTTGGCATTTCTTTTGTTATGCTATTATGTTGTTAATTTAGTTGTGTACACTTTACGACATTGAGATTATAGTACCCAATGGCAATGTTAATTATTGATCATTGTTTTATTGTTAATGATAATAGTTTAGTTGTGCTATGACTCATTGGTTTATGGTAATTGGTTATATTCTGGTTTAGATATTGTGTTGGGTACTAGCACTTGGCAAAATGCTTAATTTTGTGTCGGATATTGGCACTTGGTATGATGCTCAATTTTGTATCAGGTACTAGCACTTAGTGTGATGGTTGATTTGGTGCCGAGTACTGGCATGTGTGGAGGATTCTAGAGGCATAAAGATGGGGTCATTTATCATATTATTGTAGAAGGTATAAGAATGGGATAATTTATTTACAATCATTTAATTTGTTCAGATATTGTTTTGTATATTACATTCCTAGTATATGGTTATGGTTATTATCAGAAATGGTATTTTTATCTGCCCTAATGGTAAATGATTGTAGGACTAATTTATATAATGTGAGTAGGGATGATTTTCTTTTTTATTTCATGAAATTTCCACTTCATTATGGTAAGGGACTCTACAAATTCTTTAATTAAAACAAAAAAATATATATATAATGGGTTCTTGTAATGATACTTAAGAGTAGTGACTAATTATATTAATCTTATAGATGTGAACTCTACTTGCTATTGGAAATTTATTGGTTAAATTATGACATTGGAAATAGTACTGTTGGGCAAGGTACTATACTTCTACTTCTTGGGCCTATTTTATGGATTGGTATGATTGAATGAGGATGGATAATTGTTGTTATGGGTTAATTTAAATTGTGACACTTACTATGACTTGCTTGTAAGATGATGTAGTGATTTGTGATTATGTATTGCTAGGTTGTGGTTTTTCTTATGATGTGAAATTACTTATGTGTCGAATTATATATATATATATATATATATATATATATATATATATATATATATATATATACTTGGCATGTGTAAGAATGAGATATTTGGAAGTGATGGTACTAGGAAACCAATGGCACGTGATATGGTAGGAATAGATCATGGTTGGTTGGGAAGAAGTGCTGCGGTCCTTTGCGGGGTGCTATGCATACTTTCTGGTTATAATTATTTGGTTTTGATGTCTTTAATTTCTTTTAAGTTCATATGAATGTAATATTATGCTAGGTAGAGTTTTATCGGTGAGTCGTGTAGATTAAACTCATCGCCTCACGATTTCAAATTCTAGAGGTATTTTAGTTCGACAATCTGAATAACAAGGATGCCGCCCCCTTTGTCCGATGTAAGGTATTTGTCTTTTATTTTCAATGATAGTCTTTAGTATGTTCTGTAATCGGACAGGCCATCTAGGTTATTATATATCTTGCTTGGGTTAGTTAGTAAAATAACAGGCTTACAGCTATATGGGTAACATGTTGTCTGTGCCGGTGACATGTCCAGTCTTTGGATGTGACAAAAGGAAGAGGAGGAGCACGTGATTATTACATACATAGGGTGAAGAATTAAAAATAAAGAGAGGGACCATTGATGAGTCACTTTATGTTTTTTCCTATTTTTTGAAGGAATAAATATACAATAAGCGGGAGAGGGGAATATGAAGAATTGTATTGGCTTTATGCTTGGAGTTGCCTCTGCTTGAAAGAGGAATTCTTACTGTATATTTCCAACTAAAGGATCTAATACAGTCTTCCACCATTATTTTTCATCTCTGTCTCAACCGTTTTTCTATTTTAAACATTATGGTTCTTAACATTGGTGGTTTCATTGAGAGTTTTCCATGGACGAAGGAACTCGGTACGCAAAGTTAGATGCTGCAACAATGAATTTGCAAAAAATCCAAGGACACATGGACTACCAACTTAGTACTATGGATGCGCGACTAGTGAATCTGGAAGAAACATTACAATGTTGCAAAGAGAGCATTGTGAATATGGAAGCAATGATGAAGAACTTTGCATAATCCAATACAGGGGAGTCTTTTCTGGTATCTTGTGTGCAAAATCAACTAGAAATGAACAATGATTGTGTGCTATTTTTAGGAAAAGGATTAAAGGTTAAAGTCCCAAGGTTCAATGGAGTTGAGGCTGAGGGTTGGGTAGGAATTATTTGAAATTTATGGGGTGTCAATGAAACAGAGATCACAATAGCCTCTTTCTACATGGATGAACTTGCCTATGCTTGATACAAGTGGGTAGTCAAAATTAATCTAGTTCAGAATTGGAATGAGTTCCTCACTGCTCTACTACTAAGATTTAGAACTTCCCTTTATGAGGATCCAAAGGCATCCTTGAAGGAGCTAAAACAAATGGATACTGTGGCCTATTATAAAGATTCCTCAATGATTCATCAAATTGTAGAGGAAGATCAAAAACATGTTGAGATGGTTGTGGATGATGCCATCAAAGCATTGAAAGCTACAAAAATGACTAAGTTACTAGATTGAGTTATTTCAGTAGAATTTGCTGTAAAGGATGATGATGATGGGCAAAATGGGTGTAGCCCTGATAAAAGCCGCAATAGAAGGTGATCACCTAGTCCTTATCACTGAGAAAGGGGTAACCCTGATTATAACCATAGATCTAGCCCATATAGGAGAGACAAGAGTAGCCTTGACTATGGTCATAGCCACAGCCAAAGCCTCTGTCTGTCACGACCCGTTTTCTGGGCACATGACCGGCACAATGATGAATCTCTCATCACTGTAAGCCTTCCGATAAATATATCAAATTTTCTTATCTGAAAATCATAGATTATCAATTTAAAATACATTATTATACTGACATACAAGCCAAATGTCGAACCCCTGAACTAGATGTCCTAGACGATTACAGAGCAACATAATCTATAACAGAAGAGAGGTCTACCCGACAACGGGAAGGTCCAAAGTGATCTACTCCTCTAGCAGATATTCTTCGATGGCAACCTGATCTGAACAAAAAGGTTGTACAAACAATGTGAGCTTTTAAACTCAATGAGCGAATCGGCCTCGCATTAATAAAATTCAAATACATTACCAGTCATGCAAGCATATCCAAAGGCTCATACTCAACCAATAGACAGAAGATAAAAATTTATCCAATTCAACAAACGTTACTAGTACTCGTCAATGGCAATATATCCCGGAGAGCGCACACAGGCCGGCTCACCAATTATGTATATTTCCGCCATGACGCACAACATCATCCTCTTACATACAAGATAAAAATTCATCCAATTCAACAAACGTTACTAGTACTCGTCAATGGCAATATATCCCGGAGAGCGCACACAGGTCGGCTCACCAATTATGTATATTTCCGCCATGACGCACAACCTCATCCTCTTAGCTAGGGCGCCTCACGGATTTATCACCAATCCGGGCTATATCCCTACTGAGGGAATCGTTGTCTCCACACTCATTGGTCAAGACACCCTGTCAACCGGGTTTTCCGCCTTGCCGTGAGAGGGGGTACTGTCCCGCTCAATCACAATCAATAGCATTTCATATCATAATCAGAAGCTCAATATAATATTCATCCATATAACAGGTATAGTATATTACTATATTATGGATTTATAAACCACATATCAAGATAACAATTAATCCATTTTTGAAAACATTCAAACTTCACATCATCATAAGATACTTATTTCATTTTATCCATACTTATGGATTAATTATCTCATTTAGATTCGTCATTCTGAATCCAATTTCCCCCTATGAATCTTGGGAGTGTCCTACGACATACTTTTTATCACCAGTAATGCGAAAACTCTATTAAAACGGGGTCGTTTCACTCACCTGGATTCCGTACGAACATCGCTTCTCTAAGTCATTACAGACAAGAGTTCTCAGGTGAATTTCGGTGTTCTGCTACGGAGATTTTCATGAAAGATTAGAGAAAATACATCAGGATTGTTTTCGTACAGATACTGTTCATATGTACGGTTACTGTTCATATATACGGTCACTATTCATACGGTTACTATTCATACGTACGGTCACTATTCATACGTACGATCACTATTCATACCAGAAATAGAGAATACAATCTGTAAAAGAGTACACCAGGTAAGTTCCCAGGAAAGAGTGGAGGGTCACACTGGACACACTTAAAAACCAAGTCTTTCCTTAGCCAGAACTTTCCTAGACATGTATTCTTCACAGTTTACATTCTATTTCGGTAATCAGAGAATCAAAATAACATATAAACAGCTAAGGACAGTTTTTCTGATGTGGAAGATCAGCCAAGGCCGCAACCACAGAGCATACTTAAGAAATTAACTTCTAAAATTTGAAAGACATAGAAAGGGCATAGTATCCTTACCTAAGCTGAAAAGGAAAGGCCCAAAATCTCAGAGGCCTAGCTTTGGAGTAAGGGAAACTTAAGGAGAGAAGAAGAGAAGTTGAAGGTGTGAGTTTAGAAGTGAAATGGAAGGGCCTATTTATAGCAAAAGTCAAGGGTACTATTTAACACTATGCACTAATAAAATATTCAATTTACTATTCATGAAAATGAAATTTCTAATAATGCAGTTACTGTACACCTCACGCGTACGATGGAAAATTTTTCTGTTATTACTATTGGAAACTTAAAAGGAAAAAATATCCTTTCACCTTAAACCTTTAAGTTTCTTTTCAATTCAGTCCTTTCACTTTAGTCCCTAAGGGTATTTTCACACATAAAACGTCAGTTTCTCCTACGAACTTCTTTCTAGTTTTCTCTTATGACCAAACAACATCTAGTACTTGACATTTCGATTGTATAAATGAACAGTATCATATACGTAAATAGTATTATACAGGTGAATAGTACCGTATACTGAAATAGTAACAGTAGTTTGTAAACAAATATTTATATTTTATTTTTCTTGGGTATTACACTGTCAAAATGAGAGAGCTAGCTCTAATTATAATCGCAAAAGTCGTAATCCATATAGAAGAAAAAGGGATGACCATGTTCATGGCTTTAGCTGTAATCTTTATCACAGAGAGAGAGCATGAACTAATCGTAGCAAATCTTCTTTCCATAGTCCTAATAAGGTGCAGGATGTGATATCCAATGAAGAAGCAATGGATATAAGGGGTTCATATGACAAAAGTAGTGGCATAGTCATAGACTTTACCATTGAATTGGCCTTTAGCATAGACCCATAAGTGAGGAGTAATCACGATGATGGAATGACCTTCTTTATGAGACCCCCTGACTTTAACTTCCCATGCGTAGAGGAATTAAGAGGTGGATTCATAGGAGTATTCACCTGCAAAACTGATGATCAAGTAGTGGCTATGGAGTTTGACAGCTTTGCAAATGAATAGGATCCATGAGATGTGTCTCAAACTAGCCATTTAGGAATCAATGTAGGGTCTATAGTGTTTGAGGAGATTGGGATATGGTTACTAGGGGTGTGTAGTAGGTATAGTAAGTTTAATAATTTTTCTTTTGACATTAGGGGAATGAATAACAATATGTGTTGTAACCAGGGATTAAAGAACCGAATCGGACCAACAGGCTCGATCGGTCTAATCTGGAACTGGTCGCGGGTCTGGTCTAGTTCAATGAAGAAACTGATTAAACATTGAACTGGTTTTGAATAAGGTGAATTGAACTGGTTAAACCAGTTCTCTCTTTTTTTCTACCCTCCAACCTTTTTTTTGCATTTTTTTAATTTTTTTGTTCCTGATTTTTGTTTCTGGTGGTATGAAATGAAATATTGAGATTTCTGATTTCTAATTTTTTATTTTTGTTTATGATTTTAATTTTGTTAGATTTAGTTTTTGTTTATGATTATATGAACTATGAAAATGTAAAGATTCTTGATTTAGACTTAGTTTGAAATTATGGATGTTTTAAATTGTGATGAATTATCAATTATGGATTCTTTTTTTTTTTAATTTCCCTTCACTTATTAACATGAATTATTAATTATATTAAGTATTTTAATATTTTAAATTATATATATATTAATTTTTTTAATTACTACCCGTTTGACCATGGTCCGATTATTGAACTTTGAACCAGTGTCTCCATCGGTTTAATGACTAGTCTGGTTTTGAAAACCATAATTGTAACAAGTTTGGTTGTGCTTTTTCCTCTTAATACTAGCTTATGAGGCATGATAAGTTTCAATTGCTCTGTCCAACATCAACCTTGAGGATAAGGTTGTTTTGAAGAGGTATGTAATTGATATAAACCAGTCCTTAGAAGAAGCAGAGTATAAACTTACTAATTTGGCAGAAGAAGTAGAAAGACTATGAACAACCATTTTTGGAGAAAAGGAAGAGGAGGGTAGATGATTATTACATACATAAGGTGAAGAATTAAAAATAGGGAGAGGGACCACTAATGAGTCACTATGTTTGTTAGAGTTGTTAGAATGCTTATGTTTTTTTTCCTTCACGTCATTTTCCTTTATGCTTTTTCTAATTTGCCTTTATGCTTTTTCCTATGTTCTAAAGGAATAAGTGTGCAGTAAGTGGGAGATTGTATTGGCTTTATGCTTGGAGTTCCCTCTGCTTGAAAGAGAAATTCTTACTATATATTTCTAACCATAAGATCTGATACAGTCTTCCACCATCATTTTTCATCTCTGTCTCAACTGTTTTCTTACTTTAAATATTTTGGTTCTTAACATCGTTCTTGATTATGGCCGTTATTTATTTCCACATAATCTATCTTTACGATTTCTGAATCTATTGGTAGATCATAATTTAGAGAGCAGAGTCCAAGATTTGATGCCAATGTACTGGTCATATCCATATTCTTATTCTTATTACCTCTTTCTTGGAGTTATCCCTTCCAATTATTTCAATGCTCTGACACCATCCCTACTCATCACCTTCATGCAATCCAACTTCCTCTTCGACGTTTGATGTTACGAGTCCCACATCGGGGAGCCTTAGCAAAGTGGTGAGGTTTTAAGTCTACAGGGTTTTCCTACATAATAGACTAATCTTTTGGGATGAGCTCTACTTTTGGGCTTATGATCATATCAATTGGTGCTTTCATTGAGAGCCAAGCCACAAAAAGAGCTACCTATAGACTGGATTAAGGTGCCATATCTAAAAAGAGTGTTGTATCGAATACTGATAGATGAGTGAAGCCGCCAAAGGAGAAGGCTACCATCGGGTTAGTGTCGATAGTGTGAACCTGCTGTGGACGTCAACTCGTAAAGGGTATGGCATTGTTATAAGTCTCACATCGGGGAGACTCACCAAAATGGTGAGGTTTATAAGTCTAGAGGGTTCTCCCACCTAATAGACTAATCTTTTGGGATGAGCTCTTCCTTTAAACTAATGTTTATATCATTTGATGGCCCAATTCCATGCCTACGGTGACCTAGTGTCAGATTCTGTGCCCAACTTGGGCTATCTCTAGCTCTAAAATCTTCGATGACCCTTCTCCTACCTTAATTGGAGAATGGAAATCGTTTCGTTGTTGTTGCACTTTAAGGGCAGAAAGGTCATTCAATTATATATATATATATATATATATATATATATATATATATATATATATATATATATATATATATGATATGGTTGTCACTTGTCTAGTTGGAACCTCATTCACATTAATTATGGTGACTTTCATGCCATATAAGAATTAATTACAAAAAATTAATAGATAATGTTGGTAGGGGACTTTTGCACAAATGATTTCAAAATATAAGAAATAAATTTAACAAAAAAAATGTAGGTATCAAATTATAAATAAAATTAAAAGAACCAAAAATATAGTAAGCGGATTCCTTCTTGTAGGGGTGGTTTTCCCCGTATTACCAGAATCCCAATACTGATTTTAATATCAGAATAATTATGCTACTGCAAATAAACTATGAACTGAGTTTATATGTTGGTTTTGGGAAAGCTAGATTAATTTCAAATTAAAGTTAGTCATGCCTTGAATAATTTGAAGTGTGTTATTCCATTCTAATTCTTAGGCGATTTGTTTGGTTAGTCCTTTTAATTACTATTGATTTCACATTTGTATAATTAAAATATTACATGTTAGAATTATTGTTAGTGTTGGAATTATTGTTAATTTTATGTTTTAATTAATTTTTTGTTGTTGTTAATTATTCTATCAATACTAGATATATTATATTGAACGTACATTGAGCATAATAGAATAAATACTCTACATTTTCTGATTTTCTCTTATTAATACTTTATTTTATTTATTTTCCCAAATTCCAACATGATATCCAGGTACCTAATATCCAATTCTCAAATCTCATCGTTTTGCCTGCTTCCACAATCCCTAAATTCCCAAATCACTTCGATGTCATCTATTTCTTCTTCCTCGGCGTTCTTGCTTCCTCCTTGAGCTGTGCGAGGACGACGGCTTCTCTCTGCTATCGTCTCCTTCCGTGCGAGTTCAGACAATCCGTCTTCTAGTTCATCGTGTTCTTGGTTCGCGGCTTCAAATCAATTGTTCTGATGGGGGCCATGAATCTTCTTGAAATTCCTCATAAATTTGGCTGCAACGTTCTCCTTGGGTACATATGGTGGATGCTAAAATGCGCGTGGGTGGACGAATCACTCTATTGAGGATGAAGCAGGGGAATGACATTATTGTATTGCTATTGATTAGAGGTAGCCTTTGGTTTCCATTTTTCCCCTTTCTTTTCTTGTTCGAAGAATATTTCTTCTCCTTTAATCCATGTGAAAATGACGACTCTTCTTCGAACGATGGACCTCCTTTTCTGTTCCGGTGAAATCAAGATTTGATAGCACCGATGAGAGTTCTGCTTCTGTTAGCGATTTTAGGTCTTTGCTTTTGGTTTGTGCTTCTTGCGAAGATTACGTTTGAGAGGTCGGCATCTAGGAGGTCAGAGAAGCATTTTGATTGTAATTCTTAGGGCATTAGGCACATTCTTGGTGCCTTTTTTTTTTTTTTTTTCTGGGAGTGCTTCCCTGATTATGGATTTCAATTTTGTTCCAACTGATGGTTTTCGGAGGCACTTCATTGCTTCTTATGACTTTCTGGTTTTCTCCATATTCCATCTGCAAGAACTGCATGTTCATTTTGAATTGGGACTGCTCCATTGCAATTTGTCTATGATAACTTGTGGATCGTTCTCCCGCATCTTTTTTTTTTTTTTGGTGTCCTTGATATGGATTAACCCATTAGCTAATTTTTTGTAAATACTAATTACAATAGCAGTAAGAGTGCAAGTTCAATGAGTATATTTGGAGTTGCTTAGAAAATGCT
Organism: Biancaea sappan; assembly: GCA_037074585.1. Lineage (NCBI taxonomy): Eukaryota > Viridiplantae > Streptophyta > Magnoliopsida > Fabales > Fabaceae > Biancaea > Biancaea sappan. The sequence goes on along the minus strand of CM073492.1, from coordinate 246,473 downwards.
GGGAAATGTGGGGCTCTTGCAATATGTTTTTGAATCATCATGTGCTGCACTAGTTGTTACTTCCATTTCTTCATTTGGAGTCAATCATGAGTTTACTGAGATATTATCAGCTCTATAGGCATTCTTATTTGTTTGATCACTACTCTATTTTGCTACTGACTTTTTTTGAGATTAGAGGCTGTCAAGGAAATTGAACCAGCATTGAAGAAGCAACTTATCTTCTCCACAATTCTTATGTCTATTGGAATTGCTTTTGTTTCTTGGATTGCTTTACCATCATCCTTCACAATTTTTCTTTGTTTCAACTTTGGGGCTCAAAAGGTTGTAAAGATCTGGCAGCTGTTTCTATGTGTTGGTGTTGGCCTTTGGGCAGGACTTATTATTGGCTTGTGTGACTATTGCTTGAGTTTGGTATAGCTGGTGTGAATCTTGTTGTAATTATGATCAAAAGATTTCACATTTCATGACCCTGGCTTCCTTGGAGGCCAGAAAAGGTGTTGGAAAGACTTTTATTGCTGCATTTGGATTTGGTGCAGTTATGGGTTTTCTGCTTATTGCAAATGGTCTTAATGGATCATTATATATGGTGCATCGATTGGTTCGGTGTATAGACCTTAGGGAAGATTTAATATGGTATACTTCTTTTTAACAAGAGATATCTTGAGTGGGAAGACAATTTCACAGTTTTTTACTGAAACTTTAAATATGGAGTTTTTTTAACTGTAATTGGTCTGCTAGGCTATTATATATGGCACAGTCTTTTAACTGTTTGCACTCGATGTTCGATGCAAATGTTTTTAACGTTGAGTTATAGTGTATGGATTTACGAAGTGGTTATTGAGAATTTTGTACCTGTTTGAAAGCTTTCTTGTGAATTTTTTTTTTGGTTTTGTTTTTCAAGTTGAGCTTGATTCATTTCACCATAGTTCTAACTTGAGAGATAATGTTGGAATTATTGTTAGTTTCATGTTTTAGTTAATTTTCTGTTGGTGTTAATTGTTCTATAAATACTAGATGTATTGTATTAAATGTACATTGAGAATAATAAAATAATACTCTACATTCACTAATTTCCTCTTATTCTCTTCTTGAGAATACTTTATTTTCCCAAATTCCTACATTACATAATATTATATATATATATATATATATTTGTAAACTTTTCTGATTGTCACAACTGTACATAAAGTTCAAGTAGAAGACGTAAATGAGTTTGTTTAACTAGAAAGACTTGAATATGTTAAAGCTTGGCTTGGGGGGATCTGGTTGCTTGACGGCTTTATCGTCAAAGGCATGTTGCTTGGGAGGGCGGTGTATAACTAATTGAGTTCCAATTGTAAGAAGCGCGACGACCGCCACTGCCAACACTGCGACTTTGGTGGCATTCTTATTCACCCTCACTCTCCAACAAGAATGTTGCTGATGGGATGCTTCTAAATCAGTGCCTTCTCCAACTGGTACTGCTTCGCTACATCTTTCTTTTTCTGCTTCTTTCCCCTGTTTAGGTATTACGATTGAAAGAACCCCATTACAAAACTTGGCACGTATTTCGCTCAGATTGAACTCTTCCGACAGTTTGATCATTTTGCGGAAACGGCTCCATTTTGTTGCATCCACAGCTCTTTCTCCGCGTATTACCAGTATCCTTTTCATGTTGTTGGTTTGAACCTTGATTTCCTCCTTTTTGAAACCTGCAAATTTAGTTTTACACTACATCCTGCATAAATAGAATCATATGTCCTCCACGCAACATTTAAAGCAACACATATTAATTATACCTTTAAGCTCGATATCAAGAGTCTCTAGCGTGTTCCATTTGCAGTAGGGTTCGAAGACCTCGTAGAAGCGATTGCTGGTGGCTTCTGCACCCTTGGCTTCCGTGTCAGATGACATAGATATGGTTATAGCTTCTCTTCTCTGCTTTTATGATGAATATATATTAGAATGAAAGGAGAGGGGTACGTCTGTGTGAATTCTGTTTTTATGCAAATATTTTGATGATGTTAAATTGTAATGAGGTTTCCTTTAGGTTTCCTCTCTCAATTGGTTGAGAATAATTCCTTTTTGGGTCTGCATAGCATAGCTATGCATGAATTGGAATTACCTCTGCTTAATGGATACGTTAGCTGAGGCTACATGCGTAAGTTATCCTTTTGGTTGAGAATAATTCCTTATGACATGAATCCTTCATCTTGTTCAACTATTATCTTTTTACATTTTCTCTTACCAAATTTGTCCCTGAACAAGATGAAAGAATGTGAAAAATTCATTTTTTTAAGTGCCTCAACTCAGCTTAATTTGTCCTACAGGCTTTCACTGAAGTCGAATATATATATATTTTTCTTCTAATACTCATATCAAATCTTGGTTTTAGTAGTTCGGCAGACATCGCCCCTATAAATACAATGATTTTTATGCTAAAATGCCAGATAAATATAGCACACCTTATGGCCAAAAATAAATACAGCTCACGTGGATGTAAAATTAAAAACGATTTTAACCCATATAACGTTAGTGATTTATCTATATTATCATTTCGGACATAAAAAAGGGGTAGTAGTGAAATATTCAAGTAGTAGTGGTAATACGAATTTTGGCATGCAGACCCGATCCACCCGCCTTTGGGCATCTAAATTTAAGCTTATAAAAATGGGCCAAACCGTTTGACTCACAGGCCAGATGGGTTGGGCGCATGAGACCTGCTGTTCGGCCTACTAATGTTTTTTGGAATTTTAAATAACGTTTTTTTTACCAACCTTACAGCCCAAAACTTCAAGCCCAAACTGAAAATGGAGCCCCGTTTTTTGCTAACCCTTTCCGCCTTTCGTTGTGCTCACTGCTCGTATTGCCACAGCTGTGTTGATTCAAAAATTCATCCATCACGATCCACTTCTGCTGCTCTAAAGTCTGAATTATCACAACATCACAGTGGCATCACCCCTCGTCAATCATCTACTCCTCTCGTATCTTGCCGTCTCTCGTTTCCCTCTCCGTTTCTCTCGTCGCTCGCTGTTTCTCTATCAAGTTCTTAGAGAGCTTAAGCTTTATTAATATAAGTATTTGTTTCTCTCTCAAGTTCTTAATTTAAGTACTTTGGAAGAAAAGATTCAATAGTAAACTATATTAACTATTTTTTATAATTTAACTAAATTATACTTGATATTCTTTTTTATTTCAAAAATTACATTAAATTATATTGATATTTAACATTTAAATAAATTAGATATTAACTACCATTCAACCATGTAATTTTACTTTAAATTCAGGAATTGTTCATGGAAATTAAATTGGAATAGAAGTTTTATATATGTAAAAGTTGAGAAACAATTACTGTAATTAAGAAATAAGTATTATCCAAGACATATTAGCAGCAGACATTTTGAAATTACCATATATATATATATATATTCCTGTGTGCATCAGGAAGGATCCAGAAAGCCGAATTGTAGGTTTATATTTGGCAGTGTGAGTACTTCGCATCATAACGAATGCGGTGAGGAAGAAAACAAAATTTTGGTGATCAAAGATAGAGTTTTACGTTGACGAGTACTATGATAATAATAATAATAATTATTTCAAATCTTCAATTATTAAAACGCTACAAGGAACGCGACTTTTATGGTAGTTATGTAGCGATAGTTAACTCAAAAGTTACTTAACTATAGGCTTAAGGACAAATTACTAAACAGTCGTTAAGTTATTATGTTCTAACGATCGACGGTCTAGTGGAATTACTTTTTTTAAGTTACATATATATATATATATATATATATATATATATAGACATACATGTATTTCCCTAAATAAACAAAGAAGGAACTTTGGTGAAGTGTCAATCAACATTCCTACCAACTTTAGCTTTGGTTGTCAAAATTGTTGCTAAATCATTAAGTGGCTTAGCGGTGGTTGTGACTAAGCTTGGCCAAAACTATTGCTAAACCTTCTCCATTGTTGGATCAAGGAGGGTGAGCTAATCGCCACTAAACTCATTTTGTTGTGGTAGTGAAAGTTGTAATATAATTTGTATTTAGAATTGAAAGTGAAATTGAATAATTTGTTAATTTAAATATTGATGTTAAACAAATTGTTTAGGCCAACATAGAGTTAAATTTAAGAAGTGTGAATTAATGGGGCATAAAAACAGAATATATAAAAGAGGATATTAAAATTTTATTTATGATATGAATGATGAAGATGGAGGAATACAGAAATTGGGATGGTGAAATAAACGATTTAGGAGGAATGTGGGATGGGAGGAGGGCGGGGATGGAAATGTAGAAGGCGAGGTATCTGGGATCCAACTGCGACGACTATAAGGACCGCCACAACCACCATTGCCACTTTCACAGCCCTCCTCTTACTTATCTTCACGCCCCAAACCCCACCCTTCTCTGCTCCTGATTTGCCATTGCCGCCTTCATCCTTTGCTTTCTCTTTTTTAGGCATTAAAACTGAGAGCACCCCATTCGAAAACTTGGCACGTATTTCTCTCGGATTGCAGTCTTTTCCCAGCTTCATTTCTTTACAGAAACGGCTCCATTTTGTTGCATCCACGGGCCTTTCTCCCTCTATTACTACCATCCCTTTGTCTCTGGTGTAAACCCTAAGTTGCTCCTTTTTGAAATCTGCGGGCCATTGATTCACAGTTGTTTCTTCATTTCTTTATTCTTAATTGCATATATATAGAAAAAGACCAAACATATAAACTAGTTCATAATTAAATACTATACCTTTGAGATCAAGATGAACACTAGTGTGTCGGCCTTCCTCTGTGTTCCATTTGCAGTAGGGTTCGAAAATCTCATAGATGCGATTGTTAGTAGCTTCCGCAGCCTTGGTTGTCATAGTGGCACTGGCTAATGCTATAGGCTATAGCGTGCGTCTATGCCTTCTGTTCCGCTTACGATTATGAATATGAATATGATGGATGCAATGAAGAATGAAAGGAACTGTGTGTGTGTGAATCTCTTTTATAGTTATAGTGCTCACTGGTATTGAGATCAGCTCATGTGGGTTTAATTTGGAATATCGAGGTTTTCTTTTGGTTTGGGTTGCCTCTAATTAAATTGGTAGAGAATAATTCCTTTTCGGGCTGCACAGACAGGGTTTTGCATATATTATATCATATCATATCCACGCATTCCCTAGGCCTCTGCTTAGCCGATAGGTTAGCTAAAGTCTCCTCCATAAGTTATACTTTTCCCCGCCTCTTCACCTTCCCTTCTCACATTTGCCGGAAGAAAGATCCTTGCCCCATGAAGAAGGCTTTCCTTGTAGTTGTAACACAGAAATGGCCTTAATGCTGACCATTTCCTGAAAGACGGCCACTACAATAGACCTGACTTTCCAATCCCCACCTGCTGACTGCTTGCTGCATGTATAGTGAAAGATTGAGGGTTCCAAGTCTTAAAAGAGGTCTGGAGAAGGCATCAATTGAGGGTTCCATGTTCCATCCTCTTTTTGACAATATACTTTGAGAAAGATTAATCCCTTGGTTTGGATATACTTTGAGAAATTTTTGGTTTCTGGGACTGGGACTCCTATCAGTTAGGTTGACTAGAACTATTTTGCTGCTATGGGTCGCGAAAATTCATTGTCCCTCTCCCTGACTCTGTGGCTTCAAGGCAGCCGTGACTTCCGTTAAAATGCTTTTCTTTGGGATTTGGAAGTTGGTCGGTAATTGAATAAGTATCAAATACAACCCTATATTTTTGTTTTGGTTTCCCACAACTATCATATGCGGGAGGCAATTTTGTTTGAAGTATTATTAGACACTAAATGTGAATATCTTTTTTAATGAGAATTCAAATATGGATTTATGACGTTTTGGGGGACTAACTCCTATTGCGAGACTCAACTTCCATTATTAATAGAGCCTATTTTGGTTATTAGCTTAAAGACATTTCTTAACTTTTAAAATCATTTGCAGAAGTTAAGGGAGAAAGTTCAAATTGCTTCCCTAACGTTGTGTCGCCAACAATTGAGGGAATGTTTGAAAAATAGTTGAGTAAATCTAAGTTTGAGTAGAATTGATTTTGGACAAAACAAGTTTTGTATGAACGTAATTTATGTTTGAAAACTGTTATAAAAAAATAATTTTGTAAAATGAATTTTGTTTAGATATTGTTTAGTAGATATACTTTTGAAGGTGTAATTACTTTAAAATGTATGGATTTTATATTGTTTATTTTGAATGTTATAATGAAATGAAATTTATTATTAATTCAAATTAATTTCAACAATTAATTAAAATAATGTTTAACTATTTAGTTTTTAATTCTTTAATTAAAAAATAACTTTATTATTAAAAGCCTTGATCAACCATTAATAAGACTCACCACTAATCAGACCAACCATTAATTCAACTAATCAGACCCTAAATATTTGAAAGCCTTGATCAAGCCAAAAAATCAGTCCCACCAAGTTCACTAATATTAATAGGCTAGAAAATTGGAAGAGAGAGAGAGAGAGAGAGAGAGAGAGAGAGAGAGAGAGAGAGAGAGAGAGAGAGAGAGAGAGAGAGAGAGAGAGAGAGAGAGAGAGAGAGAGAGAGAGAGAGAGAGTTGAGTGAGGAAGAGACAAAATAGAGAGAGAGAGAGCATCGTCGTCTTCCATCGTGTCCACTTCACTGGCCTCCTCTCATCTTCCTCCTCCTTTCCCTTTCCTCTCCCTATTTCCACGGGTTAAGACTGAGTTAAGCACGTAAAGACAAAGTCGGACAACAGGCAGAAAGAACAGTGAGATTCGCCGGGCTCTGCTGAAATTTTGCTGACGTCCAACCTCCAATCACCCATCTCCCCATCTATCTTCCTGTTGATGACTTGGCAAGCGGACCAATCGTATAAGTAATATAGTGAAAATTAAGTAAGAATGTCGTTCCCACGAGGATTAACAAGCTAACTACCCGAGAAATTAAGTTATATTAGTTAGACAATCTAAATTTGTATGGTTCATTAATAGAAAGCAAATGAAAATGTAAAATTGAGTTAGAAGTGAGCTGTATGATTGTATGGACTCTAACCAACACGATGGAAATCATAAGACGAACACAATACAATTCACAAGATTAACACAACCTAGGATTGCTAATCGCCCGTTGTTCTTTATAGATTTTAATCCTTCTCCCTCTTGATCTCACCGTTCATACATGCTAATCTAGGATATGAATATTCTTAGAAGCATTTTTTCAAATTACAACTAAGATAAAACCTAATTCTCCATAATTCCTTATGTGAAAATCAAGTTAAATTGATTAACAAACCCTAATTTTACTATATGAGGTTAATGTCTATATTCGTATGATATTAATGAATCCATCCCATCACCTTTAAGGTTCAAGAACTCATACTATCTGTTTTATGGTCTAGGTTTTTACATTCCTCTTTCAAGTGCAGCAAAACCACCAAACAATCCATCAAATTGATCAAGTTTAATGAAAGCAAGAAGATAAGAATGGATAAACATGTATTAATGGCCAAATGATCACAAGAAGTCAAGAGATTTACAAAACCTAATCCAAACTAGGGTTTATATCAATCCTAGTACAAAAATTTAGCTACACATGATTACAAAATATAGAAAATGAGAGAAAAGAAGAGAAAACTCCATGATTCTAAGTTGGGTGGAAGAGAAATTGCTCACATCTTCACCAAAAGCTGGTTCCCCTAGCCCCTGGAGCTGACTTAGTCGTTCTCCCCTTGGCTCCAACCCAGAATGCCCTAAAATTTCAATCCAAAATGCCTTTTAAAGCCTGCTGCATGTGACAGCAAAATGATCTGTGTACGCTTAATACTTAAGCACACACTTTTCCCGCTTAAGCGCGATTCAGGTAGAAATAAACTCTTCTTCAGCATGAGGAACCCACTTAAGTGCACATTCTTCACGCTTAACCGCATTGTGGACAGAATAGAGCCTTCAATAGCATGTGTATATCTCGCTTAAGCGTGAATATGTATGTATGCAACTATCTAAAAGTTAAGTGTTAAAGCCCTAACATAGGTCAAAAGTATACCAAAATGACCAAAATCTCCATAGAATATATATGAATGCTGAGGACTCATCAATTCTCCAAACTTGAACTTTTACTCGTCCTTGAGTAAAGCAAATAAAAGCATGTTGGAATCAATAAGTCAAGATAAGCAAAGCTTCAACTCTCTTTTAAAGCCCTCAAGCGCTAATTTTCAAAAATTGCAAAGAAATGAAATTTAAGCCAGCCTATACATACCTTCAGGTTCTAAAATAAATAAAGCTTCCTCACAAGTTCTTTAAGTGTGTGTGTGCTTTAGCCAAGATTCAATTTCATGAAAATGTTTAGTTAAAACTTCAAATAGATTAAGAAGTATAGAAACAATCAATATTAATAACTCCATAGGCCTATCCTTATCCTCTTTCTCCACTAAGCTAAACTCTGCACCATTCTTTGATTAAAAGGGCTTAGAGCTTGTAATGTGGCTTTGGGCAATGGCTACCAAAGGAAGGGAAAAGGGCAAAAAACAAACATCAAGAGAATTATAATTTAGCATCAATAAATATGACTCCTTTTCTTTCCTTCCCCTTTCTTCTTTTATCCCATAACTTTTCTTTTTCCTACTCCTTCGAAATGCATTTTTCATCAATATATTTTTCATGTCTTATGAGATGAAAGGATGCAATCATCATGAAAATTTTTTGCCATACTCAATCTTCATAGATTTGCATGTCTCTCAAGAATGATAACTTCAATATGCTCTTATTTTTCTTTTCCATTTTTCATTTCAATTTCTTTTTTTTTTTCAAATAAAAGCACTCTTTTACTTCATTTCTTCTTCCACTCTTTGATTTGCTTGTCTCATACACCTCCATAAGCAACATCATTTGTCCAAACTTCATATATGCTATTATTCTCTTGAAAAAAGGATAGACATTATTTTTCAAGCTTAAAAGGTGGGGCTAAAGTGGGTGAAAGAAGGAATCAACAAAGGAATTTTTCTGATTTTTTTTTAAAGAAACAAAAGCTCAAAATAGGGATCAATGGGTAGCATAATAAAAGAATAGCTTGAAAGGCTCAATCGCACAAAGAAAATGCCTAAATCATTTCTCCAAACAAGAAAAATTTAAAAATTTCGTTTCAAAAGAGTTTAAACATAGGTTCTAGAGTTCTTAACATTGATAAATAACCATATCAATTAAACTACAAGAATTTTCTATGAACAAATGCACTTAGTTGAATTCTGGCTAATTTGTGCTTAAAAATTTTCAACAACTCCAAGGAAGCAAAGTTTATTGGATAACCTGAACACAAATATAGACACCATAAAAATTTTCATGCTAAGTAACAAGTAATCATCAAATTCATCGTAAGGCTTTTACAAGAGACAAATTCAGCCAGCCAATCTCAACAAAATTAAATAATAGATAAGGCGAGAGAAAAAGTTCAATGCATTCACACAATTATACAGATCACCAAAAACCTCCCCCAAACTTGAGGTAAACATTGTCCTCAATGGTTGAATAAACAAATATAAATATATAAACAAAAAGGAATTTGGGGCAAGAAAAAGCTAATTAAAACAATTAAAAATACTGGTAAAGTAAAAAAAAAACATATCAACAGCCAAAATACAATGTCTTAACTAAAAAGAGACGCTGATCCAATTAGTCCAAAAGAACAGGTCAATCCAAAAAGTTCAAAAACATAAACCTCAAATAAAGTTCAAATACAATACTCCTAAAATAGAAATATAACAAAAATACAAATTCTAGCTATTATCCTCATTAGCTCCTTCTTCTTCATCTGCATCTCCTTCTTCTGCTGCATCTCCTTCTTCTTCTTTAGCATCTTTTTCTTTGCCTCCTCTACCTTGGGATAAATCCTAGCCTTCAGTGCTGATCCCATTCTGAATAGCCCAGGCATTACCAAAGCTTTGCTAATAGTGCCACATATTCTTCATCATGAGCTCAAGAGAAGAGACACGCTGATCAATAGACACAAGTGTGACAGTGGGAGCCTGGGTGGAAACTTGGGAGGGTTGAGGGGCGACAGGAGGTCTAGGAGCACTAGTAGTGGTAGTATCTTCTGCAACAAACTTATCCAAAAGCTCCTTTGTGATGGACTTGGGAGGAGAAAGCAAGGTTTCCCCTTCCATGGGCACTTGTTGAGCAGCACACAATTTAGTTATTAGGTAAAGATAACCCAGAATTCCCACTTTTGCCTGTGCCAAGGCTTCAATGTTCTTTGCTATTAATAATCAATGTTCTTTGCTATTAATAAGCCCAAGTCCACAAATTTCCTCTCCATAATGTAGTAAAGTAGAGTGGCTCTCTTTACATTGACGTCCGAGGTATTGGTGGTCGGGAGGAGGTTAGATTGAGACAAAACACACCAAGCTTTGCCTACTAATAGGAGGTCAGCTCTCTGTATTCTTTCTGCCCAAAATCCATTATGCACCAGGTTTGCACAATGTGTCAAGCACTCTCTCAGGGTTCACAGGGATATCATCAATGTGATGTTGGTAGAGACAAATAACTAATCTAATCCCAAAATATCTATTGATAGTAGCAGTAGAAAAATCAACTTCTACACCTCTAACCATAGTCTTGTACTCCCCTAGACCTTTATTTTTGAACCTCCTAGCATTGGCATAAAATTCTTGCACCACTGACAAGCAACTAGTGGGTTTTTCCATAAACACATACGGACCCCAACCTCTTTTGGCAATTTGCTCAAGAATTTCAGGATAATCACCGGGACTAAGTGCAATTGCTCTCTCCCTGACATATTTTCTAGTGTTAACTTTGTACTTAAACCAGTTCTGGTGCTCAAGGGTTCTAAACTTCAAATTATCAAAAAGAATGGAACCACTAGACCCAACTTTTTCTTTACCCCTTGACATCTTCTTCGATGCCATAAGTTCCCTGTGAGAAAGTCAGCAAAGAATCCCAAGAACAACAAAATATGTTAACACTAATCCAAAGCCTATGTTCTCAGATTCCCAAAATGTTCTCAAAATTTTAGAATTTTAACCACTATGCCTACCAAAATCATAGATGAGAGATGTGAGATATTACCTACTGAGAAAAATGGGAAGGGATACATAGAAGACACTTGGAGCACGGAGGAACCACCACACATGGTGTATCAAACGCAGAAGATGGAGGAACCCAAGGTAGAGGGACTTCAAAACCCCAAAAACTGAAGAGGAATGGCGAATGTGGCAGAAAGAGTGATGAAGAAGGGATGGGTGGATGGTTTTATAGTGGGGAATGGCCAGAAATAGGCCGGAGATGGAAGGAGAGAGGGAGTCGCAGTGGGGGAGGGGCTTAGAAGGGGAAAAATCTAAAAATTTTAGGGCTGAAATCCCTAAATCCATATTTAAACCAGTAACCTTACGGTTAAGCATGTAAAACATGCGTTTAAGCGCGATAGCTTCAGCAAAAATTCTTTTTTTTTTTTTTAAGAATTAGGGGCACAGCGTCGGACGTTGAGGGACCATCTCCGGGCGCTAGGGAACCAACGCCGGACGCTGAAGGACCATCGCTGGATGCTGGCTTCAGAATGTGCAAGCAGGCATCACTAGCCTAAGCAGGCTATTAATGCGCTAAAGTGCGATTTGACCCGAGAGCAACTTCATTATTTTACCACAACCCGCCTAAGCGTGACTATTATGCGCTTAAGTGCATTTCTACCCGAGAACAGCCCAGAATTAGCCCTTAACATGCCTAAGCGTGATTATACCCTGCCTAAGCGCGATCCCAACAGAATGACAGCAAAAATTCAGCAGAAACATGGCTAAATTTCCTCAGATTGAGCCAAACTAGCACTTCAAACATCAGCCAAAAGGTTCATCTACCTCAAACTACAGACTCAGCTTCTCAAAAGGATTACATAGGCATCCATCCAGACATTAATGCACAGAAATTACAGAGTTTGTGACCTCAATTACATCTATCCAATTATCTCCAGAAATTCCAAATAAGCCGCAACTTCAGCAATCATCCCCCAAACTTACTTCAACAAAACATTCCAACCATCAACACAAATTTCTTCTCCTCAAAACAGAAATGAACAATATAAACAGACCACAAGGAGAGATAAGGTACAGAAAACATGCAAACAAGCTACAAAGCTAAGGAACTAAACTACATCAACTACTAACCAAATTAACTACACACAGCACTTAAGCAGTACAACAAAAGGTCACAAAGCCATATATACAACATGACAGCACATAAACAACTAAATATTGTTGAAAATAAAAGGAGGAGTGTAAGAAAGCTTGGGGTGCCTCCCAAGAGCGCTACATTTATAGTCCTTAGCTGGACTTTACCGGAGCTCCTATACCATGGGTTGGATGAGTGGTAGAGAAGTCTTCTCCCGCTCGACTTTGCCACCAAGATAGTGCTTCAATCAATGACCATTCACTTTGAAACTTCTAAACCTTCCAGATCTGAAATTTCCAAGGCTCCGTGTGGGAAGGCCTCTTTGACAACAAAAGGTCCTAACCATCTGGACTTTAGCTTCCTGGAAACAATTTGAGTCTAGAGTTGAAAAGAAGAACTTGTTGGCCTGCTTCAAAGGATTGGGGGACCATTTTGCGATCATGCTATCTTTTACCTTTTCTTTGTACAGTCTAGAGCTTTCATAAGCTTGAAGATGGAAGTCTTCAAGTTCATTTAATTGTAAGAGCCTATTTTCTCCAGCTTTCTTGATATAGAAATTTAAGAACTTTATGGCCCAAAATGCTTTGTGCTCTAGCTCTACGGGGAGATGGCAAGCTTTTCCATAGACTAGCTTGAATGGAGATGTTCCAATTGGAGTCTTATATGCAGTTCTATAAGCCCCAAAAGCATCGCCTATCCTCTTTGCCAAATCTTTTCTTGAAGTGTTAACTGTTTTCTCCAATATCCTCTTTCAATTCTCGGTTAGAGACCTCAACTTGACCACTTATTTGAGGGTGATAGGGGGTGGCTACTCGGTGCTTGACACCATATTTAGTTAGAAGGCTATCCAAATACTTGTTACAGAAATGAGTTCCACCATCGCTAATTAAAGCTCGTGGCACCCCGAACCGAGAAAAGATGTTTTTCTTCAAGAAATTAACTACAACTTTTGAATCATTTGCTATGGTGGGAATGGCTTCCACCCATTTGGAGACATAGTCGACAGCCACCAGTATATATTGGAATGAGAAGGAGGAGGGAAATGGCCCCATAAAATCAATCCCCCACACATAAAAAATCTCTACTTTAAGAACATTGTTAAGTGGCATTTCGTGTTTTCTTAAGATGTTACCACTTCTTTGACATCGATCACAATTTTTCACAAAATTTCTTACATCCTTAAACAAGGATGGCCAATACAGTCCACTTTCCAACACCTTGGCTACTGTTCAAACGCTACTATAATGACCTGCATAGTCTGAATTATGACAATGTCATAGCACACTTGTCATCTCTTCTTCTGGAATGTAGCGACGAATTATCTGATCAGCACAAACTCGGAAGAGAAATGGCTTATCCTAAAAGTAGTTTCGCACATCATGGATGAACCTCTTCCTTTAATGGGTGTTTATGTCAGGTGGCAATCTACCACACACAAGAAAATTTACATAGTCTGCATACTAAGGCAACTGCTTGTCTCCTACTAGAAATAGCCGCTCATCAGGAAAATTCTCATTAATTTGCAGCTTCATTTCATCTTGAGTATCATTGCTTAGGCGGGAGAGGTGATCGACAACTTGATTCTCACTCCCTTTCCTATCCTTAATTTGTAAATCAAATTCTTACAGTAGTAGAATCCATCTGATCAACCGAGGCTTTGAGTCTTTTTTCTCAATGAGATATTTGATCGCCGAATGGTCAGTATGCACGGTGACTTAGGTTCCCACTAGATATGCTCAAAATTTATCAAATGAAAATATCACCGCCAATAACTCTTTCTCTGTGGTGGTGTAATTCAATTGAGCATCGACTAGCATTTTGCTAGCATAATAAATGGGATGAAAGATCTTTTCACACCGTTGACCTAACACCACCCCCATTGCATAGTCACTTGCATCGCACATTAATTCAAAGGGTTTTTTCCAATCTGGGGCAACAATTATTGGTGCGGCAATAAGTCTCTTCTTCAATTCAATAAATGATGCGAAACACTCCTCATTAAATCAAAATAGAGCATATTTTTTCCAGCAAATGGCACAATGCCTTAGCAATCTTTGAGAAGTCTTTTACGAATCTCCTATAGAAGCCAGCACGACTAAGAAAGCTCCTGACTCCCTTTACAGACATCGGAGGGGGGAGTTACTCAATGGTTGAAACTTTGGCTTGATCTACTTCTAAACCCTTCTTGGAGACCTTGTGGCCAAGCACAATGCCTTCTTGTACCATAAAATGACATTTTCCCCAGTTTAGCATTAAATTGGTTTCTTCACATCGCTCTAGAACTTGTTTCAAGTTGCGAAGACAACTGTCAAATGAGGCTCTAAAGACTGAGAAATCATCCATAAAAACTTCGAGGCATTTTTTCACCATATCTGAAAATATTGCCATCATGCACCTATAAAATGTAGCCGGTATGTTACACAGATCAAATGGCATTCTCCTGAAAGCAAATGTGCCATAAGGACATGAAATGTTGTCTTTTCTTAATCATCTGGTGCAATGGCAATCTGGTTATAGCTTGAATAGCCATCAAGAAAACAGAAGAACTCTTGCCAGCCAACCGATCTAATATCTGATCAATGAATAGTAGCAGGAAGTGATCCTTCCTTGTAGCCTTGTTAAGCTTGCGATAGTCCATGCATATTATCCACCCTGTGAATATTCACGTCGGTATCAATTCATTCCGAGTGTTAGCCATTACAGTCATGCCTCCTTTTTTAGGGACGTATTGAACTGGGCTTACCCACGAACTATCAGAAATGCGATAAATTATTCCCGCATCCAGCCACTTTACAATCTCTTTCTTCACCATATCTTTCATTACTGGGTTTAATCTTCGCTGGTGCTCAATAGTGGGAGAATATCCTTCTTTGAGCTTTATCTTATGCATACAAATCGAAGGACTAATGCCTTTGATGTCGGCGATCGTCCATCCCAAGGCATTTTTATGTTCTCGTAGGACCCTCAATAATTTTTCTTCTTGCTCCAAACTCAACAAAAGAAGACATAATGATTGGCAAGGTTGACGATTCTCCTAGATATGCATACTTCAAATAGGGAGGTAACGGTTTGAGCTCAAGTACAGGTGGTTCTTCAATAGATGGATTAGTGTCATGCCTCATCTCGGTGGTCAAATCTAATGATTCTACTTGTTTGTGGTATTTAGGAATGGCATTCAACAGGTTTACATACTCAACAACTTCTTCATCATCTTCATCCACTTCCATAGCTACAAGAGATGATTCAAGTGCATCTTCATAATGCACCTTGTCAAAGGTGATTTGCACCACTTTATCCACTATGGCATCCATCACAAAAATTCTGTAGCACTCTTCCGGATCATCAGGATACTTCATTGCCTTAAAAACATTAAACTTTACCTCTTGGTTTTGCACCCTCATAGTGAGCTCTCCTTTTTGCACATCAATGATAGTTCTCCCGGTAGTTAAGAATGGTCGTCCCAAAATGATAAAGACATCATGATCCTCTTCATAGTCCAGGACAATGAAATCTGCCGGAAAGATAAAATTATCCACTTTAACTAATACATCCTCAACAACTCATCTAGGATACGCAAGAGTGCGATCCGTTAGTTGCAAGGTGACTATGGTCGGTCGAGCTTTACCTAATCCTAGCCTCTTGTATATAGATATAGGCATTATGTTTATGCTTGCCCCCAAATCATAGAGGGCCTTTCTATTGAATTTATCCCCAATTGTGCATGGTGTATTGAAGCTACCTGGATCTTTGAGCTTTAGTGGGAGCTTGTTTTGCAAGATAGCACTACATTCTTCAGTGAGTGCTATAGTTTCATATTCGCAAAGCCTTCTCTTCTTGGACAAAATATCCTTCATGAATTTCACATAACTTAGGATTTTCTCAAGGGCTTCCGCAAAGGGGATGTTGATGTGGAGTCTTTTAAATACCTCCAAGAATTTCTTGAATTAATGATCCAATTTTTGCTTCTCGAATCTTTGTGGAAATGGAGGTTGTGGTTGCATTTGGGGTTTTGAGTGCTCAATGAGGGGTTCAACTTCATTTTCCTTTGGAATGACTTCTTCTTGGTCTTTTCTTTTTTCAACTTCGGCTGTCTTTGGATTACCCTCAATTTCTTTCGCACTTCTCAATGCGATGGCTTTACAATGCTCATTTCCCTCTCTTCTAGGATTGGTCTCAATGTCACTAGGAAGAGTACCTTGAGGTCTACTATTAAGGGCGTTGGCCAATTGTCCTATTTGGGTTTCCAAGTTTCTGATAGCCATATTTTGGTTCTAAATTAAAGATGCCTGACTCTGGATTACAGCATCATTTTTGGCCATATATTGCATGAACATATCTTTCAAAGTGGGTTTCTTTTTCACTTGAGGTGGTGGAGCTCTATTATGAAGAATATGGTTGTTTTGGTTATTGAAACCAAGAGGTTAAGAAGGCGTACTAGTTGATGACGAAGCCGTGGGATTGAGGCAATGATTATTACTCCATTAAAAGTTCGGATGATTCCTATTTCCCAGATTATATGAATTTGAATAGAAGGTGTTCTAGCTTCTCTGGTGACTACCGATATAATTCAGCTGTTCCATGGTAGAAATCTCCTCACAGTAACCATTAATGTGAGCACCCTCACAGAAGTCACAGCTTAGTACCAGATTACTCACCACATTCATTCTTACTGGCTCTTGTTGTCTAGCATACAACATCTTGACCTTTTTAGTTAAAGCTTCATTCTTGGCCAAAATAGAATTAAGGGTATCTAATTCCAGCATCTCTTTCTTTGAGTTACTCTTAGCTCTGATGGAAGCGTTCTGACTAGCCCCCATAGTCTCAATAATATCCTGGGCCTGTTCAATTGACTTGGCCATCAATACACTGCCAGCTGCGGTATCCAGTTTATCCCTTGTTTCATAATTCAATCCACTATAGACGATCGAAATTTGTTGCCACTTCTGAATGCCATGGTTAGGGTATTTTCTCAGTATTTCCTTGAATAGTTCCCAAGCAGTGTATAACGTCTCTCCCTCTTGTTGATAAAACGTTGTAATCTCATTTCTTAATTTTACTGATCTTGAGGGAGGAAAGAATTTATCCAGGAATTTCTTTCGTAGTTCATCCCAAGTAGTGATACTCTCCGGCGGTAGAGTCATTAACCAATTTTTTGCACCATCCCTTAAAGAGAAAGGGAATAATCGAAGGAGGATAGTATCGTTTGTAACTCCATTCAGCTTCACTATATCGCAAATGTCAAGGAAGTTCACAATATAGTTGTTCGGATTGTCCATGGGATTTCCCCCAAAGTGATTCTGTTGCACCAGATTTAACATTATTGCCTTCATCTCGAAATTGTTGGCTCCAATAGTGGGCTTCACTATGCTTGAAGTATTACCAGCATTATGGAGCGAAGCATAATCCCATATCACTTTGTATGCCAATTGAGGCTCATCAACAACCCCATTTCCAGCATTGATCTCATCACCCTGATAATTCTAGTTATCTTTAGCCATTTCTTCTTGTATAGCTTAGCTTGCTTAAGTTTTTCTATCTCTAGCTTCCTTCCTAGTTCTTCTTACTAGTCTTTCAATCTCAGGCTCAAAAAGAAGATCAAAAGGATCGAAGGTACCTCACATACGCAATAAAAAACACTAATTAGCAAAGAAAGATAGAAACAACAAAATTAGCACAAAAATTAAGATGACTAACTAAGAAAAATAAACAAAGAAAAACAAGCTATAGACAAAGGTCTAATCTAGCACCTCTTAATTCCTATGAATATTAGCAACAACCGTTAATCCCCGGCAACTACGCCAAAAACTTGTTGATGACTTGGCAAGCATACCAATCGTATAAGTAGTATAGTGAAAATTAAGTAAGAATATCATTCCCACGAGGATTAACATGTTAACTATCCGAGAAATTAAGTTATATTAGTTAAACAATCTAAATTTGTATGGTTCATTAACAGAAAGCAAATAAAAATGTAAAATTGAGTTAGAAGTGAGCTGTATAATTGTATAGACTCTAACCAACATGACGAAAATCACAAGACGAACACAATACAATTCACAAGATTAACATAACCTAGGATTGCTAATCCCCCGTAATTCTTCACAGATTTTAATCCCTATCCCTCTTGTTCTCACTGGCTATACATGCTAATATAGGATACAAATATTCTTAGATTCATTTTTTCAAATCACAACTAAGATAGAAACCGAATTCTCCATAATTCCTTATGTGAAAATCAGGTTAAATTGATTAACAAACCCTAATTTGACTATATAAGGATAATGTCTATATTCCTATGACATTAACGAATCCATCCCTTCACCTTTAAGATTCAAGAACTCATACTATCCATTCTATAGTCTAGATTTTTACATTCCTCTTCTAAGTGCAGCAAAACCACCAAATAATCCATCAAATTGATCAAGTTTAATGAAAGCAAGAAGATAAGAATGAATAAACTAGGGTTCATAGCAATCCTAGTACAGAAATTGAACTACACATGATTACAAAATACAGAAAATGAGAGAAGAGAAGAGAAAACTCCATGATTCCAAGTTAGGTGAAAGAGAAATTACTCCAATCTTCACAAAAAGCTGGCTCCCCTAGCCCCTGGAGCTGACTTCGTCGTTTTCCCCTAGACTCCAACCCAGAATGCCTTAAAATTTCAGTCTAAAATGCCTTTTAAAGCCTGCTGCACGTGACAGCAAAATGATCTATACGCTTAAGTGCACACTTTCCCGCTTAAGCGCGATTCAGGCAGAAATGAACTCTTCTTCAGCATGAGGAACCTGCTTAAGCGCACATTATTCACTCTTAAGCGCATTGTGGACAGAATGGAGCCTTCAATATTGCACGGAACCGCTTAAGCGTGTGTATATCCCACTTAAGCGTGAATATGACAGAGAACAATCACCTTCTTGAGCTTTATGCGCTTAGTTGTATTAAAATCCGCTTAGACGCATGAGGGGCAGCTTAAACCTTCAATTTGAGCCCCTTTTTTCTTCTCCAAGGTTCCATCTTTTCATCATTTAGATCTTGGCTTAGAATTTCTCATCCTTCAACAACATTTTCCCAGCTAAAATATCTGCAAAAACATAATCACCAACAGATTTACAAAAGTAACCCAAAAAGAATGCGATTAGGGGCCAAAAATTGCATTTCTAACCTAAGAGCGAGGTATGTATGCAACTATCCAAAAGTTAGGTGTTAAAGCCCTAACATAGGTCAAAAGTATACCAAAATGACCAAAATCTCCACAGAATATATATGAATGTTGAGGACTCATCACTTTGTGAGTTCTTAAGAGGTTTACCATTGGAGTGTATAGTTGCTTAAAGTAGTGAGCAGTTGTTTAACCTGATATGACATTGTAGGACTCACAACAAGAACTCAAGTGAGATTTACCATTGGAGATGCTCTAACGCCTCTTCCTATGCTTAAGCTACATTTGGTTAATGTGTCGGTGTGCTCGTCCCTTCCCACTTCCTCCGCATTAACCCAATAATAAAATTAATACAATAAATGGAACTCAACTTCTGCAATTCATATTTACAACTTTCAATTTTTTTTAATTAAAACTTTAGTTTTTCTACCCAATAAAAAGGTAGTACGACTACTAACGAAACTAAACATATATATTGAAACAACAAAAAAATACTTTATGTCCATAATATTTATTCCAAGTTTCATTTATACCCCTAATATTTTTTTGACTTATTTATGTCCCACATGTTTCAATTTTTATCATATATACCATTTTTTGTAACTTCGTCTGATAAATTAATGGAGTTACTGACCTGGCACTAGTGTGGCAAGCCTCTTCGTTAATGTCACCTACCATATAGACTAGAAGGCATGTAATGGCAAAAATGCCCTTGCCCTTCTCTCTCTCTTTCTCACACACACTTTTCAATGGCTTCCTCTACTTCCTTCTCCTCTGCCTTCACCTTCTTTTCTTCTTCTTCATAGTCCTTTTTTTATAAATTTAAATCACTTATTTCCACTTCACTTCACTCATTCAATCACTCATTCTCAGACGCCTAGCAATATCCATGGCTCTGCCAGCTACAACCATCATTTCCTCATTTGAACAACCCAAGGTTCATGTTGTCGACATCAGAAGCATTAAAGCCTTTGCCGAATCGAGTAGAGTCTCCCCTATCCCTTCATTTTACTACTTTCTCACAAAGTATCAAGACAATGTCGTGGACGAGCTCATCGCCTCTATCCCCATCATTAATGTCACATCCCAAAAATTGAGCATGTGAAAAGATACTACTCATTTGATAAAATTCTCAAACATACGTTATTTACATATATTCTGTAAGGTTTTACATTCAACCTTAATCATTCATTCCACACTACAGAGTTATATTCATCTGATAAGCAAATATAGACATACATAGTCTGATATTTCTATCTCAGCGCAAGCCTAGGAGACCTATAGAAAGTACAGAGCGTTTCTAGTATCCACATTAATAAGTACTGGTATCCCACCAGACAGAAATAGAGTGTAATCCCAAGGGGCTTCTAATCTTCCAACGGATACTCTTCTTCTTTGTTTTCTGTATCTGAAAAATAATCATAGGGAGTGTGAGTTTATTTAAAAACTCAGTAAGTAAATAACTGTACTATATAGAATATCAAAAGTACAAATACCACATTTACTCATATAATTAATTGTCTTATACATCGAGTAGTATGGGACTCTAACCCTTTCAAACTCATGAATAAGATTTCATAGATATACACCGAGTAGTATGGGACTCTAACCCTTTCAAACTCGTGAATAAGATCTCATAGGTATACGCCGAGTAGTATGGGACTTTAACCCTTTCAACTCGTGTATAGGTTTCATAGATATGCACTGAGTAGTATGGGACTTTAACCCTTTCAAACTCGTGTATAAGATTTCTTAGATATACACCGAGTAGTATGAGACTTTAACCCTTTCACACTCGTGTATTAGATCCCGTAGATCTTTACTCATTAATAAAATAGTGAGAATTCATCACATAGTACAATTGTCATGAAATAAATAATTTCTTCATACTCTTATTTCTACTGATCATCATATACTCCCATATGAAAAATTAATTGCTTATTATCCAAATAATATTGTAAATGGGACTTATATTGTACTTTGACTAGTAATATCAAATTAGCTGAGCAAGGTTATTCACTCTCCTTGATGTTTGTCCAAGTTTACCTTGTTCCACACTAGAATTTGTGTAGGAAAATTTCCTAGTAAAATATATTACAAGGAAACATAAGAAAGGAAACAAAATCACGAAAATACGTAAAATTTTTTGACTGCTACAGTAACGGGTTGTTACAGTACGGTTTGCTATAGTGTCGGTTCGCTACAGTGTCGGTTCGCTACAGTAACGTTGACTACTACAGTAACCCCGAAGAAAATTTTCCAGATTTTGTTTCGAAATTTCTGGTCGCTACAGTAACTCGGTTTTTGCAGAAATTTCTAACAATTTCATCCTTTCCTTTCTTGTTTCAAAATCAGAATTTCAACTCTTTTAACCGATTATAACTCAAATATAACTTCTAAAACAACTGAGATTCATGAATTATCATCAAAATCTTCAAGAACAAAACCTCCTCTGATCTTCTACATAAACTGAAATTTAAGGAAAATAATCGGATTAAAGCTTACCTTTGATCCTTACAAAGCTTTTGAACCGAACAGATAATCGAAATTCTGAAGATCAAGGAAAGGATTTGAGAAGAAAATGAAGAACTGAGAGAGAAATGCTTTTCTGCTTCCTTCGGCTGAGTGAAAAATGAGGGGTACTATTGAAACTTTATATTAAATATTTCTAATGGGTTATTCAATAACCCATGGGTATCCATAACCCAACATCCAAACCCATCCAGTCAATTTACAATAAATGGATTAATTGACCATTCTGAAACCACTTTTCCATGAATTTCACCATTCTTAGAATATATCACTCATTGTGCAAATATTTAGTCCAGTTATTTAACTCAATTTTTATAAATAATATTCAAAGAGAACAATTAAATATGAAAATTAAAAATGATCAAAATAAATAACTAAAGTAACGTTGTAGAATTCTAAAATACTCTTAAGCGAATTATATTCTGAAATTAACGGGTATTACATTCTACCCCCCTTAAAAGAATTCGGTCCTCCGAATTAAAATCTTACCTCAAGTTTCAAATAAATGTGGATAGTTTTTCCACATCTCATCTTCTGCCTCCCACGTAGCTTCCTCGCGAGAATGATTTCTCCAAAGAACCTTGACAGTAGGAATTTCTTTGGTACGCAATTTCTTGACTTTTCTATCAAGGATAGCTACTGGTACCTCTTCGTAGGTGAGAGTTTCATCAAAATGAACTTCTTGGGGTTGAATGACATGAGAAGGATCAGGAAGATACTTCCGTAGCATGGACACATGAAATATTGGATGAACTCTCTCTAGGTTGGAAGGTAGGTCTAGGCGATATGCCACATTACCCACTCTGTCTACAACCTTATATGGGCCAACATACCTCGGACTAAGCTTGCCTTTCTTCCCGAATCTCATTACTCCCTTCATAGGTGAGATTCGTAAGAAAACCATATCACCTATTGCAAATTCAAGGTCACGTCGTCGGTTGTCCGCATAAGACTTCTGTCTACTCTGAGCAGTTAACAACTTCTCTCTGATCAGTTTAACTTTATTTATATCTTCCTGTATCATCTCAGGTCCAAATATTTTGGTTTCACCAAGTTCAAACCAACCTATAGGAGATCGACACCGTCTCCCATATAAAGCCTCAAAAGGTGCCATCTGAATACTGGCTTGGTAACTGTTGTTATAAGCAAATTCAATAAGAGACAAATGATCTTCCCAACTTCCACTGAAATCCATCACACAAGCTCTTAGCATATCCTCTAAAGTCTGAATTGTCCTTTCGGACTGTCCATCAGTCTGAGGATGGAATGCTGTGCTAAGATTCACTTTGGTACCCAAAGCCTCTTGAAAGACTTTCCAGAACCGAGAAGTAAACTGAGTTCCTCAGTCTGATATAATGGATATTGGTACACCATGAAGTTTCACTATTTCTTTAACATAAAGTCGAGCAAGTTTTGCTACACTGAAAGTGGTATGAACAGGAAGAAAATGTGCTGACTTAGTAAGTCGATCCACTATGACCCATATTGAGTCATTTCCTTTTGTTGACCGAGGTAAACCTACTACAAAATCCATAGTGATCCTTTCCCACTTCCACTCGGGAATATCTAGTTTTTGCATCAAACCAGGTGGTAATCGATGTTCAGCTTTAACTTGCTGACAAGTCAAACATCGAGCTACAAAGTCAGTCACGTCTCGCTTCATGCCCTCCCACCAGTAAACTTGTTTCAAGTCCTGATACATTTTCACAGCACCAGGATGTACAACGTAGGGCGAACCATGAGCTTCCATTAAGATTTCATGTTTCAAAGATTCAATGTTGGGGACACAGAGTCTCCCATTAAACCATAAGACTCCTTCTTCATCTACCAAGAAACTTGGTGCTAGACCTTGCCTTGCCTTATCTCTGATTTTGACCATATCAATGTCATTTTCTAAAGTTGCTTTTACTTTTTCAACAAGAGATGATCTAACTGTTAAATGAGCCAGAAATGTACCTGACTCAGTGATCTCGAAGAATACTCTATCAGCTTCCAATTCTTGTAGTTCATGTATTAAAGACCTCCTTATAGTGGCAATGTGAGCTAAACTTCCTATAGACTTTCGACTTAGAGCATCAGCCACTACATTTGCTTTACCTGGATGGTAAAGGATGGTACAATCATAATCTTTCAGAAGTTCCATCCACCTTCGTTGCCTTAGATTGAGATCTCTCTGCTCAAAAATGTACTTAAGGCTTTTGTGATCTGTAAAAATTTGACAAGTCTCCCCATACAAGTAATGTCTCCAAATCTTTAGGGCAAACACTACAGCTGCCATTTCCAAATCATGAGTGGGGTAATTCAATTCATGCTTTTTAAGCTGACGTGAGCCATAAGCTATGACTTTACCATGTTGCATCAACACACACCCTAAGCCTATCTTTGAGGCATCACAGAATACAGAGTAACCCCCTGGTCCTGATGGTAGAATTAATACTAGTGCAGAAGTTAAACACTCTTTCAATTGGGTGAAACTTTGCTCACATGAATCATTCCAAATGTATTTAACATTTTTTCGGGTTAACTTATTTAATGGAAGAGCCGTCTTAGAGAAATCTTTGACAAAGCGACGGTAATACCCTGCTAAGTCAAGAAAACTACGTAGTTCAGACACAGTTGTTGGTCTAGGCCATTGTTTTACTGCTTCAATTTTACTTGGATCTACATGAATACCTTCTTGGGAAATAACATATCCCAAAAATGTTACATGACTCATCCAGAATTCACATTTTGAGAGCTTTGCGTACAACTGATGCTCTCTCAAAGTCTGAAGCACTATTCTCAAATGTTCAGTATGTTCTTCATGACTCTTTGAATACACCAAAATATCATCAATAAATACAATTACAAACTTATCAAGGAATGATTTGAACACTCTGTTCATTAAATCCATAAATGCTGCTGGTGCATTTGTCAACCCAAAAGACATCACAAGAAACTCATAATGTCCATATCGTGTACGAAAAGCAGTCTTAGGTATATCATCACTCTTAATTCGTAACTGATGATATCCAGACCTTAGATCAATCTTTGAGAAGTATTTTTCTCCTTGAAGCTGATCAAACAAATCATCTATCCTTGGTAAAGGATACTTATTCTTCACTGTGACTTTATTCAGCTGACGATAATCTATACATAATCTCATAGAACCATCTTTCTTTTTCACAAAAAGAATAGGAGCACCCCAAGGTGAAAAACTTGGGCGAATTAACCCTTTGTTTAACAAATCTTCCAATTGTTCTTTGAGTTCTTTTAGCTCAACAGGAGACATACGATAAGGTGGAATAGAAATTGGTCTTGTGTCTGGGGCCAAATCAATACTGAACTCAATATCTCTTTCTGGCGGTAATCCAGGTAAATCTTCTGGGAACACATCTGGGAATTCATTAACCACATGAATGTCTTCTAACTTCTGTTCTTTCTTTTCTAAATCTTTGATAAAAGCTAGAAATCCCTGACATCCCTTTCGCAACATACGCTGGGCACTTAACATAGATATCATGTTGCAAGGTACATCACTTCGATCTCCTTGAAACACAAAATTACTCCTCCCCGGTATATTAAAGGAAATAACTTTGTCACGACAATTTATAGTAGCATGACAAGAAGATAGCCAGTCCATCCCTAAAATCACATCAAAATCTAACATATTGAGAATCATAAGATCTATCTCAGTTTCCATGCCCCCAACAATTATTTTACAAGAACGATAACATGTTTTAACCATCAAAGTCTCTCTCATCGGTGTGGAAACCAAGAATGGTTCTTTAAGAATAATCGAATCAAATGCAAATCTCTTGGCAAATAGGGGCGACACATATGAGTGAGTAGAACCGGGGTCAAACAAAATACGTGCAGCAAAAGTATTAACAGATAATATACCTGTAACTACAGCATTGGATGTTTGAGCATCCTGTCGGGTTAGAGCATATACTCTTGCATTTCCTCTACCAGCACCTTGTTTTCCACGGTCACCTTGGCCTCTTCCAGAACCTCTTGCTATACTACCCCCTATTGAAGGGGTTGGTGTTTGAGTAATAGATTGTGGTCGAGGTGGCAAAGTAGACCCTTGACCTGGTCTTGTCATGAGCTAAGGGCACTCCCTTATAAAATGTCCTTTTTGTCCACAGTGAAAACAGCCTGTACCAACAGTGTTTAACCTGCATTCTCCGAAGTGAAACTTTCCACATTCAGGACATTGAGGTTTTTCCCTTCTACCTTGAGTACCTCCTCTACTAGAAGAGCTAAAACCACCCCTGCTCTCTGAACGAGGCTTAGCCACACTGGCTGTAGAATAAGTTGACTTAGTAGGAGTGGCTGGAGCATTTTGTGATGCAGTAAAGGGTTTCAAAGTCCCTGAGTCTTCCCCTTGATCAAAAGATCTTCTATATCTAGCTTTCTTCTTTTGACGATATTCTTCTTTATTCTTTGACCTCCTTTCCATTTTTCGGGCCACATCAACAGCTTTTGAGTACGAAGAGTAATCGTTCATATTAGAACCCACTTGATCATATAAGGCATCACGAAGCCCTTCCACAAACTTTTCTATTTTCTTCCTTTCAGAAGGAATGATTTCAGGGGCATATTCAGATAATTTAACAAACTGAGCTGAATATTCATCAACAGTCATGGTTCCCTGTCGTAGATACAGAAAATCTCTGGCCCTGGATGATCGTTCACTTACCGGAAGAAATTCATCCATAACCAATTTGTAAAATTCTGTCCACATAACTGGCGGTGCGCCTTGAATTCTAGCTTTCTTCCAGTTCCTCCACCATTTACCAGCCCTACCTTTTAACTGAAAGGAAGTGAATTCTACCTTTTGAGTAGGAGAACACCCTATAGCATCACAGATTGCTTCACAATCTTCAAGGAAACATTGTGGGTCCTCTTTGGGATCTTCCCCTGAAAAAGTAGGAGGCCTCATTTTCTGGAATTCAGACATTCTTACCTCTCTTACATTAACTCCTCCCGCTAACGGAGCTAGTGGTACATTTTCAGCTTCAACAATAGGAGGATCCACTGGCAGGTTAGCTTGTGCAGCTCGACCTCTCATTTCAGCCTCAAATCGGTCAAATCGTTCATTCATCAAATGAATCACATGTGCAATAGTTGCATTACCGACGTGAGCATCAGTTTCGACTCTTCTTGCTTGCTCACTAGTTGCGCCCTCAGTACTTTGAGCATGTAAACTATCACCACGGTTAGGATCATCTTGCACATGTACTGGTGGATTTATGGCCCTCCTTGGACCCATATGCTCATTATTATTAGAAGATTCTTCTGACATTGATCTGTCACAGATCTACATACATAACAAATAATTTTCAGACATAAACAAAATATCACTTACTAGCCCCACTGAGAAGTTATCTATAAAATGACGTTATACTCTACATGGTCTTTTATGGAACCTAATCCTATGGTCATGCCGCGGCTCATGACAATAGGGAAGGGCCCACAAAGATCACTTTGCTCTGTACTCTATAGGGGACCTATAAAACCTTTCCTCTGATACCAAATTGTCACATCCCAAAAATTGAGCATGTGAAAAGATACTACTCATTTGATAAAATTCTCAAACATACGTTATTTACATATATTCTGTAAGGTTTTACATTCAACCTTAATCATTCATTCCACACTACAGAGTTATATTCATCTGATAAGCAAATATAGACATACATAGTCTGATATTTCTATCTCATCGCAAGCCTAGGAGATCTATAGAAAGTACAGAGCGTTTCTAGTATCCACATTAATAAGTACTGGTATCCCACCAGACAGAAATAGAGTGTAATCCCAAGGGGCTTCTAATCTTCCAACGGATACTCTTCTTCTTTGTTTTCTGTATCTGAAAAATAATCATAGGGAGTGTGAGTTTATTTAAAAACTCAGTAAGTAAATAACTGTACTATATAGAATATCAAAAGTACAAATACCACATTTACTCATATAATTAATTGTCTTATACATCGAGTAGTATGGGACTCTAACCTTTTCAAACTCATGAATAAGATTTCATAGATATACACCGAGTAGTATGAGACTCTAACCCTTTCAAACTCGTGAATAAGATCTCATAGGTATACGCCGAGTAGTATGGGACTTTAACCCTTTCAACTCGTGTATAGGTTTCATAGATATGCACTGAGTAGTATGGGACTTTAACCCTTTCAAACTCGTGTATAAGATTTCTTAGATATACACCGAGTAGTATGAGACTTTAACCCTTTCACACTCGTGTATTAGATCCCGTAGATCTTTACTCATTAATAAAATAGTGAGAATTCATCACATAGTACAATTGTCATGAAATAAATAATTTCTTCATACTCTTATTTCTACTGATCATCATATACTCCCATATGAAAAATTAATTGCTTATTATCCAAATAATATTGTAAATGGGACTTATATTGTACTTTGACTAGTAATATCAAATTAGCTGAGCAAGGTTATTCACTCTCCTTGATGTTTGTCCAAGTTTACCTTGTTCCACACTAGAATTTGTGTAGGAAAATTTCCTAGTAAAATATATTACAAGGAAACATAAGAAAGGAAACAAAATCACGAAAATACGTAAAATTTTTTGACTGCTACAGTAACGGGTTGCTACAGTGTCGGTTTGCTACAGTGTCGGTTTGCTACAGTGTCGGTTTGCTACAGTGTCGGTTCGCTACAGTGTCGGTTCGCTACAGTAACGTTGACTACTACAGTAACCCCGAAGAAAATTTTCCAGATTTTGTTTCGAAATTTCTGGTCGCTACAGTAACTCGGTTTTTGCAGAAATTTCTAACAATTTCATCCTTTCCTTTCTTGTTTCAAAATCAGAATTTCAACTCTTTTAACCGATTATAACTCAAATATAACTTCTAAAACAACTGAGATTCATGAATTATCATCAAAATCTTCAAGAACAAAACCTCCTCTGATCTTCTACATAAACTGAAATTTAAGGAAAATAATCGGATTAAAGCTTACCTTTGATCCTTACAAAGCTTTTGAACCGAACAGATAATCGAAATTCTGAAGATCAAGGAAAGGATTTGAGAAGAAAATGAAGAACTGAGAGAGAAATGCTTTTCTGCTTCCTTCGGCTGAGTGAAAAATGAGGGGTACTATTGAAACTTTATATTAAATATTTCTAATGGGTTATTCAATAACCCATGGGTATCCATAACCCAACATCCAAACCCATCCAGTCAATTTACAATAAATGGATTAATTGACCATTCTGAAACCACTTTTCCATGAATTTCACCATTCTTAGAATATATCCCTCATTGTGCAAATATTTAGTCCAGTCATTTAACTCAATTTTCATAAATAATATTCAAAGAGAACAATTAAATATGAAAATTAAAAATGACCAAAATAAATAACTAAAGTAACGTTGTAGAATTCTAAAATACTCTTAAGCGAATTATATTATGAAATTAACGGGTATTACAATTAATTTCTTTCTCCTCACTTTCAATGACCCTCAACTTTGTGTCGACGTTGTTCAATAGATTGGCAAGGTCTGCGCTGAATGAGACTTCTTCATGGTAAAGCTTTAACCATTCTTCATTCCCATTCCTAAACACGAGGTTTTTGTTCTAGGATCCCTGTCACAATAACATATGCTAAATTCTTGGTAGATTATGAGCCACGGAATCTTCGATGAGGTGATGAAGAAGTCTCACGAGTTCCATAACTTGACAATATAGGAAAAGAAGGAGTTTGGCAACAAGGGTCCCTTTACCTCCATCAGACACGGCACGAGCTTCTATCCTCAAGCAAAAGAAGAGAAGGTGAAGGCAATGGAGAAGATAAGTTTGGATGAAGGAGAGGAAGCCATGAAGGGGGATAAAGAGAGAGAGAGAATGGGAGGGTAGGGGCAATTTTGACATTACATGCCTTTTATTCTGTGTGGCAGGTGATATGGATGAAGAGGAGTGTCACACTGGCGCCAAGTCAATAGCTTCGTTAATTTATCAGACGGAGTTACAAAAAAAAATGGTATATATGATAAAAATTGAAACGTGAAATATAAACGGGTTAAAAAAAAGTTAGAAACATAAACAAAACTTGATATAAACTTTAAGAACATAAAGTACCATTTTAGTTAAGTGAAAGTATACTTCATATCCCTAGTGTTTGCACCCATTTTCGGTTATGTCCTTCAACTTTTTTGTGTCAGACATGTCCGACATGTTTTATTTGATTTCAAATATACCCCAAAATGACAAAAATGCCTTTCCCCCTCTCTCGCACTGCGTCTCTCTCTCTCTCTTTTCTTCCCTAACCTCGCTGGCGTTGACATCTCATTCTCATTGAATCTCTCTTTTCCCTATCTGTTGATCTCTCTCTCTGTTAAATCTCTTTAGCACTCCTTCGCACTCTAGCACCTCCCCATTCTCTCTGAAATCCTCTCTCCCTCTCTCTTTCTCCAAAATCTTTCAATTCTCTCTTTAAGCTTCTATTTCTCAAATCTATCTCCCCTGCTACATCAATCTCGAGCCCCTTTTCAGGCCCTTTCCTCAAGTCATCCCAATGTAACCCACACCTCACTACTTCAACAATGTGACATATTCACCACGTCGGAATCAAGATTTGCTTCTCTACTTCGCACCTATTTCGCTCCCTACTACTCCATGGCTGCCATCTTTGCTGCACATTGGCTTTGTCAAAACGCAGAAAAGCTTGTGTTTCTAGCCACCGATCCACTCTACCTTGCTATGCTTGCGTTCCTTTCCTTAAATGTAGAGTGGTTTTGCGTTTCAGACTACCTAACTGGGATGGAGAGATATGGGTTGAGGCTGTCATATTGGGCATACCATAGTTTTAAAAACCATATTGGACCGGCTAGTTCGATCGGTCGAACTAGGAACTAGCCTGAAGTCAGTTTGGTTAAAAAATCGATCTTGACTTAAACTGATACAGCATTGGTTGAACCGGTTTTGGACCGACCGGACAATTGGTTCAACCAGTTCCAAGCTTTAAAAAAAAAGAAAAGGAAGAAGAAGAAAACCAAAAAAGAATGAAGATCTACCGTCGAAGCCACTGTCCTTTTCTCCCGTTGATTACTGTCCTTCAAAGCAATAGATATACAAGTGTTGTTGAAGCAAAAGAACATGGAAGAAGGAAAGAAGAAGAAAATCACAAGAGAAAGAGAAAGAGCTTTCAATCTGTAAGAATGGAGAAAGAAAGAGAGAGGAGAATGAGAAGATGTGGAAGAATAGCCACTTTCAATCTGTAGCTTGCATCATTCGAAACGTACTTTTCTTCATCTTTTTTTCCTTGGGCAGTGCAAGTGTGTAGTGAGGTGACAGGATTTGTCTATTTTAATTTTTGAAGTGTAGATCTATATAAAAATTATTTACTAAAAAAATATTTTTTAAAAATATAAAATATAAATATTTAATTAAAATGTAAGTCATTTGTAAAAAAATTTATAATTTTTTAATGGAGATGTTAATATCTTGTCTTGTTATTTTATAAATTTGATATGATTATATGAATATATATTATCATGATTAATAATTTTTTCTTGTTATTTAATAAATTTTTCTTGAAAATTTTTTATTGTGAATTTTTTTTTGTATAATTTGACATCAAATCTTATTTTTAATTAAATTTATAAATTTATATTCATAGTATTTAATTATATATATTATTTTTTTATATTTTAAAGGAGGGTTCAACCACGATCTGACTATTGACCTTTGAATCAGTGCCTCTATCAGTTCAATGACCGGTCTGATTTTTAAAACATTGAGGCATACATGAAAACTTGGACTGGGAATGTGGGATACATTTCCAAATGATACCTGGTTTTTGAAAGATTTGTGCTTCATATCTCTGTTTCTGCAATCCTCTTTCTTCTTGTTTTTCCATGCATTTTCCCTCTGTTCTTGGTATTACGAGTAAAGCTTAGTGTTTGGGCAATGTCCATTTAGGATCTTTATTTTTCCTTATTTTTTTTCAAATGAGAGAGAGAGAGAAAGAGAGAGAGAGAGAGAGAGAGAGAGAGAGAGAGAGAGAGAGAGAGAGCATCGTTTGAGGGTAAAGACAGGAGAGAGAAAAGATATGTGGAGAAGATAGAGAAGAGAGAGAAGCAATACCAACAAAGGAGAGATGCAGAGAGAGATGCTGACAAAGGAGAGAAGAGAGATTCAAAGAAAATGAGATGTTGGTGCCCATGAGGTTAGGGAAGAAGAGAGAGAGTGAGAGTGAGAGTGAGTGAGGAGAGAGAGACACAATGAGAGAGAGAGAAGAAGAAAGACATTTTTATCATTTTAAAGTATACTTAAAAATAAATAAAATATGTAAGACATATATAATAAAAAAAATTAAAAGATATAACTAAAAATAAATATAAACCTTAAACATATGAAATATATTTTACCGTTTACCTTTTAGTTAATAATTTTGATTCCAAAAGCAGAAAAATTCAGCAGAGGACGAATCCTTCTTCTCACTCATATCATTCCACTTTTCTTTTTAAACCAACTTTTTTATTTTTTATTTTCATATGGTAATTATTCATATGTATAAAGATACGCCCTTTTTCTTTAATTTAGGTGTCGCATTATTAAATTAATAAAAAAATATATGAAATAATTTATTCTTATTAAATCAATCTATAAACTCTTAATTTTTTAAAGTCCTTTAATGATTAGCTTTAAAGTCATAAATATTAACGTTTAACAAGATAAATTTAAATTATAATATAAGAAAGATAATTGGAATAAATTGTGATAAATTTAATTATTTTTTATTGTTTTTAGGGTACAAAATTATTATAATTCATTTTTTGATAAAAAAATTTGATAATAGTAGTGCGTGCCAGTAGGCAGTAGCATTATTATTTGTCTTCATTCCGCTAATCCTTGATTAACAGAGACAACCCACAGTAGGAATAACCGTAATTACTAATTTTTGAGTCAGGTAGGGATGGCAATGGGGACTCGAACTCAAGAAAATTTGAGGAAATCTCTGTATTTGCGGTCCCGTTGACGGGAAATTTCCCTCTGCGGGGACGGAGGTGAGAAAAAATTTTTTTCCCGAAAGTTAAACGGGGATGGGGACAGGGATCACACTCCCCGCTTCTCGGGGTTCCCGTCCCCGAAGGGTAATTTAATAAATTTATAAAATACCCCAAATATCTATATATATAATATATATTAAGGATCTTTTGGTCATTTTATATTCAAAATAATTAAAATAAATTTAATAAAAAATAAAACCCTAATCTCATTCCCCCAAAACTGATTCTCAATTCACCATTTGACTGAGATTGAATGTGTGCTCACCGTCTTTGCCTCTCAGGTATGGCCTCTTCTTGTCGTTGCACTCGCTCTCCCAATCCTTTAATTCATCGTTGTGGTCTCCTCTGTCTTTTGTGGTCACTCTTCCCATCCTTCAATTTCCGTCCTCTCCCACACAGTCTTTTTATCAAAATCCACGGTATCCTCTGTTTGAATTTTTTCAATTATCCCCCAACTTAAAAGAAAAAAGAAAAATTTTTTTATTAAAATATGTATTATTAATTTTTTTTATATTTTTAATTTTTTTAAAAAATTCCGCGAGGTGCCCGCGAGGAATGGGATCCGGATCAAAGGCGCAGGGGTTCATTCAACGGCTGATGTTTGTCCTGCGTGGTGATTTTTTTTTTTGATGAGAGAGAGAGAGTCAGAGCGGTGGAACATAGGCATAGAGTGAGTCAGAGTGGTGGAACATAGTCAAAATACTGGTGAAACTTACAGAAGCCAATTCCCTTTCTCTCCGTCGCTTTTGTTCATTTATTTTTCTCTCTATTGTCTCCCATTTTCTTACTTTTACCTTCTCAAACCCAACCAATTTCTCTCTGCTCAATTCCCCTTCCGGAAGAATTTCCCCCTCTATCGTTGGGCCCGTGTCATTTCCCTTATCCTCGCCCTTCATATCCGTGCTTGTGTATGTCAACTCCTCGGGTGCGAGATCGTAGATCTTGGTGTCGGTGGTGGTTGTGAATCAGCGGCGGAAGAAGGCGTGGGCGGCGGCGGCGGTCTATCAGACCTCATGTCTCCGTCGAATGGTTTACAAAATGGAGGAGGAGGGGGTAGTGGGCTCAATTATATAGAGCACCAGGTTTCCAAATTGGACACTCTCGCCGGCGTGGCCATCAAGTATGGTGTTGAGGTATTACTACTTGTTTGCAAATTTTGTCAGCATTTGCCATAGTATGATTTTGAAGAGCCTTAGTTATGGTCATTTTTCTATATATTTATTGGTGTGTGTTCGTGATTTTTTTTTCCCCCGAAATGCAGTGCAATTAGTGAACTGCTAGGTTGTTAAAGTTGTAGACGAAGATAAAGATATTCTGTGCATTTTACAAAACTTTTTCAAATGATCTGATTTTCTTTTCGGAAGAATGGAGGCTAAGCGGTATTTCAGGAGCGATCTAAAAGAACCACTTGAGTATGATGGTTTACTATATCGAGAAGTTCATCTTTCTGAGGATGTAAAGTATTATTTGAAACGATTGTATTAGCAAATTCTAAGATATCCTAGGTGATGAGTGGAATTAAAACGGGTTGGAGATTGGGAAAGGAAGGAGGAGGAAATCTGGAAAGGTGGGAACAATGAGTAAATTCTGTTAAATCCAAGCTCTCACATGCCACTTTGTTCTTTGAAATGGTTAAATGTTTATGGTTTATCAACAACCAGTGAATAAGTTATTGCTTCCCGAGCTGATAATAGGATACCAATTTTTCGTATTGGATGAGAACTACTTGTAATGATTTAGGTAGCTGACATCAAAAGGATGAATGGACTAGCTACAGATCTTCAAATGTTTGCACTGAAGACATTGCGAATTCCATTACCAGGACGACATGCACCATCTCCCAGTCTGCCTGATGAATCTGCTAAGTTGGGGTACTGACATGCTCTCATTTCTTCATTATTTGCAATTATTAAATATCTTTTTGTGATGCCAACTATTCTGTACAATTCACTCAGAACAACCTACTACCTATAGAATTTGAAGGCACATCCTGTTTCCTAGAGGTTTCATAAGCAAGGATTTCTCTATTTGACTGCCCCTAAAAGTTACAAAAGGGCTTAAACTGTTTTCTAACAGCCAAAATTTAGTGATGCTGGAGCTCCGGTTACTGTTTCCTCTTTCTATTTATTTACAAGGGTATCATTGCTATTACCTCCACTTTGCTCCCTGCATGTGTGTGTGTGCGCCCGTGCATTTATTGTACCCGGAACAAAGATTTTACTGCTCTTATGTGGTGGGCTTCTTGTCATCCTTATTTTAACTTTTTACCATTTGTTTATTTAATATGTCACAAGCCAGCAAATTTCATAGTTCATACCCTTCATATCAGTTTGCACTCTTATTTGGACTATGCTTAGTCACTGTCTGTTGTGTTCTGCTGAAGCCTGGCTGCTACATTGCTTTAATATGTTTTCACTTGGTCATTTTGTAGAATATTAATATTGTAAATTTTCATTGACTTTGGCTCTAAATTTAATATTCTTCTTCTGATATTCCTCTATGATTTTCTTTTTGGTATCTGTCCATCATCCTGACTGGATAAGAAAGAAGTTTTTATCCTTTTTTATAAGAAATAAGTGATTCTGTATAACTTGAACTTTAAACACATTGTTTAAACGTTGCTTTTTATAGCATAACTCCACCTACCAGTTTACTGAATTTGGAAACCTGCTGGAATATGGATACTCATTTTTACTAAAACTGTCTCGCAGAGATAATAGCCCTGAAAGGAGACCTCCTCATATGGTTCAATCTAGTATGCGGGAACCTTTCCAGTCTTTAAGAGTGAAAGAACCCCGACAGAGCGTGTCTCCAGCAATGACCACTTTACAGAAATATTATGGACTCCAATCTTCAAAGCTGGGTGGTACGTCTGAAGGAACAGAAATGGCAGTATATACGTCTGCTGGTTCAGTTTATTTCAGAGATGAATGGCTTCCAAAAGCCTCACCAATGTCAGACCTGCCACCTAACCATCATCAAAAGTCAAGAAATTTAGCTTATGATTTACTAACGGGGAACTGTGCAGCACCTCTTACAGAAATTGGGGATGGGGGAGGTGAGAAATCTGATGAGAAATCTGTTCGTAGACGTCAGAAAGCTGAAGTAGATAGTGGAGCTGGTACGCCAGAAAAGCTGTTGAAAGAAGAAAATGGTGGTGGGATCAGTGGTTTCTCTCCTTCAACAGGAAAAGGTTTAGCCATGCGGCCAAAATCAGCTAGCAGAACTACGCTACTTGCTGTTTCAGACTCAGGATGCTTAGATCCTATTCCAATGGGGCTGGGAGAATCTATAATGACTGATGGGTTTTCTGCAGTGCGGAAATCATCAAGTACATCAAGTCTCAAAGAGCAGGAAAAGAATAACTCAGCAACAGTCTGGCCGACTGGATGGAGTTTGAAACCAGACTTGCAAGCTCTTTCAACTGCAACCATTGCTAAACCTATCTTTGATGGC
This sequence comes from Biancaea sappan, assembly GCA_037074585.1. Taxonomy (NCBI): domain Eukaryota; kingdom Viridiplantae; phylum Streptophyta; class Magnoliopsida; order Fabales; family Fabaceae; genus Biancaea; species Biancaea sappan. The sequence continues at coordinate 210,150 of CM073492.1, read as the reverse complement.
TTACCAATCCCAATAACTGGCCGCAGGAGCAAAGCTGCCCTTGATTAGGGCAACTTATCCCCATTCTTCAAAGTTCAAAGCAATTTATTTTTTTTGACATTGTACAAACATAAAGAACTACGAGATGTATCTGTTTTGGGTGAGTAAGCCTGAGAAAAAAGGATAAAGTCGGGAACAAAATTACAGGGTTAGGATTTATTTCAGGCATAGAATATCAAGGGGTGGATGACCTCCCCAAAAAGAAAAAAAATACTGCAGGAGGTGCAACTGGAGAGAAGTTCCATGAAGAATGGCTGCAAATACTTTCTATCAGTTGTACCAATAGTATAACTTTAGTCCCACCTGTATTACTAGTCTACTTACATATGATCGTTTGATTTGTTAAATGGAGTCAAGTTAAAACATGTTCATCATTCTTATTAAAATTGTATCTATTATGATTAGTTATTAAGATCCTTCATAACTGGAACCATGTGGTATTAGGTTAACTCTTTCGTTAATATGAATGCTATTGGGTAATCAGGGCCCTGTGTTGTATTATTCAGATTTAATCACTTTGCAAACAGTGGCAGATCATTTAGCTATGCGGGCAGCGCCCTTATGAAGTGTCCATTTTGGTGTTTTCTCTATGGAATCTGCTTTTAACTGGAGATTTGATTTGCTTGTGGAATGGGAATAGCAGTGGATTCTTTTGCAGCGAGCACTTGCTAATTCTTTATTTTCGTAAGATGTAAACCAATGCAAAATGTCCATGTTTTGGTAAACATAGAATCAGAACCCTCTCTCCCCAAATTAAAGTCAGTCGAATGCGTTGTTCCTGGGCTTCGATCTGAGTCTTTTAATACTCGAATTTTCCAAGAGTTTGGCAATAAACGAGCTCATTTAGGCATACGGGTTTTTTTCAAAGACCAAGCCTGTTTGTATTGGCCGTGGAACACTTTTTTTTTTTTAACTTTATCATAGTGCCAACACAGAAGGATTCCAGCACCGACATCGCAAACTCCAACTTAGAAGCATAAGGAGGAAAGGCGGACTTAACTCCAAAAGTCAAGCAATATGCTATCAAAGACACAAGGGACGCCATGGAGGTGAGTAGACAGAGCTGAAAGGGAGAAGGAGTGGTCCCTGAGCTTCAAAGTTGGAGGAAAGCGAGCAAATTGGGAATGATGAAGGCAAAGATCGAGTGGCAGGAAGAGAATTGCTGAGACACGACGAATATATAATAGAAATGGAAGGAGATCCTTCCTGGAATAATGATTGCCTTTGTGGGTGAAACATATTTGTGTTGGGTTAAGAAAATTTCGACTTCTAGCAGATTATATTAGGCAGTTGGGCGACGATGGATAGCGAACTTCTTCGAAACTTCCCTCTTTTCTGCAATTGCCGCGATTTTGCACACTTTGCAGCACTATGATAATATTTTTTTTTTCCAAGAAAAAAAAAAGGCCATCCCATTGGCTTAAACCAGTAAGATTGTTTAAGTTTGTTTTTAAATAAGTTTATATTACTAAATTTAAGACCGTTTATTTACAAGTAATTTTGATCTAGCCCGTGAGTCATGGATTATTTTTTAATATTAAATTTGACTCTGTAAAACATGGGAAAATTTCTTACTATATAAAATTAGTCTATGGCATGCATATTTCCTCTTTTTGAACTTAAAATAATTTTAATTATATATTTCCATCAATGTTAATGTGTTTTTTTATTATATAAATGTTAAAATGTGCTTAATTATCATATAATGCAATTGGACATAAAAAGTCTTATAAACTTCTATAAACTTTTTATTTTGTATAAAAAAATCTTTTTACCTAATTAACTGTCAATTTGATTGTTAGTTAATACTAACTAAGATGAAGAATACTACCGTATCAATTATTTGAAAACACATAAGTATATGATATGGAAAAAATGCCACATCACCAATTGACACATCATGAAACCTAACCCTTCATCTTCTTTTTTTTTTTTCCTTTTAAAATATTTTTTATTGTTCTTCTCTCTCATGCAAGCTTTCTCTCTTTCTCTTCCATCTCTCAATTTTTCTCTCTTTCGTGCTCTCTTTCTCACTCACAGAGTCTCTCTCTCTCTCTCTCTCTCTCTCTCTCTCTCTCTCTCTCTCTCTCTCTCTCTCTCTCTCTCTCTCTCTCACACACACACACACACACACACACACACACACACACACACAATCATTCCTTCTCTTTTCCTCACTCATCCTCTGTTTCACGGTCAAAGAAACACAGGGTGAAAATATTTAATCAAAACTTGAAAAAGTCACTTGGGATTTCATCCTTCTTACATGTTCGTAATCTTAAAAAATGTAATTATAGTTTTGTTACAAAATGATACTTGCTACAAAATCAAGAAACATTAGAAATCAAAGGAATAATAAAGAAATAGAAGGTGGAGAAACCGTGTTTCGATTGAACTTGATAGCGCTAATACATTGATTGTTGGATAAAATCTGAAAACCAGCAAGGGAAAAATCTGAGTCGTGTCTTTTCAATAGACACTGTCCTTAAGGAAATTATTTCGCGACCACAGCAAGAGTACTGCGTCTACAGAACTCCTTCCAGGATTAAACAGATTCCTCTGAGAAAATATTCTCAGGCCACAGAACAGCAGAAAATAAAAGAGACGTAACCCAAAAAGTGAGAGAGGGAGAGAAGAGAGGATCAGAATGTTTTCTGATAGGTGTGTTAAATGAGGGGGAGTAGCCCTCCTTTTATAGTCGCTAAGGCAGACAAAAATGTTTAATAAAATTAAAATTCGGTTATGAAAATTAATGGATAGTTTCAGAAATTAATGAGCAGTTTCGGAAATTTAATAGGGAGTTTTTAAATATATTTAAAATAAAGAAACATAAAACCGCCAGCTCTTAATTTTCTGACATTAATCCAATTAATTTTCATAAGTGTAAAATTTGTCTCTGCTCAGGTAAGCTAAAATAAATTAAGTTAAAAAATTATGTGCATGAGAGCCCACCTCTTCCCAAACTCTTTATTAGCCTACTAACACATGTTAGTATATAAACTCTCTTCCCTTCCTTGCTCTAAGCAATGTGGGACTTGTAGATTTCTCTTTTAAAATATTAAGCCTTTATAAGGCTATTTTTACAACATTGATAAGATGTGGGTTTGCACTGAATTGGGAATGACTTGCATTAAGAAATTGATTTTAGAGGGCAACAAAGGAAGGGGAATGCAAGCTTTTTCCCCTTTCTTTTTTCAAGAGTCACCGATCTATCATGTTGTGGGGAGGCAAAGAAGAAGATTCTGTCATATTTCAATGCCTTCGATTTTTCTTTTTGTATTTATGGTTTCCCCGTATTCTAGTTTGGCTCTCTGAAAGGGACTTGTTTAGCAGTGTGAAAGAAAAATTTGAATCCTTCGCAGCACAGAGGGAGGGTTTCATCTAAATCAAGATATCATCCCACTACTAAAGACGAGGCTTAATCACTAGTGAATTTGTCTTATCTGAATCAAAGATTCAGTTAACATTTATTGTATTCTTCTAATACAATAAGAAATGCACTTTAAATGATATCATAAATCACAATATTTTTCAACTCTTTCATTGGGATTGTGTATATATAGACACTCATCTGACACATAACATATGATATGTCAGACTAGGTAAAATTTATTAATGAAAGTAATGGTTGGAACCCAAGAGGGGGGGTGAATTGGGTTTTATAAATTTTTCACAAGAATTAATTGGAAGTTAAAATGATTTTCTGTAAAAGTACAATGCTTAGGATAATAAATACAATACAGAAAATCAATGTGCTGTTAACATAAATAATTATAAAGATCAAGGAATTAAAAAATAGATATCAATATGCACAAATTAAAGAGTAAGGGATAGAGAAAGCAAACTCGGAGATTTATACTGGTTCGGCTAATCCAAGCCTACATCCAGTCCTCAAGAGACCACTTGAGTATTTTCACTATAATTGCAAGTTTAATCCGGGTACTTGCAAACCACTACAACCACGCAAATTCGATCCGGGTATTTGCGAAACCACAATGAAGAATTTATGAATCCGGGCTCCTCCTCAACCCAAAGCAAGTTCTTCCAACACCGGTACTTGCGAACCTCAACTCAGAATAATATATGTGTTGATCAAAATCAACAATACAAAGAAACTCTCTTTAAAGAGTAGATGAAAACAAATGAAGCTCTAATAACTCTAATGATAGAGAATATGCAAGATTTGGCTCAAGAATGCTTTCCTTTCTCTCAAAGATGATAGAAGAAGTTAATATCACATTGTAGGACTTTGTTCTTACTCAAAATCGTGTATCTAAGGTCATATATATAAGATTTTACAAAACTAGCCGTTATATAGCCGTTACAGCACTTATAGTGCAGTCCAGATTTTGAGCTTTCTTTAAAAATTCATAACTCCCTCATTTGAACTCCGTTTTAAACAAATAATATACCGTTGGAAAGCTCTTGGAGTCTAGTTTCAAATGAGCCAAGTTTTACTCAAAAATTATTTTTCTTTTAAAAGATATAATCAAAATACTGACTATAGGTCAGAACAGAATAATCAACTTTTAGTTTTTCAAACTATATTTTAAATAGTCATATATTTCTCATTTGGACTCCGTTTTCAATAAATAATATACCTTTGGAAAGATATTTGAGTCTACTATCAAATGAGATTAAGATACTTGAAAAAATGATTTTTCGTTTATGAGATATGATATAAAGAGTGACCAAAGGTCAAAAACTAACTTTTGTAAAATTTCATATCTCACTATCTTTTTGTTCAAAATAATTGAGCCAATGTATGCAAATCTAAATCATTGAGTTGCACAAGTATACTAGCCTATATAAAATATACCTAATGTAAACACATAGGCTATCTTGATGCTTCCAAGCTTCCAAGACTTCAAATCTTCTAATTCTTCATTTCTTGGAGCTTCATCCTTGCATGTTGTTTTCCTTGAGTGAAGAATGATATTGTTTTTCCTTGTTCTTCAATACAATGCTCACTCTTCTTGTTTTGAACCAACCTATAAAATATATCTTACTTGCAAACCCAATGGTTAGTTTAATAGCATGATTCAATATATGCAACATACATATTAAATAACATAATCATGCTTAAGTACTTGTAGCATATATATGATAATTAATCTTTATATATATCAATGCTACTATTCAAATACATTTGTCATCATCAAAACTTATGGCATATAGCCTTAGGGTCAACAATTAAAACAACAAAGACTTATCTGTAATACCCAAGAAAAATAAAATACAAATATTTGTTTACAAACTACTGTTACTATTTCAGTATACAGTACTATTCACATGTATAATACTATTTACTTATACGATACTGTTTATTTATACAATCGAAATGTCAAGTACTAGATGTGGTTTGGTCATAAGAGAAAACTAGAAAGAAGTTCGTGAGAAAAAATGACGTTTTATGTGTAAAAATACCCTTAGGGACTAAAGTAAAAGGACTGAATTGAAAAGAAACTTAAAGGTTTAAGGTGAAAGGATAGTTTTCCTTTTAAGTTTCCAATAGTAATAACAGAAAAATTTTTGAGGTGTACAGTAACTGCATTATTAGAAATGTCATTTTCATGAATAGTAAATTGAATATTTTATTAGCCCATAGTGTCAAATAGTACCCTTGACTTTTGCTATAAATAGGCCCTTCCATTTCACTTCTAAACTCACACCTTCAACTTCTCTTCTTCTCTCCTTAAGTTTCTCTTACTCCAAAGCTAGGCATCTGAGATTTTGGGCCTTTCCTTTTAGCTTAGGTAAGGATACTATGCCCTTTCTATGTTTTTCAAATTTTAGAAGTTAATTTCTTAAGTATGCTCTGTGGTTGCGGTTTTGGCCGATCTTCCACATCAGAAAAACTGTCCTTAGCTGTTTATATGTTATTTTGATTCTCTGATTACCGAAATAGAATGTAAACTGTGAAGAATACATGTCTAGGAAAGTTCTGGCTAAGGAAAGACCTGGTTTTTAAGTGTGTCCAGTGTGACCCTCCACTCTTTCTTGGGAACTTACCTGGTGTACTCTTTTACAGATTGTATTCTCTATTTCTGGTATGAATAGTACCCGTACGTATGAATAGTAATCGTATGAATAGTAACCATACATATGAATAGTATCCGTATATAAAAATAGTATTCATACGTATAAATAGTGACTATATGTACGAATATTATCTGTATGTATAAATAATATCCGTACATATGAATAGTGACCGTATATATGAATAGTACCGTATGTATGAACAGTATCTGTATGAAAACAATCCTAACTTGTTTTCTCTAATCTTTCATGAAAATCTCCGTAGCGGAATACTGAAATTCATCTGTGTACTCTTGTCTGTAACGACTTAGAGAAGCGATATTCATATGGAATCTAGGTGAGTGAAACGACCCCGTTTTAATAGAGTTTTAGCATTACTGGTGATAAAAAGTATGTCGTAGGACACTCCCAAGATTCATAGGAGGAAATTGGATTCAGAATGACGAATCTAAATGAGATAATTAATCCATAAGTATGGATAAAATGAAATAAGTATCTTATGATGATGTGAAGTTTGGATGTTTTCAAAAAACGGATTAATTATTATCTTGATATGTGGTTTATAAATCTATAATATAGTTATATACTATACCTGTTATATGGATGAATATTATATTGAGCTTTTGATTATGATATGAAATGCTATTGATTGTGATTGAGCGGGACAGTACCCCCTCTCACGGCAAGGCGAAAAACCCGGTTGACAGGGTGTCTTGACCAATGAGTGTGGAGACAACGATTCCCTCAGTAGGAATATAGCCCGGATTGGTGATAAATCTGTGAGGCGCCCTAGCTAAGAGGACGAGGTTGTGCGTCATGGTGGAAATATACATAATTGGCGAGCCGGCCTGTGTGCGCTCTCCGGGATATATTGCCATTGACGAGTACTAGTAACGTTTGTTGAATTGGATGAATTTTTATCTTCTTGTATGTAAGAGGATGATGTTGTGCGTCATGGCGGAAATATACATAATTGGTGAGCCGGCCTGTGTGCGCTCTCTGGGATATATTGCCATTGACAAGTACTAGTAACGTTTGTTGAATTGGATGAATTTTTATCTTCTGTCTATTGGTTGAGTATGAGCCTTTGGATATGCTTGCATGACTGGTAATGTATTTGAATTTTATTAACGCGAGGCCGATTCGTTCATTGAGTTTAAAAGCTCACACTGTTTGTACAACCTTTTTGTTCAGATCAGGTTGCCAGCGAAGAATATCTGCTAGAGGAGTAGATCACTTTGGACCTTCCCGTTGTCGGGTAGACCCCTCTTTTGTTATAGATTATGTTGCTCTGTAATCGTTTAGGACATCTAGGTCAGGGGTTTGGTATTTGGTTTGTATGTCAGTATAATAATGTATTTTATGTTGAGGATCTATTATTATATGCAAATAATCTATATGAATTTCAAATAAAGAAAATTTGATATATTTTCTTCAGTAATGGTTATTTTGATAATATAGAGATAATGACTAAACTCATGGGTAGAATTTATCGAAAGGCTTACAGTGATGGGATATTCATCATTGTGCTGGTCATGTGCCCAAAAAATGGGTCGTGACATTATCTCTATTTTTCTTAACTAAGTGTTAAAATTATAAGGAGTTTTTCACTAATTTGTCATTTCAATAATCAAACTTTTAAGACTTTTTTGAACATAACGTTCTTATGATAATAAAATACCATAAATTTTCTTAGGATTTTAATCCTAAAATCACATTTACTTTACTCCATGTCTTTCATATCAACATTAGATGCAAAGAATTATTTGTCTTATGTAACACTCATGCTAATAAACATGTTATACATATATAGAAAAATATTCCTCCTTATCATCTATATACACACATCATTCCACATTTAAAGAGTTATTTTTACAAATTAAAGTATTTTCCACAAAATACAAATTTTCACATGGCTTTAAAAAGTTCACAATAATATGATTATAAAATTTTATAGTAGAAATTAAAAAATTCCACAAACACAACTTTCAACATTTAAAATGTTGAATACTTGTTTACAAATAAGCTTTAAAAGAGCCTTTTCATATTATCAATAATTATGTCAATATAAATTTTACAAAATACCTCCACATCTTTAAATATTTTAAAATATTTAAGAGTATAGTAAGCTCAACTTATATTTGCTTTAATTTTAGCACATAATTTTTTCATATAAAAAAATTCATATAAAATTTCATAATTATTATAGATGAGCATCAAACGCATAACATATATGCACATTTATATTTATTTACCATATAATAATATTACAAAAACATAGTTACACAATGATTTAAGAACTTGAACTCATTTTTTTGACCAGTTATTATACCTCTTTGTACAATAGAAGTTTCTTTATAAATTAGCATTAGAAAAATGGTAACTCCAATTTTTATATAGCATGTCGTCATCTCAATGAGATAGTTTCTTCAATTTTCAAGTTGACCTAAAAAATTTATATGCCAATATCCACAAATACTTTGATTACATATTCACAATTGATTTTGACTCCAAAAATGATGTGTAATTAACAATATTGCTTATCAATAATACTTTCAAAATTTGGATGAAACTATTTTGAATTCTTAAATTAAAAACCCCCCACATAAGTGCTTATTTCAAGAATCCCACATACCTCATAGTTTAGGAAGAAGAAACTACCATTTCATAATAGCTTCACAAACTTTTGTTCACCCAAAAATATAATATTTTGTGATGCTATAAAAATATCATATGTGATATCAACATTTATATAAAGTTAATTTTCACAAAATTCACAATTACAATTTATATATGTGAATTTTCTCAAAACTCATAATCACTAAAACAAACATAAAACCCAATGCCAACTTTCACTAGAATTCCAACGTATATATGGATCCTCTTCCCTCATAAAAAAGGCCATGATTATTTATCAAATATTCTTCACAATCTCAAAAAATTGAAAAAGTAATGACCCAAAATAATATATATCATATGTGATTCTCATAAGACCAATTTTCTCAAAAGGAAGAGCCAAAAGCATATATATATATACACATACTTTTTTCACACACTCCCGTGATATGTACAAATAAGCGCGCGCATATATATATATATATATTGTTGGAACCACAGCATAAATAACGCTAGCTACATAAAAGCCCATTAAGCATAGTAAATTGTTTGATTCACCAAGCAACATTCAAGAACAATTATACCTTTTAATATTAATCATCCAAACGTCCATATATATACGGATAAAGGCACACACATAAAGTGGAATCCAAAGAAACTCAATCTAGGAATTATATAGTTGCTTCCAGCCATACTAGAAAAGTCACTTAATATATCAAACAATATATATATTTCATCTCCATCTCACACAGCCTTTTAATGCATAAGATACACATATATATAGTGTGGGCTTACTACATGTTGCTTCCGTATTTCCAGTGGAGAAAACAATTGGTCCCCAGATTGAGTATAAAAGCTTTTTACTGCAATTCAATATGCTAATCAAAGTTTTTAAATGTAATAAAAACATGCCAATCAAAGCTTTTAAATGTAATAAAAACATGCCAACTCATAAAACATAGCGAATTGCAATGTTAAAATCACAGCAAGCAATGTTCATATATTACACTATGTTAATGGAGAATGAAAGGCAACAACTTAATATAAATATATACATCAATGACCAACGTATATCAATAACTTAATCATCTTAAAAAGGGTTTAATTCACATATAAACCACCGTTTCATTCAGATTAAATTACACCCATGTTTCATTCAGTTTTAATTTCACTTAAATATATACATGAAGGCACGATTATCAAGTTGGGGATTAATTTGACAACCCCAACGTTCATGTGTATAAAAGAGTATTAATGCCCGTGGTTATAAAATTTAATATGTGCATTAATTACCAAAGCCTTATATAAGTATGTATATATAATTATGTGTTAGGACCAAAACTACCAACATATATAACTTCTCAATTCTCGGTTTTAAATTCACACAAAAGAGGCCAACAGTTGTATATGCATTGATACGCTAAAATTGAGGCCCACGGTTTTCAAAGAATAATTATAAATTACTAATTATAATTATCTTGAAAAATTAATATTTTATAACAATATTTCAACACAAACTTCATATTTTTAGCAAGACAATATATGTATCAATATACAATATTAATATTATATTACTTTTGTGAATATGAGTTGTTACGCACCACTGAAGTTACGACTGTGGCAACGTTAATATAATTTTCTTTAAAATTATTATAAAATTTATCGTTACCAATACAATTTGAATTGTGTCTTAAGACACATTATCGTTAAAAAAAATTATTTTGCAACTATAGAAATTATTCTGCATTTACAAAATTTTTTCTAAAATTAAACAGATTATTCTAAGAATTTCTCAGGTCACATAATAGCAAAAATTTAAAACATGTAACTCAAAAAAATTTGAGAGCAAAGATAGAAGAAAAAAGACAACGTCTGACTATCTATAAAAAATGAGGCGAAAAGAAAACATAAAAATATAATAGTAAAAGATATAAATTTAAATGACTTTTAATAAAAATTAAAAAATGATTACAAAATATTAAAAATTATTAAAAACTGTCTCATCTCTTTTATTCTCTTTTAAAATATCAACAATACACTATTTATTTAACAAAGGTAGGGAAATATTGATTGATTGAGAGAGAGAGAGAGAGAGAGAGAGCACAAAAGAAAGAGAAAAATTGAGAGATCTAAGAAAAAGAGAGAAAAGGCTAGCGTGAGAAAAAAAATAAAGATGAAGAGGTTGGAGTGACATTTTTGTTATGTCATATGCTTATGTCTAAAATAGTTGACACTTGACCTTGGCCATTTTTTTAATACTAATCGATATTGGCTAATGATCAAACTAACAGCTAATTAAAAAAATCTTTTTACACAAAATAAAAAATTCAGATATTCTTTGTTCAGTTTTATAATTCATAAGATTTTTACAAATTAAAAAAAATTTATAAAAACTGCATTTTTCCCAAAATTTTTTTATCTCTTCTAATATGACTAACTGCACAAAATGTTTTAAAAAAAATTCCTAGTTTATTATAATACTAAATATTATTTTATGAATTTATCAAAATATTTGATACTTAAATTTGTTTATTATTATTCAGTGCATAAATATCTATTACATTTTTTCTTTAGGTATAAGACAAAAGAACGTGGGGATTTGTGTGCTTGCCTTTGTTTATTTATTTATTATTTAGTGGCTTTGAACAATGGAAGAGATTTTTTTTGTTTATTTAAGAAAACAAATTCTCCCAAATGATAATTCCAAAATTTGAACTCAAGTAATCAAGCTAGAAAACACACCTTCACCACCAAGCTGATAACCCCTTAGGATGAAAGACAAATTACAGATAAGTTATGTTTGACAAAAATAACTAATAAACTAATTAAAAATTTAAAAATTAATTTTTAATTAAAAGTTATTAACTTATTAAATTACAAGTATTTAATAAAATTAACTATTAAGTAATTAATAAAAGTAAAATGACATTAAAAAATATACTTCTATGATATTCTATACAAATTTTCTTTTTAGACAAATATATTTTCAGATAATTATAATCTTAGTTTTTTAATTAATTTAAACTATTATAATATTTTGTTTTAAAGATAAATTTAAAAGTTAAAATAAAAATTATTCACAAACATATTAATTTGTTTAAAATAAATTTAATTAAAAATAAAAATTATTCACAAACAAGAAAGCACAACTTCCATTAGCTAAATACTGGAGCAATATAAAACACAGAATTGCTATATCAATTTCAACAACCTATTCTATCTTCCCTTGCAAACTCGCAGTCTTGCAAAGATGCACAACCCACGTCCCACGCAATTTAGGATTTAGGGCGTCATAGAAGATGTATATGAGAAATAAAGGTAGAATAAGAATTTTAATAAAATAATGAGTAAAAAAAGAAGAAAAATATAAAAATTATACGCAATAAATTAAATAGTGTGTCAGAATAAGCTATACGCTACTCAAATAAATTTGTTCACTAAATACATCTATTTTGATCAAATAAATTTATAAACTAGTCAAATAAATAATAAACTAGCTTAAAAGTTATGCCAAACCCAGCCATAGTTTGAAAGGAAATGCAACAAAAAATATTTCTAGATGTAGCACTAATTATTAGGGAGTGTAGTAGAACCTGAGTGGAAAATTTCAAGCCACAAGGCGGGTATCAGATGTAAAAAACAATGTGCATGGCCTGAAACTTTCTGGCATTTAGCCCCTACGGCTACAGACCAACCCTACAGTATAAGTTGTACAACTTGAAATTTAAAAAAAAAAAAAAAAGCACGTCAAAAAGAAGTGATTCAAGAAATATATCTGAACTGAATTCTAGGCATGCATACTTCAAAAACTAGTCTACAATGAACCTATAATAGCCAGCAGTCTTAGAGCCCTCAGGTTCACTAAATACTATCACTTTACGCAGAGAAAACAAGGGTTTTACCCCCTTTTTCTGGGATGAGGGAGTTTAAGAGTCACACTTACCACCTATTTTTAGGTGGTTTTACTTTATAAATACGAACTATCCAATTCTGCGTGGTGAACGCCTCTTCCAAGTACTCAAGCTTGACGTCTTTATTTCCAATTTCAACTCCCCTAGCACGATCATACCTGTCATTTTAAAGTGTGAATATAAACATATTTTATATCACCTAAACAGAACATGCTCAAGCATAAAACAACACAAAATTACTCAGTTTCAAAATTTCATTCAGGTTGAAAATTGTCTCTAAACAAAGTTGTTACTAGCCCACTAGTACAAATATTCACTTTGATATAAAAGTAAAATTTGGATTCCACGAGCTCTGGGACTAGCAACTCGTTTGGTAAAGCATAAATACTCATGGAAACCTGCTACAGATCCAACCTCCCATGGATCCTTCGTGTCATTAAACCTGGTCAAGCTTTGAGTTTGCTACCCAAAGGTCACCAGTTCGGTCCCCTCAAGGCCACTGGAGATTTTCCTGACTGTTAACTTCATGGTCCCTTGGGATTAGTCGAGATGTGCGCAAGCTGGCCTCGACACCCAAGGATATCAACCCAAAAAAAAAAAAAAGAGTACACCTCCCAATTCTCCCCTTCTAATCCTTCAATAGCACTACCGTCAGCTTAGTGCATATAATCCTGCTCTTTCAAATGAGAACCTCTGCCTCCATTTATACACAAACAACCTCCTAAATCTTTTTTCCCCAAGAATTTCCTCTAATTAAATTATATCCTTATAACTTTTTACTAAAAGAAGCATACTACACCAGAAAGTAGTACATTACTGATTTCATATGCATCAGAAAGAACTTCCACTACTGACCTGAAAGCCAAGATACAGGAAAGATGTAACTAGCCATAATATGGCTATGCCACAGACTTCTTCGTTCTTACATTAATCCAATCAATTTACAGTTCTCATGAATGTTGACTAGGACCAACACTTGAACTTAAGACCCTCAAGCACCATACCAAACATAGATTTTTTCTGGTCTCATCATCCTTAGGTAAATAAATTAAATCCAAGAAAAACAATTTGAAACTAATTGAAGTTACAAAATTGGATATATTTTTAGATTTTCAACAAGAAGCATAGTTTCCATATGAGTGACTAATCAAGTGGCACAGATTCTTCAAATACCTAATCAATAATAAATCCCATTGTAAATGATGATTATATATACTGCACTTGCTCCTGCCTCTCTTACAATCAAGGATGCAATTATGTAGCACATAACATACAATTTTTCATAACAGTGCCAATTGCTGACACTAGTTTTCATTATGGGGTGCCTGCTAAAGAATTCCTGAATTTTATACAGAGCCATCATTAAAATAATATCAATTCTAAATGGTATAGAACTTACCCAGGCGGTTTGCCATATTCTGTTGTCATCTCCCCAAATCGATAATAACACAGCTTGTACCTAATAACACACAAAGATGAAGAAGAAATAATATTAACTCACCATTTATAAGATACTCACACCGCATACCATGTATCAAATCATTATGCCCCTGTACATATAATAGAAATATCAGCAAATAATGTTACCCTCTATATCTCCCGCCCCCACCTTTTTAATAACTTGACGCCTCGGTCCAAGATGCAAAAGTACTGAAGTACCAGGTAAACTTAAAACTTAAATACTAGCCCTAGACCTAGGTCATGATTCCAAGTTCCAACTCAGCCTTTCCAAGAGGAAGCAGCAATTCAAAGCCAATTTAAGTGGCCCTGAAGGCATAGTCCAACTTACTACAGTTTTGTTTAAGTCAATATTGTAGAACCAAACCTAAAACATACTCAATTTTATTTTTATTAAAAAAAAAATCGCTTTAAGCACATCTAATTAAACTGGATATACCAGCCTTCACCTATTTTCCTCATTTCTTTTGTTTCTTTTCCTTCCTCTTCCCTTTCAATCAGTTTTGGGTAACAAAGGGAAAAAGGGGGCAAAAAAAAAATTGACAGATGTGTAAGGTTCAACACATTGTTCACATCAGTCAGTGTTTTCTGTGATTCATTGATAAGAGACATGAATTTCTGTTTTCATCTTATTCAAATAACTATCAGGACACAACTAACAACACTAGCTTGCTAGGTTGCCAAATGTTTTCCCATGTACTTGTCCCAAACGATCTTGAAGAATATGTCTGCTTCAATGTTATTAGACACATATAACATACTAATGGTATATATGTAAAAAAATACGAAAATATTTTAAGTTAATTATAGTTATACATTATTCAGAAATTTATTTTATATTTCCTTTATTCAATATATTATTTTATATTTTAATTATATATCATATATTTTAATTATATATCATATTGTTTACATTTTATCAGCAAAATGACAGCAATATAGATGTAAATTTCATTATAATAAGGTTTGAAGTTCATATCGACCAAGAGCCTTGTTTAAAGCCACTTAATAGTTTAGGCCCTTTACTACGCAAATAGCCATGGCCTACAGAATAACATAATAACATATAGACAAGTGTTTGACTTCAAATTAAAGTATATCAATGCCTTCTGAACCCGTAGAAAGTCCACTGAAATAACAAAGAAACTCCTTTCCATACAGAATCATTGGGATTTCAAAGACAATTAAGAAAGCCAAGCCTGTGAAGCAGTACTAAGAAACTTACATAAGACAGTTCAACATCTTGGGAGCTGCACCTTTATCTACACGGTACTCTCCATTAACAAGGTAATCAGGCTCCTTTATTACAGGAAAAACTCCACCACCAATTCTCACCATCCACAGAAATCTACACAAAATTAAGAATATTATATTTATAAAAATGATAGAGGAAGCATTATAACAGGGAAGATAGCAAAATATTTATTGAAACATTTAAGACAGAACAAGTGCATACTTGCATCTTTGTAAGTGAAAAGAATATAACAACAGATAGATCTAAAAATACAAAATTCAGTCAGGCAACCTAAAGATATTTAGGCAAGCCCAAAGATTCAGACAACTGATGAAGCAAGTGGCCATGAAACCATGAGGTCCAGAAATACGTTTGTACCAGGTTTTCATAATGTCCTGTCTTAATAAATATAGCCCAATATATATGCACCAAATTGATGACAGAAGGCCAAAAGAATCTTCTATATTATGAATAATATAAACCTTAGAATTCACAACAAACTTCAGAGGAGGTTAATAAGCATGTCAAAAGATAGGACAGACCATGGATTAATATACCAACTCCTCAAAATGAAAATGATCAATAGGGAAATATTTTTATTAACAAAAAAAAAATTGCTACATGTATAGCATAATATTTAAGAAATAGCAGAGAAATCAAAATGTAAACTGTTATATCAGATGAACTTACTTATTAATATCATCAGAAGAATAACCAGTAACACCACCAAAAACAACTAATACATAACCAACATCAAGTGATCTCATAATCTCATATGCGTCATCCTCATAAGAAGACATTGCACGCCCAACAGTTGCTATGTGTGTATTGTTCCAGGTGTTATTGTCAACAATGACAGTTCTATTTCCCATGGCAGTAATCTGGTAACCATAATCCCACCATGACATCACCTTAGCATCTGGTGGAGTATTCTGGCGCAGCCAATAGTAAGCTTCACGATAATCATCAAAGATGACCCTATTGCCATGGGCACCCCTTGCAGCTAAGACAATTGAGGGAGATGAATAAGCCTCTGATGTGACCCAGGTACAGTGAATAGCATATCTACTGAGTAGATAGAAAGCACCAAGAAGTAACACAATAGCACCATTTCTTTGGAAAGGCTGGGAGTGATCAACTACACCCTGTTCATAAGTAATCATAAGCTATTTGGTTCGTCCACTCACCACAATAACTGTAGGAAAGCTGTTTATCACACAAATTGAGAGATGAAAACACCATTATAACAACAATCACTAAGATGCTAGTTGACATTAGATCAACTAATGAAGTAAAAATCAATTGCAAATTGTCATGAAAGAAAATGGCAATAACTAAATTTACCATCTGCATAACCCATTTATGTGACTATGTTGTAAAAGACATCAAGCTCCAATGTGCAACCTGACTATATTTCATGAATAAATTATAAACAGTTCAGAGCCAACTGATTTCAAATGTAAGTCATGCAACATATAAAGCAGAGCTTAAAGATTCACTAGTAAACAGGAAATTTAGAAAAACTTAACATGGTATATGTAACTCAAAAGAAGAACCCTTTGCTCTACATGTTCCTCTGAAAATCTTACCTTGGAAGAACCTTTTGTAGCACTAGTTCCTCTCATAGAACCACCTGGAACAGTTTTGCCTTTGGCCCTCACCAGCATAGTCAAATTCTTTACAGTAGCAGAAACTGCAATAGCACTAATGAGGCATACCGCAGGTGTAGCAACAAGAATTAAACGAACCATAACACCAGCAAAATACATGCTTGTAAGACCATACATAACTATAAATATTGTGGCATCTGACAACCGCTTGAAGCAAAAATAGAGCCCAGCAGGGAATAAAAACAGCAAGATATGGAAATCAAACATGAAAGATGACCAGGCAGTTGGCTGATGCTCAGAGACAGATGCAATGATTGGAATGTGATCCTTAGCATATGTTGGATCAAGCAATGAGTAGAACCTTCCCGTCCATGGAGAAATATAACCAGATGCTGTACCTACTCCCAGTGCAATGGCACCAACACTAACCGCACAAGTTACAGTGATCCTCAAGAAAGCTTGAAACAATTTTGTTTCACTAAGCAAGTACCTCACCCAATTCAAAAAGTAAAATACCTGCAAAGACAATCCAAGTTAGTGCCAAAAGAAAATTTCACCCAACTTAATCAAGGAAATTTGTGGACCCACAGTATTCGACAGATACAACTTTACTGGAAAGGAGATGCACGAAATCCAAAGCTAATGAAACAGTAGCAAACCACTAGAATAAAATAATTTGTAAGGGAAAAGAATGTCCAACAGAACTCCAGTGTGATCGAACCAACTAGGCAACACACCCAGGAAAAGTTGATTTCTTCACGCAATTAAAATCATTCATGAAAAATGTAGATTCGTAGAACCTGTAAAACCTATAAGTTGGAAATATATTATAATATAGTAAGCAACTTGTTTCAATATTCTTTGCCATATCATAAGCAACTCAGCGAGGTGAAATGGATAAAAAAGGAAAAAGAAAAAAAGAAACCTGCAGCAAGAAAAACACGCCCAAGGCAGCCATATGCTCCCCAGACTGCACATGCTGAAATCCTACAAATCGAATCTGCATTGCAAGCAGCATTCCCAAGACATACATGCAATTATAAGCAACATACAGCCTCATCGAATACCTTCCCGTGATCAAAAGAACCATCACATAAAGTGGGATCAAGTTAATTATAAACACGTAACCACCCCAAGCGGAAACCATGTAGAAGTATCCAAAAGCTGAAGCCATAGACCATGCAAGCGACCCCGTGTTCACGGCCTTCACGAACAAGTAAAATGTAAGCAACAAGGCGAAAATCGCAACTCCCTCATTATCATATGATCCAGCCACGGACCTCGAAATATAACCAGGACAAATGGCGATTAATGCTGCAGCAACGAGACCAGCACCCGAATCCCAAATCTCTTTACCAAAGAAATAAGCAACCACTGTAGTGTTCGATGCGAAAAATGGTGCTGTTAAAACACAGACCTCGCGAATATGAACTGCAAATCTCAAAAACCGCAAAACCCAGTAAATTATAGCAGCAGTAACCATGAGACCCGGGTAGAGAGTGCCTCCGATGATCCGTCCAAGTGGGTACCAACTCTCAGAGTCAAACCAATTCCAGAATTCATAGAAGCCATTCCGGATCAAGAAGAGAGTGGTTCGGTAATTGAAGTAGGGATCGAACTCATGGATCATGGACTCGTAGCGGAGAACACTGAAAAGCCGAGTAATGAAAGCCAAGACATAGACGAGGCATAGTATCGACACCCGGATCAGCAGCTCCTGCTGCTTGGTCTTGAGCTTAAAGCTCTTGAGAGAGAGGTTGTTCAACAAATTGGACTGTAAGGTGGTCGTCGTGGCCTGCATTGCTGCTGAACTGCTCTGGTGTGATCCAGATTTCGCACTTCCATTCACGGGATCGACTTTCCCGACCATGTCAGAAAGAAATTAACCAAGGAACTATATCACTTAGAGATTAGATGGGAATCAACGCATTTTCCATTAGAATTTTCTCGGGAAAATGGTGTTTGGTGAGTGACTCAAAACCCTAGGACTAAGTGGGATTTGGGTCTAATCTAAATCAACAGTGTTGGGACCTGGGATAAAGATGTTTAGGGATCTGGCAGTGGTGGGAACAGAGAAGAGTAAGATTCCAACTTTCTCAAAAATCCTAAACTCCAAATTCTGGGAGCGAAAACCAACCCAAATATTCAAGGATCCAACCAAGTACTCACTACTCAGCTAATAGATACAATCATAGAAGAACCGAGGCATCTGGTTTTGGAATCATGTGTGCAATGTGCATATGCTATCAGCTCCTTCTTACGGGCCTGGCCTGCTACAAACTGGCAACTCATCACGTTTGAAGTTTGATTGGACTTTGGCCTTGGGCTTATGAGTGCAATATTAACGCAAGCATGGGATCATCCAGTGATCAATTAAACTGCGAAGGGAAGATAGTATTTTCTGTAATTAAATACTCTACTTTGAGTATAAACTTAACTTTAAAATATTGCTGATCTATAAAGCTAAGGAAGACCTAATGTGTCAAAAAAAAAGGTTTAGTAAATGAGAGTTTAATAATGTTACTGTCAATTAATTGGAACAATTTAAAGTTTAGGAGAATTATATACATTTTGTTCTCCGTTTAATAATAAACTTATTTATAATTCAAACATTCACATATTTCTTTTTGTTGAACATTTTTATTTAAAATAACATGGTGATTAACTGATATTAAACAATCTATAGATATATTAAATGACACACGTAAGTTATACTAACAACGTAATTTTAAGCCAAATCATATGAGAATGAAATGTAATTTGAAGCCGTTCAGTTTAAAATTCATTGCCAGGGGTGTAAAATTGTACGATACCAGCATTGCAAAACAAGGGCTGTTGTGAGGTGCTAAAAATGCAGGGGTGGCCAAGAGTTTGGGGAATTATGGTGTGTGTATGAGCGTGGATGGGGAAAGGGTGAGAGAAGAGGAAGGGTTTGAGAGATGAAGGTGGTATTGTGACGAAAGGGGAAGTGTGTGGTCTCTTGGGCTTTTGTCAAGGAGAAGAGAACGGGTGGGGTGCGTCTCTGTTTATGTGACCCAAAACAGGGGGTTGTGGTGCTGGTTTATGGGAGGATTAGGTGAAGTCGAGAGGGTGTGCAGATGAAGGGGGGGGTGTGTGACACGGTGGTGGTGGATGTGTGTACGTGACCCGATAATTCATGTCCTAATGGCAAAATACAGGTCCTTATGTTACACATTCACAAGATCCATTAGGAAGCCTTACAATAGAAGAATTGATGCAAGCAATAACATTAGTCAAGGAACTAAGATTTGATGTCATATGATTAGTGGCCCTCGTATCTAAAACCCACTCCTTTAAAGAATATGCATAGGATGATAGGACAGTTGTACCTACCAAGTTGGCCTTTATCTCAGGTACATATTCCTTCTTTAACATCTTGATGATTTTTTCATACTGTTCTTTTGTAAACGAGGGGGTTGATGTTGTAAAAATAATATTTTAAAGGTTTTGTATTTTAAAATATCTTTTTAATAGCTTACCTGAATAGAGGTAAATTTTATTATGAAATTAATTTAGATTAATATCAGAAAATTAAGAGCTGACAGTTTTGTTTTATTTGTTTTAAATATAATTAAATATTTTGAAACTGCCCATTAATTCTCTGAAATTGCCCATTAATTTTCTGAAACTGCCCATTAATTTTTGAAATCGAATTTTAATTGTATTAAAATTTTTATCTGCCTCATTAATGTTCAGCAACTATAAAAAGAGAACTCATTCCCCTCATTTTACACACTCACACAACAAACTGTTGTGCTCTTCTCTCTTCCCTCTCTCAAACTCTTTGGGTTACGCTCTTCAAAATTTCTGCTATTCTGTGACCTGAGAACCTTTATCAGAAGAATCTGTTTAATCTTGAAGGGAGTTCTGTAGACGCAGATTTTTAGTTGTGGTCGCGGAATAAATTCCTTAAGGACAGTGTCTATTATAAAGACGCGACTCAGATTATTTTCGTGTTGGTATCCAAGTTTTACAACAATCTTAAGGAATTTAGGATACTGACGCTGCCACAATCGCGCCTTAAGGAACACCGGTAATATCTTTTTCAACATTTGTTGATTTTAATTATATGGTATTTTGTCTTGAAATTTGTTTTTCCAATTTGCTAGCTACATATATATATATATATCAGATGTTGGAAATTTATTATTATAAAATGTCAAGTTAAGAATATAATAATTGTTTTAATAAGCAATTTTTTAAGAGAAAAAAAAACGTTACTTAGTGTCTTGAGGTACATATATATATTGATGCTTCAATTTGTCGTTGGAGAAACCATTTGGTGTGTCTTAATGTGTATGGATGTTACACATTAATGTACTCATCAATTATTTTTAAGTTGTGTGGATGCTACACATAAAATATTTATATACTTTAAAAAGTGTAATTAATCTTACGTTGCAATTTTATGATGATATTAGTTTATGACTGTGATTCATGGTGCTTTATGTGTTCATTCAATTGGTTAAAAACCATGGGCCATATGAATTTTATATGAGAGGTATCAAGGGCATATGAATTTTATGATATACATGTATGAATTGTGCATTAATATATATTATTGGTGTCAACGTAAATTAATGTACTTTTATGGGTTTAATATGGCTTTATTGTGATTAAGCCCACATTATATATATATATAATAATAAATATATATTTATGAGATATATATTTGTGTGATATTTTAGAATTTAAGTGTATAATATTTCTAACACTTTATCTAAGGTGATAAATATTTGATTTTCAATTATGTATAATTTAATTTTTTTTTGTGGGCTTAAAAAATATATATATATATATATATATTTGTATTTGGTTGTTGCTCACAAAAGGAAATTTTATTTATGGGAAAGAATTTTTCACTATATGAGATACACATGATGAGGTGTGTTGATACAAGACTTTAGTTTTGGTTATATATTGTCTTTTATATCTACAATATTTTACAAGTTCTTTTAACTTGGTTTGGAAAAATTCTTTTAAAGTAGATTGTGCATATCTTTATATATAGCATTTGTATTATGTGGAGCAAATACATATACATAAAGTGAAATTATTATTTGTTATCATTTTTATGAACATAACTCATAATTTTTTTGAGTTCTAATTTTGAGTGATCATGAAGTAATCAATTTTGCTCATAAAGAAAATTTGTGCAATGGTGATTTCTTCTCCCTACATCATGAGGTATGTTACACTATTTTAATCTTTCTCTTTTTAAGAATTTATATTAATAGTGGGGGCAAGAAGAAAAATATTTTTGGATAATATTTGTATAACAACAAGTGAGGGATGTGTGTTGTTATTTAAATATGTTGTTATAAAAATAATACAAGCGTTGGTAAAAATGTTTTATGGTCAATAGTTAATGATATTGTGGTTTAATAGAAATTATGGAGTTATTATATTTGTGTATTGAGTATGTCCCATAAATTTCTATTAACATAACTATTGATAATATGAAAAGGCTTTCTTAAAGCTTATATGTGAACTATTTTAAAATTTCTCTATTTTGAGAATTTTATTTATGTGGAATTCTTGAAATTAACATATGTGTGAGGGTTTTAATTTAAGAATTCAAAATAGCTTCATCTTAAGCTTTTGAGAGTTTTATTTTGGAACATGATTTTTGTAGATTTATGACTAAATTTGAAGATATTGGCATATAAATTTTGGGCCAATTTGAAAATTAAGAAAATCATCTCATTGAGATGATGATATGTTGTCAATTTCCAAGTTGAGGAAACCATCTCATTGAGATGATGATATGCTATATATATATATATAAATTGGAATTAGCATTTTCTAATGCCAATCCATGAAAACTCTTCAATTGTACATAGAGGTACAATGTTGTTGAGTTATTGGTCACAAATGAGATTGAAAAGTTCCAAAATAATTCTGTGAAATTATTTTCTTGAAAAATAATATTATATGATGGATGAATTTAGATGCGCATATATGTTATGCGTTTGATGCCCATCTATAATAATTATAAGGTTTTGTATGATGTTTCATATGAGTTGTGTAATTATACTTTGATAAATTTAAAATGTAGGGGTATTTTGCAAAGTTTATGTTACACAACTATGAGAAAAATAAATTAACTATAAAACCTTAGTTATTATGTTGTTAATTTTCTCTTTGTGATTAGTGAAAATATCTCTTTTAATTAAAGATGGATGTGTATATATGTGGAAGTGATAGATGGTAAGGATGATTATTTGTTTATATATGTGTGACGTAGATGTTACATAAAGTCAAATATTCTTTTACATCTAGTGTTGACATGAAAGACACGGGTGAAGTAAATGAGATTTTGGGATTAAAACCATAAGGAAAGGTGATGGTATTTTACTATCACAAGAACTTTATGTTCAAAATTGTCTTAAAAGTTTGACCATCAAGATGACAAACTGGTGAAAAACTCCTTATGATTTTAACACTCAGTTAAGGAAAACAGAGAAGAGTCTCTGTTGTATTTAATAAACTTTACCTAACCTGACATATCATGTGTTATGTGTCAGATGAGTGTCGATATGCACACAATTTCAATAAAAGAGTTGAAAGGTATCGTAATTTACGATATCATATAAAGTAGATTTCCCATTGTATTAGAAAAATACAATGATGTTAACTGAATCTTTGATTCAGATGAGACAAAGTCTACTAGTGGTTAAAACCTCACCCTAGGTGGTGGGACGTTATTTTGGAGAGAACAACTATATAAATTTATAGGTTCACTATAAAATCAGAGTTTAGTACTCTGGAGTTGGCTGAAAATAAGACTAAGTAGCAGAAAAACTACTTAGCAAATTTTTTTAATTGGGTAAAAGCCCAATAATGTTAGTGTCTATGTTTTGTGATTGTTAAGTAACAATAATCATTGTAAAGAACAAACTTTCAATGGTAAGAGTAGACACTTGTGTTGAGACACAAAGTTATCAAGCAATTGCTAAAAAAAAAATGAATTTGAAGTATACTGATCAGTTCTGTAAAGTCAAAAGTGAATTTGGCCAATTCACTAACTAAACATGCATGTAAGAAGGAAATTAGTCCTTTACACATTGAGGGGAATTGGACTTAAGCCAATATGAAATTAACAGCGGCGGGAACCTAACCTTTGTGATTGGAGATCCCATGAAAAAGGTTCATATGGGTAATAACAAGTCGTCTGTTAATTCTGCTAGCACTATATTCTTAGTCTATTTCCTATGGTGTTAAGTGTGAAAGTGCTAGAATGCATTGACTTGTGGGTTGATCATAAGCTCTTTATGATCTTCATAGCCCTATATTGAGGGTGGTGTATTCATTGCAGATACACTTGATGAAGTCACCTATATGAGTGTGGAGTGGGGCCGCTCCCATGAGATCATGGCGAAGTCTCTTGAGCACTCATAAATTTCAGGCATGCGCACGGTCGAAATAACGCGCACAACGGCGTTAATAGCAGAAATGTGGGGGGGGGGGTGAGATGCGACTCTTAAGGTCACTATCTTACGACTAAGAGTATGTTGGTTCATAGAAGCTATATGCTTCACTAACTACTCTGTAAGATAAATCTTATCGGTCTAGGTCTAGTTTATAGTCTAAAAAGAGACACTGGATTAATGCGTCTACACCCATATATGTAACCCAAAAGTTTTTTGAAATATCTTTTGAAATATGTGGGGGATTGTTGTAAAAATAGCCTTTTAAAGGCTTTGTATTTCAAAATATATTTTTAATAGCTTACCTGAATAGAAGCAAATTTTATTATGAAATTAATTTGGATTAATATCAGAAAATTAAGGGCTGACAGTTTTGTTTTATTTGTTTTAAATATAATTAAATATTTTGAAACTGCCCATTAATTCTCTGAAATTGCCCATTAATTTTCTGAAACTGCCAATTAATTTTTGAAACCGAATTTTAATTGTATTAAAATTTTTGTCTGCATCATTAATGTTCAGCAACTATAAAAAGAGGACTCATTCCCCTCATTTTACACACTCACACAACAAACTGTTGTGCTCTTCTCTCTTCCCTCTCAAACTCTTTGTGTTAGGCTCTTCAAAATTTCTGTTGTTCTGTGACCTGAGAACCTTTCTCAAAAGAATTTGTTTAATCCTGGAGGGAGTTCTGTAGACGCAGATTTTTAGCTGTGGTCGCGGAATAAATTCCTTAAGGACAGTGTCTATTATAAAGACGCGACTCAGATTATTTTCGTGTTAGTATCCAAGTTTTACAACAGTTGAAGCTGCAATTACAGTAGTCATTTCCTTTGGAGAGGAAAGAGATGCTATGACATCTGCTGTTGATGATTGTGTAGTTTTCTTCTTTGTATATTTAAAGTCAGGTGGATAGCCATGTAACTTATAGCAATTGTCTCTTCTTGACCCTTCATATTGCAATTATCACAGGTCAAGTTCATATTTTGTTTGCCCCTTCCCATATTGCTTGAAGAAGCCATAGCAACATTCTCAACAGGTGTTTCTGTGTTCATGATTCTACTAATCCTCTATAATTCTCCTCTTGGATAAGCTTGGTTTTGATAGGTATTATGAGGTGCGTGACTGAGTTTGTTAATCTGTTAGGGGTAGAGTAGGAATTCATAAAGGTAGGTTTGTTATATATAAGAGGAGTACATGAGATGAAATATCGAAAATAATATGATATCAGAAAATTGTAGGTTAGGGCATTGTGCTCTGATATTGGGGCAGAATACCTCTTAAGAGTTGTTCTGTAGGGCTTTTAGCTCTGGGGCGGGTTGCATCTGTGATCTTTCATTGCATCTTTGAATATTTCCTAATTGATTCTCTGTTCTGTAATTTCCATCTCTTAGTAATACAATTCAGTGTTGTTCTTGGTTGAATCTCTATTTTTTATAATATAAACTTGAGTTCTTATATTGGATTCCTATCATGTTCATACTTGGAAATGGTGCCATTAAGAGAAGGTGACTCCTTACAATGGCATAGGTCTCATTTGGACAATCTCTTCATCTATCATAGATGCATATTCTTCCCAGAGCATCTTTAAACGAGTAAAATAACTCGCAATCGAAGAAGTATACGTTGGCTTAGAGAGCAAATCTATTGGTGTACATGACACACCCTCGATCCAGTGATTCTAATGAATCATTCCTGTGAATCATTCCAAACAAGATGCACATTATTTAAATACAAGATTCCTAAGGCAAGTTCTTTTAACACTAAATTCATGATCCAAGATAAAACGAGTATTTACATTAATCCCAGAGTGGATGAAGATGCTTATTGAGTAAATCTTTACTACACAAACTGTCAGTGAAGCCTAATTTATTCTTGGAGGTGAGTGAGAGGATCATAACTCTACTCTATTTGTTGTAATTTTCAGATCCGACCAGTTAACTAGAACCAATACTCAAACCAGGTGTATTTGTATTATAGAGATGCAAGAATGATAGACATCTACCAAACCATTTGATGAAGATTCTGCACCTGAACTAACTTCTTTCTTTCCAGAATTCATGACAAAAAACGAAAGGGGAAAAGAAACAGAAGCTAAGCCTTGGTTGCAAGTTCTGATTTCATGTTAAATCAAAGCACAAGGCAAGAAGAGAGAAGGAATTCAAGAGAAAAATTCTGAGGTTTATTCACTTATTCAAGGAATGAATGAATACATTAGAACATATACTGCCTTATATAACATCTGAGCAGTAAGGACAAAAAAAGAAAAGAACATTTAAAAATAACGAAAATAACTGTCATGGAGAAAATCGAGTTTTAACTTGATTTTCAACAAGTCTACCCTCCACCTTGTTCTTCGGCTTGGTGGGGGTATGCAAATTTTTATAAAAACCCTCAAAGGAAAAACCATCACCTTAGCAATTGAGAGTTTGGCAATCTCAAGGCCAAGATTTAGTACAAGGAGGATATTCGTCTTGACTAGGAAAGGCTCATTTTTGTTGGCAAGCCGTTCAAAGATGGTCGAGTCGAACCCTTGCAGACTCAAAGATGGCCAAATCGAACCCTTGCTAACTATAACATTCAGAAGGAGTCTACTCTCCACCTTGTGTTGCGACTCCGTGGTGGAATGCAAATCTTTGTGAAGACCCTCAATGGGAAAAACTCTTACCTTGGAAGTTGAGAGTTCAAATACTATTGACAATGTAAAGGCGAAGATCCAGGACAAAGAGGGAACCCCCCTTGATCAGCAAAGGTTGATAGTTGCTGGGAAACAATTGGAGGACGGAAGAACTTTGGCAGATTACAATAGTCAGAAAGAGTCTACTCTTCACCTTGTGCTATGACTTCGTCGTGGAATGCAAAAATTTGTGAAGACCCACACTGGGAAAACTGTTACCTTGGAAGTTGAGAGTGCAGAGTTCAGACACAATTGATAACATAAAGGCAAAGATTCAAGACTAAGAGGGAATCCACCTGATCAGCAGGGGTTGATATTTGCTGGAAAACAGTTGGAGGATGGAAGGACTTTAGCATACAACAATATTAAAAAAGGATCCATCTTGTGTTACGACGTTGTGGTGGAATGCAAATATTTGTGAAGACCTTTACCGGGTAAATTATGGGCTTGTTTGGTTAATGTTTTTAAAAACAATTTTGTTTTTAAAAATGAAAAAAATCTTGTTTGGTGTATTGTTTTTAAGAAATTTGTTTTAAAAATTGTTTTAGACAATTTGTTTTTAAAACAAAATAACTAGAACATATTTTACATGTTTTTAAAAATAGTATTCTGAAAAATAGGCATTAGGCAATGGTATTATTGTAAATAAGTTAATTCATTTATGGCATATATGAAATTACAATTTTTTTTTAAAAAAACTAGTTACAGTTCAACTTTTTTGATTTTCTTAAATTCAAAAATTGTTTTCAAAACAAATCATCCAAACGCTTTTTTTTTTAAATTTATTTTCATAACGATTTTATAAAATTTGTTTTCAAAACAAAAACATATAAACACAACAATAGGCTCTCTTAGCCCTGGAAGTTGAGAGTTCAGACTTCAGACACAATCGACAGTGTGAAAACTAAGATCCAAGACAAAGGGAATCCGATCAGACCAGCAGAGGTTGATATTTGCTGGAAAGCTGTTGGAGGATGGAAGGATAATTCCATTATATGAGAATAAAGCTTTTTTTCTTTCTCTGGAAAGCTCACTCTGTTCGTTTTTTTAAAATTTATTTACTGTGAGATGTAGGTGACTTAAATTAGTTCTGTAATCACTTGCCTTTGAATAGTTTCGAAGTCCAAATACAAGACGAGGCAATTCACTACCAGTTAGTAACTACAACAAGAAATGGGATGAAGAGTTTGGTAAGCGATGGTTAATGCCGAATGTTCAGGGACTTGGGAGAATGGGAACAGGATCAACAATAAGGTAAACGTTATTTTAAGCTTAATCTCATTAACGGGTAATATATAGACAAAAGAATCGTACAAGTGCAGGATAGTAAGACCATAAAGTATGTCCCGTCTACTGGCATGCAGGATGACACCAACACAAAGAATTTATATATCAACTGCCATGCAAAATGCCAACAGAACAGAAGCATCTTGTTTCTAATAATAATACCGCTCGTGCTTGGGTAGATCACATATTACTTTTCTATGCTACACACTATCCCCTGGTTGGCGTATCCTGTAACCTTTTTACCGTGGCATTCAGATGCCCAAAAAGAAAAATAAAGTTCAATTATAATGCACTAAAGGTCTCCCTAAGGATGTTGAACACTGGTGGCAGTCAGCTGAAATAGACAGATTCTAAACTCCAAGAAGTTTTTAACATTACCTTATTAACATGGCAAACAACTGAGTAGAAAATTTAAACCTAGTGTCAATCAATCAGCCCTTTACAAGTTATCAGGAAGAAATGGTGGGGGTGGGGTGAAAGGACAGAGACAAATTAGCTTTCCTACATGGTATACAGTGAAAAGAATTAACAAGTCATCATCTTCCTAGGGGATCAGCTTTAGATTCTGTGAAAGGCTCCAGAAATGAAAAATAAGGGAAGGAAGCAAGTTAGCTGAAACATTGATTATCTGGCGTGTCATAGCAATATGGCTAAATATTAGGGTATTTCTATAGAACCTTCACAGAACTTCCATGATCCATCATCTTGTCTCTTCAGCACATACTTAACTTGGTAAGTGCTGCAATCAATAAAGAAGGAAATTTAGGTTAAAAAGAAATACATTAAAGCAGAAAAAAATAGAGGCACAGAAAACATCCAAGAAGTAAGCACAGCAAGATAAGAGCAGCCAAGGAGTTGGATTCAGGATTACTAACTATCCAGGTATGATGCTACTTTCATCTTACCTACAGTAGTTTGGGTTATTTTGCTGAGAAGCATCAACAAGTTCAGCTGCTTCCTCTAAGAGAGTTTCTATTTCTGCCATTTCTGCTCCATTCCCATCTGATAAAATGTCAGCTCGCAGGACAGACACTTTGAGCAAAATAATCCTCCAGTGACAAGATTTCTCTTCCGCAGTATCGGCCAAATCTTGCCACTGTCAAAGCCAGCATAAATTAGTATTCATAATCAATTTTCTCCATCCTTATTTTCATTCTTCTGTATCTCAGCACTCAACTAAATGAAACTTAAAAAATTTAAAATATTTCCAACAATCCAAATCATTAGATATGTCATCCATCACTGACAAATCAGAAATTGAAAGGAAAATGGATACCTGGAACACATAACAATAAGCCAGTTCATATGACAGATTTTAATCATTAAACAATAATGAGTTCAAATAATATTGACCATGCAAGACATTATCAATTAATGCAACAAACAAAGCACAACATGCGCTACCTGAGCAAGCATAGACTCATCAAGAACTTGAGCTAGGCTATGAACTTGATGGCTAGGCCCCAGAGCTTCAGCTTTAATTGTTTGCCATTGCTTAACAAGGGTTTCTGCTTCTTCCACAGGCATCGGCCTCTTGTACATATTAATAAGGGAGGTAGATGCACCATGTAAATCACTTTTATTTCCAGCATCTGACTGATGCATAAACTTTATCTTAACCATTGCAAGGAATCTCTTTAGTCTGTCAGCAATATTACTTCCCTTTATATAAGCAGATCCTATATTGTAGTCCATAGAAGAATCTGTAGTCCACGCAATGTTATTATTGGCTCTAGTGGAAGTCCAATGAGAACTAGTTCTTTGTTTGCTTAAGTTCATTCCTAAAAATTTGAAAGAAGCAAATACAATGCAACCTAGAACTGTAATATATGTTATCCTTCCAAACATGCGTCCATGAGTGAAGTAACTATCCCAAAATCTATTGCGATGATTGCCAAGGTTCCTTTTCAGTTGTACAGGTGACTCGCTAAGGTTGCTTCTATTGTCATTTTTACCAGACAGGAGTGAACTCTGCAAATCAGTAGGAGCCAGCTGCTTAACAGCAAACCCTAGATGAGAAGAAGAATTCATGTATGAACGAGGTTCCTCAAAGTCTCTCCGCTCCAAGGCAAGAGGGGGGGAGAGAGGTCTATGACATATAGTAGCCAAAGTTTCTGGAAATCCTTTACTTCTCTTTTTTCCTGTTATCTTCTTTTCGCCATTAAAGAAATTAACCTGCAAAGATCAAGATGTACATCCATGAAAAGTGTTTTTTCAGAACCAAAGCTATTGCTGCTTTGTTGATTGCCGTAAATGATCTCACCAGTGACGGAGAACAGTCTTGAGTATCTTGAAATGAACTAAGCACAGCCTCCTTCAGCCACGTTTCCTGGTCAAATCCAACAGTTACTCTGAAATGAGAAAAAGAACTCAAACAAAGTTTGTCACAAACTTAGAGGTAAAATATGGAATAAGTTCTTGAATCCTATAGCTCACTATTATATTTATATCTTCCACAACTAAATAAAAACCATAAAAGAATATGAAGGCAAGTACTGATGATTAAAACTTTCATGCATCAAACCTATTTATGCAGGATCACAGCATCAAATATATCCCTCAACTGAGGCTAGACTCTAATTGTGCATTATTCCCATGGAGAAGACTTATAAAAAGTTTTATATCTTTCTTATCAGTTTTTCCACTATATGTCGAACATGTGTAAAAAATTCTTTAAAAACCAATCATACATAAGTTGTAAAAAATATAAAGTTATTTATTTTTAAAGATTGTCGTATTCTAATTAGAGAATTGTATACTTGTTATATTCTGATTGAAGAATCTGGTAGCAAATATATAAAGAATTGCACTTAAATTTTTTCCTAGTCCAATATAGACCAGTATTTAGAACCCAGTAAACAATGTAATAGCACAAAGTTAGCATAAGGAGTACCCCCTCATAAGTCATAACTAGAGTCCCCTACCACCAAAGACATTTTGGACCTTCATACAATACATATGTTGAAGGGGAACAACAATGAGAGCAAAGAAACACACGAGAGAATTACCAACGATGGATTTGCAGCAGAG
The DNA here is from genome assembly GCA_037074585.1 of Biancaea sappan. NCBI lineage: Eukaryota > Viridiplantae > Streptophyta > Magnoliopsida > Fabales > Fabaceae > Biancaea > Biancaea sappan. The sequence continues at coordinate 178,798 of CM073492.1, read as the reverse complement.
ACATCTACTATTGCCTTCCCTGAGACTGAATTATGGTTAGAATTTGAGCGCAGCTCGAGCTGCTTAAGTTGTTTAACTGCCTCGGCCTCTGTGCCCTAGAAATTGAAAAAACATTTTTGAACCTTTCCATGGCATATATTCCAAGGAGAATTAGAGAAAATAGAAGTCACCTCTGCTGGAAGCAAGATTCAAAGCGTCTAATTACATACAAAGATGCTGCTTATTATTAGAATTAAGATGAAACAATATACCTGTCTAAGAAGGAACTGACAAAAAGCTTCCTCAAATTTCAGATCAATGCCTTCTGAAGCTATTAAACATTCACATATATGTTTTGCTTTATTAATCTGCATTGACAATAATACAAGTAATTAATATTAAAGATAATTAGAAAAAGTATGGGGAGGAGAAACATAATACAGATGATTAACAAGTAATGAAAGTGGGTAAAATACATTTTATTCCACCGTTTAAAATGCTTCATTCAATCCCTTGCGGTCTTTACCACTTAACCACTGGTATTTTCCGCTTTAATTTTAACAAAAATAATCATGTGACTCAATTTCATTACTGAAAGTATGCTTCACTTACACCATGAATAGCTTCATAGCCTTTGAAGGCTAATACTGGCTTAAGATGACATTCCAAGATTAAAACTGTACACTGAATCCAAGCAATAGCCCCAACAAATTGTGAAAATGTTTAAAATATAAATGAAGTGGACAATTAAAAATAAGTTGTTCATTGTTTTATAATAACATGATTATTTTCGTTCAAGTTTGGATTGAAAATACCACAGGGTGGTCAAGGGGTAGTTTTCCTTTTCTTTTTTTCTTTTTTTTTTTTTTTGGGGGGGGGGGGGGGGAGGGGGTAACAGAGTCAATTGGTAGTTGAACAAGCCATAAGGTTTTGAACAAACTACAAGGCTTAAATTGCAATTTATCCTAAAAATTACTATCAAATGTATTCATGCAATAATAAACTACAAGGGGAGGAGTCAAAGATGGGCATTACTAGTTCCTTTTGCTTGCTTGAAAAGCCAAGTGCCACATGGGCTATAAAAGCCCTATAGAAACAGATTGAATCAATTACGACCCTTTGGTTCTGTGATTCAAGTGTCTTCTTATTCTTCCGTGTTATAGCTAAGTTATCCCAAGGAAGAAGATCAACCATCTCAGTAGCCAGCAACCTACTGAAGGCTTGGCTTAGGAATGAAGGCCAGTCCTGCACTTGGCATGAAGTTTCAACATCGAGGCCCTGTCTGAGCAATTCACGCAAAGCTGCAATTGCTCCTTGCCTACGATCAGCATTTTCAGGGGTTTGTGGCATGCCCAATAGTTCCAAGGTGCAAGCAGGTGCTAGCTCCTCAAGAGAATCTTCAATCTAGAGATATTGTACAAAATATTTTGTAATGATTTGAGATAATGAAGACCAATGCAAGCAGTAAAAGGTAAGGTCATTACTTATTTATAATTACTATCTAATGGCATATTGTGCTTTCACCCTTCAAGTATATAGCAACAATTTCCACCAGTTCATTATTTTTCATCATCTAAAATACTAATGTATGATTAGCTATCTGTTTCTTGCTCCCTCCTCATTGAATTGAGATCACAAATGATCATGCTTCAAACTATGCTTGAAAATGGAGTAACCGTCAGATATTTGCATCCTAATAAAAGTCATGTCAAGCACAAGTAACTATTTATAGTTTGTATTCATTTTATACTAATAAGCATATATATAAAAAATTAACTTTTATTAATATAAACATATAAATAACATGTGGCTTGACATGTGCATTAGTACATGTCAATTCACTTTCTAATTTATTTTTATTTAAAAGTCAAGAATAACTAAATGGATTTAGTATTTAGTATTAAATATGTTGGGTAAAAATTAATAATTCTCAATAATTTATAACTTCCAAGTTCCAACTACTAGAGTTTTTATGGTAGGACGAGTAGTTATTCAATTAGCACTCTTTTGTTGGATCAGGACCCCAAACAGTGGCAAACACACATTAATATTAATAAATGTAGTCATAATACATTTATGTTATTTTAAACCCATAACGTAGGTGAAAAATGAAATATCTGTGTACATTGAAAGAGAAAGTCTTCCGAAAATATATTAAAATATATTGAATTAATGAACATTATATCAATGCTGACATTATATGCAGAAATAAAGTGTGAGTAATATGAATATAAGGATGTCTAAGTCTCTTAAATTAAATTGTTTCAATATGTGCAGCAAAAATTACAAATGCTCCAGCATATAAAAGTAGGGAAAAATTAGTGGGCAAAAAGGATAATATAAAACATCAAAGAATGACATGGAGATAGAAATGATCAAGTAATATAGTTGCGTAAAAATTTGGAACATATTGTTTGGCCTTTTTTAAGAGAGCTGGGTGAATCCGGTTGGTCTTGATGCTTTCATTTCAATTAACTTCAGGGGTTTCGGTAGGAGAAAGAATCTAAGGGCCTTGGGAAAAGCGCCAATGTTTGCAGTATTATGGTGAGTTTTTAAGAACCAGTTTCTTCCTTCTCACTTGTTATGGGATAGGATTTGTTTTGTTGTGTCCCTTTGGGTCTCTGCCAACAGATTCTCTGAGGGGTCTCTCTCTTAGATATCCAAAGGGACTGGAAGGCTCTAATATATCAGGATCCATGTTTAGTTTAGTGGTTTTTAGGTTCTTTTGTATTTTTGGTTTCTAGGAGGATCCCTTATTCTCCTACTTTCCCTGATGTACTCCCTTCTTTTCTGGAATAAACTTTCTTTTTCTATTAAAAAAAAAAATTACAGAAGCATGCCAAGAAAATAATAAAGAATACTGTATTCGTAGATATATAACCCAAGGCATCTGGGATCTAACATTCTTTTTAAATAATTTTGGGCAAAAACAATCGAACCTTAAAAATAAGCATTTTCACTAGTAAGGAAATTATATTCTCATAACTCAATGAATGTTCCATGGTTCCAGAAGCAAGAATAAGATGTCTTACAATTATGTCCAAGGACTAATGATTGTTTTCTTTCTTCTACTTCCTTTTTTTTTCCTTTTGTCTTGGACAGGATGGTTAAAGTCAGTCCTTTGTCTTGTAAAATAAGCTTCATGTAGAACATATCATTCAACAACTAAGAGATCTAAGAAAAAATTAACTGTACAGGAAAAGCGTGTCTTACCTGTGATAGTAGTGTCATTTTTGCAAGAGATGGTTTGCTTCTCAGAAGACACTGGGCACGAGCAAGAGCTTCAAAACCTTGAGATACTTTGTTCTTCTCAAAGCCAATCTTTGCAATTTCACACTTCAAGAAAGCACCTATTATAAGAAGAATGTGCATAACAAAGCTGCTATAAAATTATATCCAACCTCCTTGTTGACATTTATTACCTCAGCTAGAGCCATAGAAAGAAGCAAATCATGTGTATATGGCTTGGTATCTTGATGATGAAGACTTGCCCGTCCAATGTCAAGCACAAGCTTTGATTCCCCGACCTGAACAGAAATAACAGAAAATCAGCAGTTAAAAATTTTCCAGAAAAGTATGAAACATATTTAAAAAAGGACTAACTGGAGCACATTTCAGGTGTACCTCTTGAAGAAGGCATAGAGCACCAGGAAACCAAGACCAAGGAATATGAAGCGAAGATTTAGGGGGAATCTTTTCCTTCAGATTTCCAGCATATTCTGGCTCGAAAAGAAGCTTATCCCTGACATCCATTAGAAGATCCTACAAATCAATTATAATATCATAAGAACAAAACAACATAGATAAGTTCATCCAAATGTTTAAAACCAAATAGTGCTAAAAGAAATTTAGCTGCAAAACATATTTGACAGTCATAAATCTACCTGGCGAGATACAACAACATCCATGCTGTAACCTTCTTCAATTTCAGCATTTTTCAAAGCCATGACTGACTTAACAATTTCATCTTTCTCAGCTTTATCAGGAACACCAATTATCTGAGAGATAATACAAAGTGAGTGGTATAATAGACATATAAAGACAGAATAGGATTAGCATGAGTGGGGCAATTCGAGGTAGACAACTGACTCTTTTACAAATGTGTTTATTTAAACTCTAATTTCAAACTTGAAACTATATAGACTCAGCAAAGCTACTGAAAACACTCTTCCCCTGCACCTAAAAAGGCTGCAGTATGTGAAAATGTGTAGGCTTTGGATACCTATGTGAAACAAGCAGACGTTTTCATCCACAATCAATTTTACCATAAATGCAGATAAGAAGTACGTGGCTTGCAAGTCTAATATGACAAGTGGGATATATAACAAAATGACAAGACAAGATGCCATGCGAAGGAGTATATTCTTGTCTCTCTATTACTCAATAGGAGATATCTATATAGGTCCTGAGTCTATTACAAATGGAAGCCAATCTTCCAAGATTCCATGGAGTTGTATAAGGCATTGTAAGAAGAATATCGTCCTTGTGTTACATAGCATTTCATATGAAACTCCACAGGTGTTACACCAACTCTGTTGACTTTTAATTTATAATAGGTCCTGACTGATCAGGACAGAAATTTATCTATTTCAGTTTGCAATAAGTTAGCAAGAAGAAAAGCAAAATTGCCAAGCAGATAGGATTGGTAAGCCACAAAATATAAGTGAACCAAGTATGCAGTTTTCAAGTCAACGAGTCAATATAGGAAAGAAACTCAAAAACACAATTGAGTGAAATAGATTTGTAACCTGGTAACAGGTAACTGGGACTTCAACTGTGGATTTGGTCTGGGCATTTTCGATAGTGCGGGTATCAACTGCATTCAACCTCCTCTTCCCAATCACAATATCGGTCCTCTTCGCATGTGACCCAAAACAAGACGAAGAACTACAAAAGGTCGAACTGCAAAACCCAGAACCAGATTCTGAAGGAAACCACAAAAAGAAGACCTTGCGATCTTCTTGGCATTTGACACCGCAATTGAATCGAGAAACGCAATGGAAAGAGGGAACGATCAGTGCAGCATTAGTAATGGCCATGAGCTCTCATCCCAGAACCAAAACCCTAAAATTACTAGCGATCAGATTCAGTGTCGCTTTTTCTTTAATTGGGATTCCCAGACATGCTGCATTGGAGAAAATTTGTGAACTCGATAGGAATTTGATTAGGCAACCCCAAATCTCGTGTAATTTAGATAAATGGTGAAACCAAGGGAGAGATGATCTAGTGTAGTATCTGAGAATGAGATTGCATGGAATGATTTAATTCGGCAGGTTTATAGAGAAGATTCCTTACTCCCTAATAGTTAGAAATATCGTTCCCCACACACACACACACACACACACACACACACACACACACACACACACACACACACACACATATATAGAAAATTAATCCAAAATTGCTTTTTCAAGTATGATATAACTGACTCATTAAATTTTTAGCACTGATATGACACAGCATTGTTTCGTCACTAATAGAGACTGCTTAAATTTAAGACCGCGGACCAGTAACGATCTAATTTTTGTTAAAAATATAATTAAGATCTCTCAAATTTCACTCAATAATAATTTTATTTTTTATATTTTAAAAATAATAAATTTAATTTCTATAATTTTTGAAATTATAAAATTAATTACAGAATTAATCAATTATTAATTAACATTTTAACTAATACATATGATACTAACTAAAATCTTTCTAACAGCATTAAAATTCACGTGCAAGAAAACTTATATTCACTTGGCCAAGTCAGCAAATTTTTTTTTCTTTCTCCTCTCTTAGCACGCAATTTATCAGATGCAGACATATTACTCTTTTCTTCTTCTTCTTTTTTCTCTTTTTTCTCTTATCTCTTCTCATTTTTCCCTCCTCCTTCTCCCCCGTTCTCGTCTTCTCCGGTGTCGTCTGATTTAGACAGCAACATCAATAACCAGAATAACAGTAACGAACAGAGCTTAAATTCGAAAACCTATAGTCGGTTTGATGCTCAGGTTCCTGTCATTCAGGGTGATTCTAGTACTTATTCTGAGGAGCCTGAGGACTCAAATGAATATAACGACTGGAAATCAGAGTTTTCGTTGGAAGGAAAAAACAAAGAATTTGAGAGCCTTCTCAAAGAAAATGATGATATGGGAAGTATCTATAAAAGAATTGTTCCAAATAGCGTCGATCATGAAACTTTCTGGTATTATTATAAAGTTTATAGGCTTAAGAAAGCTGAGGACTTGAGGACTAAGCTTGTAAGGAGAGCGTCATTCGAATAATAGGATTTGAGCAGGGATTTTGAAGATGATGATGACGACGAGGAGTATGAGGGTAAAGCTACAACGGATCTTGTGAACAATAAGAAGGTAGGTGATGAAGTTTTGAGAAAAAGGGTAGATGCAGAGTCGCAAGTTGGGAGCTCTTCCCCTAGTAACGAGGTGGGAACAAAGACTTCCAATGTGGAAGAGGTGCACAATTCAAGGGAGGAGGAGTCTACAGTTGAAAGAAGAGATGATTTATTGCATGGTGAGGAGATTGGGAACAAGTCAGATAAGTCTGTTAAGGAATCAGACGCGGAGAAATGAACAGAAGGAGCTTCAACAGAGACGACAGCGGAGGAGATGACACGGGAGGAGGAGATGAAGGAGACGAGAAGGAGAGAAAAATGAGAAAAGAGATGAAAGAAAGAAAGAAGAAGAAGAAGAAGAAAAGAGTAATATGCTGACTTTGCATCTGATAAAAGCGTGCTAAGTGGGAGAAGGGGAAAAAAATGCTGCCATGGCGCCAGCATGAGTCATGGCACTAACTTAGATTTTAATGTCGATAAAAGTATCATAATCAGTATTATGTATATTAGTCAAAAGGTTAATTAATATTTGATTAATAATGAGAATTAATTTCATGATTTTAAAAATTAAATTTATTATTTTTAAAATATAAAACCTAAAATTATTGTTGGATGAATCTCAAATATATTTTTACAAGAAACTAATTTAAGAATTAATCTTTTATAATTGAATAAATTACATTATAATATTTTCAACTAACATTAAATTATTTATTCGTCCATAAGACTAAAAAGTAAATCCCTTGCACTTATATTGTTCAATAAATTACATTATGTTTTTATCAATTATTTTATATTTATTGTTAAATTTTTTTATTTATATATTAAAGATTTTTATAATGAAATAAAATTATTTTAAATTTGAGTAAATATTTTTTATTTCAAAATGTCAGATTAATTATAATAACAATTTTATAAATTATTAAAATCATTTAAAATATAAATAAATTATATTTTAATAATAAAAAATTTATCATTTTAATATTCATTGAATTATTTCAACTAATTTTAAATTTTCAATTGAAGAAATCACTGCACTTATATGATAAAAAACCACGTGAAATTAAATATAATACCTCAAAATATAAAAATATCCGGATAGTAAGAAAAGAATAACTTACTTCGATCCAAAAAAAAAGAATTATTGTTAGATTATTTTCTAATATGTGGCCCATGTAATTTAGTTTAATGGCATTAATTATTAAATTCACATAATATAACATTGAAGTACATAAATGATAAGTTTTAATATATTTGGGCCTTCTTGTGATGATTGAGAGGCTGTTACGTAATTAAAAATTTTATATGGGTTAAAAGATAATTTACCCATTTTACTCTGATTTCAAATTTAAAGTAATAGTAATAAAAGGAAAAGAACGTTGTTCAGAAAATGAACTACGGTTATTATTTTTCCTCCTAATCATCAAGGAGATCTAAAGGCAGAAATTCAGAGAAAAGAAATAGATTCGAATTCCCAGACATGAATTCAGGTGTGTTTATGATTCAGTTTGTGTGAATCATGAAAATCAGTATCTAAATCATAAAAGTATTGACTAACATGTGGTATCAAAGCATACAGAAACATAATGCATACCTTTCTCTCTTTTTTTGTTGTTGAAAGTAGTGTAGGCATTAAACGTAGTACACCAAATGAAAGTTCTACTTTCTTGTGGCATCAAAGATTAGGTCACATATCCAAAGAAATGATAATGAGGTTGGTGAAAAATGAAATCCTGCCTCAGTTGGATTTTAGTGACATGGATATATGTGTGGATTGCATTAAGGGAAAGCAAACCAAACATACATTAAAGAAAGCAGCCACAAGAAGCACTCAAATTCTTGAGCTTATACATACTGGTATCTGTGGTCCTTTTAATGTCCCTTCTTGGGGCGGTGAAAAATACTTTATCACCTTTATAGAAAATTTTTCACGTTATGGCTACGTCTATTTACTGCATGATAAATCTCAATCTGTGGAATTCCTTAAGGTGCTCATTGATGAGGTGGAAAGACAGTTAGATAAGAAAGTGAAAGTAATGAGGTCATATAGAGGTAGTGAGTTTTATGGCAAATCCAATGAAAATAGACAATGTCCAGATCCATTTGCAAGGTTCCTTGAGAGTAGGGGCATTTGTGCGCAATACACAATGCCTGGCACACCTCAACAGAATGGTGTAGCTGAAAGATAGAACCGCACCTTGATGGATATGATTAGAAGCATGTTAAATAATTGCTCTCTACCCCTTTTATTGTGGATGCACGCATTAAAGACCGTTGCGTATATGCTTAAACGGGTTCCTAGTAAGGCAGTTCCTAAGACACTGTAACACCCCGACTTTTTATTTCCTTTAAAAATAATATTTTTTCTCTAAATCGGTTCACTGGATAATTTTCTAAATAATTTTCTTTCAAATAATTATAGATTTCACTATTCACGAATTTTACTATTCATGTGAATGTATTTACATGTTTTTAATAAAGTGACTAGCTACTGAGATATTTTATATCTCACTTTTAGAAAATTGATCATTTCAGGAAAAAGAGCAAAAGGGAAGGCTTTGATGATATTAATGATCACACACATCACTATCTCATTTTTTCTTTTGGTTGAAAATGATAAAAACCCTCAAATCTTTTTATTCTATACAAATAGGTCCCTACTCAATGGATAAAATTCTATTTATATCTCTCAAAAATTTCTTAATAACTATTTTATTTTATCCTTATTTTCTTGCTCATTTATTTATTTAACCTCATTTTCTAAGGTAATTAAATTTGGGATATCACAGACACCTTATGAACTGTGGACAGGAAGGAAACCCAGTTTAAGACATCTCCATGTTTAGGGTTGTCAAGCAGAAGTAAGGGCGTACAATCTACATGAAAAGAAGTTAGATCCTAGGACGGTCAGTGGCTTCTTCATTGATTATCCTGAAAAGTCAAAGGGGAATAGGTTTTATTGTCCTAGCCATACTACAAGGATTATAGATTCTGGCAATACTCTGTTCATTGAGAATAGTTAAACTAGTGGGAGTAGGGAACCACGAAAGGTGGACATTCAAGAAATTTGGGTTATAGTACCTACACCCAAGGTTTCTTTTCACGTTGTTATTCCTATCGTTGTATCTCAATCTCACAACGTACCAAAAAAACCAATCAATGTCCAAAACCCACCTGTTTATATTGTAGAGAATGAACCAGTTATTGTTGATCAAAAAATTGTTATACCACTGCAGGTAGCTCAAGGGGTACTTCAAGGAGAACATCAAGAGGTATCTTAACAGGAAGTAGCATTAAGACGATCTGTAAGGAAAAAGAGATTTGCTATTCCTAGTGATTTTGTGGTATACAATCTTGAGAATGAGTGTGACTTGAGCATTGATGAGGATCCAGTCTCATTTAAACAAGCCATGAACTGTAATAATGCTGAAAAGTGGCTTAATGCCATAAAGGAAGAACTTAAATCAATGGATGACAACAAAGTCTGGGACTCGGTTGAATTGCCTGAAGGTTCTAAGAGAGTCGGTTGTAATGAGTCTTTAAGACCAAACGTGACTTAAGTGGCAATGTTGAAAAGTTCAAGGCCAGACTTGTTGCTAAAGGTTACACCCAGAAGGATGACATTGATTACAAGGAGACTTTCTCTCCAGTTTCAAAGAAAGACTCCTTGAGGATTATTATGACTTTGGTGGCTCATTATAACTGCAGCTTCACCAGATGGATGTTAAGACTGCCTTTCTGAATGGGGACTTAGAAGAGGAAGTCTATATGGACCAAACTGAAGGTTTTCTGACCACAGGAAAAGAAAATCTAGTGTAAGCTGAAGAAATCAATATATGGACTAAAACAAGCCTCCCGTCAATGATATCTCAAGTTCAATGATACCATCACATCTTATGGATTTATAGAGAACACTGTTGATCGGTGAATCTATATGAAGGTCAGTGGGAGTGAATTTGTTATTTTAGTCTTGTATATTGATAATATATTACTTGCTGCAAATGACTTGGGTATGTTACATGATGTGAAAAAGTTTCTCTCTAAGAGCTTTGAAATGAAAGATATGGGTGAGGTGTCCTATGTGATTAGGATAGAAATATTTTGGGACAGGTCACAAGGACTCTTGGGTTTATCCTAGAAGGCATATATCAATAAGGTCTTAGAGAGATTTAGAATGGATAAATGCTCTGCAGGAATAGTTCCAATTCAAAAGAGAGATAAGTTCAGTCAAATGCAAAGTCCTAAAAATGAATTGGAACGTAAAGAAATGAAAACAATTCCTTATGCATCAATGGTTGGGAGCTTGATGTATACTATGACTGTACTAGGCCAGACATTAGTTTTGACATTAGTTTTGCTATTGGTATGCTTGGTAAATACCAAAGCAATCCCAGTATGGGCCACTGGAAAGCTGCAACGAAAGTTCTTCAGTATTTGCAAGGTACTAAAGAACACATGCTCACATATAGGAGGTCTGATCATATGAAAGTGGTTGGATATATAGATTCAAATTATGCCGGATACGTAACACCAAGAAGTCAACGTTTAGTTACTTGTTTCTATTAGCTGAAGGAGTAGTTTCATTGAAGAATGGAAAGCAGTATGTCATTGCTGCTTCTACTATGGAAGCTGAATTCGTGGCATGCTTTGAGGCCACTGTTCAAAGATTGTGGTTGCGGAACTTTGTCTCAGGACTTGGGATTGTTGACAGTATATTCAGGCTGCTGAGAATTTATTGTGATAATTCTGCAGCCTATTTTTCACAAAGAAAGACAAGTACTCTAAGGGTTCCAAACACATGGAATTGAAGTATTTGTCAGTTAAGGAAGAAGTGTAGAAGCAAAGAGTGTCTATTGAGCATATCAATATTGATCTGATGATAGCGGCTCCGATGACTAAGGGATTACCACCCAAATCATTTTCTGGTCATGTAGAGCGTATGGGCATTATGCACAAAGTCTTGTTGTGTTGATTATAGTACTGTGTTTATTGTGCTTGTTAATTTTTTTTATGACACTATGAATTCAATTCTGGTTATGTTTCTGCATATTATACTTGTTATCATTTTGGTATCTATGTACATATGATTGTGTTAGATAACATGTTATGTTGAGGCTTACAGTTTTCCTTAATTAAAGTTGATGTTGAGTTAGGGATGTTCTGTGATACATGGAAGGAATCATGTTGCAAAATAATATGTGATCGCTATGATCCGCTCAAAACTAATTCAACTAAGTCTAGAGATGTTAGTGAATTTGATGTATGGAGCGCACTTGCAGTTGTTGTTAAACTATTAAGTAATTACAAGAGCTAAGTGGGAGAATGTTAGATTATTTTCTAATATGTGTCCCATGTAATTTAGTTTAATGGCATTAATTATTAAATTCACATAATATAACATTGAAAGACCTAAATGATAAGTTTTAATATATTGGGGCTGTCACGACCCATTTTCTAGTCACATGACCGGCACAATGATGAATATCCCATCACTGTAAGCCTTTCGATAAATTCTTCCCACAAGTAAAATTGTTAGTCATTATCTCTATATTCTCAAAATACCATTCCTTAATAAATACAAAGAAAATACATCAGATTTTCTTAATTAATAATAGATCATCAGTACAAAATACGTTATCATACTGAAATACAAGCCAAATACCAAACCCCTGACCTAGATGTCCTAGACGGTTACAGAGCAACATACGGTATAACAAAAGAAGGGCCTACCCAACAGCGGGAAGGTCCAACGTGATCTACTCCTCTAGCGGATGTACTTCGGCGGCAACCTGATCTGAACAAAAAGTTTGTACAAACAGTGTGAGCTTTTAAACTCAGTGAGCAAATCGGCCTCGCGTTAATAAAATTCAAATACATCACCAGTCATGCAAGCATATCCGAAGGCTCAAGCTCAACCAATAGACATAGTTAGAAATTACATACAAGAAAAATCCATCCAATTCAACAAACGATACTAGTACTCGTCAATGGCAATATATCCCGGAGAGCGCACACAGGCCGGCTCACCAATTTTGTATTTTTCCGCCATGACGCACAACCTCATCCTCTTAGCTAGGGCGCCTCACAGATTTATCACCAATCCGGGCTATATCCCTACTGAGGGAATCATTGTCTCCACACTCATTGGTCAAGACACCCTTTAACCCGGGTTTTCCGCCTTGCCGTGAGAGGGGGTACTGTACCGCTCAATCACAATCAATAGTACAACAGTTCATATCATAATCAGAAGCACAATATAATACTCATCCATATAACAGGTATAGTATATAACTATATAATTCAAATTTCATATCATCATGAGATACTTGCTTTGTCTTATCCATACTTCTGGATTAATTATCTCATTATATTCGTCATTCTGAATCCAATTTCCCCCTATGAATCTTGGGAGTGTCCTACGACATACTTTTTATCACCAGTAATGCTAAAACTCTATTAAAACAGGGTCGTTTCACTCACCTGGATTCCGTACGAGTATCACTTCTCTAAATCGTTACGGACAAGAGTACGCAGGTGAATTTCAGTGTTCCGCTACAGAGGTTTTCATGAAAGATTACAGAAAATACGTTAAGATCGTTTTCGTACAGATACTGTTCATACGTACGAGTACTATTCATACGATCACTATTCATACGTACGGGTACTATTCATACCGAAAATACAGAATACAATCTGTAAAAGAGTACACCAGGTAAGTTCCCAGGAAAGAGTGGAGGGTCACACTGGACACACTTAAAAACCAGGTCTTTCCTTAGCCAGAACTTTCCTAAACATGTATTCTCCACAGATTATATTCTATTTCGGTAATCAGAGAATCAAAATAACAGCTAACGATAGTTTTTCTGATGTGAAAGATCGGCCAAAGCCGCAACCACAGAGTATACTTAAGAAAATAACTTCTAAAATTTGAAAGACATAGAAAGGGCATAGTATCCTTACCTAAGCAAAAACGGAAAGGCCCAAATTCTCAGAAGCCTAGCGTCGGAGCAAGAGAAACTTAAGGAGGGAAGAAGAGAAGTTGAAGGTGTGAGTTTAGAAGTGAAATGGAAGGGCCTATTTATAGTAAAAGTCAAGGGTACTATTTGATACTATGCGCTAATAAAATATTCAATTTACTATTCATGAAAACGACATTTCTAATAATGCAGTTACTGTGCACCTTACGCGTACGATGGAAAATTTTTCGTTTATTTACTATTGGAAACTTAAAGGGAAAACTATCCTTTCACCTGAAACCTTTAAGTTTCTTTTCAATTCAATCCTTTCAATTGAGTCCCTAAGGGTATTTTTACACATAAAACGTCATTTTCTGCTACAAACTTCTTTCTAGTTTTCTCTTATGACCAAACCACATCTAGTATTTGACATTTTGATTGTATAAATGAACAGTACCATATACGTAAATAGTATTATACGGGTGAATAGTACCGTATACTGAAATAGTAACAGTAGTTTGAAAACACGTATTTATATTTTATTTTTCATGGGTATTACATTATCACCCCCTTTAAGAAATTCGGTCCTCCGAATTTAAATTACCTCAAGTCGTAAAAAGATGCGGATATCTAGAACGCATGTCGGCCTCGGCTTCCCATGTGGCTTCTTCATGAGTTTGATTCCTCCACAAAACCTTGACGGATGGAATCTACTTAGATCGGAGTTTCTTTACTTGACTATCGAGGATAGCCACCGGTATCTCCTCGTATGACATGTTTTCATCTACTAGGATAGAATCATTCTGAGAAGGGTGAAGTATGTGAGAAGGGTCATGAAGGTACTTCCTTAACATGGATACGTGAAAAACAGGGTGAATCCCTTCCAGATCCATAGGTAGGGCAAGCCGATAAGCCACTTTTCCCACTCGTTCTAGAATCTCATAAGGCCCGATGTATCTAGGACTCAACTTTCCTTTCCTTCCAAATCTCAACACACCTTTCATTGGAGAGACCTTAAGGAATACCATATCGCCGACTGAGAACTCCAAATCACGTCGTCTGTGGTCAGCGTATGCCTTTTGTCTACTTTGAGCTGCTCGCATCCTATCTTGTATTGTCTTAACCTTGGTTAGGGCATCCTGGGCCAAGTCAGGTCCTAATGCTTTCTCTTTACCTACCTCGAACCAACCGATCGGAGATCTGCAACGTCTCCCATACAAGGCCTCAAAGGGTGCCATCCCAATAGTGGCCTGGTAGCTGTTGTTATATGCGAACTCTACAAGATACAAATGCTTTTCCCAGCTACCACTGAAATCTAGAATACAAGCTCGTAACATCCTCTAGCGTCTGAATCGTCCGCTCTGACTGTCCGTCTGTCTGTAGGTGAAAAGCGGTACTAAGGTCCACTCGAGTACCTAATGCCTCTTGAAAACTTCTCCAGAAACGAGAGGTAAATTGAGGACCTCTATCAGAAATGATAGATATAGGTACTCCATGCAACTTTACTATTTCTTTAATATACAATTGTGCCAACGTTACTACACCATAAGTGGTTTTGACTGGAATGAAGTGTGCTGATTTGGTTAGTCGGTCAACAATGACCCAAACTGAGTCATAACCTCCTGTGGAACGAGATAGACCAATAACAAAGTCCATCGTCACTCGTTCCCATTTCCATTCAGGAATCTCTAATCGTTGTAACGAGCCTCCTGGCTTTAAATGCTCAGCCTTAACCTGTTGACAGGTTAAACAACGAGACACAAATTCTGCTATGTCTTGTTTCATTCCTTTCCACCAATAGATTTGTTTTAGATCCTGATACATCTTGGTGGCTCCTGGATGTACAGCATATGCAGCACGATGACCTTCTTCCATGATGTCTCGTCTAAGAGTTCCAACATGTGGTACACACAACCGTTGTTCAAAATGTAAGACTCCTGTATCGTCGAGTGTGAAACTATTCACTTCACCAATCTTCACCTTTTCCATAATTTGGACAAGCTCAGGATCCTCCATTTGAGATATCCGTATCTGGTCAACAAGGGAAGATCTAGCCCTGATATGGGCTAAGAATGATCCTGTCCTTGTAACCTCAAGAGTAGCACATTTTGCTCTCAGCTCTTGTAGTTGTTGGATCAAGGGTCTTTTTGTTACTGCTATATGGGCCAGACTACCCATAGATTTTCGACTCAAGGCATCTGCTACCACATTCGCTTTGCCTGAGTGGTAAAGAATATTGCAATCATAATCTTTTAGTAATTCTACCCATCTCCTCTGCCTCAAGTTTAAGTCCTTTTGGTCGAAAATATATTTTAGACTTTTATAGTCAGTGTAGATTTCGCAAGTTTCTCCGTATAGATAATGTCGCCATATCTTTAAAGCAAAAACTACAGCTGCCAGTTCCAGATCGTGGGTGGGGTAGTTTTGTTCATGTTTCTTAAGTTGTCTCGATGCATATGCCACTACCTGGCCATGCTGCATGAGAACACATCCCAACCCTACTCTTGATGCATCGCAGTATACTGTAAAACCTCCTGGTCCTGAGGGTAAGACCAATACAGGTGCGGAAATTAACCTTTTCTTGAGTTCTTGGAAGCTTTCTTCACAAGCGTCATCCCATTGGTACTTTACTCCTTTCCTAGTCAGTCGTGTGAGAGGAGCGGCTAACTGAGAAAAATTTTGGATGAAACGACGATAATATCCTGCCAATCCCAAGAAGCTGCGAATCTCCGTGACGGAGGTAGGTCTAGGCCACATTTTGACCGCTTCTACTTTGCTTGGGTCTGCTTGGATGCCATCTTTGGAGATCACATGTCCCAAGAAAGTTACATGATCAATCCAAAACTCGCATTTAGAGAATTTGGCGTACAATTGATGATCCCTCAATGTCTGCAACACAACACGAAGGTGTTGTTCGTGCTCTTCTGAAGTTTTGAGTACACCAGAATGTCGTCTATGAAGACAATGACAAATTTGTCTAAAAAGGATTTAAAAATCCTATTCATTAAATCCATGAAAGCAGCTGGTGCATTCGTTAATCCAAATGACATCACCAAGAACTCGTAGTGCCCATATCTAGTACAGAAGGCTGTTTTAGACACATCCTCCTCCTTGATCTTGAGTTGGTGATAACCAGACCTCAAGTCAATCTTTGAAAAACACTTGGCTCCTTGAAGTTGATCGAAAAGGTCGTCGATGCGAGGCAATGGGTATTTATTTTTGATAGTTACCTTATTCAGTTGCCTGTAATCTATGCATAGTCTCATCGATCCGTCCTTCTTTTTCACGAACAGAACAGGAGCTCCCCAAGGTGAATAACTTGGCCTTATAAAGCCTTTGTCTAGCAAGTCCTGTAACTGAGTTTTTAACTCTTTTAATTCTGTTGGTGCCATTCTATAAGGGGGTATGGAGATTGGGCGAGTATCTGGTGCTAACTCTATCTGGAACTCAATCTCTCGATCTGGGGGTATACCTGGTAGATCATCTGGGAAGACATGTACAAACTCCTGGACTACTGGAACGTCTTATACTTTTAGTTCTTCTTTCTTAATATCTTTAACGAATGTCAAGTATCCTTGACAGCCCTTTCGCAATAAACGTTGGGCACACATTAAAGATATAAGATTCCCAGAAATTTCACTCCGTTCACCATGAAATACGAAAGAAGGCTCCCCCGGAATATTGAACTTAACTATCTTATTATAGCAATCCAGGGTGGCATGACAAGATGCCAGCCAATCCATGCCCAAGATGACATCAAAGTCTGTCATATCTAACAGCATTAGGTCTACTGTTGTATTTATTTCTCTGACTCTTACCTTGCAAGCTCGATAGCCTCGTTCTATTAGTAAGGTGCCTCCAGTAGGTGTAGTTACTAAAAACGGACATTCTAATCTAACAACTTTTTGCTTAAAGTTCTTAGCAAAGAATGGTGACACATAGGAATGCGTAGAGCCAGAGTCAAACAAAACATGTGCAAAATTTGATTCAATCAGAAGAGTACCTGCTACCACCGTATTAGACGCCTGAGCATCTTGACGGGTTAAAGCGAATACTCGAGCGTTCCCTCGGCCTGCTGAAGCCTGCCCTCGACCACCTTGTCCTCTGCCAGCACCTCTTCCGATTCCATTGCCTCCTACAGTTACAGGGGATCTGTTGGCAACAGTGGCCTCTGATTGATTAGGGCGTACTGACCCTTGGCCAGATCTCGTGTAGAGTTGGGGGCAATCTCTTTTGATGTGGCCCTGTTGACCACATTGGTAACAGACCCTAGTGTTGTTGTTGACAAAACAAGCTCCGAAGTGATTTCTTTCACATTTAGAGCACCAGGGCCTTTGTTGACCCCCTGTACCACTTTGTTGACGCTGTGGTGCACTAGCGGTAGAGGCTGCACGTCCAGAACTCTCTCCGTGGTAGCGTGATTTCTCATCTTGTTTCCTCTTTCTTTTGTTATTCCATTTTTCTTTTTGCATATCTCTTTCTTCCATTATACGGGCGATGTCGACGGCTTCTGTGTAAAATGAAAAATCTCGTATTTTCGATCCCACCCTGTCAAATAAAGACTCTCGAAGGCCTTTAATAAACCGTCGGATCTTTTCTTTCTCAGTTAGGACCATGTGAGTAGCATATTCAGACAACTCTATAAACAGATTGTCGTATTCATCGACGGTTCGTGATCCTTGCCGGAGTGCCTCAAACTCATTCATCTTTGCTTCTCGTATACTCTCCGGAATAAATTGTTCTCGAAAAATTCTTTTAAAGTCATTCCATTTAATGGATGGGGCATTTCTGGCCATGCCCTTCTTCCATGTTCGCCACCAGCGGTCGGCTTTACCTCTTAACTGAAAGGTAACAAGGGTTACTTTTCGAGGTTCAGGGCATTCTAGCGTGTCAAGGATTTTCTCACAGTCATCTAGAAAACGTTGTGGGTCTTCATTAACATCTCCTGCAAAGGTTGGCGGATTCAGCTTCATAAATTCTGAGATTTTGACCTCTGTACCTACCCAATCCTGAGGAGGGGGTGGAGGTGGCATCTGGTCTGTCTCTTGTACTTTTGCAGCATGTACTGATGCCTGTGAGCCACCTTCAGATGATTGTCCCATCAGAAGTTCCTTTAGCCCATTCACCTCGTTCTGCATTGCAGCTAATGCTTCCATCACTACAGTCGCGTCGATTTGTGATGGTTCTCCAGCATTTCTTCCAGGGTTTTCAGTGGATATTTCTCTGTTTTGTGCATGGTTATCTTCTGCACGGTTAGGCATCTCCAGTCTTGCATTTGCTGACTGAGCAGCTGGAGGGACCAAGGCCCTGCCAGATCTTGTGCGGATTCCAGAAGCGTTTGATTTTCTTGGTGCCATCTAAACTTATTCTACAATTAAGAATAATATATATCGTCACTATTATGCTTCAAGTAAAGACACGAAAGAAAGGGATTTTAATCTCTACAGGGCTTTTGGTGGATCTTCATCCTATGGTCGTGCTGCAGTCACGACAATAGGGGAAGGTCCACTAAAGACACCTTGCTCTGTAATCACTAGGAGACCTAACAACCTGATACCAACTTTGTCACGACCCATTTTCTAGTCACATGACCGGCACAATGATGAATATCCCATCACTGTAAGCCTTTCGATAAATTCTTCCCACAAGTAAAATTGTTAGTCATTATCTCTATATTCTCAAAATACCATTCCTTAATAAATACAAAGAAAATACATCGGATTTTCTTAATTAATAATAGATCATCAGTACAAAATACGTTATCATACTGAAATACAAGCCAAATACCAAACCCCTGACCTAGATGTCCTAGACGGTTACAGAGCAACATACTGTATAACAAAAGAAGGGCCTACCAGACAGCGGGAAGGTCCAACGTGATCTACTCCTCTAACGGATGTACTTCGGCGGCAACCTGATCTGAACAAAAAGTTTGTACAAACAGTGTGAGCTTTTAAACTCAGTGAGCAAATCGGCCTCGCGTTAATAAAATTCAAATACATCACCAGTCATGCAAGCATATCCGAAGGCTCAAGCTCAACCAATAGACATAGTTAGAAATTACATACAAGAAAAATCCATCCAATTCAACAAACGATACTAGTACTCGTCAATGGCAATATATCCCGGAGAGCGCACACAGGCCGGCTCACCAATTTTGTATTTTTTCGCCATGACGCACAACCTCATCCTTTTAGCTAGGGCGCCTCACAGATTTATCACCAATCCGGGCTATATCCCTACTGAGGGAATCATTGTCTCCACACTCATTGGTCAAGATACCCTTTAACCCGGGTTTTCCGCCTTGCCGTGAGAGGGGGTACTGTACCGCTCAATCACAATCAATAGTACAACAGTTCATATCATAATCAGAAGCACAATATAATACTCATCCATATAACAGGTATAGTATATAACTATATGATTCAAATTTCATATCATCATGAGATACTTGCTTTGTCTTATCCATACTTCTGGATTAATTATCTCATTATATTCGTCATTCTGAATCCAATTTCCCCCTATGAATCTTGGGAGTGTCCTACGACATACTTTTTATCACCAGTAATGCTAAAACTCTATTAAAACAGGGTCGTTTCACTCACCTGGATTCCGTACGAGTATCACTTCTCTAAATCGTTACGGACAAGAGTACGCAGGTGAATTTCAGTGTTCCGCTACAGAGGTTTTCATGAAAGATTACAGAAAATACGTTAAGATCGTTTTCGTACAGATACTGTTCATACGTACGAGTACTATTCATACGATTACTATTCATACGTACGGGTACTATTCATACCGAAAATACAGAATACAATCTGTAAAAGAGTACACCAGGTAAGTTCCCAGGAAAGAGTGGAGGGTCACACTGGACACACTTAAAAACCAGGTCTTTCCTTAGCCAGAACTTTCCTAGACATGTATTCTCCACAGATTATATTCTATTTCGGTAATCAGAGAATCAAAATAACAGCTAACGACAGTTTTTCTGATGTGAAAGATCGGCCAAAGCCGCAACCACTGAGCATACTTAAGAAAATAACTTCTAAAATTTGAAAGACATAGAAAGGGCATAGTATCCTTACCTAAGCAAAAACGGAAAGGCCCAAAATCTCAGAAGCCTAGCGTCGGAGCAAGAGAAACTTAAGGAGGGAAGAAGAGAAGTTGAAGGTGTGAGTTTAGAAGTGAAATGGAAGGGCCTATTTATAGTAAAAGTCAAGGGTACTATTTGATACTATGCGCTAATAAAATATTCAATTTACTATTCATGAAAACGACATTTCTAATAATGCAGTTACTGTGCACCTTACGCGTACGATGGAAAATTTTCCGTTTATTTACTATTGAAAACTTAAAGGAAAAACTATCCTTTCACCTGAAACCTTTAAGTTTCTTTTCAATTCAATCCTTTCAATTGAGTCCCTAAGGGTATTTTTACACATAAAACGTCATTTTCTGCTACAAACTTCTTTCTAGTTTTCTCTTATGACCAAACCACATCTAGTATTTGACATTTTGATTGTATAAATGAACAGTACCATATACGTAAATAGTATTATACGGGTGAATAGTACTGTATACTGAAATAGTAACAGTAGTTTGAAAACACGTATTTATATTTTATTTTTCATGGGTATTACAGGGGCCTTCTTGTGATGGTTGAGAGGCTATTATGTAATTAAAAACTTTATAGGGGTCAAAAGATAATTTACCTCGTTTACTCTGATTTCAAATTTAAAGTAACAGTAACAAAAGGAAAAGAACATTGTTCAGAAAATGAACTACGGTTACTGTTTTTCCCTCCTAATCATCAAGGAGATCTAAAGGTAGAAATTCAGAGGAAAGAAACAGATTCAAATTCACAGACATGGATCCAAGTATGTTTATGATTCAGTTTGTGTGAATCATGAAAATCAAGATCCAAATCATGAAAGTTTTGACTAACAATTATAACTTACTGGTTATTATAAATTAAAACAATATCACTGTATTCTTGAAAAACAAAAATATGATGCGATTTACTGAATTATATTTCAGATATAAATAAAAATTGTGTTTTACTAGCTCCTATGATAAAATGCATAAATTAATGGAATATTGATAGACTTGCAGCGAGATTACCAATATTGCTTAATGCATGGCATACTGGTATCTAATATTTTAGATGTCATAAATATTATGTCATTTTATAAACGTGTGAATATTAGTGAACATAGTTTTATTTAAAAAAAATTTTTTTTTAGTTCATCGACCCAAGTTATACAAATTTATTTTTATTTTTTTTGTTCTTTTAATTTCTCTTCCTTTGCCCAAAAGATAACAAGTTTGCTTTCCGTACTATTTTTTCAAGGATATTCATAACTTTGGTTTGGTTGTATTTTGGTTTAAGACCAAAGCGATCAAATTGGATTTTGCAAAATGAATGACCTATTTGAGTTGCTTAAATAGTTGGTTTGATTCAGTTATTGGACTATTTGGCTTGATTTTTTAGCAGTAGTTTAGTTTTGTGATATCTCAAATTTAATTACCTTAGAAAATGAGGCTAAATAAATAAATAAGCAAGTAAATAAGGATAAAATAATTATTAAGAAATTTTTGAAAGACATAAATAAAATTTTATCATTGATTAGGAACCTAATTGAAAGAAGAAGAAGAGAGAAGACGATGGGAATATAAGAGGAAGAAGAGACTTAGATCCATATTTAAGGCTCGTTCTCCATAAGGTAGTTAGTCTTCCATAAAAGTATGATTATTTTTTATTTATGATATCTATTTTCACAATCAGTTTTTACAGAATTTTATTTATAAATCTTGTTATACATAGTGAATAAGAGAAATTTAATTATTATCAGTGTGATATTATGCTTTTATGGTCGAAATGATCTGTTCATGTATTTACATGTTTTTAATAAAGTGACTAGTTACTGAGATATTTTATACCTCAGTTTTAGAAAAATTGATTATTTCAAGAAAAATGGCAAAAAGGAAGGCTTTGATGATATTAATGATTAAATTGAAGTGTATAAATATATTTTGTGGTAGTTCATAATTCAAAGATGTAAAGATAATAGCAAATATTATGTAAATTATTTTTTTATATATTCAAGCTCAGATATAATTTGTGAGAATCTCGTTAATATTTTTCTATGAGGTTACTATTCATATGAATAGTAAAATTCTTGAATAGTGACATCTATAATTATTTGAAAAGAAATTATTCAAAAAAAAAATTATCTAGTAAACTGATTTAGAAAAGTATTATTATTTTTAAAGAAAATAAAAATATGGGATGTTACAAAATGATATCAGAGGAAAAGGTCTTGCCATCTTATGGATTAGAAAATACTTACATGTGATTGTTTGATTTGTTAAAAGTATTATTTTTATTATGTTTGTGTTTGAGTTACTGTGAATGTTTACTGTGATTAAGTGAGATTTAAAAGAATCTCTGAGTAAAAGTAAGTCATATAAAGAATTGATTAAATATGAATAAAGGCATACCAAGTATCTTTTAATGAATAAAGAAAATAATGGAGTCTTATTTGTAATGTATGTCTGGCCAGTATATTTTACATATAAGAAATCATTATGGCTTAAATTCATAAAAAGGAAATGTATGCCAAAGTTATATTAGAATTCACTTTGAGTGTGATAATCTAGATAAACATATCAGAGATATTTATCTCTATAAAATTAAGTACCTAGTGAAGTGTATCTTGAATTATAAATAAAGCTTATATTTCTTATGATCATATGAATTATCCATGTGTTTGTTTTCTCTCTAAAAGTATTCTTGAAGATGGAATTCTACAAAAATGATATGGAATTTTTATTCCATGCCATATTTATGATTATATATATTATTAGTATAAATATATCTATGTTTATGTAATAACTCTTAATTCTGTAGAGAGAAAAGTATGTATGATTATGATGTATTATGAAACAAGTGAAGATATGTTTCATAATATAAATTAAATTCTATAAGAAAATAAAATTCAAACTAAAAAAAAAAGATTGCCTTGAATGCTTTTATGATGCACTTTCCATTCTCTTATACATTTTCGAAGATGATTCAAGGTAAAATTGTGTAAAAGTCAAGGTAAGTAAATAACCTTGCTAAGCTAGTTTGATGTTATAAGTCAAAGTACAATATAAGCGTCATTTACAATATTATTTGGATATTAAGCAATCAATCTTTCATATGACAGTATATGATGATTGGTATATTTTTATAGAAATTCAAAGGAATAAAAATATGTATAAATTAATTTATTTCATGGTAATTGTACTGTGATAAATTCTCACTATTTTATTGATGAGTAAAGATCTACGAAATCTAATACATGAGTTTAAAAGGGTTAGAGTCCATACTACTCAATATATAACTATGAAAACTTATGCACAAAGAGTTTGAGGGTTAAATTCCTAGGTCACTCAGTGCAAATATCTACGGCACATAATGCAAAGTGATTGAGGGATTGATCACCCAAGAAATCATACGCAAATCTACGGTATAAATGCAAAGTGATTGAGGGTTTGATCACCCAAGAAATCATACGAATATTCACATAAATATAATACTACAGTTGTGTAAAAATGAATGACAGATTGACTATGTTAGTAAGTGTAATTTTTGTATTTGGGACATTTTCATGCACATTGTGGTTGTAATTTACATATGTGTATATATGTATTAACTTGAATTATGGGGACAAAATTCATTTTAAAGGGGAAGAATGTGATATCCCAAATTTAATTACCTTAGAAAATGAGGCTAAATAAATAAATGAGCAAGTAAATAAGGATAAAATAATTATTAAGAAATTTTTGAAAGACAAATATAATTTTATCATTGATTAGGGACATAATTGAATAGAATAAAAAGATTTAAAGTCTTTTTTATTATTTTTAACCAAAAGAAAAAGTGAGAAAGTGATGTGTGTGAGGTGTGTGTATATGTGGATGGAGGAAAAAAAGAGGGAGAAAAAAAACACATGTGGGGTAATACGGAGGATAATATATGTGTGTGTGTGTGTGTGTGTGTGTGTGTGTGTGTGTGTGTGTGTGTGTTATGTGAGTGCATAGTGGGGAAGGAAGAAAGAGAAAACAAGAGAGAAAGAAATAGAAGAGAAAGAGAAAGAGAAAACAGAGAGGAGGAGACGCAATAGAAAAGAAAGAAGAAGAAGAGAGAAGACGATGGGAAATATCAGAAAAAGAAGAGACTTAAGTCCATATTTAAGGCTCGCTCTTCATAAAGTAGTTAGTCTTTCATAAAAGTTTGATTATTTTTTATTTATGATATCTATTTGCACAATCATTTTTTATAGAATTTTATTTATAAATCTTGTTGTACATAGTGAATAAGAGAAATTTAATTATTATTAGTGTGATATTATGCTTTTATAGCTGAAATGATCTGTTCATGTATTTACATGTTTTTAATAAAGTGACTAGC
The DNA here is from genome assembly GCA_037074585.1 of Biancaea sappan. Lineage (NCBI taxonomy): Eukaryota > Viridiplantae > Streptophyta > Magnoliopsida > Fabales > Fabaceae > Biancaea > Biancaea sappan. Next base: position 154,068 of record CM073492.1, on the reverse strand, counting down.
TACTGAGATATTTTATACCTCAGTTTTAGAAAATTGATCATTTTAGGAAAAATGGCAAAAATGAAGGTTTTGATGATATTAATGATGAAATTGAAGTGTATAAATATATTTTGTGGTAGTTCATAATTCAAAGATATAAAGATAATAACAAATATTATGTAAATTATTTTTGTATATATTCAAACTCAGATATAATTTGTGAGAATCTCATTAATATTTTTCTGTGAGATTACTATTCAAATGAATAGTAAAATTTGTGAATAGTGACATCCATAATTATTTGAAAAGAAATTATTCAAAAAAAATTATCTAGTAAACTGATTTAGAGAAGTATTATCATTTTTAAAGGAAATAAAAATACGGGATGTTACAAGTTTAGTGTTTTTAAAAAATACTATGTTCATATGTTCAAGGTGCATTTGGTATACATTATAAATTTTAAGTGAAAGGGAAAGGAAAAGTGGAAGAAAAATATGGAAAAAGAAATGAAAAAATGTATTTAGTATGACAATAGAAAAGAATGAAAAACAATGATCTATTTTGTTTGGTATAAAATGGAAGATGAAGGAAATGAAATAATTTAATTGATTTTACCAAAATATCCTTAGTGAAATGTAATTAAATTACTGGACAAAACGAAGAAGAAGAAGATCCAATGACGCCTTTTGAGTTGTTGTGAGTCATCTGTGACCGTCAGACCACCATCTGTCAAAGTTGACGTCAATTGTTCGTTGCCACCAACAGTTATATGTCAAAGTCCACAGATCATCCTCTTTCATCAAGAGTAAGAAGACAAGTTAATGTCAATTGTTCGTTGCCACCAGCGGTCATGTGTCAAAGTCCACGGATCATCCTCTTTCATCAAGAGTAAGAAGAACAAGAAGACTCTATCATCAAGAGTAAGAAGAAAAGTTGACGTCAATTGTTCGTTGCCACCAGCGGTTATATGTCAAAGTCCATGGATTATCTTCTTTCATCAAGAGGAGGAGGAGGAGGAAGAAGAAGAAGAAGAAGAAGAAGAAGAAGAAGAAGAAGAAGATAGAAATAAAGAAAGAAAGAATTGAGAGAAGAATAAAGAAAAAAGAATAAGTGGTTCACGTCATTACGATGCCGAATCGCTCAAAATTGAAATCATGGCAATTTTGCGGTATAGTGATCTCCCTAGGTCATTTCACTCTTGGAGCCTTGTTTATAATTCACTAATTAATTGTTCAAATACTAAAACACTAGTTACAAAACACACAATTGGAGGGAAGGGGTTGTTTACAAAAATTAAATTAAATTCAAGAATAAATACTGGACTATAAAATAGTAACAAAATAGATCCTCAACAAAATAGAATATGTAACCAATCTTAATCTTTCTTGGAGATGTAATCTTCCTAGTTCTATTTAGATGCTAAGTTTTATTTTATTTATCATTTGATTTCTAACTAAAAAGCCTAGAAAATCTTCTAGTTTAGATTACACTAAAACATAATCAAAGAAAACCTTCTCTTACTATATATTATTGTAACCACAGTACAGATAATCAAATCATGTAAGAAGACCTTTGTTACATGACATTTTCATCTCTTTCTACCATTCCAACCAGTCATGATAAATAAATCCTCATATAATGCAATAAAAACTAATTGTCAAGTTCATGAAACTCTAATCAGAAACATTTATAAACATAACAGAACAGAGCTTTTAAGAATAAGATGAATACTGGAATAAAGTGAATAAAACTTATCTTATAAAGGTTAGGAACTCAGATTACAACTCCAATCTAGACCAAAACTGATTACAAGAGGTTTTTAGCCCTCCATGACAGCCAAAATCGTGAAGAACAAAGGGAAAAACACTGCTGCAAACTCTAGATCCGAAAATGACTTAGCTCCCTTAATAAATTTTGATTTTGCAAATATAAAACTGATCTAACACATGCCTAAAGGAATATTCTATCCTAGATGTCTCCTTGAATGCTTCTTCCATGATGTGGTAGCACTTTGACAGCAAAATAGCAGCAGAAAGGTAGCAAACAGCAGCGAAAAAGTATGGCAGAGAACATGAAAAAGGGTGGTGCATAATTAATATTTCAGCCATGCTTTTCTGACCTATGAAAAGTAATAATTCTGCCACTAAATTCTAACTACATGGCATTGAAAAGGAGTTGAAGTGAGCTCCACATCCTAGTCAGCATATTCATCACCCAAAGTGCCATATCAGCATCCAACTCAGCACTTTTCTCTCCAATAATTTAATTCCTGCTGTCACCGTAAAATTGTGACCAGAGATTTGTTTACCATTGGATCGTGCTCAAATTTGGACAGCAAGTTCAACACACGCGATTCTTGGTTTTGAACGGTTGGATCATTGATTAGATGTCAGGAGTTAGAGATATATTCCTCGCAGTAGCAGCTCTGTTCTTGTAGTTTTTGCGTCTTCTTGTTTTTCATTTGTAAGCATAGTTTTGTGCACTTGTTGGAGTTCTTCTCAGCATATGAATTCTCTAATATTTATTTTTTTTGTAAGATAAAAATATGAATTAATTGAGTCTTTCTCAATTAAGCTCTTAAAATTATAAATTAAAACATATTAGCTCTATAATTAATTTATACCCAATAAATTTTAAAATATAATAAAATTAGAGAATTGGCAAAATAAAAGAGGTAAAAAAGGACTAAAATGGGGGCTAAAAGAAATGGAAAATGCATGTTATCAATAAGAAGTGAAATGCAGGAGCCATTGATGACTGGACCTCTTGATGGGAAAGAGAAGAATGAAGAAAGAAGAATAAGAAGCAAAATACAAGAGCCATTGGTGATTGGACCTCTTGATGGGAAAGAAGGGAAGGGAGTATTTCGTAAAAAAGAAGCCAAATAGGGAAGAAGAAGAAGAAGAAGAAGAAGAAGAAGAAGAAGAAGAAGAAGAAGAAGAAGAAGAAGCCAAATAGGGACGCAAAAATGCAGGAGCCATCGGTGACTGGACCTCTTGATGGGAAAGAGGGGAATGGAGTATTTCGTAAAAAAGAAGCCAAATAGGGAAGAGGAAGAAGAATAAGAAGAAGAAAGAAAGAAATAATTAAGAGAAGAATAAGCCATTGGTGACTGGACCTCTTGATGGGAAAGAAGAGAAGGGAGTATTTCATAAAAAAGAAGCCAAATAGGGACCCGCTCTTGAGGAAGAACTAATAGGGCAGTATAATATATGCATTTGGCCGTGTGATAATTAATTGAGAAGCAAGGTAGTGTGATAATTAATTGAGAAGCAGCCTACTGAACTAGTATTGGGAAATGAAAATAATGGAAAATATCATTTATATTTATAATATAAATATGTAGAATAATATTTTTTCAAAACAAAAAAAAAGATAATTTTCATTTACAAAAAAAAAATTATTTCCTCATTTAATTTCTACAGCATGTTATCCCTTCAAGTCAACATAATTATGCCATTCATTCACTTTTTCTCTTCTCTCTCTTTAATTTCACTCTCTCTTTCACTTAGTCACTATGTTTTATAATTTTAAAAATTATATATTTTGAAAAGATGAGAGCATAATTTTAAGATTTTAAAGTATGAAATTTATATATAAATTATTTATTTTACTTAGTTTAAATTTATTTGTAAACAAATGTAATTATATATATATATATTAAATTTATTTATCTAATTCAGTAATTGACATCGTAACTCAGTGATTAAACTAGTGATTCGATGATCTGGAGGCTAGCCCAAGCACAACCCATTAACATTTCTATTTGTGCCGTTCTTAAGCTTCTTTTTAATTATTTCTGGTCAATAACCTATACGTCCTCTTTATTAATGATTCAAATTTTGGTGTGAATGAACATTATGATTTTTTTCATTACTCTAATTAATGATATTTTGCTATTATATCTCCTTATTATTGTTGTTGTTTGTTAACTAGATTAACATATCCAAAATACCTAAGATACACAAGGTTTAGAATGAAATGACAGTGCCAATGTGATTAAGGAGGTATTTGTTTGCATTTAATGAGAGTTTAAATTCAAATTTCAACTCATTAAATGTATTTATTTTTATTTTTATAACAAATCATCCTAATTGCTTAATATTCATATTTACAAATAATATATATATATATATATATATATATATATATATATATATATATATATTAATATTCAGATATTTAAGTGCATGATTGCTTCCACGTTTGAAATAAGAAAAATCACATTTATATACTTCAAACGTGATTTTGCACCAGAGCCTTTCTGTTTGGTTATGCTGTTGCCTAAAATTGATTTTATCTAACTTCCATTTGCACTTAAGCAACTCCCACTTGCATTTGCGATAAGTAAAATCACGTTTGTCTTCTTCAAGAGCCTCATCTCTATTTTACCCTTTATTTCTCCTATTTCCTCTTACCTTCCCTTATCTCTGTAGCTATGCTCCTTCTCTGCTGCGGTTGTAAATTTTTCTAGGCGGGTGCTTGAATGGAATATGTAGTGTTGTGAATCTTATGATAACGCTTTGGAATTGTGGAAATGCAAAAATGGTGAAAAAGAACGAGAGGAAGTGCACGAACTGGAGGTGTTCAAAATTGATCAAAACTGATCAGGTTGAACAAAACTGAACAAATCAAAAAAATGAGATCCAAATCAGTTTTCAAAATGTGATTTTTGTTTGGTTTTCAGTTTTGGTTTGGTTTGCTTTGATTATCACCGAACCGAATCGAACCGAACCATCTATGATAAAAAAAATATATTTATATATTATATTATATTTATATAATTATATATATATAAATTAAAGAAAAATTAATATTAAACTTCCAGCTTCCTAGTTCGGCTTCCCATTTGCCCTTTTGTTGAAGCTAAACCCTAGTTAGTATTCTCGCCTTCTAACCTTAGTCTCACTTACACTCAGTCTTCGATCTTCCTTCTCAGCAGCATAGCCTTTTGAATCTCGACCAATCTTTATTCCCAGCCTCTCGCGATAGTCGACGAGCAATTGCCTGTCAAGCTCTATTATCCATCTGTGCGTCATCCTCTTGTCGTCATTATCGTTCTGGTATTGTCTTCCTCATCCTCTCAATCATCATGTTCTTTATATTTGTTGTTCGTCTTCCTCATCCTCTCGTCATCATCTTCCTCATCTCTGCTAGTCTAGGCTTTTATTGTTTGAATATAAATTCAGTTCACCCAAAATCGAACCAAATCAAACCAAATCATCCAACAAAAATATAATTAAATAGCCCAAAACCAAACCAAACTACTCAAAAATTAAAACCAAATAAGTCCAGTTGTTTGATAAATCGAGTAAGTCAATTTGATTTAGTTAATACTCAAAACTAAATCAAATCGAGCCTATATACAGCCCTAGTACAAAGCAGGCAGAAATTGTGATTGAATTTTGGAAAAAAATTGCATTTTTTTTGTCCTGAGGAAAATTGCATTCTTAAACCCCTAATTTTGCTAAATTTAAACTTTGACCCTACATCTAGATCTTTATTTTCATTTTAGTCCTTATCACAGTCCCTATTTTTGTTATTAGCCTAAATTGTAATTAGGTACATTTTTTTGTCATAATGAAAATGGCTAAACCCTTAATTTTGCTAAATTCAAAATTTGACCCTACATCTAGATCTTTATTTTCATTTCAGTCCTTATCACAGTCTCTATTTTTGTTATTAGCCTAAATTGTGATTAGGTACATGATTTGTTTAATTTTAAAAATTTTCATTTAGACAATTTAGGTTGCTTGAAAATATATGTTTTCCAAGGAAAGGAAAAAAAATCAAAAGCGAGTGTTAAGCAAAAACAAATTCACCTTAAACCAAAATCAAATTTTAAAATTAAATTGATCCAAAATTAATTTTAATCAACTCTAATCAAACTCACGTTTAATCTTAAAAAATCAAATGCCCATAAGTATTGCTTATAATAACTTATCTAATCCAAACTCATGTTTGACGAATATAAAAGTGGTAGTCGCAAAAGATTCTCGCCACTGCTATAACTCATAGCATCATAATAACTTATCTACATTGTTTGTTTGTAAAAAATATAAATGACAATAACTTTATCTAATATTTGACTAAATTATATTTGTTACTCTTATTGTTTACATAATTACTCTTGATTGTCATAATATCTTGACGTATATATATTGGAAACTTTCCTTCAAATTTTATTTTCTATTAAAGAATTTATTTTCTACACAATACAAAATTATAATTTTATTTTTAGCATAACAATAAAAGTCTTAAATTAATGATAAAATTATTTAATTTAAAAAAAGTAATGAAAAAGATGAAATTTTGGTTGACTAAGATTCGAGGGAGTGATGCAGGATGTCAATTATGGAATGGCAAGCCAAAGTTCAATCAACTAATGTGATGCGCTCAAAAGCCTTAATTCAAGACGTGCTTCCTTTAAACATAAATTTTATACGGTTTTGATGGTTATGTATTCCTCTACTACTCTCCTCGAGGCGCTATGCCTCTTTTGTAACCAAAGAAAAAAAAAAACTAATGTGATATCTCTTCCTTAAGCAAATATCTAGGTTCAAATCTTGGGAAAAATAACTACTAAGAGAGACTTTACACCTATGTAATTTGACTAAATTTAAACTAAATTAATCAAAATCTAGTGAATTTTCAAGTACTAATAATTTAGAAATGATTTCTCTTCAAAACATGCCTCATTTCAGTATATACGAGGAAATCATGAGGACAAGGAATGAAACTGCATTACTGTATCCTTCTTTATCTCACTACTAGGATTCATTAGATAGTCATTCTAGTACACATACATGAACTCCAGCATTTAGGACAGATAATGTCGGTTGACAGAAATAAAGTCAAATAATATAGATTTTAAGGTGTGTAGTAGACATTTCTTATCTTAATTTCCTGAGTACGAGAATAAACAGCCTTCTAATACGAGAATAAACATTTCACTAAAAATCTATTGACTTAAATACTATTGAAGTTGGCAAGTGCCAAGTTATTTTATTTTTTTATTTTATTCTTTTTAGATGTTCATTGTATGGGTGAAGAAGGAGGGTTGTGTTAAGCTCTCGATAGCCAGCGTAATACTTTGTCGAATCTCTCATGAACATGGATCAACGACAATATTATGCTAATGTTAGGACATTACTCCGAAGCAATGCACTGTATGGCTCAAGTATAGTGACAAGTGAGCTAGAGCTGCTGCATCGGCACCCGGATGTAATATTAAATGAGCAATGGTCCACTAATACTAGGTCCTTGCCCGAAAGCAATGCGCTGTGTGGCTTGAGTACAGTGTCAAATAAGTTAGAGCCACTGCATCGTCGGTCGATTATAGTGTCACAAGAGATTGTTCCTAGAAGGTTGAGGGTAAAGAAGCTAGTCCAGGAGAGCAAAATCAGGATTAGTACGTGGAATATTGGGACCATGACAGGGAAATCCATGGAGGTTGTGGACACTATGAAGACCATGACAGGGAAATCCATGGAGGTTGTGGACACTATGAAGAGGAGGAAAATTAACATCTTGTACCTTCAAGAGACTAAATGGGTTGGAGAAAAGACTAAGAAGTTTGACTGTTCAGGCTTCAAGTTCTGGTACACAGGAAAAGTAAGGACAAAGAATGGTTTAGATATTATGGTTGACAAAGAATGGACGCCGAGTGTGGTGGAGGTAAAAAGGATTGGGGATAGGATTCTATGCTTAAGAATGATTGTTGTAAGAGATATTATGCATATCATAAGTGCCTATGCACCCCAAGTAGGGACGGATGCATATCTTAAGGAAAAGTTTTGGGAAGACTTGGAGGGATTGATCAGAAGCATACCTTTAGAAGAGAAGATTTTCATCCGGGGGGACCTTAATGGCCACGTTAGAAAAGAAGCAGGACAGTATGAGAAGGTTCATGGTGGCTTTGGTTTTGGGGAGCTTAATGAGGAAGGACAGTCTATACTTGATTTCTCAATGGCTTATAATTTCAAGGTTGTCAACACCTGCTTCAAGAAGTGAGAGGAGCATTTAATCACATACAAGAGTAGAGCTTCAAGGTCACAAATTGACTTCTTTTTGGTAAGGAATCCAGATAGAAAAATCTGTCAAAATTGTAAAGTTATTCCTAGGGAACCAGTGGTAACTCAACATAGGGTTTTGGTCCTTGACGTGGTTATTAAGGGTCGGAAACAAAAGCATCGACAAGTAATGAACCCTAGGATCAAGTGGTAACAGTTAAAGGGGGAGAATCAACAGACTTTCAAGAGAAGATTGTTGGAGGAAGGGTCTTGGGAGTTACGAGAAAATACTAACATCATGTGGGAGGAGATGGCCAAGAGGGTTAGAAAGGTAGCTAAAGCACTTTTAGAAGAATCAAAAGGTTTTGGACAAAGAGATAAGGAATCTTGGTGATGGAATGAGACCGTTCAAGAGAAGATCAAATTTAAAAGAGAATACTTTAAAGCTATCTATCTGTGCAATAACTCAAAAAATTGGGAAAGGTATCAGAAGGCTAATAAGGAGACTAAAAAAGCAGTAAGTGAAGCACGATCTAAAGTGTTTGAAGAGTTTTACAAAGACCTAGGAACGAAAAAGGGGGAACAAAAGATTGACAAGATTGCGAAGACTAGAGAAAGGAAATCTAGAGATTTGGATCAAGTAAGATATGTTAATGATGAAGAAGGAAAAGTTTTGCTTACAGATGGAGATATTAAAAATAGATAGCAGGGTTACTTTCACAAGCTCTTTAATGACGAAGCAGGATCGACTTGTGATATGGAAGATTTAACAACCTTGGAGAGAGAATAGAATTTGGCATATTATCTCATGATTAAGGTTGATGAGGTCAAGGAAGCTCTTAGAAGAATGAATAATGGTAAAGCCGTTGGTCTTGAGAGTATTCCTATTGAAGTTTGAAAGTGTTTAGGGAAGGACAGTACTATTTGGCTAACTAAGCTCTTTAATGAGATTTAAGGTCCAAGAAAATGCTTGAGAAATGGAGAAGAAGCACTTTAGTGCCTATATACAAAAACAAAGGAGACATCCAGAATTGCGCAAAACTACTGAGGGATTAAGCTTATGAGTCACACTCTAAAATTATGGGAAATAGTGATTGAACGTAAGTTAAGAATGAAGACGAGTATTTCTGAAAATCAATTTGGATTCATGCTAGGACGATCTACTATAGAAGCTATTTACCTTCGAAGAGGGTTAATGGAAAGGTATCAGAGTAAACAAAAAGACTTGCATATAGTTTTTATTGATTTGAAAAAAGCTTATGATCGAGTACCAAGAGAGATACTGTGGAAAGCCTTGGAGCAAAAAGGTGTACGGGTTGCGTATATTAGAGCTATAAAAGATATGTATGAGAGGGTTATAACTAGTGTAAGAACATCTAGAGGGGAGATTAGAGACTTCCCTATTAAGATTGGCCTACATCAGGAATCATCTTTGAGCCTTTATTTGTTTGACTTGGTTTTAGATGTTCTGACGAAACATATCCAAAAAGAAATCCCTAAATGCATACTTTTTGCAGATGATGTTGTTTTTATAGCAGAGTCAAGGGAAGAGATTAATTTTAAACTTGAGTTATAGAGAGCTACTTTGAAATCGAAGGATTTTCGTCTGAGCAGGAGTAAGACAGAATATATACATTGTATGTTTAACAAGCAACAAGCTAGAAACGAATTAGAGGTTAAAATTAGATATCACATTGTATCACAAGTGTCAAAGTTTAGGTATTTGGGATCAGTTATACAAGAGGACAGTGAAATTATTAGAGATATGGCACATAGGATACAAGCTGGGTGGTTGAAGTGGAGAATAGCATCAGAAGTTGTTTGTGATCGGAAAGTACCTGATAAGCTCAAAGGAAAGTTTTATCATATTGCTATAAGACCAACGATTTTATATGGGAGTGAATGTTGAGTGATGAAAGGACAATAAGAACATAAAATTGGAGTAGCAGAGATGAGGATGTTGCGTTGGATGTGTGGTCATACAAGAAGAGATATGATCCGTAATGATCGTATGCGAGGTAGAGTTAGAGTGGCACCTATTGAGGCAAAAATGGTTGAAAACCGTTTAAGGTGGTTTGGGCATGTTCAAAGAAGACTGTTGGAAGCGCTTGTAAGGAGAGTTGAGCAGATGGTTTGGAGCCATGTGAAAAAAGGTCGAGGAAGAAGGATACTTAGAGAAGTTATTGAACGAGATTTTTGGGTAAATGAGATACCTAAAGAGTTAGTCATTGATAGAGCTCAATAGTATTGTGCGATCCATGTAGCTGACCCCACCTCGTAGGATAAGGCTTTATTGTTGTTGTTATTCTTTTTAGGTTCTGAAAGGTAAGCTAAAGCTAATCCCAGCATCATACTATACATTGAAATTTTATGCTAAGTTTAGAAAAAGCATATATAAAATCAAAACATTTTAGTAGGCCCAAGTGACATAATGCTATCCAAACATGTAAATACATACTTGCCTTTATATAATAAACGCGTCTATTCCTTATATTTTTTTTCATTACGTTGTGTTCAACTATACTGATACCCTGTAGAACTTTAAAATAAAAGTTGAGAATTAAGCAAGGTGTTGTTGAAAAGGGTACATAGTAATTTGTTGAATAGTTCAATCGTAGTTATTATTCCCATATGATTAATATATACAAGAGACTAAAAACTAATTACACCTATGTGGTAGTTATACACATGTGGCACTCCCACTAATTACAATAACAACCAGCTAACTGTACAAAACTAAAACTATAACAGAACCAACTATCACTAATAACTTCAATAAGTCTACATTCCCCCTTCAAGGTGAGGCTTGATAGCATTCTACCAAGCCCAGCTTGACAACCATCTTCTGAAATAATGAAGGACTGAGTTGCTTAGTGAAACAATCAGCAAGCTGTTGTTCTGAAGGGGCATGTTGTAACACTAAAAATTTGTCTTTCACCTTTTCCCTAACAAAGTGGCAGTCCATATCTTGGTGCTTAGTTCTTTCATGAAATATAGGATTTTAGGCAATGTGTAAGGCAGCTAAATTATCACAATATAAAGGAATGGGTACTGGAACATAAATCTTAACATCCCTTAGAATATAAGATACCTATTGTAGCTCACACACAGTAGATGCCAATGCTCGATATTCCCCTTTAGATGTTGATCTTGAAATAGTAACTTGCTTTTTTGTTTTCCATGAAACAAGTGCCCCTCCCAAAAATATACAATAACCCATGAGGCACCTTCTTGTGTCCATAGAAGCCCCCAAGTAAAATCACAAAATGCAGTAACATCTAGTGTATTGTGAGAAGGAAAAAATAACCTAAGTGATAGAGAATTCTTCAAATATCTAAGAACACGCAAAGCATCTTCCTAATGAGTGGTTTGTGGTGACTGGACATACTGACTCAGCTGCTAGGTGGCATGTGAAATGTCTGGTCTGGTGAAACCTAGGTAAAGTAATCGGCCCACTAAGTGTCTATACTGTTGTGGGTTGGTTAAAAGATCCCTTTCATCCTTAGAAAATTTTGCACCCTTTGGCAAGGGTGTAACAGTAGGCTTGCAACATGTAAGCCCTATGTCTTAAAGTAAATCAAGTTTATATTTTTGTTGGAGCACATATAATCTATCAACGGATCTAAGCAGTTCAAGGCCTAAAAAATACTTTGCTTGTTCTAGGTCCTTGATAGTAAATTAGTGGTCTAAGAATTACTTAACTTTGTTAATCTCTACCTCAGAAATCCCTGTCAACAAGATATCATCCATATACATTAACAATGCAACAAAATAAGATACAGTGCTCAGGGTAAAAAAACAGTGATTGTGCATGGACTGTTGGAAGCCATAACCAATTAAGTGAGTGGTTAGCTCATAATTCCATTATCGGAAAGCTTGTTTTAACCCATACAATGAATGTCTAAGTCTGCATACATGTCCTTTTCTTGCTTTATCATAGCCCTCTCGTGTCTCCATATACACATCTTCTTCCAAATGCCCATGCAAGAAGGCATTATTCACATCCAGCTAATATAAAGCCCACGAATTCGCAGCTGTTACTGTGTGGAAGATTCTTACTGTCACTACTTTCGCCACTGGAGAAAAACTCTCTTGGAAATCTACACCTTCCAATTGGTGGTAACCTTTTGCAACCAAATGAGCTTTAATCTATCAAGTGTCTCATCTGGCTTTAATTTTACTTTGAACACCCATTTGCATCCAATGGGCCTTTTTCCCTTTGGTAAATCAACCACCTCCCATGTCTTATTCTTCTCTAGTGCCATAATCTCTGTATTCATTGCTTCTACCTATGTTGGATTTCCTTTTACTTCAACATAAGATTTTGGTTCCTGTATAGTAGAAGCATTTGCTACAAAAGACATATGTTCAGTAGTAAAATGTTTAGGTATCAGGAAAGGATAAGTTGGGGGAGAATAAGAGGTTTTAAGGCTAGGAGAAAACCTTAAGAACTCATTGCTGTGGGTAAGAGTATCAACTTAACAAACATAGTCTCTGAGCCACACTGGTTACCTTTTGGTTCTAATGCTGTTTCTGATGGAAGGTTATTGTACTGCTCCTTTATCCCCCTCATTTAATTCCTCTGCCTAAGACTCCAAAGTGGTTAGCACTTCCTCTGTCTCAATATACTGTTGTGTAGATGTTGAACTCAATGGTCCTAGTATAAGAGATTCACCACTTGATGCTTTTATAAGAAAGATAGACGAATTACATGGTAAGTTACCTATAATAGGTAATAGGCATTTATCATGCATTACATTGTTTTGTTCCTTATCTTGCTTAAAAGGATACACTCATTCACTAAAATTTACATTTTTAGACACAAAAAAAATTTAGTATCTAGATCATACAATTTATACCCTTTTTGACCTTGAGAAAACCCCACAAAAACACACTTCGAAGCTTATGAGGCAAATTTGTCATGTTGTGGTTTAGTGTTAGCTGAAAAACATAAACTTCCAAAACATTTAATTAACTCATATGATGGTATCTTCTTGTATAATACTTCATAAGGAATCTTCCAGTCTATCACTACAGAAGGTAGTTTATTTAACAAATAAGTGGCATGCAACACTGCCTTTCCCCAGAACTTTATTGGTATACCTGACTCAAATAATAGTGCTCTTGCCATTTGCAAAATCGTCCTGTGTCTCCTCTCTACCACCCCATTCTGTTGAGGGGTATATGTACATGATTGTTGGTCTAAAATTCCACGTTTATAAAGTAAGGTTTGACAGTCCTTACTCATGAACTCAGTCCCATTATCTGACTGAATGCTTTTAACCCTTTTGTCAAACTGAGTATGCACCATCAATAAATATCCTCTGAGCAAGTTTGTAACTTGTGCCTTGTCTCTCATTAAAAACACCCAAGTGGCCCTACTATGGTCATCCACCATTGTCAAGAAAAAACGTGCTCTACTTATGCTTGGCATCTTGTATGGCCCCCAGACATCTACATGAATTAATTCAAAAGTTTCTTTGGACCTATTCGCACTATTAGAAAAAGGTAACTTTGTTTGCTTGGAATAATGGCAAACATCACAACTTTTAAAATCTGACTTTGCTTTATTATTGCAAAAATATAAATGCTCTATAACTGTTATAGAGGGGTGCCCTATTCTCTTATTTCAAATAGAAAAATCAAAAACACTTTCAATAGACAATGCATGACCAGAAACCAAATGACAACTAGTGTGTGACTCATCAATAATAAAGGAACTGTGATCTAAAAAATACAATTGATTATCTTCTTTACCCACAACAACTGTTCTGTTAATCCTCAGGTCTTGCAACAAACACAAGGTAGGTGAAAAAATAAGTTTCAATTTGTTTGACTTAGTCAATTTGCTAATTGATATCAAGTTGTGTTTAAAGCAGGGTATATATAAAACATCCCTAAATAGAATGTTTTATTCAGTTTTATATCACCACAAAATTGAACTTTCTTTGTGGTCCCATCAGGTAGAAAAATTTGAATGATTTTGTTTAAAGGCTTTAAAAAATAAAAAAGGCTTCTTACTGAACATATGTGGTTTGTGGGCCCTATATCTATGATCTATCTACACGTGCCACTAATATATGAGTCACCAATATAATATACATTACCAGTAAAATCATTCACGTCCAGTTTTGCAAAGGTTACACGCTCTACCTTTTTAGGATGTTTGTTCCTCAGGATCCTTGATACTTCTTGCTAGATAATCTCTGACATAGCTGCAGTACACTTGGTTCCTAGTGATTCCTTCTTTTCTTCCAACACTTCCTTACAATCATCTGAATTACTTGCTGCGTTTGCATACCCTTTCTTCACTAATTTCTCCTTCTTTAATTGTTTGTACCAATCAGGGTACCCAATTAGCTTAAAACAAGTTTCCCTCTCATGACCTACTGCCTTACGGTAGTCACATGACTTATCTTCCTTTTTTTGATTCCTTTTATTGTTATTTCCCTTTGAATTATTGTATGTAGTTTTCACAGCCATTACACTACCTTTCGTGCTCCCTGTCAAGTCACTCTGTATAGCCTTTTGTTTCTCAATCTTCAGCACCATTGAGTATGCTTTGCTTATGGTGGGTAGTAGATCAAGAACAAGAATTTGGCTCCTGATTACATCATAGCAATCACTCAAACCCATGAGAAATTGCACTAGCTTATTCTATGCAATCACTCTTGTAAACCTTCCTTCAACGTCACAGCTGCACCTTTTCATTGTGCTATATGTACAGATTGGAGTAGGTTGAAGCACGTTCAACTCCTCCCATAGATGCTTTAGCCTTCTGAAATACATCAACACGGACTGATTCCTCTACTTTATCGAAGCTATTTGACACTGAATTTGGTAGATTTGAGGACTGTTACTCTCTTTGAATTTCTCCTTAAGCTCTAACCAGAGTTTTCTAGCTGAGCTACAATATATGAATGTCTCTGCGATATCCTTCATTATTGAATTGATGATCCACGAAGTAACTATCTCGTCGACCCTCAGCCATTTCCTATGCTCTGTTCTGTCTGAAGGTTCTGGTATATTGTCAATAACAAATCCTAACTTATTCTTTGTTGCTAGGGCCTTCTTCACTGACTTACTCTAGGTCAAGAAATTCGAATCATTTAGCGAAATAATGACAAGCACCATCTCATGGTTATCGGACGATTGCATTGTCAGCAGATCATCCTGATTGTGCATCAAACCAGACCTTTATTCGAGACTCAAGTTTGACGAGCCATCCTCTTCTTAAGTCGTCATCACCATGGATCGAGTACAAGAATAAATATAGAAATCCTCTGTTGCTTCATTCGTAATTGTAGATGATGATCACATGTATTGTGATCATAGCCTTTTTGGCTTTGATACCATGTAAAAGGGTACAGAGTAATTGCTAAATAGTTCAATCGTAGTTATTATTCACATATGATATATATATATATATACAAGACAATAAAAACTAATTACACCTACTTAGTAGTTATACACATATGACACTCCAACTAATTACAATAACAACCAGCTAACTATACAAAACTAAAACTATAACAGAACCAACTATCACTAATAACTTCAACAATTCTACAGTTGTGTAGGACATTGACAGGACAACAAGTACACATGATACTGATCACAAGCCAAACTTTGCCTCAATGACTTAAAACCTTATCAATCCCGTCATTTATAGCCCTTGACAAGAACTTCATGCAGATTGAAGGCTTAATCCCAGCAAGAACAAGTATTGAAGTAGGTAGAGTCTATATTCCATCCCCATGTATCAAACCAGAAGCTACTACTGCCTTTGCCTTGTTTATCTTTTCCCAAATGAACAATATTAGACTTCCAACACACATTTCAATGGCAAAATATGAGCCTATATAGAAAGGTATAGCCATTGTCATTGGAATAGGTATGAACCATCCTCTCTTACCCATTAAGTCTCTAAACTCTAATCAAGTTTATATATGAGTATGGAAGAGCCAAAGAAAACATAACACAGAAAGAGACAATTCTTTGGCAAGACGAGAAGCCTTCTAACCCCATCTTGGCCATGTTCCTGTACAAAATAGTGTATGAAGCTGGGTACTCACTTTTAGGTGTCCCAAAGTCATCAAATGCCTCGTAGAAAACCCAAAACACATATGGAGATATTACACAACCATTGTTGTGCCTATTATTTGGCTCACAAACATGGAGCAAGGTGAAGCCAGGGTAAGGTAACTTGTCTTAAAATCATGCATGAGGTCAGAGGATGTAGCCACAATATTCATCATCACTCCACAAGCTGCTAGGCCTACAAGAACCCCACCATGTGATGCACCAGCCCATGCCCTAATTGTGAATATGGAAAGCTTTCCATAGGTGGATATAAGGGACCAATATGTTAACCTATAACCATAAGCATTGCAAAATGCTAAGGGAGGAGCTAGAAGGTAGATAACCAGTATGCAGTACAATTTTAGTCAGTGAAGATATATGGAAGAGTGGCTATACAGACAGCAGCAATTGCAACATACCCTCTAACTGCAAACCATATAGGAATTTGACCTTTAAGAAAGAGTTAGTTATAGTGCTAGAAATCATAAGACAACACAGAGTTCTGAAGGAAGAACATTCTCATGTTGTTTGTCCTGAATTTGTCAACACATACCTAAGAGCATATGAATGCTGGGTTAAATATATTTTGAACCTATTTGAAAAATATATTTAAGGCTTACTTGATTTTTGATAATGTCTTCTTTTATATTTAAGAGAAGACAAGATGACCCAATTCATAAAGGAATGCATTATCAAAAATCAAGTGGATCTTAAATATATTTTTCAAATGGGCTTTAAGATTTTTATAAGATGGCCCAAACAACATAATAATGGGCATTATAAAAAATATACAAGTGGGCCTCAAATATACTTAAACTAATTAGGTCTTAAATATATTTAACCCAACAATCTCCCTTTTTTTTTTATAATAACAACTATTTGATAATTAATATGAATGACATAAAGAATTTAAGGTATAAGAACACTTCCCTGAGATCTTTAGGTAAACCAATATACTTTACCTTGCTTCCCCTCAGATTTAGCTCCCCCTCAATTTGCGCTTCCTTAGGAACATACTTCCTGGACACAGAGTTTAGGAACGTACTTCGTTGATCCAGATATTAATTGTATTTAGACATATATTTTGCTAGAGATATTTCACCATGTATTCAACCATATTTTCACAATTCAGAAATATGTTACCATTCATTCAACATATATATGCAACATAATATCTTTAACATCCACATTCATAATAGTTGACAAAAATATAACATAATGTCCAAAGTATTAACATAAGTAAATATCCAAGATATTAACATAAGCACGTAATACTTAACGTAAGCATTACACACATATTTCTCCCCCTATAGCATTATCAAAATAAAGGAGACACATAAAAAATAGTCATAATAGAATCTATGCAAATGACCAAAGAAAGTTATGTAAATATGAACTAGATAGCCCTTAAAGAGCACAGAACTACCCTTTTTAATGTCTCAGTCTTAAATGCAAATGACTTGTGAATTACCTTCCTATAGCGGCTTTCAGCCTCCTCTAACACTTCTTCAAGAGTGAGCCGAGATGTAACAGTAGTAGTAGTAGGATGAGGAAGACTCAAAGGTGGTTCTAGTGTAAAAGGTAAAGCCACTAGATTATCTTATTCTTTATCCTCAAGAGACAAGGACATATCAGAATGAGTAGGACTAGGATCCTTAGGAGGTACTTCTTCCTTTTCTGAGACTTTGAGATCCACAAAAGGTTACTGATCAGAATCTTTAGTGGACTCAGATTCTTTGTTCAGACTTTTCTTTGTAATGCATGTCTTTTCCCTTTCAGTTTGACATAAGATTCAGGAGGTTTATTATCCTTCTTAAGAAGATGCCTTTAACCTTCCTTATTCCCATAAGTTTTAAAAGCTTTTTATCAAAATTCAAATTTTGAAAGTGATTCATATAATGCCGAAATATTTGAAGGTTAAGAACACTGGAGACTAAGAATAATAGGCCTTATAAGAACATAGCATATATTCTTCAAGACCATATACTCTTAGGAACATCAGTTCCTTAGGAACATATATTCAACATTCCTCAATCTCTTCGAATACCACAAAATGATATTCAGATAATGGTTTTGTAAAAATGTCAGCAATTTGATAGTTAGTTGAGACAAATTCAAGAATTATGTTTCCTTTTTGAACATGATCTTTAAGAAAATGATGACAAATTTCAATATGTTTTTGTTTGTGAGTGTTGAATAGGGTTTTTTGAAATATTGATGGCACTTGTATTGTCACACTTGATAGGAACTTGATAGAAGTTTAGACCATAATCTTTTAATTGTTGCTTCATCCATAAAATTTGTGCACAACAGCTTCCTGCAACAATATATTCTTCTTCAGTAGTTGAATTATTGTGCCATAAAACTAGATTACATCCTAAAAATTGACAAGTTCCATGAGTGCTTTTCCGATCAGTTTTGCAACCACCAGAATCAGCATAAAAAAACCAATTAAATTGTAAACTTTTGACTTAGGGTACCAGAGTCTTGAGGATTGTGTTTCTTTAAGATATCTTAAAATCCTTTTAACAGCAGTCAAGTATGATTCTTTTATATTAGATTGAAAATGAGCACATAGACACATACTAAAGACAATGTCAAGTTTACTAGTAGTAAGATATAGTAAGGAATCAATTATACCTCGATACTTTCGTTGGTCAACGTCCTTACCTGATAGGTCTTGATCTAATTTTACTGAAATACTCATAGAAGTTCCTATCCCTTTTGCATTTTCCATATTGAATCTTTTTAGAAGCTCATGAACATATTTTGTTTGAGATATAAATATCCCATCAGAACATTGTTTAATTTGAAGTCCAACAAAGAATGATAGTTCTTCCACCATGCTCATTTCAAATGAGCTTAGCAAAATCCTTACACAAAGACTCGTTAGTTGATCCAAATACAATATCATCAATATATATTTGAACAATTAATAAATTAGATTTAGAGTTCTTAACAAAAATTTTTGTATCTGTTGTTCCTCTAAAAAAAACTATTTTGGGCTAGAAATATGTTCATTTTATCATACCAAGCTCTGGGAGCTTTTTTTAAACCATATAGAGCCTTATAAAGCTTGAAAACATGATTAGGATGTTCATGATCTTCAAAACCATGAGGCTATTTAACATAGACCTCTTCACTTAAATTTCCATTTAAAAAGGCACTTTTGACTTCCATTTGAAACAATTTAAAGTCCTTTATGCATGCAAAAGCAAGAAGCATACAAATTGACTTTAACTAGCTACAAGAGCAAATGTTTCTTCATAGTCTATACCTTCTTATTGATTATACCCCTGAGCAATCAATTTTGAAAACATTTCCAGCTTTATCAAGTTTGTTTTTGAAGACCCATTTAGTTCCAATGATTGATTGGTCAGATGGAATGGGAACCAATTTCTACACATTACTTCTTTCAAATTGATTTAGTTCTTTCTTCATTGCATTGCTTCATGAACTATCTTTAAGAGCTTTCGGGACATTCTTTGGCTTAAGTGAAGACATGAATGCCATGTGATTCATGCTTTTGTAAAAACATCTTATTTTTCTCCCTTCAGATATATCTCCAATAATGAAGTCTTTTAGACAGGAAGCTTAGTGTCTCCATTCTCTAGGAAGTTTACTCTTATCAACAGTGATAGGAATATCAAGGCTTGAGGAAGGAAGTACATCATTTATTGAGTCTTCTCTTACATCAGTAGGCGAAAATCTTCCTGATTTATATGATGCTATTGGCTTGAGGGAGTAAGTATATTGTCATTATCATCATCACTTTTTCCTGAAATATCTTTAACAACATAAATGCTTTCATCAAATACCACATATATAGATTCCATAACAATAGATTTTTGTTTCTTAAATACTCTATATGCTTTGCTATTTATAGAATATCCTAAAAATATGCCTTCATTAGATTTTGAATCAAGTTTTCCAATATATTCTCTATCATTTAGAATAAAATATTTGCATCCAAATGAGTGAAAATAACCTATGTTAGGTTTTCTTTCTTTCCAAAACTCATAAGGCATTTTATTTAGACCTAGTCTAATTTGGCAACGATTTAGGATGTAGCAAAAGGTACTGACAACTTCTGCCTAAATACTTTTAGGAAGGGAGTTTTCACAAAGTAAAGTTTGAGTCATTTCAACGAGGGTGCGATTCTTTCTTTAAGCAACTCTATTTTGCTGAGGTGTTTTAGGAGCAGAAAAATTATGTTAAATGCCAAAGTTATTGCAAAAAATTTCAAACTCCTTATTTTGAAATTCAATCCCATGATCACTTCGAATAGATATAATAGAGATATTCTTTTCCTTTTAAACTCTTGTACAAAAAACTTTGTAAGTTCGAAAACGTTCTCCTTTATAAGATAGAAAGAATACCCATGTATATCTAGAGAAATCATCCACAATTACAAAACCATAATATTTGCCTCGAAGACTTCTAGTCTTGATAGAACTAAATAAATCCATGTGTAATAGTTTAAGAGGTTTTTCAGTTGAAATTTGATTTTTTTTATGGAAAAGATGTTTTGTTTTGTTTTCCCTTTTAGCATGCTTCATAAATGTGATCTTTCACAAATTTTACTTTAGGCAAACCAATGACTAGATCTTTCTCAGATAGTTTTGAAATAAGCCTCATGCTAATATGCCTTAATCTTTTGTGCCATAACAAGTTCATATCATTTGTAGATAAAAGATATTTATGTTCCTTAGGAAGATAGTCTAAATTAAGTTTATACACATTATCATGACGCTAACCATAAGTTAAAATTTCATCAGAATCCTTTTTAAAAATAATACATTTTGAAGATTCAAAGGCTACTATATGGCCTTTGTCACATAAATGACTAATACTCAAAAGATTATATTTGAGACCATCTACAAAGTAAACATCATCTATAAATAAATGAGAAAAAATACCGATCATCCCTATACCAACAATCCTTCCTTTATTGTTGCCTCCAAAATTGACATATCCTATTGCCTTAGTTGTGAAGGTGAAAAAGTTGTTAAGATCACTAGTTATATGTTTTGAATTTTAAGGGATAATTTGTATAGGGGAAAAGGAGGGACTACAATGTGATAAGGAAAATTGGGTGGTACCTAAGATTTGAGAAATACCCAAGTTAGGAAATTACAGATTTTCCATCACTAAAGTTGATGTGGGGTTAACAAGAGGCAAATTAGTAATTTTACCATGGAGGGGTATATATAGGTGACCTCACCCATGTTCCCTCATTTTCTCATTTCTTCCTATCCTTTCTTACTTTCTTTCACCGGTGGAGAGGTGGGTCTCTGACAACCAACCACCACAAAAAAGTAAGGAATTGAGGTAGGTATTCCATTTTTTCCCAAATTCTTCTCTATTTTTGGATTTAAGAGGATTTAGGTAGGAATTGGGATTGTTAAAGTTTTGGAGCTTGGGTTATATTTTAAAACATTCATTGATGATTAACAAACAAATTAGAATCAAGAATGAAAAGGAAAAGATAGGGTTTTAAGTGAAAAATTAGAGATTCATACTTGGAATCTCGAAATTAATTGGGGGGTTTTGGTGTCAAAACATCTCCTAAAGATCCGTAATGAAAACCCATGGAAAGAATTAGATTAAATAGTGAAGATTTGGCCCAAAAGTAGGAAAAACTATAGGTTATCGAGAGTTGGTGCCTAAGGCAACAATGAGCCAGTGAAGAAAAATGGGCTGGCTCCCCAGGCACCACATAGCCTGAGACATTAGATTTGGGAGCCTCAGGTGCCAAGGCTGGCATCTAAGCCTAGTGCATATGGGGGCTTTAGAAGGGCTATGGCGCCAAGGCCAGTGCCCAAGGTGCTACAGCCTAAGCTTCATGCTTCTTTGTAGAAATGTGTATTGAAACTTACGATTGATGACTCATAGGTTTGGTCATGGTTTGAGGTTTAGCTGAGGCAAATAGTGGGAGCTAGGAGAATGCAAATCCAGGTGAGGGATTTAGCTCTTCTCTGAATGTTTATATATATATATATATATATATTTAATTTATGATTGTCTTCATGAATGTAATTTTAATTTAATTTACTTGTTTGGGTAATAATATGTCTAGTGTACATATTATAAACCCATGGGAAATCATGGGGGCACAAATGGAATTGGTATAAGTGCTACCAATCTCCACTGAATGCCAAATGAAAAATGATGATATATATTACAATATGTATTCATGCAAATGATATAGTAGGAATTAGCACAAAAGGCTTGTAACTGTTTTTATCCGTGTTGTACGCTATGATGTGTTTGACATGTATGGTGGAAATAATTGATACCTAGGAGGCATGAATGAAGATGGTATAAGTGCTACAACTCTATTGGAGTGCCAAATATAACATTTGATAAATAATGCATGTAGGGGACTTTATTTTATTTAGTTGAGAATGTTGTGATTGTAGATGTTTTTGGTGGGGGAAATGTCCATAGGAATGTAGAATTATGTGACAACTCTCGAGCAATGAATTTGTGAGAATATAGACTCATATTTGATGAATCCTTGAGAAATAGAAATATGAGGATGTATACTTGTATAGTGAAACCCTTGAGCGGGACATAGGGGGAATGTAGACCCCTTGCAAGGGGACTTGTGAGATATAGATTATCAATCCATGGGAAAGCAGACTCATGTGACAGGGCTCTTGAGTGATAATTTATGAGAATACAGACCTATGTTGATATAGCTTTTGAAAGTTAGACCCATGAGGAGTGATATGTGTATTTGATAAGTCCATGTAGACTGATATGTGATGATATATATGTGTATTATGTATGTGATCGAGAAGGTCAAAGTCAGGGTTGGGAGCAGTGGCATCAGAAATGTACTTTACTTGAGTCGAGAGCACGATGCCATGCATAAATATTCAAGGAGGCTCAATGTCGCATGTGCGGGGTTTCCTATATGTATATTTTTCTATATAAATTTTTATATAGCATGTTTGTGTAGAGTAAGGCTAGTTTAGGTAAGTCCATGATTTAGACTCATTCTCTCACAATTATAGGTACAACAGGACATTTAGACCAATGTCACATGAATCGAGGATGCCTCTCTATTGCTTAGAGTAAGGTAATTTTATTTAACTTTAAGTTAATTATTCTAGTATCTAGGCTTACGGTGGTATGAATATCACATTACATATGCCCAATCACGGCTACGTTTCCAAGAAATGGTGGAAATTCTAGCCAGAGGAAAAAGTTAGGTCTTCTATCAATTACAGAGCAAGGTAACCTTAATGGGCTATCCTCTATCATTGTGAACCTGAGCACAACTATAGAGAGACACTCCCCTAAAGTTCCTATAAGATGTGCCTTCTTTTCTTTTAAATCAGGTTCCTTTCAAAGGATATGTTTGAGTTCTTGAGTGACTCAAACATCTATGATTACCGTGTATGAGTTTGAGATACATCCCAAGTAGTATGAGGTATATGTATTTCAGAGTCACGAGGGGGGACATGGTGGGATAGCGGGATAGAGATTAGGTGATCATTCTAAGAAGAGCAAATGCTTGTGAGTACACTTTGACGAAGAAGGGCATAGACCATGGAAGTGGTGAAAAGGGAAGGAAAAATTATCAAGAAATGAAAAGGGAGACAAATGTAGAATTTTGTAGAGAGATCTTAGTGTCAGGACAGTTATTGGTAAAGACACTGAGGGGAAAATGGTTTGATGAGGGTAGATACCATGCCATGGGGCATCAAGACTACAGAAATAATGGATTAGAAATACATGGAAGACCAGCTTCATTCTGGTTAAAAAGGAAGAGCTCATGGTCAGTGAGACGCTGCAAGGGGTGGTAAAGCCCCAAATTTCCCACTGAATGAATGGAAAGGGTCCAGGAGAAGTTCTTAGAATAGTTTGTGCCTCAGAATGTTTGTTTAGTAAAAGCTTGTGAGTTTAAGGATCCTAAGTAAGTGCTCATAGCAGTGTGAGAGCATGGTATCGAGTTCAATCAATTGACACGGAATGCCCCTCATATACTCCCATATGAAAGGGGAAAGACAAAGAGCTTGTTTTAGGCTTCCATCCATTGTTGTGCTAACTCGTGGGGCTACAAATGTAGACATACCCTACATCCAAGGTAGTGACTACTTCGGTAGAGTTTGTAGAGGCACGAAATGATGAGCGAGATAAAAAGGGAAAGCGAGAATGAGATATAGAAAGGGGACCTTTAGTGTCAGTGCAGCTTATGGTCGATGATAATAGGGCCAGTTCATATGGTAAAGGGGAACAAGGTACGAGTTAGCAAGACTTATTTGGAACCAAGTGAGGTAGGCTTAGAGAGCTTGATATGGGGGAATTCCATTATAGAGCATGTCGTTAGGCAAGGTTTGTGTATAGCCAATGTAGCCAAGCATGTCACATCAGAGGGGGAGTGTCCTCAGTTGGCATTAGGGATGAGATGAAAGTCTACTTACTCCCACTTCACTTCTAGAACTTCCTTCTCATCTTCAAGAGAAAAAGGGACTAGTAGAGAGGTTGGCAATGGATTAGGGAGGAAAGGAAAGACTATAAGAGATCGAGTACAAGCTTGATGTACACTAGTAACTGAGAGATTCAGATACTGCATTCAAAGAATACCGATACTTTTACATTGTGTACATCCTTATGACCTTTGTGTGTTATGCTATCGTGATCACAAGGTTATATATGCTTGTGTTGTATGCATGCATGGGATGCATGCGAGCTAATGGCATTGAGTTAGACCACCCTTGGGGGTAGCTAGTGGGTTGATATTCGATGTGGGCTTGACTAACTTGTTGTTATTTACAACGGACCTCGTGAGGGGAAATGAGTTCTTTGATAGTGCCTCTGGCTTAGGTGATAGCCAGGGGGTTTGAGGTTATGCTCATAGAGCATGAGGATTGCACACTTGGTAGTATAGTAAATGGGGTGGGGAAACCTCTGGTTGAAGCGACCCCTACTTATATCATGGTGGCATAAGGAGGCATGATGGATTTCACTAATGATACCTCTTCAAAGGTGAGGTAAAAGGGGTCGTGCTAGAATAGAGAAAAGCGGATATCTAAAGAGAGCTAGTTGAGCTCGTTGAGGATTCCTTAGTCCTTTCAAGACACCATTTGGTAGGGTAGGACCATGAGGAGGTGGCACCTTTCAAGGGAGAGAGTATGTGGAAGGGTTTGAGATAGAGGGGTACTTGATAAATAAGCAGAACTGAATTCAGGTTTAGTACTTGAAACTGAGGCCGTCAATATACTATAGTCATAGTGAGTAGGACTTGCCTTGAAGGTGGCTTTGAGCCTAAGAGGGAAGTTCCACAAGAACTCTACTATCTTTTTCAAGAAGAGAGGAAATATGTCAGATGGGTCTGGTTAGATAAGGTAAGCATTGAGATAAATGTTGTGTAGATCGTATGGGAAGAATAATGTCGTGAAATGGGAACATAACCTATAGATGAACTTCTATGTCCCACCTTTCAAGAGAGTTGAAGGTATTTCAAGAGTATGCCGCTAGCAAGATGTCACAGGTAACATGACTGAGAGGGAGTTAATCAATGCATGAATCTTGTACCAGGATGAGTATGACGATGATGATTGATTTGCCGATTGGGAAAGGCTTATAGAATAGAAGAAAAAGGGCTCATTGATATCTGGCATTTTTATATGTAATTTAGTCCTTATCTTAGTCCTTTTTGCATCTTAATTATTGTAAACTCTCTAGATATATCATATTTTGGTAATTATTGGGTCTAAAATAATTATAAACTAATATGTTTTACTTCCATATTTTTATGAACTTAATTTATTAAAGATCTATTGATCCTTGTGCTTAATTTATAGATTTAATTATTGGAGAGTTATTTCATTGACATGGCATTATGTGCTGACTGGGCATTGATTAGGGCTAACTAGGCCCCACATTTTTATACTTTCCAGTAAAAGCAACAGTAGCAAAAATGCTTTCTACAGAAGACAAAAAAAAATGGAAAAAGGCATCAGCAGTAACAATAGTAACAGCAAAAACCAACAAAAGAAAGGGACATCACCTAAGTCAATTTTGAATTACAATTTTGTCCTCTTCTCTCTTGTTGTATTTAGACACCTTCATACCACCATTTTTAGTATTGAAGAGATCTTTCTTCTTCCATTTCTGTGGCAAATTCGTAGATCTACCCCCATTTTCTTCTATGTTTTGGTGTATTTTGGCCTCCATGAAAGGTAAAAATCTTATGTAATCAGTTTATAGATGATATGGAGCTTGTAACCTGAATTCTTGAGCAATCAGATAAGTTTTCTTGTTGATATTTCTATTTCATTTTTGTTCTTCCTTTTTATCTCTATTTTTATGTTTATTTTGGTTCTGGTTGAACCTATATGAACATAATTACTTGTTTGAATGTTTTAAATATGAGATGCTCTCTTGTTATTACTGGTTGGTGTAGCAAGTAGAATAGAAATGGCTTGCTTAGATGATTATCTAACTTGATTTGGTTAGAGCTTTATAGGGTTAGTTATAATCCACTTCTAGAAGGTTTTTTAGGAATCTTAGTTGAAAACCTATGGCAGAATGCAACTAGAACTAATCTAAAGAAGAGAATAATGATAAATACAATTATAGGGATTCCATGGCTGATTACATATCTGTTGTGTTGTAATTTTGTTTTTGTTTCTGTTCTGTTTCTATTATACTCTTCTGTGTTCTGTTACAGTTTAATTTGTGTTTTAATTCTATATTATGTAATCACCCCACATGGTAATTAGGTTTTAATTAGTGTAGATTAGTGCTAAAACAATTAATTAGACAATTAGAAGCAAGGCTCCTTAAGAAAATAAGACCTGGGACAATCATTATACTGCAAATTACCACGAATCTAATTCTGGGTGACTCGACGGTCATAATGGCTTAAACCACTCATTAGCAAGTGATAAGGTTTTAGAGATGACGATGCAAACTAGCATGGATGTTAGAAAGGATATAAAGGAATGGGTGAAGCGTCATTTGCCATTTAGCAAACATAGTTAGTTGGTGATGATGATTTATCCTTCTCCATGGTTATGGTAAGGTCAAAGAGGGATATTAGTCCCAGGCTATTTTCCATAGCAATCGTTATGGGAGGCCCTACGGGTGGATAGGAAAGAGATATGCCAAGGAATGGCATGAGTGGTGCAA
Organism: Biancaea sappan; assembly: GCA_037074585.1. Classification (NCBI taxonomy): domain Eukaryota; kingdom Viridiplantae; phylum Streptophyta; class Magnoliopsida; order Fabales; family Fabaceae; genus Biancaea; species Biancaea sappan. Next base: position 126,847 of record CM073492.1, on the reverse strand, counting down.
TCTCATCCCTCTAAATGGATGCTCCGACTTAGAGAAATGTTCTTGTGCAATCAAAATGAGGTGTGAGACCCCTTAACTCCATCCCTTCAAGAAGTTTATCGATGAATATATAGGAGAACTCTTGGAAGAGAAAAGAAAAAAAAAGGCAAAACGTGGGGTGCCAAGAGTATGGTGAAAGGCTGTGAAGGGTTGGCCCACAAGGTAATTACTAGTATACAGGAAAAATGGATAGGATGAACAAGGTCTTGAAGGATGTTGAAATTCAGGGACTAAATTTCTTTAAGGGGAAAGTTGTAATACCCACAGTTTTCAGGTATTAGTTAAATAAATTTTAAGGGATAATTTGTATATGAGGAAAAATTTTCTAGTTACTTAATAAGGAATGTGAGGTTAGAGGTAGCATCTCGAGGAGAGTATTTAGTGACTAGGGATTTGTGAGGTGTACAGTGGCACTGAGGGAGCCAGATGATTACTAAGTCTAAGGAGGGATTAAAATGTAATAAGAAAAATTGGGTAAAAACTTGGTGCGTATATTTTATAGCACATAAAATATTCCAGCAAGTATACTAGGTCGCAACAAGTAATAAAGTGATAAGTAGAGTATCGTCCCACAGAGATTGAGGTATCAAATGAAATTCAATTAGGCCAAGTGAAATGCTATTAAGACTTATGAAGGAAATTGTAGAAATTACACAAAAAGGGGGGGGGGGATGATTGAAACAACAAAATATAAATAACTGAAATTTAAATAACTAAACAGAAAACAAAACAGACAAAAGATGTGCAACTGGTCACAAATTCCATGGAATTGTACATCATCATCCTTTCCTTTGAATATTCTTGGCTAATTCTATTATGTAATCTTCAATCTAAAATTCTTAGAAAGTCTTCTAAGACTGAATTATATTAAAATTATAGTTAGGAAGATCTTCACTAATCTATAACTCAAATATAATCCGATCAAGTCCTAATCACATCAATGCCCCGCAATCGCATATGACATGTTATCTCTTGTCCTCCTCATTACAAATACGTAGCAATCGCATGCAAGTATAAATAACAAGCTTCATAGGACAATAAATAAAATAGAACTTTGGCGAAGAAAATACTCATTGGTCCAAATGAATTAAAGTACAATTTCCATTTCATCAAATGACCGACTACACAAGAAAATGAGATTGATTTCGTTGGTCTAATCCGATTAATTCATAGACAAATTAATCTTTGAATCATTGAAGAACAATTCAATTAAATTACAATCCATTCAATATCGGCCAATTTTCTAAAATATGATTGAATCCAAAAGCTTTGAAATTACAATCTAACTTATCCAAAACAATTGACTAAAATCTTAGATCAACCATTCAATTAAGTCATGAAACTCAAGAAAATTATTCAAGCCACATAAATAAAACTATCCATATCTAGATAATCTAATTTATGGTGGAAATTACAAGGTCAAGCTCAATATCTAGCTAACTCTAGCATAGACATAAAAATTCCAAACTCATTGAAGGTTCATCAAACATTCAAGAGGAAGAATAATCAGTAAAATCCATTCCATTAAACGAAAATGCATTAAAACTGAATATGTTCAACAATAAAGCTTCATAAAACCGAACTACATCAATCCTTAAACTCAGAAATTTACATGGAAGAGAAGGAAAAACATGACAGAAAACAGAAAATACAACAGAAATCTAAGAAACTATGAAGGAAAATGCAAGAAAAGGAAGGAAAATGGGAGAAGGAGAGCCATTCCCAAGTGGGAAGGCTTCCTTTCCCTCAAACCAAGCTAGAGAGTTGCCTCTATGTTGCTCCCAACCACTGCTGCCCAAGGAAGGCAGAAAAATGGTGCTAGGACTTCTTTTCTGAAAAATGACTTAGCCTCCTTAATAAATTTCGATTTTTGCAGATATAAAACTGATCTAACACATGCCTAAAGGGATATTCTGCCCTAGATGCCTCCTTGGATGCCTCTTCCATGATATGGCAGCACTTTGACAGCAAAACAGCAGCAAAATTAATATTTCTGCAGTAGCAGAAAAGTATGGCAGCAGCAGAATGGTATGGCAGCAGCAGCAGAATTAATATTTCTGTAGCAGAAAGTGACAAACAGCAGCAGAGTATCATGGCAAAATTAATATTTCAGCCATGCTTTTCTTGACCTACGAAAATTAATATTTCTGCCCAAAAATTCTGACTACATGGCATTGAATAAGAGTTCAAGTGGGCCCCACATTCAGCATATCCTAGTAAGCATCTACATCACCTAAAAAGTGCCACATTAGCATCCAAATCATCATCTTTGTCCATGTCAACACTTTTCTCTCCAAAATTAAAATTTGTAGGAATTAAATTGAGCATTTTACAATTCAAGTTCTAAAAATATAAAAATTGAGACACATTCAATCCATAAATAATTTATACCCAATAAATTCCAAAACATAATAAAATTAGAGAATTGACAAAATTAAAGAGGCAAAAAGGACTAAAATAGGGACTAAAATAAATGGAAAAAGTATGTTATCAGTGGTATTTAGGATTTGAGAAATACTTAAGTTAGGGAAATTATAGATTTTCCTTCACCAAAGTTAACTGAGGGTTAACCGAAGGGCAAATTAGTAATTTCATCATGGAGAGGTACATATAGTTGACCTCACCCATATTCCCTCATTTTTCTCATTTTTCTCCATCCCTCTTCACTCTTTTCTCTCTACTCCTCTTAACCCTCTCCACCCAAACTCATACCTAATCTTGGACAACCATTCTCTAGCGATAAGGTTGGTCAACCAACCACCACCAGAAAAGCAAGGAATTATGGTAGATATTCCATTTCCCTAAATCTTTCTCTATTTTCTGATTTAATAGGATTTGGGTAGGAATTGGGATTGTTAGAGTGCTTTGGAGCTTGGGTTATATTTTAAAATTGTAATAACCTTAGTTGGTATAGGATCATGTGAAGGGTTCTCGTTGAGTGAGCCTAAAAATTTCGCTAATATGGGCAAGTGCATGGGCTCTATATGCCATTTAAAGGTAGAGTATATGCTTGTAATGAACACGAGAGCAAATGTGGAGACCAGTTTTTGCTATACCCTTGGGAATTTCCTGAGGAGAAACCTATCTGAAAGAATGGGAATGATGAGTACTTGCAGAAGAATTGATCAATTACAGATTCAGAGAATGGTTGGTGTGGTGGGAGAGACATGGTCTTGGGTGGGATACGCCAGAAGGATAGGATTTTCCATCTGGGAATGCTTTTCGTGCTCGTGGGTGGTGAGAAGGACTAAAGTGAAGAGAAAATCTATCCTTGTGTTAAATGAAGAAATTGGAGTTTGGACATAATAGTTGTAATACTCGTCGTTTTTATTTTCCATTTAAATTGATGAATTTTATTTCATAAGTATCGCTTTGAAAATTTTGTGTTCAATATGTGTGTGTGATATTATTATATGATGTGAGGATGCTTTATTATGTGATTTTTAGCTGTAGGCTAGCAACGTGTGATGCTAGGCCATACAGGAGCTAAAGTGAAAATCACAGGGCCTAAAATAAAAGATTTTGAAAACTTGTGGGGTGTAGCGAAATGTTTATAAAGGATAGGATTAGAAGGAGAAAATTATAGGGAACCTTGATGTGAAATAGGAAATAAAAAATAACTCCTAATTTTGAAGATATGGAATTTTTGAAAATAAATAGTATAATTAAATTATTAGAGTATAAGAAAGAAATAAAATTAAATATAATAATTATAAAATAAATAAGGGCTGTCGTACAGCCAGTGTAAATAAATAAATATATTTATAATAAGTATATTAGTAGCAGAAAGTAATTAAAGGATAATAAAAAAAATTTAATAAAAGAAAATAGGTATATATCTAAGTTAACCAAGCACATTTTAAATAGTAGTTAAATATAATGAGTTCCAATTATTAAATCTGGAAGTTTATCTTTCAAATTCAACATTTAAATCTTAGATTGTATCTACCTAATCTATAATTGTGATGTTAAACTATTTTCGAAAATCTCAACAAATAAATATTAGCAAAGTGATGCAAAATAGGGAAGACTATGGAAATCAATAAAATGAAGATTTATGGATTAAGTATAATGAAGTAAACTAAGATACTCTGATCTTAGATATATTAAGATTACCTATTTATATAGTAATCTAACATTTAAAAATTTGTTATACCTTCCTAACTAAACTAAAAGAAGTACCTAATAAATAAATTTAGATCCTAAATCTTTTCAAATAAAATTAACCTTAACTAAACAAACAACTAATCAAATTTAACTAGACTAGTCTATCTCAAGCTAAAACAACATTTGAATGTCCTAAACCTAGAACCTAAGCCTCTGACATCTCTCTCTCCTTATCTCTCTCTCTTTCCAATTCGGTTACTACTAGTAACACCAAACTTACTATCGTTCACAAAGTCAAGCCCCTATCAATCCCAAACCTTCAACCTTCACCACTTACATCACCTAATACAACTCCCAACACATACACACTCAATACTCCAACACATATTCAAGGTAACACAGTTCATACCCAACATCAAAACACGTATTCAAACACTCCATCAAGCACTTCATACACCTAAGTCCCATTCACCCATCACACTACCCAGAAAATATACACACACTCGGTGGCACATACCATAATAACTTACACATGTTACACAAGGATGCACATACCTCTCTCAGCCTACCATCCCAGGAAAAGAAAGAAGAAAACTAAGATAAGTTATAATTCCTCTCTCCCTTAACATCTACACTTTCTTTCTTTTGTAAACATCAAACAACATAGAGCAAAATTCCTTTTCACATCAAGGAGATTTTGATCGATTTGATTGATCAAATTTGTTAGAATCCAGGTGAGTGAACTATCCCTTCTTTAATACTATCTTAAGTGCTAAAGTGATAGAATAATAAGATAGGAAATTATTATGGTGGGAAAGGGAGAATTTGGTTAAGGATTTCGGGATATTGAAATTGAGAGTTTTATTTATAGCTCAATTGTTGATGAGATTTCTAACAGAAAATGTTAGGGAAAAACGATGAATATGTAATTTATGAAATTGTTAAGTGATATCGAGCATTTTTATATACAATTTAGTCCTTATCTTAGTCCTTTTTGCATCTAAAATATTGTGAACTCTCTAATTTTACTATGTTTTAGATTTATTAGGTGTAAATTAATTATAGAATTAATATGCTTCAATTTCATAATTTTATCCCAATTAATTCTTGTGCTTAATTTTCAGAATTAAATTCATTGGAGAGTAATTTATTGACTTAGATGTTGACATGGATGAATTTGCTGATGTGGCATTGACTTAAAGCATTTTAGGGCTGACTAGGTGTTGACTAGACTGAGGCCTACTATTTCTGCATAAACTAGAAAGTTGTAACAGAAAATAGCATAAAAAACAACAGCAACAGTAGCATCAGCATCAAAAAAAGTAGCAGAAGCAAAAAATGGAAACCACATTTCTGCACCAGTGAAAGGGAATTTCTGCAGCATCTATTGTGTGATATGCTTTTGCCTAAGGTGTTGAATGTTATGATCAAAAGCAGATGGAAAATGACAGATCAAGCATGTAAATTCATCCTCCCTCTTTGGCTGAAGTTTAAGAACACATTCAGACTCCATTTTCTGATGTTGAATAGTTTCTTCTTCCACCTTTCCTCTGTATTTTTGTTTTTTTCTCCCTCTTCTTTGTGTATTTTGGCCTCCATGGAAGGATAAAGAGTGTTGTAATTAGTCAGACATGAACTGGAGCTGTGTATCTTGAATCTTTAGCTCAATAATAGATAAGTTTTCTGGTTTTAATCCTATTACATTTCTGTTCTACATTGGCTTCTAGTTCTTATGTTTATCTCTATTATGTTATGATTGAGTTAGGCATAGGTTCGATTTTATGATTCTTATTTGAGGTGTAACCTTGCTTTAACAAATTAGTGGAGTAAGTAGAACGAAATGGCTTGCCTTTGGTGATTATCAACCATGATTCGGTTAGGCTTAAACGAATTATATTAGGTTGTGATTATGATTCTAATATGATTCAGTCTTGGAAAGTTTTCTAGGGATTTTAGTTGGAAACTGAATGGTATGATTAAATCAGAGTAAACCGAGGATGAGATGATGATGGATGTAGACTCTAGGGATTAAATGACTGATTACATGTTTTGTAATTTCATTTCTGTCATTGTGCTTCTAATATGTTATGTGTTTTAGATTCCGTTATAGCTTAGGTTGTGTATTTACATTCTGTTTTAGTCCTAAATCTACAATCACCCATGTGGTAATTAGTAGATAATTAGGGTAGATTAGTGCAAGACTAATTAATTAGGTAATTTAGAAGCAAGGCACTAAAAGTGAAATGACCTAGGAAGACTACTGTACTGCAAGTTGCCACGAATCTAATTCTGGGCGACTCGGCGGTCGTAGTGGTGTGAACTATTAAGATTTGAGATAATTGAGATTATCTAGTTAAATTACGATTGATGAGTTATGATGTTGTATTTTTTTGAATTGGATGAACATTGTGTTTAGGTAGGATAATACCTTTCTCATGTCAAGTGGAAAATCCGGGTGATAGGATGACTTCAACCTCTAAAAGTAAAGACAATGACTCCCTCAATAGGAAGATGAGCCTAGATTTAATTTATGAGATTCCCTCATGCGTTTTTTGGGGGCATGTTGTGTACTGAAACTTATGATTAGTGACCCATATGTTTGTTCATAGTTTGAGGTTTGACTTAGGCACATGGCACGAGCCAGGAAAGCATAGAATCTAGGTGAGGGATCTAGCTCTTCTTTAAATTTTAATGGAATTGGTATAAGTGCTACTAATCTCCAATGAGTGCCAAATGAAAAACATTGATACATATTACAATATGTATTCATGCAAAGGATATAGTAGGAATTAGCACAAAAGGCTTGTAATTGTTTTTATCCGTTTTGTATGTTATGATGTGTTTGACATGCATCGTGGAAATAATTGGGACCTAAGAGGCACGGATGGAGATGGTATAAGTGCTACCACTCATTAGGGATGCCAAATATAACCTTTGATAAATTATGCATATGAGAGACTTTGTTTATTTTATTTAGTTGAGAATGTTGTGATTGCATATGTGTTTGGTAAAGGAAACATCTGTGGAAATATAAACTCACGTGACAACTCGAGTGATAAATATGTGGGAACATAGACCTACATTGATGAATCCTTGAGAAACAAAAATATGGGAATGCATACCCATATAGTGAAATCCTTGAGCGGGACGTATGGGGGAATGTAGACCCCTAGTAAGGTGACTAGTGAGATATGGATGATCAGTCCGTGGGAATGCAAACCCACGCGACAAGGCTCTTGAGTGATAATCTATGGGAACACAAACCTACGTTGATGAAGCTCTTGAGAGGTAAACCCATAGGAATGTAGACCTATGAGAAGTGATGTGTGGATTTGATAAGTGTATGTAGACTGATATGTGATGATATATATATATATATATATGTTATGTATGCGACCGAGAAGGTCAAAGTTAGGGTTGGGAGTAGTGGCATCAGAAGTGCACTTTACGTGAGTTGAGAGCACGATACCATGCGTAAAGATTCAGGGTAGCTCAATGTCACATGGGTAGGGTTTCTTGTGTGTATATATATCTATATAAATTTTTATATTGCATGTTTGTTTAGAGTAGGGCTAGTTTAGGTAAGTTTGTGATTTAGACTCATCCCCTCACAGTTTCAAGTACAGAAAGACGTTTAGATTGATGACAAGTGAATCAAGGATGCCTCCTCATTGCTCGAGATAAGGTAATTTTATTTACTTTTAAATTAATTAATCTAGTATAATTTGTGATCAAATAGGCCACTTAGGATATAGTATATATGGTTAGGGTTGATAGGAAAAGGATCTAGGCTTACAGTGGTGTGAATATCACATTGCCTACGCCGATCACGGCTAAATTTCCTAGAAATGGCAGAAATTCTAGCCCTTGGTTTCGAGTTGTGACACATTTTGCCTCTTAATAATTGACTTTTATCACCATGTACATCTTCCTAAGAGCTTTCTCTTTAAAAGATGCAAAAAGGACAAAGAATTAATTGTTGTAAGGAAAGAGAAACTTTTCTTTTCAAAGATTGTACAAGTATGATAAGACTAAAATATTAGTCAAAGTGGAAATGGATCAAAGATAAAGATGGACTTTTAAGATAAGACAAGATAGCCCAATTCATAAAGGAAGTCATTATAAAAAATCAAGTGGCCCTTAAATATATTTTTCAAATGGGCTTTAAGAGATTTTATAAAATGGTCCAAACAACACAATGGTGGGCATTTTCAAAAAATATATAAGTGGACCTTAAATATATTTAAACCAATTAGGTCTAATATATATTTAACCCAACAAGCAAGCTGGTATCTGTTTCCAATGTTCCATAAATCAAAATGTAAATGAGACTATAATGATAATAATTTGCTTTTATTTTGGTAGTTGAGCTATCATAGGGCTTGTGTTATTGTATCCCCATTGGGTCACACAACAACAAGCTCCTGTAAAATGAAAAGGAATCTTGGGTAATTTTTACATTATAGAATACAGAGGAACATATAGTGAGACAGAGACATCTCTTTCTTGTATTGCTAGCAATTTCTTTAAACATATTACCAAGATATTTTTTATTATTTTTTTCTCTGGTAGTGGATTAATATATATAGGGAAAAATGTACTTTACCCGATCAACTTTTCCCAATATGTAGAAAATCCCATTAACTTTGAAACAAAACAAAGAACTCATGAACTTTTCCTTTTGCGAGTTTACTGATTCTGTTAAAAAAAACTGTCAAGTTGGCTAATGATCAACACCACGTCAACTTATGTTTGCCACATCAGCCATTGACTTGGCAAAAATAATGACATGTCAGCTTTAACTCAAGTCCATAACCCATAACCCACAAACCTACGTGTTCCTTCCTCACTTGAATTCCCTATGTGAAATGAGCACTAAAATTTCCAGTCTTTTGTAACATCAAAATCCATCATCAAATTGCATTCCCCTTTGAAAGGCATAGCTACAACAACCACGAAGAGAGGTTAACTGAGGGGACCAGGAAGCTGGGTAATTGAGAAGAAAAAGCAACCACCACAGAGAGACGTCGATTGTCTGTCAGTCTTCGTCACACCACTATAATCATAATCTTCTTTATATACTTGACCCAACTAGCTTCTTCAATTTGATTGTAATACCTAAGGCCCTCGGGTATTAGTGAATTCGACTTTTCCATCAAGTTGTTGGATGTAGTAGAAAATTTTCATTTTTGAATAAGGAAATCTAGGGTTGGTGCACAGCTTTGTATGTGAAGTGAAATATGGCCAAGGATGAGGGTGTTCATGTTTCACAGGAAAGGAAGATGGACAATGAGACCGGGGAGGGACTAGGGTAAAATAAAAATTTATTTAAGTAATGCTTTCTTATGAAAAGAGAAAATAAGGTATGATAAGGATAGTGGTATGTTAAGAGTCGAGAAATTGGGCTTGAGAATGTGTAGTATCTTGTGTGTGTTGAAAGGTGCCTAAGTCAGAGGAAATTACAATTTTGCGACTATTTAATTTTATTTAAAAGTGGACCAGAGGGCAAAATGTTATTCCTTTAGGATGGTATATATATATATATATATATATATATATATATATATATATCACATGCACATCCACCTTTAGCCTCATTTTCCTCTCTCCTCTCTCACACACTCTCCCCATTCCCAAACTTTAGCACCCACGTCTTTCCATCTCTTTCCCCAAAGATCACCACCCAAGCCTTCGGCCATCAATCTCTAGCAAAAGTCTGAGCCTCAAGTGGTCAACCATCACTGGAAGAAAGAGAAAATAAGGTAAGATCTTCATCCTTCTCTTTTGTTGTCTCATTTTTTCACATGAAGGTGTTGGGGTGAGAACAAGTATTTTTAGGAGTCTTAAGCTAGGTTAATGGTCTAGAAATCTTCTTGGATGTTTATTGAACAAATTAGAACAAGAAAATTGAAGAATCTATGGTTTAAAACATTCAAATCATGGCTTGGAAATCATGACAGAAAAGTTTTGGAAGTTAGGGTTGTTAGATGAGATTTTTATGGATTCAAGCTTTGATTCTTGAATATAATCTAAAATTTGAATATAAAAATGATTCCTAAACCTTATTATAGAAAAGTCATGGAGAAAAATCTTGAGAAATGATCAAAGTTGGGGTTAGATGGAGAGTTCGAAGATTTTAACAGTAAGATTTTAAAGTTTGCTGGGCGAGTAATCGACTGTTGAATGGCAAGTGGTAAACTAGTTGCCTCTATGCTCTCTGCCCAATTTTGACAGAAGTGTATTGGTTAACTGGTAAGGTCTTATTAGTCGACTGGTAGTTTCTGGGAGAGATTTGCATTATGGATAGAGATGCATCGGTCGACTGGAAGGGTTATATCAGTCGACTGGTTGCTCTTGGGTTGGGATTGGTAATACCTAGCCAGTCAACTACCAACAGAGAGGGTGGTCGACCAATTGCTACCAAATAACTTTGCCTTCTCTTTTGACCTTAATATGTCTTTGTATGGTTTTTTGATAGGGATGGATCTTTCAAGGCATCTTCCACATTCTTTGAAGAGGATTGGCTAACTTTGAGTTAAGGTAAGGGGTTCAGCCTTGCCTTGGTTGCTTTCTTTTTAGAATTGTTACTTTTCCTAGCAAAGTATATAAGAAAAGATATCTTGAATTGATAATATGCATGAATCCCCACTTGGTTAATAATAGATGAGTATATTCATGCATGGTTGGTTATGATTCATGGATGAACATATTGAATGTGGCGTCTTTTTATCTAAGGACTAAGTAGCAATTTATGAAGTAAAATCTGTTAAGAATTATAACTAGTATGAAAGTAAGTGATGTAGGTTGATAGGTATTTGTATATATATTCATAGGCATACACATGTAAAGGGCATAAAAGGTTTCATAAGAATATAGAGATGATGACATGTATTATGTAACATTACAGTTCTTGATGCATGCTATAATAAGATTGTTTTGTACTGTGTCATGGTGGTGCACCCCATTGTATGTGGTTGTTTGGGGTAATCCAGTAGACTTAGTGGCACGTGGTCCATGATGACCAATGGGGATTGGCTAAGCTCCACTTTTACCCATAAGGCCCAATGACATGTGGTCTATGGAATTCGATGGCAGGCTTGGATGCTTGGTTGTATGTGATTGTGATATGCTTGATTAGTAAAAGTTAAATAATTATTGAGGATGGGTTGATAAGCATACCCCTCACATGAATGTGAATTGCGCAAAGAGGGGAAAGTTAGATTTCTTGAGAAAAACATAGTACATGCTAAGTGTGTGAGTCCAAATTGGTAGAAGTGAATATATATATATATATATATATATGTGTGTGTGTGTGTGTGTGTGTGTGTATGTATGGTAAATTATGATTGTTTGTTATGAATAAGATTCCTTTAATGCTGAGTCATGGAGGTGATGCTTAGGACTTTCATAAGGCTCGATGGGGCATGGTCTATAGGGACCTATGAGTTTGGTAGAGTAATTACTCCCGATCATGAGGTTCGATGGAATGCGATCCATAGAGGCCTATGAAGCCTAATATTAGTTGGCCTTGGAAAACCCATAATGCTCAATGGGGCATAATCCATAAAGACCAATAAGTTTGGTAGAGTAATTACTCTTGCTCATGAGGTTCGGTGAGATGCTATCCATAAAGACCTATAAAGCCCAATATTAGTTGGCCTCGAGAAACCTATGAGGTTCAATAGGACGTAGTCCGTAGAGACCTATTAGACCTGGTGGACCTCCCACTCATGAGGTTTAGTGGGATGTCATCCATAGATGGGACTCGATGGCAAAAGCAAATAGATATGTTTTGTTATTATGTTACCACACGTTGTGATAGGATGTGTTATGATGTGATGATTGTATAAGGGCTTTAATTTCATAAAAGTTTGGCATGTAAATGAGAATGATGCATGGTTATCTGTGAATATCCATATATTCATGTATCTTTCGTGGTAGGGCTATTTATGGTTAGTCAAGTGGTTGGACTCACCTCCTCACAGTTTCAAGTACAGAAGGCTTCATAGACAGATGACGTACGTGCCAAGGACACCTCCCTATTGATCGAGGCAAGATAGAGTACTTTAGAATCATGTTAAGTTAGGTATCTTAGTAAAGCTCTGTAATCAGGTAGGCCATGCTATGATGTGTATTTATGTAAATGATGTTGTAGGAACTAGCACAAAAGATTATAGTTTACAAATGAGATCATGAAAAGCTAAGTATAAATGTACTCATTTATTTAAATATTTATGAATGCTAGTTTACGTATAAAAAGGAAATTTCACTATTTTCAGTTGTATCTTAAATTGCTTTTAAGTAAAAAAGGTAACTAAGTTAATGAAAAGTATAAGGATTCTAAGTAAAAGTCAGGCTTACGGCGGTGCGGGCTAGGCATCGTCTGCGCTGGGCATGGGCTTGAATTTGGGTCGTGACACTGATTCTTGTCGTTGACCACATGGTTGTTGGCCTGAAACAGAGCATAGTCCATGCTTATATGTTTGGGGTTATTCACGATGACAAAAATAGGGATAAACATTTACCAGAAGTGGTGATCCGATGCCGTGCAAGAAATGCGAGACATCAGTCATGAAATTCATGATGAATTGTTCGAATTGGCCTCCAGGTGGTGCGAAAGAGGGGTTGAGAACTTTTGGCGAAACAACGATGGTGACCTTGATGTAGTCAGATGCACCAGAGGAGGCGAGGGCTTGGTGGATGTTTCTCATGGCGGCGGTGACCAGGGCAGTGGAGGTGTCGGGATGGCCTCGTTGCCAATAGCGATGTAGCGGAATTTGATGGTGCCATTTTGGGATTTGATGAAGGATGTGATGTTCAAGTTGACAATGCATTAGTGGCGGATTGGCTAAATAGAATGATGATGTGGCACATTGAGGTGTAAAAAATAAACTGATGTAGCGTTTTCACATTCCAGTTAGTGTTGTCAACTTGATGGCAAAGTTTTTTGCACATAATGAAAAGTTTATGAGGATTTTTTTTTTTAGTTTTTAAGTTGATTAGAGTTTTCTGCATACTGATGAAAGTTCATAAGAGTAATGTGCATTTTTTCCATATATATATATATAATCAAATTCCTAGTGCACATAAATCTAGAACACAAAGGAATCCCCTTCCCTAAGGAAACAGCTCGTTTTCTTTTCCCCAGCAACAAGCACCTCTGCTTGTCGCTTGCTAGATCCAACAACAAGCAACGTATTTTTTCCTCTTAAACGGTGAAAAATGCACCGCTTAACTAATGTGTCCTTTTTTTTTGTTTTAGAATAACTTGACCAATCGTATAGCAACATGTGTTTGGGTGCTCGATCTGATCCGCTGAAATGCACTGTTTAAGAAGTTTTGTCTCTTCTTCTCTTCTCCAATGGCATTCCTTTCTCCTTCCCTGTGCTTTCCACCACTATGGCCACACCCCAAAATGATGTCCTCTTCCATTCCCTTTTTTCCAACCACTGCTCATCCCAATGGCGTTCCTTTCTCCAACCTCAAAACTCCATCCTCTTCAGGAATAAGTAAGGATCTCTCTCTCTCTCTCTCGCTCTGAAAATTTGGTTTGTCTGTTGCAGTCTGAAAATTTGTTGCTGGATTCTAATGGAGTGCTTGAAATTTTGGATTTTGGCTTGAGTGCACTGCCTCAACAACTTCTGAGTTAGTGTAGTGATTAATACCTTAAAAAATTAGAGACAATAGTTCCAATGTGTAATTGATTATCCTATGATCTGTTTTAGGAAGATGGGATGCTTCACACAACATGTGATACACCAAATTCTGTTGCCCCAGAGGTATTTAGCTGTTTTCTGCAAGTCAACATATCTTTTTCTCAAATACAATATCTTTTCTCTGCATCTTTCATTGCTTGGGCTCCTTTATTTTTTGTTTTATGTTTATAAATTGTGTTTTGATTCCCTTTTGGTTATTAATGTAGCTGAATTTTTCTAGTTTGTTTGCATATCATGGCTCTTTCCTGTATTATTTATTGTTAATGCTGATTTACTTTGTTGTTTGAACTATAATCAAATGAAATAATATAAATTGATAGGCAAGAGTAAAATGTGCCTACTGTCATTCATCATTTGATTGAATAGAAGAATCCACTGGGTTAAATTATAGGGTTGAATAAATATTATTGGAGAAATAGAAAGTAAGATTTCAAGAAGTTCATTTCTAGGGACATGCTTCTTTTGTATCACTTGCATCTTCAGGTCTGGGTGATAGATCCAGTACCAAGTTTTGGGAGGATACTGAGATGGGGAATATTCCTTTCTTAAAGGTTCTATTTCGTCTCTATCATCTCTCTTATATACATAAAACACCGATTTTTTTTTTCCTATTCAAGGTCTTAGGTTTCTTAGAATTTCACTTTCATGTGAATCTAAGTGATAGGAAAAATATGAATTAAAGTACCTACTGCTTTTACTTGGCTCTACTCATGTTTTCAATTCAAATAACAGAAACTGGAATTTCCTTTCTTTTAGTGTGTTTTCTTGTAAGTTACAAGTCCCTTTTTCAATTTCTAGCTCACTCTAATTAAGAGGTCCCTCCATGACAAGACTGATTTGGAAGTCCAAATATCCCCCAATAACAAAAACATAAATGAATTGCTTACTTGTAAGCCTCACACAACTTTTTTCCTCTGATATGTGTTTTGTGTGCATACTAGTTAAGTAACATAGCAAGGCAATGGTTGTTCTCTGGTGCATATGGTTGGAAAATAATACCTGTATTTTTTTAAGGGTTTCTTATTGCCCTTACCTTTGTTATAAGATAGGATTGTGTTTAAGCATTCTCGTTGGTTCTTTGCTCATGGTTGTTTTAAGGGGGTTTCTATTACTCATATGCAAATAGATTGGAGAGCATTGTTGCATTAAAGAAGCACATTGGCTATTTCCTTATCATTTACTAGAATTCTTCCCCCAGATATGGGCTTCCTTCTAATAGCTAAAACACACCACATACTGTTTAAGCTATTTGAAGTCAGTTTCTAAATGGGCAATTTCTTTTTAAATATACATATGCCAAAAACCAAAAAGCTGCGTTGTAAAAAGACCTCCTTTTCTGTTTTTCACCTTCATTATATGTTATCTCTAAAAAAGTGCTTTCCTTCGATAGTCTGAGTGATTAAATACCATTTCTGTTGGTGGCATATTAAGAAACTACTTTCCCTCTATAAGCAAGTTTAAATGTTGTTTTATGTGTAAGCTATGACATATTTAAGACGCTTTAAGAGTAATATTTCCTACAAAAAGGAAGTAGTAATTAGTAGTAGGTATTGTGTTGTGTTTTATGATAGTTGTAGATGTTGGGAAGTGATAATGAAGACGAATGAAAATGGATTGAGGCTTTGCAGTGTAGTTTCTGTTGGGTTGCTTTTCTGGTTTGTGCTGTGTTTTATGGTCAAGAAACAAGATTCCCCTTAGGCAATCTGCTGTTCTGGGCATTGTTCTTTAGCTCCAATCTTATGAACAACTATCTCATGGTAATTTGCTTGCTGTTTTGGGAGAAAATGTTGTTGACACATCAATGTTAGGCACTATATCTGTAGCAAGGGTATTTCTCCAGATTGCTGATTTTGCTTGCTGTTTTGGGTTCTCTCTGATTCTAACAGTTCTGTTTGAGCTTTAAATTCTGATTCAATGAAACCTTGAAATTTTGTTGTTTTGCTTGTTGTTTTGGGAGAAAATGTTGCTGACACATCAATGTTAGATCCTGTTTAGCACTTATTAACATTTGATCCTGTTTTTGCTTACTGTTTTGTACTTATTGAATCTAGCACACTGATCACATGCAGGGAGTGGGTGAGTTAGGAAGGAAACTCTATGTCTTCAGCAACAGGCTCATCAAATCAGTTTCGAAAGCTTGTTGTGCTATTTATGAAGTAGTTATGAGATCTGTTGTAATCTTACTTTTGGTTACAGTGATGTTATCAAGTTGTAAAGATCATTGATCTGAAGTAGTTATTAATAATATAAATGGCTATATTTTTTTTACAATGCCTTTTTTCTTATTCCATTTTTTGGCTGAGAGCTGAGGCGAAAATAATATGCCACCGGTTAACATAGTACAGAGATTAACATAACTGCGAAATTAACATAATACATGTTACTGAGATAACTGTGAAATTAACATAATACATATTACTAAGATAAACATAATACATATTACTGAATGTTATGCATCAGTGGCTCCTTCCTATCTGAAGCCCATTTTTCCTCCATATCTATTTCAAAAATTTCATGCCTCTTTCACATTATTAAATTTTATCACAACCTCAGGCTTCCAATTTTGCACCATCATAGTTGTCTGGAATCAAATAAATTTTACAATTCAGTACTCAATCATTAACAATTACATCGTGTAAAAGGAAAATAAAACAATTACAAATTTGTGGGAAATATTAAACAATTACTAGTTAAGCACTCAATCATTAACAACCTCAGGCAATAAAATTTTCGTAATCTGTGGAAAATATTAAGCCATCAGATAAAATGAGACAAACACTGATTAAACAATATTTTATTATTAACAAAACACTGATTGAACAATATTTTATTATTAATAAAATGAACCAAACACTGATTAAACAATAGAAACCACACTGTGGAGACAACATAGAAACCACACGAAAATGCTGGAGACAACATAGAAACACGGACGCTTATTAACAATATAGGAACAGAGACGCTGGAGAATATAGAAACCACACGCTGGAGACACAGAACAACAATTATAACCCACATGAAAATGCAAAAAGACGCTGGAGAAACCACAAGAAACCAACAACAATGGTTGTTGCAGGAAGATATTGGAGAAAATGGATGGATTGATGTTTGGAAGACGCCAGAGACGCCGGTGGAAGACGTTGGAGATGCAAGCGAAGCGACCATGGTGGACGAGGGCTACACGTTGCAGGACAAGGCGGGAAAATGTCCGAATTGGTGCTTCGAAATCCCACGTGCCGAATGAAGCAGGAAGTTTAGAGAGAGGCGGGGTCATTTTGACAGAAAACTTGAGGGCTGGGGCTTTTTTGAAGTTTTCTCCTTTAGTAAGTCCCTGCACACCATGTTTAAAGGAAAAAAAAAAAGAACGAAACACGTGTCACTGCTCCATTAGCTAGGAAGTTCTAAAACCAAAAAAAAAAAGACATATTAGTTAAACCGTGTGTTTTGTACCGTTTAAAAAAATATATTGATGATCATTGGATCTCCAACTACCGTTGAGGAAAAGCATACGAGTCATTTCCCTTCCACAAAGACCATGCCATGGGGAGTGTATAGCTCTATATTTAACGCCGATGACTGGGCCACACAAGGGGGCGCGTGAAGACGGACTAGAACCACGTGCTGTTCATGGCAACAGTAAGTTGCTTCAAATTATGCGACGCAAGGCTTGATGGAGATGGAGATGCAAGGCACAAGTGCTCTTCTTCAATTTCCTTATCCTAACATTTTTTTTAAAAAAAAAAATTGACTTGATGTGCTGCCATGTCTTTTTTATTATTAGAAATAACAGTTTGACTAAATTCACTTAACGACATGTACTAATTTCAATGAGTTTGAAAATTATAAGAATCAAGATTGGAGTTTTAAAATTTTAGAGACTAAAATCAAGTTTTGCCGAAAGCACAGGGATCAGAAAATCCTATTTTACTTTAATTATTTATTTACTTTAAGCTTGCGCAAGTGATTAACAGTTTATTACAAACAATAACATTTGATTCACAAAACAACTAGTTATTTCAATTATAAGATTAGATCAAAGTGAATAAAACGTTCTTCACTTGATGCAGTTATTAATTGAGCCAATCTTATTGGGTAACAACCAATGATTTGATTGCAACCAAACTTAGCCATCAATTATTGCACCATTTATGAAATGATCGCACGTGACTTTAGATTGGGAGGATTATAATATTGTTGTGTAAGAAAAGAGATAGATACAAGATGTATAAAAATTACTAGGTGATAAATTTTACTCGAATTTATATTTATATTTCTCTTGACATAACACTTATATTATTCCCTTTGATGAGAGGATTGAAGCTATCTACACTTGACAGAGGACAAAGAAGTTGGACTCGGGACAGTTCAGGCCGAACCTACTTAAATTTTGTCAATCCTATAATTGTATTTGCAATTCAGGATATTTCGTGTCTAAGAATCACAAGACTAATCATTCATGTGAAACTTTCTCCAGCAGATACAACTTCACTCCTATGTTAACTCAAAACATCCAATTTTGAAACCATTGATAAAATATGCTCAAAGAGTTCTATGCAAGTGACTCTGGTTATGATTCGATTTAGGAAGACGAGTCCATTAAGCTTTTAAGAGTAAGAAATAGTAATTAAGAAGCGAATTATAGAAAAATTTTCAGTAGCAACTATTTTCTATCAACATCAGCATTACAAGAAAAGAAAGGAGAACTAGAGCAGTATCACAATAAAATAAAAGGGAAAACTGCACAAGGCTATGTAAAAATGGATTCAGTTCAGCCTGGACCAAAAGACATGGATGCAATAGGATCAGCCACTTCTATTGCCTACTTGAGGTTAGAGTCCATTTGAATGCAGCCAAAATTATTTGCATCTAGTTGAGCTACATGATCAACTATGATATAAAAGAAAAAATACGAGATTTCACTAGCGTCGCCTAGAGAGGAAAAATTCATAATCAGGATGACTATTTGTACAGATCAAATTCCCCTTTTTGACAGCAGCTCTTGCCATAAGAGATGCAGTTTCTTCGAGTGTCCTCAACTGCTCTTTAAGAAGTATAGAAGGGTTTAGGCCCAGCATTTCGGCTGTTTGTGCAGACTGACTCAGCTGGAACCAGCATTCACCCTGTTCATGTGACACAAAAGTGCATATGTTACGCCTATGAAATGCCAATTAACTGGTAGAAAGAATCATGCCCTGGCAACAAATTAATGTAATAAGGCAGTAGCACAACCATATTCATAGTGATAATAAAATGAAGAAACATTATCTATGTTGGCAAAGCAAAATTTATATTATTCCTTATAAGAGATGATCCATTCGTGTAAGCAGCGATTGATTTAAAAAATCTACCATAAGCATATTTTCACGAGTAGTGGAGATCACAGATAACTTCTTCGTCTTTATGAATCTTACATCTCCTTCATTATCTCTTTGAAGGGGCCCAATAAATAAAACTATATAAAAAGAAGAAAGTTGCAACTTTGAAAAACGTTGGCAAAATGAAGCACCGTCTAAAAGGTTTTCCTCCATATTGAGGCATCCCATGTAGCATTTAAAGGAACAGCATAATTAAAGTACATTCCAGGAAGCAATTGAAGCAACAAAATTCAAACCTGGGTATTATAACTTTGAAGACCCACTACTGGAGATACTATGCAAGAATTTACAGTTGGTGAATCACTCTTTATACTTCTACAAACCAAATGTCCAAGAGAATGGTAAGTCAAAAAAGCTGCACGGAAGTTGCCATCAGGTATGCGATAAATAGGATACCAGGCCACAGAGTACCTGCATATCAAGTGGTCAATATTACCAAATTTCACTTAAATTAAATAGTCACAGTGCTTAATTCAGGATAACTCATCTTACAACAGATATAGTACATACTTTCTTTGAATCAAGTGAAATAAGATAGACATACAGATCACTTACCAGGATCTAGGGTGAATATCTTGCAAGTTTACTGAGTCCAATATAGTAGGATCTCCATACACTTTGGACTGGGATCGTACATAACCCCTGACCAGCTCCTGTATCCTGTAAGGAGAAGATCAGGATGAAAACTACAGCTGAGCTGACAAAATTGGTTCTTATCACAGGTGAGGAAGTGTGAAACTATAAGGAGCATATGCAAAACTGAAGAGATTGGAAAACATTTTTCTCTCGCCTCCTTTTTAACTCCCCCTTTCCCCAACCCCCAAAATGAATCAAATGAAGTATATTTTATTGACATCTATAGCTTTTGCTGGAAAATTATTCATGTAATCAAATGCATTAGTTTTCAAATGTTAATTCACAGCACTAATTACATAATCTACCAACACCAGATAGAATTTAAGCAAAAATTGAGTATGATTTTTCCGTTATGCAGCCTTCCATCCTGCCCATGTATTTCCCCCAGAGCAATCTCTGTCATAAAATAGCAATTAATGTAGTTCATGCACATTGGAAGTGACTTTTAACATGGTTCATGATGATGCAATATACAAATCAAATTGTCGATTTCACCACATTTATGCGTAGGGAGTGGGAACATTGGACTAGCCTATTAAAGGAACATGAGTTCAAAGAAAGGAAATGGAGCTATCAGGAATTATTCCATATGTTGCATAAAATGTAATTATAATTAGTTTTCTATTTAAAAATAATTATTATTAGTTCCAGAACAACCAAAATGGTAAGCAGTAGTTATTCTAAAGGAGAGAAGACCACTATGTTCTGATGATAGATTAAAAGATATAAATACTTACTTCTCATACAGAGGCTGCCTTTGTTGAGGCTGTTCAGATTCAAAATATTCAAAAAGAAGCTCTAAATCACCAGAACATGCTGAGTTGATAGAAGGACCAGACAAATTATCTTCAGCAGATGAAGATACTACAGAACAATGCATCTGACTTTTAGGTGTCCGAAAGCTTGCATCCTGATTGCGAGGTTGAGGAAAGAGTACAGAAAAAATTGGATGTTGACTATCAGACAAACGTTCAGACATGTCACTGATTACAAAAGTCTCAGAAATATTACTATGACAAAAGTTGCCGCTTCTATGTATACATTCAAATTTATGGTCCTTAAACAGTTGAACTGCTGATAAAGAAGGAACAAAATAAGCACAAAAAGGAAAATGGCCACCACCCTGTCTCTTTGAATTATACTCCTGAGCCCTTATCTCTAACCCATAGCTCCCATGTTTCTCATACCACTGCCACAGGCATCCCAAAGATAGGTCAGGTGTCTCATGTCTGCACAGTGGGGCACCATTAGCATGGTCCTGCGAGCAGGTCAAATAACTCAATGAACTGGGAGATTGACACATAAAAGGACTACATTTATGAAGTAGCCTTTCAAACTCTGCAATTGGGCCCCCACTGGCCATGTGTATAGATTCACAAGCTAGTTGTACCCTACAGGCATCATTCACTGCTTGAGCTATTCTGTATGCATAAGTTTCAAATGCACCGTGATACTCACATTCATAATATAAGTGATTAGCAACTTTGTGCTTGTCCCTATGCTCTATCAACGTAGATGCTATCTGATTCCCCAATTTTTTATTCTCATCCTCATCTGGACAAGAAATACTACTGGATTTCTGATCCATGCATGTTTCGCTTTCATTTGATAAAGAAACATGATTTTGCAGAAAGGAGACCATTTTTGTTTCAGCATTGCTTTCCAATGTAGAATCCTCATGCAGTGACTCATCAGAATACTCCTGTGATGAACTTTCAGAACTAGAAATTGCTAACCCTGCCTCCTTTTTCCCAACTGGTATCCATTTCCAGAGAATAGATCCAGAACTGTTGTTTTGCGCATTGTAGTCTGCAGAAGAAATTTCTTTCTCTGTTTGGCCAACCTCATGACTTGAAAGATGAGAATGAATTGGAGACTGCTCTTCAGACACACTAGATTGATTTATGTGGTCACATGATATTGACAATGAGCTATCCCGATTTCCCATATTTTGATTATCCATGGTTGAAATGTTATTCAAGATATCCTCTGGCGGATCTGAATTCTCCAGATGAACTTGTGCACTGTGAACTGACTCAGATGTTACCTGTTCAATTCTATTGGCTTCAAACCCAACCTTTGAAGAACTAGTATGAGAATGTGATCCAGAGACACTGCTCAATATTTCTTGACTATTTTCCTGAGATGATATTTGTGACATATCATTCAGTTGAACACAAACTTCTACACTATCATTTAAGATGGATCGGTCAACACGGGATCCCTTCCTTGAATAACCACAGTATCCTTTTTTCAAATCTGAGTCCATTTTCCCTTTTGATTTCCTACTACTAACTTTATTTTTTAAGAGTTTCTTATCCTCTGTCTTAGATAGACTATTTGCACCAACAAACTTACAGTTTCTGTTAACAGGAGGAGCCCTCTTCAAAGTGGAATCAAACTGTGATAAAGTAGTATTTACTTTCTTTGAATCACCATTGCATTCATCAGAATTATTCTTCTGAACCTTTTGCCAGACGGAATGGCTGTTTTCCTTCCCTGCACGACCATGGAAATTTCTAATGCCTCCAAATTTGTTGACACTTGAATTATGGGATGTTTCCTTCTGCTTAACTCTCTTACCACTACTGCTGCAATTCTGAGCACTCTGCTTAATTCTGTCACTATGATCATTGTCATTGCCAACAACATTTAACAATTTTTGGTCAATAATAAGCTCATCTACTGATTTTGAAACAGGTGGTTCTGAACAACCAATACTGCAACTTGCTTTGTTGGATTGTTTTTCAACAACACTGGCATTGGTACTTTCATCACTGTTTGAAGCAACAGAAACTGAATCCAACACCAAAGAGTCCTGCATATCAGGTAAATCTATTGGGTACATGTCATTATAACAGTATAGCTGGATCTGTTGCACATCCTTTGTTTGTCCATCAGTGATGGCCAAATCAGGGCCTTTGGTTTGAAGCTCATTCTTGGAATTACACAAGGCAGATTCTCCACCAGATTTCTGAACCACAGATGTTATAGCTTCTGGCATCTCCATCCCATCAGTGCAAGAGGTACAGCTTTTTGGTGCTTCAAAAATATTGATTCTGTCATTCACCTCATTCCTTTCAGAATCATTTTTTATCAATCTATGATCAGAAGATGAAAAATCTGGTCTAATTGTATAAGACATCAGCATGAACTCATCATGCACATTATTGCTGCCACAAGTTTCAGAAGTCAAACTTACATGGTCATATACCTCAGGAACAACTTCTGGTTCGGTTGAGCCACTATCACTTGACTGCTTCTTGCTCTGTCTACCTTTCTTTTTTGCCTTTTTTCTTGAATTTTTCTTCACAGATTTGTCTGCTTTGGAATTACTCATGAAAATATCAGATGAATTAACTACAGCAGAACTATCAGGGAACAAGCCAGAGGAATTATTGCAGTTCAATGGATGGGAACAAGAATTCCCAGAAATTTCACTCAGTTTAGAAGCTCTGTCAGCAATCTTATTTTGACATCGACGGTGCACATTTGACCCAGCAACGCTTCTTCCCGTAAATGATTTGACTGGATAAGCATAGTCAGGCAGAGGTCCTCTCAATCCCTTATGCCAATCAATCTTTGACCTACTAAGAGGTGTAGGGAAAACAAGTTGCAGGCCATCCATAATTACTCCAGATGTGAAGTTAATATGACCAAGACACCAGACTGGTAGTGCAACAATTCTCCAGTTTCCATCACGCCCAAAAGTAAGGAACGCAAGGATGGAACACCTGTTAAACAATTAGCAGAAAATAAACGTAGTCACTTTCACATGTCAACGTCATGTTTAAAGAACAAAAAGTATGAGAACCTATATGATATTGGTTATGCAAGTAAGAAACTGAATGCAGCCACCAACAATTATAAAAAGTTTCAATATTGTTTGTTACAATAAACAAATTGCATTAGATATTCATCGGAGAAGTGTTTTATGTATCTTCTTTTAACTCTCAACCATCAAAAATGGAAGCCACAGCATCACAAAGAAAGACCAGGCCAACTGTTGGAAGTACTTGCCACAGATAATAATCCTCAAAATTAGAATAATGAAAAAGGACGAACAAAAAACTAAGAAGTTCACGAACATATACACTGAAAAATGAGCAGCTTCTTCATATGGGCACTATTTGTCATATTGAAAATACCAATGTGAAGCATATTCACTCCCAACTGTGCAGTGTGCTTTGCATGGAGTTTCTATCATAATAACTATCTTAATGGTAGTATGTAATCAGTAATATATTTCTAATGAAAGGGAAAAGGATAGATGTGCTATCCATAGATCAACTATTCAAAAAGAAAAAAACACAAAAATTATTGAAAGATCAATAACACAAAAGCTAATAAGATATTATAGGTAACCAAAACATTTTACCTACTGTCAGAGTTCCTCCTCGAATGAGAAGATTCTTCAAAATCCTGAACAAAGACCACACACCAATGAAAAGTGGTAAGGAACAATTACCTGTCCAAAAATAAACTAAATAAGATAAGACACATGCCAAATTGACTGTAACCAACTTTTGTGACCTCCAAAGATGCTCTAAGTATTTTTTCCTGTTGTTTCCTTGATAAGGAATCCTTTCCTGATTTTGAAATTTTTGGACTTTCGGTGCTTATTTCTTGAAGGGCACAATGCATCTTCCTTGCCTGTCAACGTCAGCAGCAAAAGCAAATCAGTGAACTAGAAGTTATGTAAAGATCAAGCAAATTTATGAACAGTCTCTTTGAAAATTCTCTAGCCAGAATTGGAATCAGGCAAAAATTAATAACACTAATGAAACAAACACAAAGGCATAGACCAAAAAACAAAAGGAAGAGGCGGAAGAATAGTTATGGGAAGCAAGAATTGTGTTGAGGGAGAAGACTGTTTTCATTGTTCAAATTTCAAAATTGTTTAAATTGGAGGAGCTATCACAGGAGAGGATAGGAAAATAGAGGGTTCCCATCTAGGCACACCAAAGATAATAAAGAAAATTTTTTTGGGAAAAAAAAAAGCAAGGACTGGGCTGTCTGCTAGTTGTAATTAATTGTTGATAAAGAAAGAAAGGAAAAACTTATAAGAAAGGATAGGAAAAAATAATAGCTTAATAAATAATGAAAAACATCAGCATCATTCATCAATGGTTTGAACAATAGCAATAATTGTTGTACTTGGTAAACAAAGCCATTTTCACATGCCAAAAAGTTACAAATAATCTGCCAAGTCCTTCTCAGCAGAAGACAATTTATGAATCCTTAAAGAGAACTGTTTCCATTCCCCTAGCAACCATAAACATCATGATGGGTCAACAAAAGATATACAAGGACACACAGTTTATATCTGTCTCCACGTTCCAAGATTAAGAAAAATAATGCAAGATATACAGTCATAAATGATAGTATTATAGTTCATACAAGCATAGAGGCTTACAGACAGAGAAAGAGTTACAGAGAGCAGAAAAGAAAAGAAGAAATTCAGATGCAGATCATTAATAATCACACAGGATAAGGTACATGTCAAAACAAGACCAAAGCATGGATTCCTACCCCTGAAAATTTTCTACAGAGATTAGGGATTACTTGTGGCTTTTAAGCTACAGAGGTAAATCTATACTCAACTAAAAGGTCTTTGCAACTGGTGCATGGCAATAAAATTTATGAGTAAAGGGAAGCTTCTTTATTTCTTTGATGTCTTATTTTTGGTAATGCCTCCTTTCCTTCAATCTTTCTGAAGTATGATCATTGACACCAAAGAATATCACTGCTAATAATAATTAAAGAAGGCAATGTTGGCCTCAGAAAAGTAGTCATGGAGCAAGACTGGTGCTACATGAAGTCTTAGGTTGGAAAATTGCTGAGAGAAACATAAGGCAATTTTTGCAAAAGCTACACCAGTGGAAATTAATACCCAAAAATGCTTTTTGGCATGCCTGACTTGAGATGTAAATTACCAAACAGATTTTTCCCATTATACTTTATGTAACAAACCATTTCAAGGCTGATACTACGAAGAACTATAAACAATTCCAGACTTTTTTCTTTTTTTTGGGATAGATAACAGTTGCCAAATTGCTTTAATATAAAGAATTGGCCCTGACAAAGAAGCAGATCTTAACCCAAGGAAAATTGCAACATGACTAAAACAAGATAAGCATTACCAGAAAGACAATAGGTAAAATGTAAAAATAAAAACTTCAGACAATTAATGAATTTAATAGGAATACCAATATGGAAAATCACATAAGAACAACATTGTAGCAAATTGTAAATGTAGTCACTAACGCAGCAGTTCAAATAAAGCAGTGTGGACAGAAACCAAAAAAGTAATAATTTATCCTGCCTATACACAAAAAGAATTAAAACATCATGAGCCAACTTTATATAAAATCCCGAGTCATACAGAGATGTCCCTCATAAACATGATACCTGATTTTTGCAATCTTCGAATACACTTTCTCAATTCTAACATAATAAATGGTAAATAAACCCAAATTATTTGACCTCAAGTTGCTCAAACATCTTCAGGGTTCAAGCAAATTTCAGTAAAAATGAACAACCTTGAAGGCCATTATTCCACTAAATTGTAGATAGCAGTTGATAGATATTTTAAAGGGAGCATGCAATAAAGCATGCATCCTCCTCATTTATTGATCATCAATAAATGTATTTGAACGTATTGATAAACACGAGCAAAAGAAAATAAAGAATGCAATTCCACACGCAGAAAAAATGTGCAGGAATGGAGAATCCTCAACTTGGATTCTCCCAAAATGCATTGATACCTATCTACCAGTCAAAAGATAGGTGTCCTTCTAATTTAACCAAAAACACACTAAACTGACCTTCTCCTTTTATCCAATAAATTTAAAAAGCCATTTCAAAAATTCTAAAAATTATATAAATGAAGGAGGGAAAAAGAGGAAAACAATCAAACTTAAGACTATAGCTTATGTCTTTTCAAAAAAAAAAAAAAAGACTTAGCTTATGTTAACCGTTAATATGAAATCTACCACTGAATTTGACTACACCACAATTCTTCTGCCTAAATTATCTCGGAGAAAATTACGTATCCTTAGCCAGACAATTCGCCCTCATATTTAGGAATGGGTTTGAGATAACAAGAATGCACAAGAACAGCTAAATTAGCCAAAGATTTCCTAAATTTAGATTTCGCCCGCCCTATAGCACAATCCGTTATCCACGCATAAAAAGTTCAAAATAAAGAAAGAAATAAATAAAGAAAGGAACAAGCCACTGAAAAAACACACTCCCAGATCATTTCCAAAGCCGATTAACAATCATTAAAAAATCAAAAACTGCAGATGACTAGAAAACAGAAATGATCTTTCCCAAATACATTGAAGAGACGGTAAAGTCAAAGACTTTTGAAATAGTTGAAAAAAATCAAAGCTTTAATGGACGAACCATGAGATGAGTTCCAAACGGTCGGAACTGCTTTTGCTTTGCTTTCTTCCTGGCCTCACCTGCTCTTTTCTTTCTGGAGTAGTCCCTTGTCGTCGTTTACAATTCCTCTCTCTGTTTTTTTTTTTCCTTTTTGCTTGTTTCTCTCTCCTCTCTTGGCGTTTGGAAAGCGGCTCTCTTCTGCTGATCAGTTTTGCCTCTACACAGACACCAAGACGTTCGGTGTGCACGGAACGCACTCAAACGAAGTGTGAAAAAATATTTCAGAAACGGAAAAAAAAAAGATTTAAAAGACTATAAATTCCTGAAGAAACATGGGGTACTATCCTCATCTAAATTGAAAAGTTGTGGCTTCCTTTTCTTTTCATTGATAGAAAAATTATTGGTTGTTGGAGGCAAGGGTGTGTTTGTTAGATAGAATTATAAAAAGGTAATAGAGAGAGGGTGAGAAATTGTTTAATTTATTTTTTTAATAATACTAATTTTTTTAAAAAAAATTGGCTAATCTAATAAAAATTTCTATTATTTTTTATTTTTATTTTTTTATGTATCAAATATATTGATAACTTAGAGTATGCACTCACACAATGCAGCAAGGCTGTCGTCAAACATTTAGAAATTGTAGGATTATAAATAAAAGAAAAACATATATAATATTTAGTCTATTTTTGAATTTATTTTTTATTGTTTACATGATAGAGTAATAGCTTGAATTTTAGTCACTGCTTTCCTTGCTTCAATTACATCAACTTTCCTTTGGTGTGGAGAGAGGAAAAATGAGTGTGGAGAAAGGAAAAATGGGAAATATTAATGTGAATGAAAATTTTACTAAAATATCTCAACTTTTCTTTTATTGAAAAAAATGCGTAGTGTTTTTTAGAATGATAATTTAGATAATTTATTACTATCTTTCATATTACATCACCAATTACACCATTCCTCCTGTCCTTGCTTCAAATTTTTGTTTGTTCTAAAATTGGTTTATAGATAATTTTTGACAAATCATAATAAAAAATATCAGTGTTTGGTCCAATCATCTAATAAATACCTTGATAACCAATATTCATGAATGGTTCCTTGTGATTAAATTAATTAATTGTTTGTTTTTATTTTATTAGAATATTAAAAAATAAATTATAATAAATATATAAAGAATAGTTAATTAAAATAGACAATTATAAATTATGAAATTCAATTAATAATAAGTAAAATTTGAGGGGAAATATGAATTGTATAATGGGTTTAGGGTTTACAGGATGGAAAGTGATGGATCAAGTTTCTGATTTTGGAAAACCAAGTGATACCTGCTAGAACCTATAAAGAACCTGGTAACATGGTACATAGTCAGACAAATCCAACGTGAATCGAGCCACAAATCAAGGAACAAATCTGCTGACAATTGAAGTCCACTATATCATGCATTAAACAAGCAAATTCGTATTGAATGAAGGAATTAAAGCGCAAAAGGAAAAGATCGTCCACCATTTATACTGCAATAGAAGTCTATCAATTTTGCTGCTGCTTATTTCCATATTCAGCACGAGGTACCAATTTTGGAAGCATTAATGCAATATCAATCTTGTGCAAAGGTGGACCTTGATATTGTGGAACACATTTAATGTTAGATTGTGATAAAATAAGAAAGAATCTTATACACTTATTAAAGACAAATAGAGCATAATTCAAGGCACCAACTACGGAACACAAAAGGAAGGTTCTTGCCATTGAATGAAATGATTTTATTACACATTAATCAAGGAAATCCATATAGATGGAAGGGAATAAATTCACAAAAGGAAATATCATTGTCAGAAATAAAATGCAATCAAGATGTAGCTGTTTCTTTCTATATCTCGTATGAGGTACCAGTTAAAGAAGCAAGTGCCAATTTTGCCTAGAATTAATTCTCACTTTCATAGAGGATCATTCATGTCTAATGGCTATCTTTCTTAAGACTATATGTAAGAAAAATGGTTGAAAAAGAGAAGTCTATACTGAGCATAATTCTATTGTAACTCTTTGTTCATTGTGTGAGAGAGAGATTATATTGTTCATATCCTCTGTGTGAGATTTCTCTCTATCTTGAGTTTCATGTGAACTAGAAGAATTATTTGTACTTTGTGTACTTTGTCCATGTGAGGACTGGTAATAGGTACATAGTAAGGTATCTATCTGTTGTGATGTAAAAGTTATTGAGCTGCGCCTTCCTGCAAAGAAGGTTACTCAATGTACGTTTTCTAGGAGCGTGTGAAGGCCTAGTAGTGTTGAACATTTGCTAAGGACGTGTGAAGTCCTAGTGATTAAAGTGTAAAAGTATTGTTCTGCTGACCCAAACTAAAGGTCACTACTAGGTAGCATAAAGGTTGGAGGCTAAGCCTTAGTTTGGTTACTTTGTATTTGGTGATCTTGTTTTCCTAATAAAATACTTATAATTGTATGTTGTGAGGAGTGGATGTAGGTGAATCTTTGTGATTCTTTTGAACCACTATAAATCACGGTATATCTCTCTTCCCTTCTTTCTACATTATTATTGTTATTTGTTGAAAAAGTTTCTTAACAAGACCCTGCTTGTCACGACCCGTTTTCTGGGCACATGACCGGCACAATGATGAATCTCTCATCACTGTAAAACTTCCGATAAATATATCAAATTTTCTTATCTGAAAATCATAGAGATGATTTGCATGTAATCATAGATTATCAATTTAAAATACATTATTATACTGACATACAAGCCAAATGTCGAACCCCTGAACTAGATGTCCTAGACGATTACAGAGCAACATAATCTATAACAGAAGAGAGGTCTACCCGACAACGGGAAGGTCCAAAGTGATCTACTCCTCTAGCAGATATTCTTCGATGGCAACCTGATCTGAACAAAAAGGTTGTACAAACAATGTGAGCTTTTAAACTCAATGAGCGAATTGGCCTCGGATTAATAAAATTCAAATACATTACCAGTGATGCAAGCATATCCAAAGGCTCATACTCAACCAATAGACAGAAGATAAAAATTTATCCAATTCAACAAACGTTACTATTACTCGTCAATGGCAATATATCCCGGAGAGCGCACACAGGCCGGCTCACCAATTATGTATATTTCCGCCATGACGCACAACATCATCCTCTTGCATACAAGATAAAAATTCATCCAATTCAACAAACGTTACTAGTACTCGTCAATGGCAATATATCCCGGAGAGCGCACACAGGCCGGCTCACCAATTATGTATATTTCCGCCATGACGCACAACATCATCCTCTTACATACAAGATAAAAATTCATCCAATTCAACAAACGTTACTAGTACTCGTCAATGGCAATATATCCCGGAGAGCGCACACAGGCCGGCTCACCAGTTATGTATATTTCCGCCATGAAGCACAACCTCATCCTCTTAGCTAGGGCGCCTCACGGATTTATCACCAATCCGGGCTATATCCCTACTGAGGGAATCGTTGTCTCCACACTCATTGGTCAAGACACCCTGTCAACCGGGTTTTTCGCCTTGCCGTGAGAGGGGGTACTGTCCCGCTCAATCACAATCAATAGCATTTCATATCATAATCAGAAGCTCAATATAATATTCATCCATATAACAGGTATAGTATATAACTATATTATGGATTTATAAACCACATATCAAGATAACAATCTTCACATCATCATAAGATACTTATTTCATTTTATCCATACTTATGGATTAATTATCTCATTTAGATTCGTCATTCTGAATCCAATTTCCCCCTATGAATCTTGGGAGTGTCCTACGACATACTTTTTATCACCAGTAATGCTAAAACTCTATTAAAACAGGGTCGTTCCACTCACCTGGATTCCGTACGAGCATCGCTTCTCTAAGTCGTTACAGACAAGAGTACACAGATGAATTTCAGTATTCCGCTATAGAGATTTTCATAAAAGATTAGAGAAAACAAGTTAGGATTGTTTTCATACATACACTGTTCATATATACGGTAACTATTCATACGTACGGTCACTATTCATATATACGGTCACTATTCATACGTACGGATACTATTTATACATACAGATAATATTCGTACATACGATCACTATTCATACGTATGGTTACTATTCATACGGTTACTATTTATACGTACGGATACTATTCATACCAGAAATAGAGAATACAATCTGTAAAAGAGTACACCAGGTAAGTTCCCAGGAAAGAGTGGAGGGTCACACTGGACACACTTAAAAACCAGGTCTTTCCTTAGCCAGAACTTTCCTAGACATGTATTATTCACAGTTTACATTCTATTTCGGTAATCAGAGAATCAAAATAATATATAAACAGCTAAGGACAGTCTTTCTGATGTGGAAGATCGGCCAAAGCCGCAACCACAGAGCATACTTAAGAAAATAACTTCTAGAATTTGAAAGACATAGAAAGGGCATAGTATCCTTACCTAAGCAAAAAGGAAAGGCCCAAAATCTCAGAGGCCTAGCGTCGAAGCAAGAGAAACTTAAGGAGAGAAGAACAGAAGTTGAAGGTGTGAGTTTAGAAGTAAAATGAAAGCGCCTATTTATAGCAAAAGTCAAAGGTACTATTTGATACTATGCGCTAATAAAATATTCAATTTACTATTTATGAAAATGACATTTCTAATAATGCAGTTACTGTGCACCTCACGCGTACGATGGAAATTTTTTCTGTTATTACTATTGGAAACTTAAAAGGAAAACTATCCTTTCACCTTAAACCTTTAAGTTTCTTTTCAATTCAGTCCTTTAACTTTAGTCCCTGAGGGTATTTTCACCCATAAAACGTCATTTTCTCCTACGAACTTCTTTCTAGTTTTCTCTTATGACCAAACCACATCTAGTACTTGACATTTCGATTGTATAAATGAACAGTATCGTATACGTAAATAGTATTATACGGGTGAATAGTACCGTATACTGAAATAGTAACAGTAGTTTATAAACAAATATTTATATTTTATTTTTCTTGGGTATTACATTATCACCCCCTTAAGAGAATTCGGTCCTCCGAATTCAAAACTCATCTCAAGACTGAAATAAATGTGATTACTTCGTCCATATCTCATTCTTTGCATCTCTTTCTTCCAAAACCTCATCACACCCTTGGTGAGATTTACAAGAACATTATACCATTGACTGTGAACTCTAAACCGCATTATCAATAATTTGCATAAGACTTTTGCCTTTTCTAAACAGCAAGTAATCTCTTCCTCATCAGTTTAATCTTCTCCACAACCTTTTGTACCATAAAGTGTCTCATCCTCATAACCTTTACCAAACTCAAACCACCTAATCAAAGACGAACTCTGTCTCTATGTAAAACCTCAAATAGGTGCCTTCTCAACAGTGGCACGTGGTCTTTCCAGTTTATACTGAATATCAGAACACAAGCTACCATACACATAGCTTATAACTTTTACGAATACAAGTACCCTACCCGAAGGCATCATTTTGGCCATAGGTAATACTCTTGTCCGAAGGCGATCCTTCTACCTTAAGGCGATACTCTCAGCTGAATGCGTCATATAAAAGGAAAAATCACGTAAAATTATTACATAAATATCTAGGAAGAACAATCCCAGAAAATGTGTTAAGTAAATAACATACTCCTCATGCATAATTATATATATGGAAATTCCTCTCACCTCAATGACTCATATAGAGTCGCATCCCTTCAATGCTTAGGGCAAACCCATAGTTCTCTATACATAGGTTCATAAAATACTTATTCAGCATTCCTCCATAGCTCAGAAGTGCAATGAAATATCATTTAGTAACTTTGCTCAGTCAAAAAGATATTACCATACTATGCTTTAGAATTAAGTATGAAATATAACAAGTCCAACATCTTCTCATTCCTCAAGTTCTTTCAGTAAAATGAATCACTTCAACAAAGAAGATCTAGATACTAACTTAAATTTTATTTCTAGTACATAGATAATTTTAATACGTGAAGCTTACACGAAATGTAGCTTTAGGTACAAACAAAAGAAAAATAAATTAAGGACGAGGAGGCTTTTGAAATGTAAATGGTGCTCCAGGTCTAGAAGAGGAAGGTGCTTCAGACCTTAAGGAGGAAGCTAATCTTTGTAGCCTAGAAAGGGTTTCTGGAGGAAGCGCCTGAGAAATTTGGCGAAGAGCAGAAGTTACTCCGTTCATACAGTCAATACACCTTGCTTGTTGGTCACGAAAATTTTGAGTTGCAAACATTGAATGTCTATCAACTCGATTAGCCAGTTCCCCGAAACGACGATTTATCAATTTCTCTTGGTTTTCAAAGAGACGACTTATTAGTCGCTTCTGGTCCTCTATCTTGTATTCCAGGCTCTCTATCTTACGCTCCAGATTTTCGATCTTACGCTCCAGGAACGCAAGCTTATTTTCTGAGGATGTTGCAGTACTATCCTCCTCCAACTCTATTACATCCCTCTTTCTTTTCTTAATTTCTGGTGACCTGTCTACAGGTCTCTTCCCTTTGTTGTTTTCGAGACTTAGATTTAAATCAAGCTCTACATTGTCAGTCTCAAAATTCAAGTTGAGAGATTTATTATCGGCCATTGCTCTACGGATCTCAGAAATAACTTCGAATGAGAAAGGAATGGAGATTGAGAAATAGGTATGTAATGAAAGAAGTAGGTTTGCTTGGTGCGATGAGTAGGGTAACGGGCATACAAGATTTATAGACAACCTGAAGCCCTTGGAGCTAAAGCCACCACAACCTATACACCGCTCGCTATAAGGTTTACAGATCACATACGTCGCAATGCCAGCAATTAATGTCAGACATGCAAGTAAATAGTAAATATAATTTAATGCAATTAACATAAGACAAAGATTTCCTCAAAAAAAATTTCGGCTAATCTTGACCTTTCTCAAAATTTTCGACTAATCGCCGTTTCAATCTATAATTTCCTCACTCTATACTTGTTTTATCCTGTAATCCCATATCACGATGTCCCTCTATGATCGGGTAGTCTCATATTAGCCTTATCTTAGATTCAAATGGGTGTCTTTACTCTGGATTTACACATAATATATATGTAAATATATATATATTTTAAAACAAAGTTAACTGCTTTCGGTCGCATGCATTAAGCATTATCATGATGTAAGGAAATCATTGCCTTTCATTTGCCCACGAGAGCATTATATGTAAGTATGTGTAACCATGAAAATATATCATCATCTACACATTTCATTCTATCCAAGTCATTTTGATTTCACATCTCTATGAGTATATGTAGGATCATCACATATTCTCCTTGATCGTAGCCTTCACTCATTATGCATGAATAACATACATAAATGTAATTACAACATGATTCAATCAATTATGTATATTATACTCAACTGAAGGCTCTTAAGAACAACACAATAAAACGGAGAAATGTATTTCAGTTCATCATAAAAGCATCCAAGGCAATCTTTAATGGCTATATCATTAACTTCTTTGAATTTCGAAAAATGCCAACGGGAGAAATGGGAAAACCGAGTAAAATCGGCCGCAAATCCACCAAATACTGACTTTCGTGGTTTGGCATTAATGCAACGCGTTATCGGTGTGCACGCCTACCCTAGACTTCTGGCTTCCAGCTTGCAGAAATCCATAGGTTGATCGTGTAGGGGTGCGGTGAAGAGATATCTTCTTTGTCTCTTAGTCCAAATTTTTCTCTATAAAAACCTTCTCAGCGTTCTCAGTTACCACACCACAAAAAGTAATAATCTCCGAGCCTACAATCCCCCAGTATTCCTCTCGCCTCATACTCTTACAAAAATTTCTAAATTTTTCCAAATCATGGCCTCAAGGAAGTACATTGATCTCACAGTAGAGGCTAAGGAAGAAGAGCTCGACTTAAACTTAAGTCTTGGCAAAGACAAGGGCAAAAGACCTTTTGAGGGGTCTCCAGAGAAGCAGAAGGAGAAGAAAATGAAGAAGATCGAGGAAGCTGAGGAGACTAGCACGGGCCATACCTCGGAGGACAAAATCGCCTGTCTAGAGCAGGAGCTGAAAAATCTGAAAAAGATGATAGGAGACCTGGAGAAGTTAACTAAACGCAATCATGCAGAAATGACTTCAAGAATAGACAGGTTCTTCTATTGGTCTACCCAGTGCTTCTGCAATCAACAACAAAGAAGTGTTGATTGTATGAATGGAATTTACACTACCCTCCGCGACATTGCTATGTCTCTTGCTCCACGGAATGGTCGAGGGGTGATGATACAATACAACCCTCCTAATCCAAGACCACCTCGCTTTTAGATTACTCATGCATGAGTAAACTTCTTCTTTTTTGCAATGTAATCCTTCAGTTTTTTTGTTTTTAATGCGAGTGGTTTCTTTTATTGGCTGGTACCCTAAAATAATATAGCTACACAAAATCAATCATGAATTCAGCTTATAAAATCCACCATATAAAAATTTGATCCGACAACAACGGAATCAAAACAAGTAATAACCTTTCCTTTACTAAGTTCAAAAGTGTAGCCACATCTATCTAAAATTAAACCTGACAACATAATTTCTAAGAAGAGATAAGTCTCGGAGGGAAAGGAAATGGAAACATCCTACAGGACCTTCAGTAGAGCCGTCTCTCTATAGTTGTGCCCGGGTTCACAACGATAGAGGAGGTCCTACTAAGGTTACCTTGCTCTTTAATCACTAGGAGACCTAACAACCAGGCTCTGATACCA
Organism: Biancaea sappan; assembly: GCA_037074585.1. Classification (NCBI taxonomy): domain Eukaryota; kingdom Viridiplantae; phylum Streptophyta; class Magnoliopsida; order Fabales; family Fabaceae; genus Biancaea; species Biancaea sappan. Next base: position 90,860 of record CM073492.1, on the reverse strand, counting down.
ACTTTGTCACGACCCGTTTTCTGGGCACATGACCGGCACAATGATGAATCTCTCATCACTGTAAAACTTCCGATAAATATATCAAATTTTCTTATCTGAAAATCATAGAGATGATTTGCATGTAATCATAGATTATCAATTTAAAATACATTATTATACTGACATACAAGCCAAATGTCGAACCCCTGAACTAGATGTCCTAGACGATTACAGAGCAACATAATCTATAACAGAAGAGAGGTCTACCCGACAACGGGAAGGTCCAAAGTGATCTACTCCTCTAGCAGATATTCTTCGATGGCAACCTGATCTGAACAAAAAGGTTGTACAAACAATGTGAGCTTTTAAACTCAATGAGCGAATCGGCCTCGGATTAATAAAATTCAAATACATTACCAGTGATGCAAGCATATCCAAAGGCTCATACTCAACCAATAGACAGAAGATAAAAATTTATCCAATTCAACAAACGTTACTAGTACTCGTCAATGGCAATATATCCCGAAGAACGCACACAGGCCGGCTCACCAATTATGTATATTTCCGCCATGACTGTAATACCCAAGAAAAATAAAATATAAATATTTGTTTACAAACTATGATTACTATGCTAGTATACGGTACTGTTTACATGTATAATACTATTTACGTATATGATACTGTTCATTTATACAATCGAAATGTCAAGTACTAGATGTTGTTTGGTCATAAGAGAAAACTAGAAAGAAGTTTGTAGGAGAAAATGACGTTTTATGTGTAAAAATACCCTCAGGGACTAAATTGAAAGGACTGATTTGAAAAAGAAACTTAAAAGTTTAAGGTAAAAGGATAGTTTTTCCTTTAAGTTTTCATAGAAAAATTTTCGGCCGTTGCCGCTATTTGCACAGTAACTGCATTATTAGAAATGTCATTTTCATGAATAGTAAATTGAATATTTTATTAGCGCATAGTGTCAAATAGTACCCTTGACTTTTGCTATAAATAGGCCCTTCCATTTCACTTCTAAACTCACACCTTCAACTTCTCTTCTTCTCTCCTTAAGTTTCTCTTACTTCAATGCTAGGCCTATGAGATTTTGGGCCTTTCCTTTTCAGCTTAGGTAAGGATACTATGCCCTTTCTATGTCTTTCAAATTTTAGAAGTTATTTTCTTAAGTATGCTCTGTGGTTGCGGCCTTGGCTGATCTTCCACATCAGAAAAACTGTCCTTAGCTGTTTATATGTTATTTTGATTCTCTGATTACCGAAATAGAATGTAAACTGTGAAGAATACATGTCTAGGAAAGTTCTGGCTAAGGAAAGACCTGGTTTTTAAGTGTGTCCAGTGTGACCCTCCACTCTTTCTTGGGAACTTACCTGGTGTACTCTTTTACAGATTGTATTCTCTATTTCTGGTATGAATAGTGATCGTACGTATGAATAGTGACCGTATGTATGAATAGTGACTGTACGTATGAATAGTGACCGTATGAATAGTAACCGTATATATGAACAGTAACCGTACATATGAACAGTATCTGTACGAAAACAATCCTGACGTATTTTCTCTAATCTTTCATGAAAATCTCCGTAGCAGAACACCGAAATTCACCTGAGAACTCTTGTCTGTAATGACTTAGAGAAGCGATGTTCGTACGGAATCCAGGTGAGTGAAACGACCCCGTTTTAATAGAGTTTTAGCATTACTGGTGATAAAAAGTATGTCGTAGGACACTCCCAAGATTCATAGGGGGAAATTGGATTCAAAATGACGAATCTAAATGAGATAATTAATCCATAAGTATGGATAAAATGAAATAAGTATCTTATGATGATGTGAAGTTTGAATGTTTTTAAAAATGGATTAATTGTTATCTTGATATGTGGTTTATAAATCCATAATATAGTTATATACTATACCTGTTATATGGATGAATATTATATTGAGCTTCTGATTATGATATGAAATGCTATTGATTGTGATTGAGCGGGACAGTACCCCCTCTCACGGCAAGGCGAAAAACCCGGTTGACAGGGTGTCTTGACCAATGAGTGTGGAGACAACGATTCTCTCAGTAGGGATATAGCCCGGATTGGTGATAAATCCGTGAGGCGCCCTAGCTAAGAGGATGAGGTTGTGCGTCATGGCGGAAATATACATAATTGGTGAGCCGGCCTGTGTGCGCTCTCCGGGATATATTGCCATTGACGAGTACTAGTAACGTTTGTTGAATTGGATGAATTTTTATCTTGTATGTAAGAGGATGATGTTGTGCGTCATGGCAGAAATATACATAATTGGTGAGCCGGCCTGTGTGCGCTCTCCGGGATATATTGCCATTGACGAGTACTAGTAACGTTTGTTGAATTGGATAAATTTTTATCTTCTGTCTATTGGTTGAGTATGAGCCTTTGGATATGCTTGCATGACTGGTAATGTATTTGAATTTTATTAATGCGAGGCCGATTCGCTCATTGAGTTTAAAAGCTCACATTGTTTGTACAACCTTTTTGTTCAGACCAGGTTGCCATCGAAGAATATCTGCTAGAGGAGTAGATCACTTTGGACCTTCCCGTTGTCGGGTAGACCTCTCTTCTGTTATAGATTATGTTGCTCTGTAATCGTCTAGGACATCTAGTTCAGGGGTTCGACATTTGGCTTGTATGTCAGTATAATAATGTATTTTAAATTGATAATCTATGATTTTCAGATAAGAAAATTTGATATATTTATCGGAAGGCTTACAGTGATAAGAGATTCATCATTGTGCCGGTCATGTGCCCAGAAAACGGGTCGTGACAAAGTTGGTATCAGAGCAATGGTTGTTAGGTCTCCTAGTGATTACAGAGCAAGGTAACCTTAGTAGGACCTCCTCTATCGTTGTGAACTCGGGCACAACTATAGAGAGACGGCTCTACTGAAGGTCCTGTAGGATGTTTTCATTTCCTTTCCCTCCGAGACTTATCTCTTCTTAGGAAGTATGTTCTCAGTTTTAGTTTTAGACAGATGTGGCTACACTTTTGAACTTAGTCAAGGAAAAGTTGTTATTTGTTTTGATTCCGTTGCTGTTGGATCAAATTTTTATATGGTGGATTTTATAAGCTGAATTCATGATTGAATTTGTGTAGCTATATTATTTTAGGGTACCAGCAAATAAAAGAAACCACTCGCATTAAAAACAAAAAAAAACTGAAGGATTACATTGCAAAAAAGAAGAAGTTTACTCATGCATGAGTAATCTAAAAGCGAGGTGGTCTCGGATTAGGAGGGTTGTATTGTATCATCACCCCTCGACCATTCCTTGGAGCAAGGGATATAGCAATGTCGCGGAGGGTAGTGTAAATCCCATTCATACAATCAACACTTCTTTGTTGTTGATTGCAGAAGCACTGGGTAGACCAATAGAAGAACCTGTCTATTCTTGAAGTCATTTCTGCATGATTGCGTTTAGTTAACTTCTCCAGGTCTCCTATCATCTTTTTCAGATTTTTCACCTCCTGCTCTTACATACAAGATAAAAATTCATCCAATTCAACAAACGTTACTAGTACTCGTCAATGGCAATATATCCCGGAGAGCGCACACAGGCCGGCTCACCAATTATGTATATTTCCGCCATGACGCACAACCTCATCCTCTTAGCTAGGGCGCCTCACGGATTTATCACCAATCCGGGCTATATCCCTACTGAGGGAATCATTGTCTCCACACTCATTGGTCAAGACACCCTGTCAACCGGGTTTTCCGCCTTGCCGTGAGAGGGGGTACTGTCCCGCTCAATCACAATCAATAGCATTTCATATCATAATCAGAAGCTCAATATAATATTCATCCATATAACAGGTATAGTATATAACTATATTATGGATTTATAAACCACATATCAAGATAACAATCTTCACATCATCATAAGATACTTATTTCATTTTATCCATACTTATGGATTAATTATCTCATTTAGATTCGTCATTCTGAATCCAATTTCCCCCTATGAATCTTGGGAGTGTCCTACGACATACTTTTTATCACCAGTAATGCTAAAACTCTATTAAAACAGGGTCGTTCCACTCACCTGGATTCCGTACGAGCATCGCTTCTCTAAGTCGTTACAGACAAGAGTACACAGATGAATTTCAGTATTCCGCTACAGAGATTTTCATAAAAGATTAGAGAAAACAAGTTAGGATTGTTTTCATACATACACTGTTCATATATACGGTAACTATTCATACGTACGGTCACTATTCATATATACGATCACTATTCATACGTACGGATACTATTTATACATACAGATAATATTCGTACATACGATCACTATTCATACGTATGAATATTATTTTTATGTACGGATACTATTCATATGTACGGATACTATTCATATGTACGGTTACTATTCATACGTATGGATACTATTCATACCAGAAATAGAGAATACAATCTGTAAAAGAGTACACCAGGTAAGTTCCCAGGAAAGAGTGGAGGGTCACACTGGACACACTTAAAAACCAGGTCTTTCCTTAGCCAGAACTTTCCTAGACATGTATTATTCACAGTTTACATTCTATTTCGGTAATCAGAGAATCAAAATAATATATAAACAGCTAAGGACAGTCTTTCTGATGTGGAAGATCGGCCAAAGCCGCAACCACAGAGCATACTTAAGAAAATAACTTCTAGAATTTGAAAGACATAGAAAGGGCATAGTATCCTTACCTAAGCAAAAAGGAAAGGCCCAAAATCTCAGAGGCCTAGCGTCGAAGCAAGAGAAACTTAAGGAGAGAAGAACAGAAGTTGAAGGTGTGAGTTTAGAAGTAAAATGAAAGCGCCTATTTATAGCAAAAGTCAAAGGTACTATTTGATACTATGCGTTAATAAAATATTCAATTTACTATTCATGAAAATGACATTTCTAATAATGCAGTTACTGTGCACCTCACGCGTACGATGGAAATTTTTTCTGTTATTACTATTGGAAACTTAAAAGGAAAACTATCCTTTCACCTTAAACCTTTAAGTTTCTTTTCAATTCAGTCCTTTCACTTTAGTCCCTGAGGGTATTTTCACCCATAAAACGTCATTTTCTCCTACGAACTTCTTTCTAGTTTTCTCTTATGACCAAACCACATCTAGTACTTGACATTTCGATTGTATAAATGAACAGTATCGTATACGTAAATAGTATTATACATGTGAATAGTACCGTATACTGAAATAGTAACAGTAGTTTATAAACAAATATTTATATTTTATTTTTCTTGGGTATTACACTGCTAATATAAGTTTACCCTAATAAGTTTTCAAGAATAAAGTTTTTATTTTATGAAAAATAGTATATACTTTATTCACTCCCTCTAGAGTATACTCTTGGACTAACAATTGGTATCAGAGGAGATCTCAAGTATTTTGGATTAACATCATAGAGTAAATATCCTAAAGATGATGCAGGTTCCTGGTGCATATAGTGAAAGTGTTGATAGGCCCTCATTCTTTGACGGGACAAACTACACGTATTGGAGAACTAGAATGGTGGTTGGTAATAGCAAAAGGTCCCTACAAACCCATGAAGAAAGTGGACGAGAGGGAGGTCCCTAAAGAAATGGAAGAAATGACTAACAATGAAAAACGTAAGTTTGAACTAAATTTTAGAGTTATTAATTATTTGTTGTGTGCAGTAAATGCAGAAGAGTTTAAAAAACTCTCAAGATGCAACGCAGCAAAGGAAATGTGGGAGAAACTCCGCATCACTCATAAGGGAACTAGTGAAGTTAAGAAGACCAGAACCAATAGTCTTGAAGAATAATTTGACAACTTCAAGATGAAGGACAATGAAAACATAGAGGAGACATTGCAAAGGCTAGCAATGGCAGTAGATAAACTAGGTGGTAAACTTATGGCTTATGAGACTGACCACCTCCAGAAATAAACTGAAGAGCTGCAACAAAAGAAAAATAAAGGTATAACTCTAAAGGCGAGAATCAAAGAGGAGACAACTCTTTCAGAAGAGGACCTTGATGAAAAAGACATGGTGTTAATATTAAAGAAATTCTTCAATTATTACAAGAAGAGATATCAAAACAACAGCAACAAGGCATCATCATCAAAACAAAAATGTGAAGCTATCACTTGCTACGAAAAGTGACTCTGACCTAGAGGACCCCGATGTAGCTAATCTTATCTTATGGTAGATAGTGAGTCTGGTGAAAAAGAAATTGAGGTAAATACACCTTGTACTTATGATAAGTTATCACATCTTTTGATGAATCGATGAAAGATTCAAAACATGTTTTAGAAAGATATCATGGTCTTAAACATGTCCATGTCAAGCTTTTGAAAGACTTTAAAATCTTGTGAGTGAAATTCATTTTTATGAGGCCAAAATAAAAGAATTGGAAGAATAGCAATCTCTTCTATCTCTTATTTTCGAAAATAGGGCCCTAAAGGCCAAGATCGAAAGCTTGGCATAAGACCTAAGTAGATTTGTCCAAGGACAAAAGAAATTAGATTTGATGTTAGGAAGCCAAAAGAAAACATTTGACAAGGCAGGTGTAGGCTACATGTGAAAGGATAAGAAAGTAAAATCTGTGTTCAAAAAGGAAGCCTCAACATCATCAAAAACATGTTATAATTATGGGAAAATAGGTCACATTTCTTATCATTGTTTAAGCAATATAAATAAAGTTAATGTAAAAAGAATTGGGGTTCCAATAGGCACAAAAATGCTACCTGCTAACCTCCTAAAGACCCACATAATGGGGACCTAGTTTAGTCATCATGCTGACAGGTATGCCTGAGGATAAAAGAAGTTAAAGAATGGTTCCTCAACTCAGGCTATTCAAGATATATGATGGGGAACAAATTTATTTCTACAAGTCTTGACAACAAGACTTTAAACATAAAGAGGTATCTAAAAACTATATGATGGGATCCTTGTGTTTACATATATGTTGCATCTATATGTTTCTTCCTACTAGTTCCTAGTTTAGTTAAGTGAGGTATGTTTTCCTTCTAATATTTTTAAGCAATTTTGTGGAAAATGCTAAAATACTTGTTTTTAGATGAAAGCATGGTTTTGTATTTTTTTTAGAAATATCTTGCTTGTATTTGGTGTATCATGAGTTGTTTCAACTTAGCTTCTATGACAAGTTATGTTTTTAAAACATGCATACATCCTTTCAAAGTAAAGATTTTGAGGCAAAAGATATTTGATTCTTATAATTGATATTTCAAAGTCTTTTCTCATGAACTCACTTCTTCATCTCGTAAGAGTGAAAGCTTTGAAACCTCTTTTGAAAAAAAAACAAATATATATCTTTTAAATGTTTTTGGGTCAAATAAATAAATTAAGTTTTTATTGGTATTGTTTTTAAAGGGAATAAACTCACAAAAGGAAAGAACATTCGTCAAAAATAAAATGCAGTCAAGATGTCGTCATTTCTTTCCATATTTGGCACAAGGTACTAGTTAAGGAGGCAAGTATCAATTTTTCCTGGAATTAATTCTTGTATTCAAAGAGGATCATTCATGTCTAATGGCTATCTTTCTAAAGACTATAAAAAGCAAAAGTATGAACAATCTCTATAAGAAAAAAGGGCTAAAAAAGAGAAGTCTATACTAAGCATAATTCTATTGTAACTATTTGTTCATTGTGTAAGAGAGAGAGGATTTATATTGTTCATATCCTCTGTGTGAGATTTCTCTCTATCTTAAGTTCTGTGTGAACTAGAAGAATTATTTGTACTTTGTGTACTTTGTCCATGTGGGGACTAGTAGTAGGTACCTAGTAAGGTAACTATTTGTTGTGGTGTAAAAGCTGTTGAGTTACGCCTTTCTGCAGAGAAGGTTACTTGGTGTATATTTGTTAAGGACGTGTGAAGGCCTAATAGTGTTGAACATTTGCTAGGGACGTGTGAAGTCGTATCGATTAAAGTGTAAAAGTAGGGTCCTACTTGTCACATCCCAAAAATTGAACATGTGAAAAGATACTACTCATTAGATAAAATTCTCAAACATACGTTATTTACATATATTATGTAAGGTTTTACATTCAACCTTAATCATTCATTCCACACTACAGAATTATATTCATCTGATAAGCAAATATAGACATACATAGTCTGATATTTCTATCTCATCGCAAACCTAGGAGACCTATAGAAAGTACAGAGCGTTCCTAGTATTCACATTAATAAGTACTGGTACCCCACCAGACAGAAATAGAGGATAATTCCAATAGGCTTCTATTCTTTAAACGGATACTCTTGTTCTTTGTTTTCTGTTTCTGAAAAAAAAAATAATCATAGGGAGTGTGAGTTTATTTAAAAACTCAGTAAGTAAATAACTGTACTATATAAAATATCAAAAGTACAAATACCGCATTTACTCATATAATTAATTGTCTTATACATCGAGTAGTATGTGACTCTAACCCTTTCAAACTCATGAATAAGATTTCATAGATATACACCGAGTAGTATGGGACTTTAACCCTTTCAACTCGTGAATAAGATCTCATAGGTATACACCGAGTAGTATGGGACTCTAACCCTTTCAACTCGTGTATAGGTTTCATAGATAAGCACTGAGTAGTATGGGACTTTAACCCTTTCAAACTCGTGTATAAGATTTCTTAGATATACACCGAGTAGTATGGAACTTTAACCCTTTCAAACTTGTGTATTAGATCCCGTAGATCTTTACTCATTAATAAGATAGTGAGAATTTATCACATTGTACAATTGTCATAAAATAAAATAATTTCTACATATTCATATTTCTACCGATCATCATATACTCCCATATGAAAAATTAATTGCTTATTATCCAAATAATATTGTAAATGGGACTTATATTGTACTTTGACTAGTAATATCAAATTAGCTGAGCAAGGTTATTCACTCACCTTGATGTTTATCCAAGTTTACCTTGTTCCACACTAGAATTTGTGTAGGAAAATTTCCTAGTAAAATATATTACAAGAAAACATAAAAAAGGAAACAAAATCACGAAAATACGCAAAATTTTCTGATTGCTACAATAACGGTTCGCTATAGTGCCGGTTCGCTACAGTAACGTTGACTGCTACAGTACCGTTGACTGCCGACACTACAGTAACTGCTACAGTACCCGAAGAAAATTTTCCAGATTTTTTTCCGAAATTTCTGGTCACTACAGTAACTCGAAGAAAAATTCCAGATTTCCAGTTGCTACAGTACTTCGAATTTTGCAGAAAATCTTTCAAAAAATTCATCCTTTCCTTTCTTTTGATTCAAAACCAGAATCTCAACTCTTTTAACCGATTATAACTCAAATATAACTTCTAAAACAACTGAGATTCACGAATTATCATCAAAATCTTCAAGAACAAAACCTCCTCTAATCTTCCATATAAACTTAGATTTAAGGAAAATAACGAGATTAAAGCTTACCTTTGATCCTTACAAAGCTTTTGAACCGAACAAATAATCGAACTTCTGAAGATCAAGGAAAGGATTTGAGAAGAAAATGAAGAACTGAGAGAGAAAATGAAGTTACTGTTCCTTTTGCTTCGCTTCAGAATCGAATTATGAGAAGTTACTATTGAAGTTTTATATTAAATATTTCTAATGGGTTATTGAATAACCCATGGGTATCCATAACCCAACATCCAAACTCATCCAGTCAATTTACAATAAATGGATTAATTGACCATTCTTAAACCACTTTTCCATGAATTTCACCATTCTTAGAATATATCCCACGTGGTGCAAATATTTAGTCCAGTCATTTAACTCAATTTTCATAAATAATATTCAAAGAGAACAATTAAATATGAAAATTAAAAATGACCAAAATAAATAACTAAAGTAACGTTGTAGAATTCTAAAATACTCTTAAGCGAATTATATTCCGAAATTAACGGGTATTACACTACTGACGCAGACTGAAGGTTGCTACTAGGTTGTATGAAAGTTGGAGGCTGAGCTTTAGTTTGGTTACTTTATATTTGGTAATCTTATTTCCCTAATGAAATACTTATAATTGTGTATTGTGAGGAGTGGATGTAGGTAAATCTTTGTAATTCTTCCGAACCATTATAAACCACAGTGTCATCTCTTTTCCCTTCTTTCTACATTATTATTATTGTTATTTGTTGAAAAAGTTTCTTAATAGGACCCTAGTAATATAAGTTGACTCTAATAAGTTTTCAAGAATAAAGTTTTTATTTTACGAAAAATAATATATACTCTATTCACCCCCTCTAAAGTATATTCTTGGACTAATAGAAAGCTATATTTATATCTTTATCATTTAAAATTTTGAATCGGGATAGTTTGTTTAAAATAATTTTTGTTTTTATTCTTTCTCTATTTTGAAAAATAAAATTTTAATTTTTTTCTCATCACAAAAATTTATTTTACCACAAAATGAAGAGGAAGAATTTGTATATTAACAAAATAGTAAGAAAAAAAAAAGGAAAAAGTATATTTTACGTTACTAACATTTACATCAATTTTCATTTGCACCTAAAATATATTTTTTATCAAATATGTCTCACATATTTTATTTTTGTCAGATATGCCTTTTTTTTTAAGTTGCCAAATATACTAACGAAAAACGTTAACTAGGCAATCCATATAGTACATATCACCTGTCACGTCATGTGCCACATGGACTCATATGCTAAACTATCAAAAATGCCATTCATATATCTCTCTCCAACTTTCTCCTCATACACTCTCTCTTCATCTTTCTCCCCTTACTCTCTATCTCTTTCTCCTCACACTTTTTCTTTCTCTTTCCTCACACACACACACACGCACACGCACACGCACACGCACACGCACACGCACACGCACACGCACACGCACACACACACACACACACACACACACACACACTCTCTCTCTCTCTCTCTCTCTCTCTCTCTCTCTCTCTCTCTCCCCCCCCCCTCTATAATGCTTACCAACAAACACTACAATGCTTTTTTGATTGGACGAGCATTCATTTTAAATATACTTTGATGTCTTTGGTGCTACTTTCACACAAAAGAGGAAGTAGTGTCATGTATAAGCCATCATAAAAAAAATTTAGCAATAGGAGAACACTGATGCCAATTGGGCTATAGAATTAATGGCAAAAGGTACAGGAAAAGCAAATTTCACTGGCTAACCTTTAATCATATGAATAGAGCCCTTTCGATGAGTAAAAAGTGGGTATCTTTCTCTTTCACATACATAAAGCACTCTAAGCATGTATAGTTTAGAAGATACTTTGAATATGTATCTGCATTACACTTAGCCAGCAAACTAAATTAAGCTAATCACTAAACCAAACAAGTTTATCAACCAAACCATCTTTCAAATTTTAGACATAAAGGAAAACGAACTGTAACTTAACACAACATTCATGATTTACCTTGACATTGACATCTAACAATGTGTGACAAAGAATCTAACAAAGTTTATAGAAATGTAGTAGCAAGGGTAGTTGTAACCTCCTGCCTAAGTTACCTTCCTAGATTCTAAAGCTTGAAATTGACTCGTAAATAGTTGAGAAATGGTCTAGATTATGCAAATAATTGAGAAATATTTATGTAGAACTTAAAAAGAAAAATTAAATGCAAATGGTCAAGAAATGACATGGTTTATGAAATAAGAAGGGACCAAAATGAAGTAAAATTATGTAATGAGGGAAAAGGTCTAAAATTTGTAAAAGAGGATCACATGATGCAAATTGTGCCAAATGGCTTCATCATGACTAAAATAACTTGATTCCCATGTTGACCACATCTTTTTCCTTAATTTCCTCTAGGTCATTCACTATATTTGCCAAAATTTCATCTATGTCCCCTACTAAAAATTCTAAAATTTCAATTATATCCCCACCCTATAAGTCACACTACCCACTAAAATGAATCATCTTCTTCATTCTAAAGTTCATTTGGCTGTCAACTAGGAGAGAGAAGGGGAGGGTGAGCTATGAAGACGAAGAAGAGAGACAGAAAAAGAGAAAATGGAGGAAAAGTAAGAAAATACCTAAGATAAGCCATTTTCAACCTCTAATTATTCTCTAGATCCATTTTTCTTACTTTTAGAAGCTATTCCTTCCTCTTCCATGGTGGATTCTAGATAGAGAAGGAGGAACCTAGGGAGAGAAAGTCATGGAAATATGAGAAAAGCTTAAAGGTAAGTTTCTAATCCTCTTCTAGTTCATATTCTCCAGTTAGAATTTCAATTTGTAGTCTCTTGATGGTGAAATTCTAGAGAGAGAGAGGAAGATGAACCCTAGGGAGAGAAGCTTATAGAAAGTTTGAAAGAAGCCTAAAGATGAACATTTCTGGCTAGAAAATGCTCTCTTGTATTAAGTGTTATGTTTAACAACTCAATTATTTCCATATATGTGTAGGAATTTTTAAAATAAGGAAGATAAAGTTTCTAAAGGAAAGTGTGGTGGAAAATTGAAGAGCTCCTTGAAACAAGTAAGAAACAAGGCAAAGCTAAGAAAAGGTAGCTAGCTAAACACATAAAAGTATGGCTTTTGTATTATGTATGATGTTTCTACATGTTATGTGATGATGAGAATTTTATGATTTTGCTTGGCTTGTTTTCTATTGTATTTGAATGAAACTTTGGCATGGAGCTTGAGATTTATTCTCATGGAGCTTGGGAGTTTATCTTCCATGGTTTTTGCATCACACTAGCTTGAGGGAATTTTCCTCTATGGAGCTTAGAAGCATGTCTTTCATGGAGCTTGGGAGCTTGTCTTCCATGGTATTGTGTATAATGACAAGTGATGCAATTTAGCTTGGGTTTGAGGTAATGTATGACCTTCTATCCATGGTTGTTGTGTGGCTACCAACTTGTTGTCAACCCTCTTGAAAGTCATGAATTGCATTTTGGGTAGCTTGCCAAATAGTTGAAAGAAATGTTGTAAAATATGGAAACCAGCATAGTTACAATCTGAGTCACATCTATAGGAGACATTGTCCTTAAGGAAAATTATTCTGTGACCACAAAAATAATTTTGTATCTACAGAACTCCCTTCAAGATTAAACAGACTCCTCTGAGATATTCGCAAGACACAGAACAGCAGAAATTATACAAAGTGTAACCCAGAAATCGAGAGAGTAGAGAGAGAAAAGAGATCACAACTTCTGGCTGTGAGTATGTAAAATGAGGAGGATCCCTTTTTATAGTTGCTAAACCACAACAGAGGCAGACAAAAATTAAATGAAATTAAAGTACAGTTATAGAAATTAAAAACCAATTACAGGAAATTTATGGGCAGTTTCAAAAATATTAAAAATATTTAAAAATAATGAAACTAAAACTATCAACCCTTAATTTCCTTATATTGACCAAGTTAATTTCATAAAAGTCAAATATGCCTATATTCAGGTAAGCAAATAAAAATATTATTCATATTTCTGTAGAGAAAAACTAAGCTTGGTTCACTTTATCACATGCACAGGAGGCAAATCGGATGATTTACACTGCATTTGTCCGGGATTATGAGCACGCAAGCCCACCACTTCCCTTAGCCCCTTTATAAGCCCACTAACACATGTTAGTATATAAAGCTTCTTGTTCTCCTTGTTCTAAGCAATGTGAGACTTAGCTTACTCTTTTGAAATATAAAGCCTTTACAAGGCTATTTTCACAACAATAAGAATGTACCAAATTAAGAAATTATGTTATGACTTGTCTTGCAATCATGGAAAGATTTTATATGTGGAATCTCATACTTTTATGTTGAAAATAGATCTTTCTTTTACTTATGCTAGCTACTGGGATTTTTATCTCATTTTTCTTCAAACTAACCATTTTTAGGAAGCCAAGAAAAGGAAGGAACAGAGAAAGTTAGCTTAGATTTTGCCTTGTTAATGAATTATGTTGTAAAAATGTTCTTATGTAATTAGTGCATGAAGGAACTTTGTTTTGAGTTGATGTATGAAGCATAACAATACTTGAAGTTATGTTAATGTGTATGTGATATGGAGATAAGATACTTTGAACTTAAACAACTAATGTGTATTATGTAAGAAACCACCATGAAATAGTGCTTATGTTACTAATTTGGCCAATGTTATGCTTGAGATTGTTTAATAAAGTGGATAAGCTATTTTTGCTATGAAATTTGGTATGCCACTTGTGTTAATACTAAAGAAAGCACTTACCAAAAGTTATAAGAAATCAATCTCAGTAGGTATCCTAAACTCACTTAATTAATATGGTTGACCAAAACAGGGCAATTTTATTTGTATTGTACTTTATGAGGTAAAAACTTATTTAGATCTAGTCCTTTTGGCTTGAGATTTTTATGAGATATTCTTTGTCATGCGTGTATGTAAACTGGAAGGTTTCAAAAATTTTGGGTAATTATATCAAAATAATGCTTTTGAAGGGGCAAAAAGTAATATTTCTTCCTAAAATTTTAGTGTGATCCTACCAAATTTCAAGGCAATTGGAGTTGAAATGTTGGGTCAAGTATATGCAAAATGGAGACTCATATGACCCAATATATCTGACAAGTCACACTATACGTCAACCCAAGATGCATCTTCCTCTCCAGGATTTTGAAAGGGTACTTTTGGAACACCAATAGGCATTAAATGAAAAAAGAATTAAATTAAGTAGTTTATCTCACTTTGATACGGAAACGTAACAATGGGTTTATTGTCTTAGTAATGGTTGGTCTTTATCATATTTGATTTATAGATTGAATAAATTCGTTAAAAAAATCCTAAATACAAAAGAAAGACCAAGTGACTAAAAGAAAATTCTTACGAATAGGTTCTTTGAGTGATGAACAAATATGTCTGCATTCATTGATATAAAGATATAAACACTCATATAAAATACAGTCAACCCCCTACCCCTCCACCATTGCGTATTGTTAATTATCGGGTATAGACATGTTATGGATGTTATCTATCAAAATTTATAAATTTTGGAGTTGTAATTCTTTTCCTGAAAATTCTTAAAAGTTTGGATTACAAAATTCAATCCTAAAGAGAACATATTAAATCAAATTTAGAGTACTTGAAAAATAAAGTTCTCCTAGATTCCTAGTGTTACATTTAGTGGTATCAGAGCCAAACCTCTTTTAGTACAGTAAGGTTAAAGGATAAACTAAGCGGAAGCTAGTGGGCATGTGACACAAGGGGTTGACGAGGGTGGGAAGTGATCGCTGGTGTAGAGAAGAAGCATAGACAAGGAGTGACTCTTAGCAGGCTTCTAGGTGAAGGAACACATGAATGAACTAACTCTACATTAGAATGAGAAGTATCCTAAGACTGTATATGTATGAGACTAAGGGATTCCGAGACTGTGCAGGTATATGACTATATAGTTAAGGAAAGCTTAAAGGATTTGATAGGTACTACCTATACCAACAAAGTACATTTTCTTTTCAGGAGCCCATTTCATAAGTACTCCACAGTTAAATATAATATCCTGATTAAATTATGAATATTATTATTAATATTATTATTAGTTATTATAATATTTAATATTACATATTTAAAAAGGGACTATTATGAAAAGAAAATTTTAATAAAAAAGAAGAAGAAAATTAAGAGAAGTAAAAATTAAATAAATAAATAACTAGATAAATAATGGAGATGAGCCTTTTTATATTAAAACTAATTGAGTGATGATATTAATTTTTGAACCATACACGTGTATCCACTTGCTTTCATCGCCTTGCTAGATAGAAACAGAAATTGGAATAAGGTGAATAGTACATTATCATGTGTTTGCTTACCTTACTGAGTGGAAACCTTCCTTTCGAATGGCTACTGCTTTCTCATGAGCGGTGTACAGATTTTTCCACTGAGATATCGATGGAAAGCCGGCTTGGAGGATGGAAAATGATTAGGAAGCTACCAGGTTGCCCCTAATCTCAGATAGGAATTTCTAACGCCGCCTCAAACATCTTCACTGCTAGGTCGTTGTATTTGCAGGGTCATTCGAGTTTGCTGTGATATACTACTTGTTGCAGGGGCCTTTTTAGAGAATCAACTCACCTCTTTTCACCACCCAAGGAGCCTTTTATGTTGTTGCAGCCAAGCATAATACAATTCCATATACTGACAAAATTCCTGCTCTTCTCATCAATTTCTTTCATGCTACAAGTCCAGCTCTTCTCATCAATTTCTTTCAAAATAGATTTAGAAAGTATAAAAAATCGAACACTAGTAAATATGCATACTGATAGGAAAAATATGGCTCTGAGGCGTGATAAGTCACTTTCTTTAAAGAGTTTATATCTGTGTATTAGGAAATCACAGACAAACCCTTCTAGGATACAACAAAGCCCTCTTGGAACCAAGATACCACTGTAGAATTCTAATATGATATATATATAGAGTTTGAACAGTTATGTCTGTTCAATTTGAATAGGTGTGTCTTTTTATTTTCAACAGTAATGTCTATTCTATTTTGAATAGTCATGTCTATTTAATTTTTAAAAGTCATGTCTTTTCTATTTTAAATAGATGTGTTTATTTAATTTATGTCTTATTGAATTTTAAAAATAAATTTAAAATTCAATTTCAAATAAAGATACACCCTTTCAAATAAAAGATATATCTCTTCAATTTAAAAGACACATATTTCTTTTTTAAATAAAAAGACATATCCCTTCAATTTAAAAGAGACATCTATTTAATTAAGAGACACTTCTATTTAAGTAAAAGATACATCTTTCAAATAAAAAGACACATCTTTTAAAATAAAAGATACATCCTTTTAATTTAAAAGATACATCTTTTTAAATAAAAAACACACATTTTCAAATAAAAGGAACAACAATTAAATTTCTTTTTTTTATTAAATATCATATTTTATCCAATATAAGACTTTTAATTCTACTCAATATTACAAACTATATAACAATCTCCTACTAGTTTGTAATATTTCTACATGATAGAAAGTATCTTTACAGAGATTTGAACTTCCTAATAGTGTAACACTTTAAAGTTTTGACGAAGTTAGTGGTATCATAAGATTTGAACCATAACTCCATTTGTCAAAACCGAAAGTACAACACATATGACATTATTAACTTTGTGAAGACGTTCCGGTAATCTCGCTTTAGCATTTTTATGGCCATGTGCTAATCCTGGTTTCATGAATATTTACAAGATCAACCCTTTTAAATCTTGTTTGAAGCGGCACCACTCCAATATTCATATAGATGGTATTGTTATTATGTCCCTGTTATTCTAGACATTTAACAATACCATTAAAACCTTTGTCATCCTCTCTTTGTAACAGTATGCACAACTCTTGACACAATATTATGTAGTACATTCTTGAACAAGGTCTCAATTTTAGAGTCTGTGCCTTAAACAATACTTAGTAACTTGTTATTACCCATCGAACTTTTATTGTTAGAGTGTATACTAACTCAAAGTTGGGTTCCCGTTAATAGTGCTTTATTTTAAGGGTTTTAATCCCATTCCAATACAAGTTTGTTGTACTACATCTCTGGGCAATGGTTTGTTCAATGGATCAGCCAAATTCTTATTTGACCTAATATAAACAATTGTCATTGATCCATTTGTTACCAATTCCCTTATATAAGCATGTCTTAAGCTTATATGTCTTGATTTCCCATTGTAAATTTTGTTGTGAGCTATACACATAGTAGCTTCACTATCACAGAATACATAAATGGTTGGCATAGGTTATGGCCACAACTTAATATCTAACAACATGTTTCTCAGCCATTCTGCCTCTTTTCCAACAGTTGCCAATGCAATAAATTTAGATTCCATTATGGAATAGGAAATACAAGTTTGCTTCTTAGATGCCCAACTTATGGCACCTCCAGCCAAAATGAATATCCAACCAGATGTGGATTTATTATCATGAACACTTATGATCCAACTTGCATCAGAATAACCTTCTAATACAGTAGGAAAACTGCTATAACAAATTCCCAAGTGCTTTGTTCTTTTCAAATACCCAAACACTCTAGAAATTGCTTTCCAATGTTCATTACCTAGATTACTTGTAAACCTTGAGAATTTACAGACAACAAATGCAATATCTGGCCTAGTACTAGGCATTGCATACATCATACTACCTATTGCACTTGCATATTCTAATTGTGCTATCATTCTCTCTAAATTTTTAATCAATTTTATACTGGAATCATAAGGAGTATTAAACTCTTTTATTCCTAAATGTTTGAATTTATCAAGCATCTTATCTATGTAGTGTGACTGTAACAAAGTCACTCCTTTGTTTTCTCTGTGAAATTTAATACCTAAAATAGGATCCACTTCATTCATATCTTTCATTTTAAAGACTGAAGTCAAATACTTCTTAGTTTTAGAGATACCAAACATATTTGTTTCAAATATTAATATGTCATCAACATACAAACATATAATGACACCATATTCACTTGTAAATTTGGAATAAATACATTTATCAACATGATTATATATAAATCCATTTGATAGTATTACACTATCAAATCTTTCATGCCACTGCTTTGGTACTTGTTTCAAACCATAAAGAGACTTGACTAATTTACAAACTTTGTTTTCATTTCCTAGAAGAATGAAACCTTCAGGTTGATTCATATAAATTTCTTCATTTAAATTTCCATTTAAAAATGATGTCTTAACATCCATTTGATGTACATGTAATTTATACATTGATGCTAGTGATAAAAGTACTCTAATGGATGTTATTCTTGCTACAGGAGCATAGGTATCAAAATAATCAATACCTTCTTTCTTTGTGAAGCCTTTAGCTATCAATCTTGCCTTGAAAGTTTGAATAGAACTATCTGTATTATATTTTCATCTAAATACCCATTTACAACCAATAGGTTTTGATCTTGTAGGTAGATCAACTAAGATCCAAGTGTTATTGGACATAATTGAGTCTATTTCATCATTTATAGCTTCTTTCCAAAAAGCTACATTTCTAGAAGACATTACTTCTTGAAAAGTCTTTGGATCATTTTCAACATTTAGTAAAATAGGTATCTTATTACAGATATCAGTTCTACTTCCTTCAACAAGAAAGACTAAAGCTTGTGAAGAAAAAAAATCAGAACCAAAATATTTTTCTTTTCTAGCTCTTTGGCTCTTTCTAACTTCTTGATGACTTTCGTCAATTTTTCTTTTATTATTAGCAATACCAGAATATGACAATGCATATGTGCCATCATCATTTTGGTTTTGATCTTTCAAATGATCATTGGTAGAATCATGAAAAAATTTATTTTCAATAAATTCAACATGTATAGATTCTATAATCACATTTGATTCTACACTCAAAAGTCCGTAGGCCTTTGAATTTTGTGCATATCCTACAAAAACACTTTTAATACCCCTAGGTCCTAATTTAGTTCTTTGATGATCAGGAACCCTATAGTATGAAATACACCCCCACACTTTAAAATAATTTAAATTTTATTTTCTATTATTCCAAAGTTCATAAGGTGATGTTTTCAAACTCTTTGAAGGCACTCTATTAAGTGTATAACATGCAGTTAAAAGTGCTTCACCCCATAAATTATGTGGCAAACGAGCATTCAATAATAGCATTAACCATTCCTACCAAGGTTCTATTTTTTCTTTCTGCCAACCTATTTTGTTGTGGAGCATAAGGTGCACTACTTTGATGTATTAAACCATGCTATTCACAGAATTTATTAAACTCAATAGGAAAATATTCTCCACTTCTATCACTACGAAGGATTTTTATTTTCCTTTTCTTTTGATCTTCTACTATTGATTTATATTCTTTAAATTTTTGAAAAGTTTCATCTTTGGTTCTTAGTAAATAGACAAATGTGAATCTAGAGAAATCATCGATAAATGTGATAAAATATCTTTTACCACCTCTTGTTATTTCTCCATTTAATTCACAAATATCTAAATGCACTAAGTCTAATAAATCTGTATTTCTTTCAACTTTATGAAAAGATTTTTTAATCATTTTTGCTTGTATACAAATTTCACATTTTCCATTATTTTTGAAATTGCAATTGATGTAACTATTTTTGGACATAAATTTCAAAGAACCAAAATTCAGATGTCCTAATCTAGCATGCCATAAAGTATAGTCAGAGTCAACAATATAAGCAGAATCAACATTTATTGCATTAGTACTAAGTTTGAATATGCCATCAGAATTATAACCCTTTCCTACAAATGTTCCACTCTTAGACACTATAATATTGTCAGACTCAATTACAATTTTGAAACCTTTCTTAGATAGCAAACTAGCAGACACTAAAACCTTTCGAATTTCTGGTACATGAAATACATTTAATAATGTCAATTTCTGTCCAGATGTGAAATTGATCTCTACAGATCCCTTTCCAAGCACTTTCCGCAGTAACATGATTTCCCATAAGCACCTTTTGAGAATCTTTGACTTCTGTGTAGGTCTTGAAGAAATCACTATTGTTACAAACATGGATGGTTGCACCCGAATCAAGCCATCAGTCTTGGCTTTTCGTTATTGCATTAGCTATGTTCACTTCAGTAATCATACCAATGTGAAGTGTAGACACCATAGCCACCATCTCCGATATTGTGTTTTCCACCAAGTTTGCTTTCTCAGTCTTTTCATTCTTTCCATTATTGAAGTTAACTCTAGCCTTTTTATATCTACACTCACGAATAACATGGCCCTTTTTGCCAAAATGGAAACAAATAATATCTTTTTTCTTTTTCTTAAAGGATTTCTTATTTGCTTTTAAATTCTTGTTTCCTTTGTGAATATTCTTTTCATTGACAAGATTAACAGTAGAACTTGAAGCCATAATTAGTGCTTCTCTTGCATGAGTTTCATATTCAATTTGAATATGAGTAAGAAATTGTTCTAATGTTAATTTGTCAGTGGAGTGCAGAATTTTCTTTCTATAATTATTCTAAGAATAAGGCAATTTAGAAAGAATTGCACTAATTTGCAAAGCATCTGAAATTTTGACTTCAACATCCCTTAGTTTTGAAACTAGGATTTGGAGTTCATGGATTTGATCCATGATTGGTTTAGTGTCAACCATTTTAAATTCAAAATATTGTAGGGCTAGGAATTTGTCAGTACCTCGTTTTTCTGTCTGGTAGACAGTTTCTAAAGTAGACCAAATTACTTTTGGTGTCTTCAAGTTTGAGTACAGATTATATAAACGATCAGTCAGGGTATTCAAAATGTGTCCTTGACATATGAGTTCATCCTCTTCACGTTTCTTTCTTTCTGCTTTGAGTTGATCAGATTCTTCAATGAGCAAGAAAATCATCTTGTCTTTTCAGCGAGTGAAATTAGTGCCATCAAAGTGATCTAGTTTGATGAATTCTTTTGGATTCTTCATAGCAATGAATGACAGGAATATAAACTCTTTAAAATTGTTAGGAAAAATATGGCTTTGAGGCATGATAAGTCACTTTCTTTAAAGAGTTTATGTCTGTATATTAGAGAATCACAGACAAACCCTTCCATGATACAACAAAGCCCTCTTGGAACCAAGATACCACCATAGAATTCTAATATGATATATATATATATAGAGTTTGAACAGTTAAGTCTATTCAATTTGAATATGTGTGTCTTTCTATTTCCAACAGTCATGTCTATTCTATTTTGAATAGTCATGTCTATTTAATTTTCAAAAGTCATATCTTTTCTATTTTGAATAGATGTGTCTATTTAATTTATGTCTTATTGAATTTTAAAAATAAATTTAAAATTCAATTTCAAACAAAGATACATCATTTCAAATAAAAGACATATCTCTTCAATTTAAAAGACACATATTTCTTTTTTAAATAAAAAGACATATCTCTTCAATTTAAAAGAGACATCTCTTTAATTAAGAGACAATTCTATTTAAATAAAAAGACATATCTTTTAAAATAAAAGATACATCCTTTCAATTTAAAATATACATCTTTTAAATAAAAAGACACATCTTTTAAAATAAAAGATACATCCTTTTAATTTAAAAGATATATCTTTTCAAATAAAAAACACACATTTTCAAATAAAAGGAACAATAATTAGATTTCTTCTTTTTTATTAAATATCATATTTTATCCAATACAAGACTTTTAATTCTACTCAATATTACAAACTATATAACACATACTCCTAAGCACTGACAAACTTTTAATTGAAGCTTTCCAGTATAAGAAGGTGGTTGACAAATTTTTTCTTCAATCTCACCGACCGCCCAACAAATCCTCTTAGGAGGCTGCCAATGGTTTGTTGTCGAAGCCCTCACATTGTGCCAGAACGAAGATAGCGCACGAAATTGAATCAGAAGGGAAAAGAGGAGTAAGGGGTAATTTAGTAAAATTACCCCTTAAATTCTTTTTATCTTTATTTTAAAAATACATAATTACTAATATTTACTTCTCTCTCATTTTCTTTTTTCCATACCTAACCAAATAACTTTTTTTCCATTATACTCTTTCCATTCCATTCTTTCTTTCCATTCCATTCTTTCTTTCCATTCCATTTCTACTCTGTATGTGAATCAAACAGACTGTACATTCTTTAGATAGCTTCTAACCCTCTCTTCTTCAGCTTCGTGAATTCCTCTTCTGCTTCTCCACCTCTGTAAGCAAATTCGAGAGAGAGAGAGAGAGAGAGAGAGAGAGAGAGAGAGAGAGAGAGAGAGAGAGAGAGAGAGAGAGAGAGAGAGAGAGATTTTTGAAGTGGAAACAGAGGAGATTTTTCTAGCTAAAAGAGAGAATTCAGCCATAAAAGTTTGAATTCTCTGGGCTTAAGGGTAGCAGAGAGTGCGAGAGAATTCTGGTCAAAATTCAGACTTAAATCGAGAGAGAAAACATGAATGCAAACACAGAGTATGAGCCTTGGTAAGCATAAATCTTCCTAGTCTTGGGTTTTATTTTGTTTCTTTTATTTAGCTTCCAGGTAGAGGTGATTAAATAGGACTTAATCAAATTGAAAATGAAATTAAGAAGATTGAATTAGAGACCAAAACTAAAGAGAAGGAAATTATTAGAAAATAGAGCATGCATGAAGAATGACTTATATCCTATTTTCTTTGTTTAAGAGTTCCTTTCATCTAGTTTTAGAATTTAGTAATCTAACATGATATAAAATAGAACTAAGAAACTAGGCAAGAAACTAATCGAGAGGAAGTAAGGATTTTTAGCCAAACTGAAACAAAGTAGTCGACTTTCTGAAGTATGGCTGCCATGAGAAATAGAGTAGAATTAGAGTTCATGTTAAAAAGCTTCTTTTGGTACAAAAGACAAATGAGTTAAGTTAATCAAATTATAAACTAGAGATAATTGTATCTTTTGGTTAAAATAGTAGTTAAATCTTTTAGATAAGACCTATTGCAGTAAATTTTAGTTTTTAGCTGAGAAGGACATAGTGCAGAAAGCGTGGAAAGTGCAGAAAATCATGATGGCAGTTGACTTCTCTACTTGCATGTTAAAATCTAGGATATCTTGATTATATTATATTACAATAGGGAATTGTTACATTCAAGGACTATAAGTTGTAGGCTTGATAAGGGATTCAAAACTGAGATTTAAGAAATTAGGGACTTGAATGTAATCTTAAAATAGCAGAAAATCATGATGGCAGTTGACTTCTCTACTTGCATGTTAAAATCTAGGATATCTTGATTATATTATATTACAATAAGGAATTGTTACATTCAAGGACTATAAGTTGTAGGCTTGATAAGGGATTCAAAATTGAGATTTAAGAAATTAGGGACTTGAATGTAATCTTAAAATAAAGGTTTAAATATGATGATTTCTTAAACATTAATTCTGAGATGTTAAGAAATCCATGAGTCTAAAATTAGGCAAATACTTAAAAAGTATAGAAGCCTAATACGGAGAAATTAGAAATAAGTCAAGAAATTTAGAAGATATGACTAAAGATAGAATAGAAGTCAAGCTTAAGTCAGTTGTGTTGAAACAGGAAAGCATCAACAATAAAAGAAAAAGAGTTTGAAAGAGGACATCAACAAGCTAAAAGTTGGTCTGTCTTCTAGATAACTAGTTTTTCATAAAAGCAATTATTTATGATGATTTATGAATGATGTTATGATAAGTTTTATGAGACACTTCCATGAATGTATGAGTAAATGTTAATTTCCATGCTTCACTGAGTAAGTAGAAGATATTTTGCCATGCTCCACTGAGTGAGTAGTCCTCATGAGCAGATGCGAAAATGCCATGCTCTACTGATGAGCAAATTGCCATGCTTTGCTGAGAGAGCAAATCCTCATGAGTTGACAGAAAATTCTATAGTGCACTATAGTAAAGTAAGAATTGATATGTTATGAGATTATGTTTATGTGATAGCCTCTATATTCATAGAAGTAGATTTAATGTTGAGATTGCTTTTATGACTAAAATGATAATGAAGATGTTTTCTTAAATTAAACTAGCTATTGAGATATTTATATCTCACTTTATATGTTTTAAATAACGATTTCAGGGTTTGGAATGAAACGAGGGCCATAGAGAATGAATTGAGAAGTTATTATGTGTTAGTCTATAGCAAAGTCAAGTGTCTTGTACAGATGCATGATGAAATGGAAATAGAGTTTACTTGACAAATACGTTTAGCAAGCAAATGTAATAGAAATGTATGTATTTTGAGGATTTGAATAAAAGAATTATAAAGTAGAATTGTATATGAACTTGTTTAGAATATATATACATCTAGATTGCAAAGATGAAAATGAACATGTATTCTAATATTTCTTAAATGTGATTCAATATAAGGCTAGTAAATTATTGATGATAGTGGTAAATCTATAGTTTAAATTTAAGTCTTGTAAAGTTATGATAAATTTCATGATTATATGATTCTCCAATTAAGGTAATAATTGGAAGAGATGAGATTAGTTATATTGTGAAAAGAAGAAAAAGAAATTGGACAGGTAATGTTATGATTAATTAGAAATATATAATTTCAAGACTGGTCAGTCGATTGTATATTTTATACCAGTCGATCGGTAAATTTTAGATAATTAGAAGCATTTCAAACAAGAGTCAAATAGTTGATTGGCTATTGATAAGTAGTTGACTGCTTGCTCTCTATACAGATATGATTTAAAATGCAATTACGATCTAAAAATGTTATTACTCAAATTTATTATTAGAAATATTTTTAGAACTTCTTTCACATTATTCTCATATTGTTAATAAATTTGCTAACTATTATTTATAAATTGGCTATAAGAATATAAATAAGGAAGAACATTATATTAAGCGTGTTTAGCCTAGGGTAATTTTGTGATGGGTGACCTCTAATAAGTTTTCTCATGAAGCA
Organism: Biancaea sappan; assembly: GCA_037074585.1. Lineage (NCBI taxonomy): Eukaryota > Viridiplantae > Streptophyta > Magnoliopsida > Fabales > Fabaceae > Biancaea > Biancaea sappan. Next base: position 65,594 of record CM073492.1, on the reverse strand, counting down.
TACGAGTATAGATAAAGCATGTTGTAAGGACCCATGTTAGCTTGTAAGGACAGTTGTCAACCTAAAAAGTAACTTGAGTCGTTAAAGCTCATGTGAGTATGTGTGTGAGAGAGAGAGAAAGAGAGAGCGTGTTTAGCTTGGGGGATTTTGGGATAGGTGGCTTCTGATAAGTTTTCTCATGAAGCATGCGAGTGAGAGAGTTACATTAAGCGTGTTTGGCCTAGGTAATTTTGGGATGGGTGATCTCTAAGAAGTTTTTCCCATAGAACATGCGAGTGAGGATAAAGTATATTGTAAGGACCTGTGTTGGCTTGTGGGGACAGTTGTCAACCTAAAAAGCAACTTGAGTCGTTAAAGCTCGTGTGTGTGTGTGTGTGTGAAAGAGAGAGAGAGAAAGAGAGAGAGAGAGAGAGAAGATATTTTTGACATTTTAAGATATGGGTCTACATGACACATGACGTAGTGGGGTGATATGTGCCACATGGACCGCTTAGTCAGTATTTTTTTTAGTATATTTGACGGCGTTAAAAAAAGAGCATATCTGATAAAAAATAATACATGTGGGACATATTTAACCAAAAATAAATGTTATAGGCATAAGTAAAAATCAATGTAAATATTAGAGACATAAAGTATATTTTTGTCAAAAAAAATGACAGCGAAAGACTGAAAGTTTAAATATCTCTTAAAACACAAAATGCACAAAAAACAAAACACCTAAACACCTAAACATCTATTGAATTTCATGTTTTGGGAATGGAATTTCATAAAATAAAAATGAAATGGAATTTCGTGTTGCGGTGAAAAAACCCTTCTAAAAAATTTAGGACTTGTTTGGTTTAGTCATTTCTTGTTTCATTTTCACTAAAAATAAAAAATGAGCTTGAAAACACTAAAACTATCTTTTGGTGTTTTCATTTTCATTTTTTAGTTAAGTTTAATGAAAATGTTTTCTTAAAAAGATTTCTTAAAAATGTCCAAATTTTAGAATACCAAAAGATGTTTTCAGTGTTTTAAGAAATGTATTTTAAAAAATAAAAATAAGAAATATTTTTAGCTTCACAAACCAAACAGACTCTAAATATCTTCAAAGTAGTTTTCTTTTTTTTTTTGGGGGGGGGATGACGGGATGTCAAATAAAGACAGGATGTTGCCAAAGGAATAGGTTAAGCAAAAATTGAACATTTTGTTTCTCGGCCGGTAAAAGAGAGAATATTATAATGTATAAATATAAAGTATCATTTTTTACCCCATACACACATATAAAGTATTAATAAAATCTTGTTTGAAACAACACAGTTTGAGATTTTGTGGTAGATTTTGTATAAATAAATTATTTGGCAAAAGTATATTTATACCTATTAACTTTGACATATAATTAATTATAATTCAAAATATTATTTTATGTTAATTATATCTTATATATTTTTAATTATGTCTTTGAATTTATTATTATCCAAATATTTAACTCTTTCAATTTTATTTTATATATGATTATTTTACTTCATATTATATTTAATTATTTTGGACATTATCAATTCTAAAATCACATGGTTTTGGATGCCACATCAGAATAAGATAGGATTGGATGCTATGTTAGTATTTGTTATTAAATATTTGGACAACATTAAGATGGGATGCTACGCCCACTATTAACGAATCATACTAGTTGATTTTAGTTTTAATTTTGTCCTAAATATTTGACTAAGTTTCAATTTCACTTCAAATAGTATTTTTTTAATTTTTCTTTTTCATTCCAAATTAACATTTAAACATTTGATGTATCACATAAAATAGTTCACTTGTCATTAAAAGAGTCTACGTATGATTTGGAGAAATTTACGTCAACATTTTTATTAACTTTGTTAATAACATTAGCCTTAGGGATTAAATTAAAAAAAATATGTGAGACTAAATTGACAACAAACATTAAGGATTAAATTAAAATTAAAAGTTAATGTTAGAACAAAAAAACTTGCATTAAAAATAAATCAAAGTTCGACAATATAAATAACACTTTTTATGTTTGGTAAAAACAATTGATAAGCTAGTTGAAAGCTTAAAAGCTAATTTTTAGCTGAAAACTAAAAACTGAAAGGTATTAAACTAACTTGTTGAATTAGAAGTGTGTGGTAAAATTAGATATTGAATTAGTTGATAAATGTAAAATGACAAACTTATATGATATTTTATACAATTTTTTTAGACAAAAATATATTTGTAGGTAATTATAATTTTAGATTTCTTAGTTAATTTGAACTATTATAATATTTTGTTTAAAGATAATTTTTTATTAAAAATTAAAAAAATAATGAAAATAGTGTAATAATTAAATAAATATTTAAGGTCCTAAAACAATACCATTGTATTATGTTATCCTAAAATAGTGTTATACTTATTATTTTTTGTTAATAATTACATTTCATTATGTAATCCCAAAATAATACAAAATAAACATATCATCTAATGTTCCACAATATGTTAGTAATATTGTGTTACGACTATGCGAAAGAAACCTATAAAAGAAGAAATTGTGTTACGAGTTGTGAGTAGGATAATGTTGGAATTTTAATAAAATAATAAGGATAAAAGGAAAAAAAAATATAAAAGCTACCAACTATAAACTATTCAAAATAGCATTTCGTAAAAAATTATAAGTCACTCAAATAAGCTTTTGTATCAAACACTTTTAATTTGGTCAAACAAATTTATAAATTAGTCTAGTAAATTATAAGTTAACTTATTTGACTTGTCGAGAGAGAGAGAGAGAGAGAGAGAGAGAGAGAGAGAGAGAGAGAGAGAGAGAGAGAGAGAGAGAGAGAGAGAGAGAGAGAGAGAGAGAGAGAGAGAGAGAGAGAGAGAGAGAGAGAGAGAGAGAGAGAGAGAGAGAGAGAGAGAGAGAGAGAGAGAGAGAGAGAGAGAGTAAAGGCATCTTTCTTAACTTATCTCCAAAATCAGCATCACTTGTGATGTTAAACACACTCTATGTTATTTCTTTAATTTCAAGTGTTAACTATAGGAGCCTTTTCCATTGAAAAAAAAAAAATAGAGTAAAGGTGTCTTTCTTAACTTAACTTCCAAAATCAGTATCACTGTTGATGTTGACTGTCATCGAGTCATCAATGTTTTTTGCACCTAAATTGGCCTGATAGGTTGACTTGGAACCCAACAACTTAAGGCCAAAATCGATTCGAGTTAAGATTTTGGATCGATGAACAAGCAACCTGGTCAACCAGGTTAAGCTAAAATTGACATGGGCTCAATTGGGTTAGCTCAGTTGGCCTGAACCTTTTTTTAAAAATATTCAAATTTGTATAAAATTTAGAAAAATATGCACTTACCAATAATTAAACTCTATCTCCACACTTATAAATTGTGTGTCATACCATCTTATTATCAATTTTTTTTAATTTATATGGGTAAAATATTATATATATATACATATATAAGGTGGTAAAATTATTTTAACTTAAACACCAAAATGTGTATGTGGCAAAATGGAAAAAACTAAAATGTAAATGACATTTAATTTAACAAAAAATAAGTATATTATTACTAATAAATTAGGAGATAAGAAAAAATAATTATATTATATAATTATTTGATTAAAAAAATTAAATCAAAAAAATTGAATAAAATAAACAAAAAAAAATTAATTTATTTTATTTATAAATAAATATAGATATATATATATACACATACGTATATATATTTTAATTTTTTAGTTTATTTATATATTTCAACAATTAATCTAATAACTTAATAATTAAATTATTTAGAGTTCAGTACATATTAATAATCCGATTGAAAAAATATTGCCAGTCATTACTATCACTGCCATCCCCTGCAAGTGCCATTCCCTAGGCGCGTGAAATCACGACCAACCACTTAATTCCTTTTTTGCTCAAAACCAACCACATAATCTAAATTCTCAGTAAACAACGAGAGTTGGCCAATTTTTCACGTGTCATTACTGCCATCCCATGCAAGTTCCATTCCCTAGGCGCCTCGAAATCACGACCAAACACTTAATTCTTCTTTTGCTCAAAACCAACGACATAATCTAAATTCTCAGTTATCAACGAGAGTTTGGTTCATCAATAAAAAAATAATTTTTTACAAGTGACGAATCATATTTAAATCTTGAAAAAGATGTTTATATTTAATCTTTGAGAATATTTTGAATATGATTACTTTTTTGTAAAAAATACATATGAAAACCAAAATAAAAAAATCTAAATTGTCGGTGAACCTCCAATCAGAATGGGGCATATGGAGGTTAAGCGAAATCTGATTGGATGACTCCAACACCTGCATTCTATTTCATTCTATCTTTTAAACAATAATTTTAAGTATGAGTAAATTATATTTAATAATTTTGTTTTTAAAAAATTACTTATTTATTTTGGTCATTAAATTTATTTTTTACCTTATATTTTTTAAAAATAAAATTATTTAACAATAGTTGCTTTTATATTAAAAATAAAATCATAGTATTAATTTAATTGGATTTATTAGAATTTAATATTAATGTAATTGTTTTTATTATTATATTAAAAATGTTAATCTCATATTATATAAAAACTTAGATTCTTTTAAAAAAACCAAACTAGACTAATTAGTTCAATTGAAAAACCGACTATTGGTTTTGTTTTGTTAATCTAAAATATTGAACTACCAAAAAATTGATCATTATCCATGTGAATTGGTCAAAAATTAATTGAATATTTTAAAAATGTTATTATTTACAGGACACAATTATTTTGTGGTACACAAAATTTCTTAACCCATTGTTTGGACCCAAAGCTAGATTTAAATTTAATACATCTTTTTTGTTTTCAAAAGTCTCCTTTTATAGCATGAGCACCTTCCCTCACTTTCCAAAATTAAGCAATATGGGAATACAATTTTTCTTTTTCATTTCTCACACTATATGACACTTAGAAATCTTTTATTTTCCTTTTTATATAATTTTTTTCCGTAGCATGTCGTACTTTATTTTTATTTTTTTATAATAATATGATTTTTGTCGCAAGATAAATAAGAAAACTAAAAAAACTATAGAAGAGTTATTATATATACACATACAAACATATAAGTTTACTAAAAGTATGAAAATATTTATCAATTTAGTATACATATATAATTAATACGGATTAACACATTGCGATAAAACTATTTATAATACAATCAGCATGGGCTAATTTTTACCTGTTCGATTTGAATTAGAAAATTTTAGGTGTTTTTCAAAATTAATAATATTATTTTTGATAATCAAATATATATATATATATATAATATAACTCACATTTTTAAAAGAAAAACAAAAGTTAAAAAACAGCATGTGGACCGCGAGTCCGAAGACCCAACCCTCCTGCTGCACACTCTTTGCAGCCAAATGAAGGCAAACTGGCGGCGGGACGAAGGCAGCAACAGGAAGAGGAGCGACGACCGGAGTCTCGTGAAACTTCACACCAGTGGCCGGACGTCATCAGGAAGGGCAGGCTTCGGAAAGCAACGAGAAAGGAAGTGGCATCTACTGCAAAAAAGAGTTGATGGTGGTGCAGGGGAGGATAAGAACGCTGATAGAACTGACGGCGATAGAAGCTTCCAGCTCCTCTATGCTCCTCCGTCTACAACATTGAAGCACTAGGAAGATGGTCAACATCTGGAAGAGAGGGTCTTGAAAGAAGGGGAGCAAGCTTCTACAGGGTTTGGACGGATGGGATGATGATGTTTCATTGAGGGAGATGAGAGCAGCTGGGAGGCGCGTGAAGTGATGAGAGCATATACAAACTGATAGATCTTGCAGAAGCATAAAAATCTCTTACTTAGAAGAGGGGAAAACATCTACTAGGAGATGGGGATACACTCTCACGGGGATAGGGGAGAAGAAGAAAAAGAAACGGGAAGGGGAGAGGTCAGCAACGGTGGCAGGAGCTTTCTTGAACCCTAGCAGAGCTTATATTTTTGTTTTTTGTCACACTCTCCATGTTACTCACATTTTAAATTAATTAATTATAAGATGTAAGTAATTGATCCATAGTGGGCCTCCGTTTTGAGTCTTTAAACTTCTAGTTCGAATCACGCAAATCCAAAGAAAGTAGCCCGATCACATCTTTCCAAAATGAACTCACCATGTTGTTATAAGGGCAATGGTAAGTTTTAAACCCTAGTAGAGATGCCTCTTACACCTTCTGCCTCTTCAACCTCAAATTGTCACCGGTGGCAACCCCCACCCATCCCCTCCTTCTCCTTTCTTATCTTGTCCTTTTTCCTTCTCCAAAGTGAGAGTTTTTCTCTTTTTCTTTTTGTAGGTGATCTCTCCGCTTTTTTGTAAGAGGTTTTCTCAAAAATCAGATCCAGCTTTTCCTCCTTTTTTCTGAATCTTTTGCTGCCCCTCTCTCCTTTTGGTGCTCCTCGCCAGTATGCGACGACGCTGCCGTCAACGCACACATAAAGGGAGCATTCTGGAAGCCTGGCCACTGTCCCGCTGCCCTGTGGTAGATTTTCTGCCGAGATCTGCAACCTATGGAAGATGTCGCGCAAGTGGCTCGGCACCTTCAAGCCTTCGCACACCCAAGGTTAAGACCAAGCTTCGTTTATGACATCGTCCCTGTCACTCCAGAGATCCCATGGCTGCCTGCGGTGGTGGCTTCTCTAGCGTCGACGCGTTGGTTTGATAATGGTGAGATGCTGAGGAGGTCTTGGACGCTGCCCCATCCCCGTCCCCAGATCCATTTTTTTCATTTAAAAAAAAATTGTAACAGCTCAACTCTTTGAATTAGGCTTTATTAGCCTTAATCTACTTGGTTTCGAAGTATGTTGTCTCTTTTCAGATTTAGGTACTTTTTAAAGATGTGTTATTTTAAATATTTATACCTATTATCTGATGAGTTTAGGTCTAAACTATAATGTATTATCTTGAGATTCTATTTTATCTCATATATCCCAAACTTAATGCTTATAATACATTTAATTGAAAACATTTTTATTTGTCCAAAAAAAAAAAGGCAAGGGCAACAGTCAAATGCAGAATAAAAGAGAAGCATTTTGAATGGCTATTTATTCAGTTGCATCAAGAAGGACAAGGAAAGTTGCTTTGACATTCAATTCGCTTTACTAATTGAGGAAAATAGCATCTTAGAACAATCTCACCTCTCAAATTGAACCTTGAAATACGTGAGTTTTGGGAAAATAATTTCAAAAGTAAAATGTGAAAAGTTTCTTTAATTGTATTTGTCCCTTATGATACATCAAAGAAACCAAAAGTCAAACTTTGCATGAAAGGAAAATTTTTAGAAACAGGGACAAATTTTTCAGCTACTTCCAACTCTTTATTAAATTTCACTCAGAACTTTTTAAGCACATTTGTAGGACTTTCTCATAAGAAAGTGAAAACTCCATGAATTCAAGTACAAGGCATTTATGGTTAGACCTAGACAAGTCAACTCCTTTGAAGAATCAAAAAGCAAACATGCCTCCATTGTTCCCTATGAAAGCGTGTCACGATCAACAGCATGAAACGGAGAAATGGAAAGATGGAGAGGGACAAAAAGAAAAATTGCAGCTTGCTTGGAAGAATGTCCAATAGCTTTTCAAAGAATTTATGGGAAATGCAAGATTCAAATTCTGGAAGATGCAATAGAAATATTTTGAAGGTGTATAAAAGAGAAAAAGGCAAGAAAAGTTGACAAGAATGCCAGTGCATTGAAGAGAAAAATATTGCTTAATGTCATCTATTCAATCTTGTAACATTTGAGCTTAATGTTTAGTTCCATTGGCTCAATTGAGAGCAAAATAATTTGAGTTTGAGAGAATCCCTTGTAATATTAAGGACGAAAAATATTCACTTCTTAATAAATCTTTCATTGGGATAGGAAAGTGAGTTGTGAGTGATTAGTGAAATCCTTTAAGTTTGTGAGAGAGCTTGAAAATCCTAAGTTAATGGTGAGCTTATAAAAACTATTTTGTTATTGAGTTTGAAACAGTAAAAAACCTCTTGAGATTCTAATGGGACAGGACAATGGTTTGAACCAAGACAAGGGTTTGAAAAATTATATGCATGTTGAACGCCCTGGTGTCTTCATAAATAAGTCTAAATCACCTTGTGAAAGAACGTTGGATATGTCAAGAAAGTCTCTTTTTGTTAAGATTTGGATACGGAGAGGTCGACCTCTAAGGCTAAATTTTTGTGAAGTTCAGTCTCTGTAAAAAAAATTGACCAACATGCTAACCAATGCATGCTAGTATGAGGGAATGGTCGACCTTCCTGTAGTCTTTCCCTTTTTGTAATATGCATGCTACTTTCCTGTGTCTACAAAATCTCTTTAAGGGTTGAACTTTCACGTTGATGTGTGTCGTTATATACTACCATAATTATTATGTGAGTTTTATTTAACGCTAACATAGGTGTGGTGAAGATACATTTAAAAGAGGGGTAGTGGGTGTTTAGAAACTTGTTGGATAAATTTAAGTTTGAGTAGAATTGAATTTTAAAATTAATTTTGAGCAAAATTGATTTTGCATAAACATGATTTATCTTTGAAAACTATTATCAGAAAAATGATTTTGTAAAATAAATTTCGTTTGTATGTTAGTTATCAGAAGCACTTTTAAATGTGTAATTACCATAAATGGTATGAATATTGTATTGTTTTATTTCATTTATTCTTATTAAATTTCTATCATATGAAATTTAATAAAAAATATATATGTTTTAATAATAATTTTTTAACCATTAGTACTAATATTTGATTTAAAATATACTCTTATTCTATGCAAACATGTTAATAAAAATTCATATCTCACTTCATAAATAAAAATTATAATCAATAAATAAATAAAATAAAAAATAATATTTTATAATCAATAAAAAATAATAAATTAATATAATATTTTAATATAATTAAACATTATCGCCAATCTTATCTTCAAGTTCTCTTCCTTTTCTTTCAGTTTCATCTTCAGATTCCTTCACATGTCTTCCCACCTTCATTCTTCTTTCATCTTCATATTTTATTTCCATCTCTCTACGTTCATCTCCTCCTCAGCCTCAGCCTTAGCCATTGCTTTCGAACTCTCTGTCTCTGTTCTCGTCTACTAGCAATGATGATGACGACAGCAATGGTAACGGCTACGGTGATGACAGGTACTCGTCTTTGTTCTCGTCTACTGGTAATGATGATGATGAGGGCAACGGTAACGGTTACAGTGACGGCAGGTACTCTACTAGCAAGTCTCTCTCTCTCTGTTTTCTTCCATTGATTTTTCCCCTAAGAACAAATGCACAGAAGGGTAACTTTGGAAATTGATTGTTGCAAATGATTTGGCAAAATTGATTCTAACTAAAAAGCTACAATATTCTACTTCTAGGAAAAATCGATTTTGAAGCAATAATCGATTTTGAAAATTTTGTTGAACGTGTAACCAAACTATCCAAATTTACTAAAGAATAGTTTCAGTCCAGAAACGCGCGTTAACTTCTTGTAAATGCAGAACCAAACACCCTTGTAGTCAAGCTTTCAAGTGAACTTTTAAACTCGTATGACTTTATGATCCTAGACTTCAAAATCAAGTCAAATTGGTTCGAAACTCAGAAATTAGTCAAACTCGATCAAAATCACCAAGTTAGATCGAGTCAACCAAATTTAAACAATGACACCTAATTTAAACACATAAAATTTTCATTTGAACTCTGTTTTCAACAAATGACATGTCATTAGAAAGATTTCTGAGTTTAGTTTTAAATGAAATAAGTTTATTAAAAAATTCTTTGTGATTTAGGAAATATGATCAAAAGAGTGACCAAAGGTCAGAAATAATAAATTTTTTATAGTTTTCAATTTTATTTTCAAGAATCATAACTTTCTCATTTGAACTCTATTTTAATCAAATGATATATAGTTGTAAAGATCTTTGAATCTAGTTTTAATTGAGATAAATTTTATTAAAAAATTCTTTACTGTTTAAGAGATATGATCAAAACAATAACCAAAGGTCAAAAGTAGTAGACTTCTGGGTGCTACTAGTCGACTCGCAATTTTCAAGTTTAATTTAAATATTCATAACTATCATTTAAACTCTATTTAAAGAAAATTTAAGTTTATATATACAATGACTGAAATACAAATCGATCATTGATGATTTATAATGTCTAGTTGTATGGATTTTCTTGTCTATGTATATATTATATTAGTGGGTGTTCTCAATTATTTTATTTTTAAGGAGAAGAAGTATGTTGATATATAATAGATATAACATATTGTAACTAACTTATGGTTGTTCTTATGTTAGTTTAAGTATTTTTAATTATTTATGACTTTATATGTTATAGTGTTAAAAATACATATACATGTATATATATATATATATATATATATATATATATATTTTAAAGGAAAGGATATATGTAAACTCTTTTGAGTTTATCTCTTTTTCCGAGTTGAGGTACATTCTCGAGTTTGACTGCCTTTTGAATAAGTGTATAAAAAATATTTAATTAAAAAAGGGTCAATTTTCACTTATGGATACTCTTAGTATGCTTATGTGATATTTGCAGTGTTATATTAGTGATTTAGTTACACTTGCTTTAGTGACTACAATGGAAGAATGAAAGCTCTGGTTCTACGATGAAAATTGACCATCGTCCACTGTTACAGTCCTGACCACAGTCACACCAACAAGGTCTTCATGGTGGGCCACCGCCAATATTCCGTTATGAATCAGAATAACTTTAGTACTAGTACCCAGCCAGTCTTATTCCTTGTATGAGATTTTATCAAATACTAAACATTCATAAAATTTTTTTATTACCAACGTCTTGGCAGCTTAGAAAATGGAATTTCCTCCCTTAGTATTATTCGTTTGAATTATTATTGTAAATAAGAAAAAAGAGATTTTAAGACTTGTCATTATTAGAACAAAAAAAAAAAAATACACCTGCAAACAAAAATAAAATATTGTATGTGCCACAGATAATATATTGTTGATTATACTTACATGTTAATTTTGTTTCCTTATATATTTTCAAAATTGGAATGAAAATAAGAAAAACAGCCAAAGAGGTGCAAGAGTCCCGAATTTGGTGCGGACGACGTGTCAGCATACTAACGCTTAAAAAAAAAAAAAGGCGAGAATCGTACAAAATCATTTTGGTTTTAGTTGCCAAACGGCTGTCTATATCTTCTGCATGCACTCTATTATTCTTCTATCGATTGGGTAACCATATTGATATATCCATCATTTTGGTATTAGGAACATCTGCCAGAACACACATTCTCATTAGAACTATGAACCATATATATTCGTGACCCAGTTAAAGGTTACGGAGGCAGCGGAGCAGAAACTTGGCAGTGCAGAGGGCACGTTTGAAACCGGATTTATTCGAACAATCCTTTAGACATGGTGTTACGCAAAACAAATTCAGATCAGGTAGATCAATATCAGGTAGAATGGAAGGGGGCGGCAGGCTATCTTCGAAGGCAGTGGTTATAAATTATAACCGTAGAAATGAGAACTACAATCAGAACAAACAATTTTACTAATAATGCCATTATGGTTTCTTTGGTTTGCGAGGAGGAAGAACTCTCGTGGAACTCAATATTTATAGGCTGAAAATGTATGTTTATGGAAGTTCCTTCCACCACTTTGAGAAATATGAATATAAAAATCATATTCATTGCATTCACACCACCCTTAAACTAAGTCTAGATTAAAATTTTTCTCTAAATAGTAAATACTTCAAGTCAAACTTGCCATTTATCCAATTTTTTTTTTCAAGATGGTTCAAATCCCTCTTGAACTGATATTAACAAAATTGCTCTTAGTGCTCTGCTAACGCCAAAATAGTGTAAACTTACAATCTATTTTTTCCCCTTTTTTCCAAGACATTTTTATGTCCTTAATAGTCACAATAATGTATGAAGCAATCAAATAAGTTCAGATTAAAATTTAAATACTTCAAGTAAAACTTATATATATATAAATAAATAAATTGGTGTCAGTAAAATTGTTTTAACTTAGCGTTAGCACTAGCGCCAAAATAGTCTAAACTTACTGTCTATTTTTTTTTTTCTTTTTTTAAGACATTTTTAAGTCCTTAATAATCTGGAATGTACCAAGCAATCAAATAAGTTCAGATTAAATTTTCTCATTAAATACTTCAAGTCAAACTTATCTTTAAACCATATATATATATATATATATATAAAAGATGGTTTAAATCTCTCTTGAATTGGTGTAAAATTGTTTTAACTTAGCGTTAGCACTAGCGCCAAAATAGTCTAAACTTATTGTCTTTTTTTTTTCTTCTTTTTTTTTTCAAGACATTTTTAAGTCCTTAATAGTCAGGAATGTACCAAGCAATCAAGTAAGTTTAGATTAAAATTTTCCATTAAATACTTCAAGTCAAACTTATCTTTAAACCATATATATATAAAGATAGTTTAATCTCGCTTGAACTGGTGTCTGTAAAATTGTTTTAACTTAGCATTAGCATTAGCACCAAAATAGTCTAAACATATTGTATTTTTTTGCTTTTTTTTTTTCAAAACATTTTTAAGTACTTAATAGTTAGGAATGTACCAACCAAGTTTGCAATGAGGAAGGAATTTAATGGGACACTATAGTTCTGTTCGGTAAAATTAACTAATAAACTAGATGAAAGTTTATAAATTAACTTTTAGTTGATAGCTTTCAGTTGAAAACTAAAAACTTATAAACTAACTTATTAAATTAGAAGTGTTTGATAAAAGTAATTGTTAAAATAACTGAAAAGTATAAAATAACATAAAAGGACGTATATTTTATAATCTTAAAATAATACAAAATAAACATATCATTTTTTTAATTAAATTAATTTAAATTATTATATATATAAAATTTATTAAAAATACTTTATTATATTTATTTATATAATAAATATTATATATATATATATATATTATTTTATATTTTATTATATATATATATATATACACACACACACATATAAGGGTGAGAGAGGAATGCAAATAAACATATTATTTTTTGTTTCTTAATTAAATTAATTTAGATTATTATATGTAGAAAATTAATTAAATATATATATTATACGTTTTATATATAATATTTATTTATATTTTATTATATATATATATATATTATAATGTATGTGAGATAAGAGTATAATGAATATTTTCTTAAAATAACAAGATTAAAAAAAATATATAAAAGTTATAAACTACTAAAAGTAACATCTTAAAATAAGTTATAATTTACTGAAATAAACTTATTTACCAAACACTTATAACGAGCTTATAAGCTAGTCAAATAAGCTATAAACTAGCTTAAATAATTTAACGAACATAGCCTATACCTATAGGTTGGAAATGTATGTGTACCCCATTGGGAAATATGAATACACGAATCATATTCATTGCTTTCACACCCTTAAATTGATAGAATATATTTGAAATGTTCATATAAAGCACTATATGTGTTTATTGTTTAACTAGTTCAATAATGAATACATCCTTGAATTGAGATTTTCTATTAGTAGAAAATTAGTCAAAGACCCTAACGACAGAGTTACCCCCTTTCAATATTTAAAGTTCTAATTGTTACAATTAAGAATATTGCGTTAACATCTAATAATCTTTCTAAATTATTTGCATGTTGGATGCCTTAGGGTTTTCGTAAATGGGTATGGGTTTCTCAAAATCACTTGTGAATGCATGCTGGATGTCAGGAAGGTCTCTTTCTGTTATATGTATGCATGCTGATTTCCTGTGTGTATTAAATCTCTGTTGGGCTGAGCTTCCAGGTTGATGTATACTCTAATATACACCATAAGTATTATGTGAACTTTCTTTAACGCTAGCATAGGTGTGGTGAAGATACATGTAGAAGGGGATGAAAAGGTGTATGAGGAAAAAGATGTAATTTTCTCACTGTTGTGAGTACTTGATACTAAATAGTCCTTCTTCAAGTCGCTTCTTAAATGATCCCCTCTAAGTTGGCTAGCTCTCAGTGAAAATTGAATAAACCTTCATTTCTGCACGAGGTGTAGAGACCATCTTGATCAGATGTGCCTTCCAAGAGAATTTGGTGGGTACGTACCGTGACATTTAACAAAGCACTTAGTAGGATGAAACTCAAAGTTAATGTTGTTATCTCTGGCAAATTGAGAAGTACCAAATTGTTTTGTATTTGTAGAACATGTAAAAGGTTATTTAATTTAAGAGAGGTTTTAGAATTAAAAGGAGACCGACCAATTAAATTCCCAATATGCTTAGTAACTAGGCCATAACCATTCCCCATATGAATGTGTTCACCTCCATTGTACTCAGCTTTGTTCATTATGTTTGCAGGATCTGAGGTCACATGAGCAGTTGCTCTAGAGTTTGGGTACCATGATTAATCGTATATAGTTTTTGGGGTTGCCATTAAAGCTATTTTAGACACAAGTATTGATAGGAAAATTCTTAGTATGGCCCAATCTTCATAGCGTAGATGATAAATAAATTCAAGACTAAACAAGAAAAAATATATGAACTACACGCTCCAGATTTGAAGAAAGGAATTGGGAGTGGTAAGTTTTGATTTGGGTGGTTCAATGATCTAACAAGTGCAAATAGCCAACCAACGCTATATAGAACGTGACCTGTTATTTAGAACACTTGTTCAACCACGAACACAATTGAACCAATCCATACAACAATGCACTTGGGTTGAAGTACTAATTGGGGGCTTTTGTGAATTTGAATTACCAATCTTATAAAGAAGATTGACAAAGCAAGGTTTCACAAGAGCAAAAGAAGATAAATAAATTTTCACTCAATGAGAGAACACTCTTGAATGCAATTTTCTTAAACTCTGATGTGATTGCAACAAGTTTGGGTTGTGGTATTTATAGATGGGATGAAGAGACAAAACATTTAATATACCTAGACAAAAATGCCTACCCATCTTGATTTGGAATACAAAGCATTTAATGCTCTTAGAAAATAGGTGTCTACGTATCTTGACTTGGAATACAAAGCATTTAATGATCTTAAAAAATAAGTGCCTACCTATCTTGACTTAGGATTCAAAGCATTTAATGCTCTTTGAAAATAAGTGCCTACCTATCTTGACTTGGGAACATGGTGCACATGATTCAAATTTGAATAAAGGCCATATAGATCTTAAAATTCATCTAAAAATATAAGAAAATTACAAAATCTCTTGTTCAGCCCAAATTGACATAATTGAGCCCAAATTGAGTTGGCCTATGTTAGCTCTTGGTCCAAGGACCTTAATTTGTAGTATTATGGCCCAAATTTCCTTTAACAACTCCATCTTCGGCCCAAATGATGTTGAGCACGTTTTGAGCATTGTTCAAATTAGATTCAGACAGAATTTTCTTAACCCACTCTTGAACATGCCCATTTAATGCCTGTTTAATTCCTTTAGCTCGTGCTCTCGTAATGACCCACTCGGAATATGTAATGGATCCCTTGAAATGCTTGAATTATATTGTTCTAGGCCATGATCATCCAAAGTAGTTGTTGGGTTCATACCATCCTCCCCTTCTTGAAAAGGAGTCGTCTTGGACTCTTCCAGATCTGCATCAAAATAAGGAAAGAGGTCAGAAACATTAAAGGTAGCATCCACTCCATATTCATATGGTAATTCAAGCTTGTAAGCATTATCATTAATCTTCTCAATGACTCGAAAAGGTCCATTTCCTCTAGGCATGAGTTTTGATTTTCATTTTTTAGGGAACCTTTCTTTTCTGAGATGTAGCCAGACCAATTCCCCAGGCTTAAAATCACTTGCTTCCTTCATTTATTAGCACATTTTTTCATATTTTTGAGTCATTCTTTGAATGTTGTGTCGTGCCTTCTCATGAATTTGCTTGACAAATTCAGCATGATTTTTCCCATCCATATTGGCTCGTTCCTACAAAGGTAAAGGAATCAAGTCAATAGGTACAAGAGGATTAAATTCATAAACAATTTCAAAGGGTGAAAATTTTGTAGTGGAATGAGTAGCCTTATTGTAGGCAAACTCAACGTGTGGAAGGCACTCCTCACAACTCTTTATATTCTTCTTGATGATTGTTCTCAACAATGAGGAAATTGTCCTATTCACAGCCTCAGTTTGTCCATTGGTTTGCGGATAGCATGTAGTAGAAAACAACAATTTGGTTCCAAGCTTGCTCCACAAAGTCTTCTAAAAATAGCTCAAAAATTTAGTATCTCGATCAGACACAATTGTTCTTGGCATCCCATGCAGCCTCATAACTTCCCTAAAGAATAAATTTGCAATGTTAAAAGCATCATCAACTTTGTGACATGGAATGAAATGTGCTATTTTAGAAAATCTATCCACAATAACAAAAATTGAATCTCTCCCCATCTTAGATCTAGGTTGTCCCACAATAAAATCCATTGAAATATCTTCCCAAGGTACATTAGGAATAGGGAGGGCAGTATACAATCCATGGGAATGTAATTTAGATTTTGCCTTATGACATACAATGTATTTTTCCACAAATTTCTCAACATCTCTACACGTTCTAGGCCAATAAAAGTGTTCATTCAAAATACAAAAGATCTTAGCAACGCTGAAATGACCCATAAGACTGCCAGAATGCGCCTCTTTCAACAACAACATATGCAAAGAACAAATAGGAATGCAAAGTTTGTCAACATAAAATAGGAATCCTTCATGCAAGAAAAATTTGTTCCTGCATGATAAAGCATCAACAACAATATTTTCTATACCTTTCTTGTACTTAATCACATATGGAAATGATTCAATGAACTCAATCCATTTAGATGCCTTCGGTTCAGCTTGCTTTGGCTCCTAATATGCTTTAAATCCTGATGATTAGAATGAATTACAAATTCTTTAGGCCACAAATAATGTTGCCAAGTTTTCAGCACTCTAACTAATGCATACAACTCTTTGTCATAAGTAGGATAGTCAATAGTGGGTCCACTTAGCTTTTCACTGAAATATGCAATGGGCTTACCTTCTTGTATGAGTACACCACCTATGCCAATTCCACTAGCGTCACATTCACTCTCAAAAGTCTTACCAAAATCAGGAAAGGCTAGCAAAGATGCATTAATGAGCTTCTTCTTAAGGGTTTGAAGGGAACATTCTTCTTAGTCAGTTCATTTATAGAGTGCTAAAGTCCTTCATGAACCTCCTATAGAAGATTGCAAGTTCATGGAAACTTCTTACTTGTCCAACGATGGTAGGAGTTGGCCATTCTTGAATTGCTTTGACCTTTTCTTCATCAACTCCTATACCCTTACTACTTACAACATAGCCAAGAAAAATAATTTTGTTTGTGCAAAAATCACATTTCTTCAAATTACCAAATAATCTTTCCCTTCTAAGAACCTCTAAAACTTTTCTAAAATGATCCACATGTTCATCTAAGGTTTTACTATACACAAGAATGTCATCAAAATAAACTACCACAAATTTTCCAATGTAAGCTCGCAAGACATGATTCATTAACCTTGTGAATGTAATGGTACATTTGTTAAACCAAAAGGCATAACTAACCATTCATAAAGTCCATGTTTAGTCTTAAATGCTATTTTTCATTCATCTCCTTCTTTCATTCTAATTTGATGGTAGTCACTTTTTAAGTCAATTTTGGAAAATATAGTAGAACCAATCAATTCATCAAGCATATCATCTAACCTAGGAATAGGATGATGATATCTTACCGTTATGTTGTTAATGGCTCTACAATCAATGTACATCCTCTATGTGCCATCTTTCTTAAGTACGAGCAATATTGGAACTACACAAGGACTAAAGCTTTCTTTCACATATCCTTTGTCTAGTAACTCTTGGACTTGTTTCTGAATCTCCTTAGCCTCTTCAGGATTGGTGCAGTATGCTGGTCGGTTAAGTAATGATGCTCCAAGAATGAAATCAATTTGATGTTCTATCCTTCTAATTGGTGGTAATCCAGGCGGTACTGCATCAGGAAAAATATCTTCATACTTCTATAAGAGAGAAAAAACAACACTAGGCAAAGTAGGGGTTAAGTCTTTAGTATTCAACATAGCCTTTTTGTACACAAGTACTGGGAGGTTTTGTTGAGAAAATAAAGCTTGCTTAAGGTCACTTTTTCTTGCCACAAGTAAATCTTTCCCTCCTACATCTATGTTCTCTCTTTTTCCTTTATGATTTTCTTTTCTCTCTTTCTTCCTTTTTAACACACTCTCTTTTTCTTCTTTACTAAAATCTTTTTGAATCTTTTCACTTTCATTTTTGTTCTTTTCTTTTTTGCTCACTTGGCTGCTTTGACTCTCTCTTTTCTTTTCTCTCTTTATTTGATCTTTTAATATTTGCTTTAGTGACAAAGGAAGGAGGGTGATAGGTTCCCCTCTAAGTACAAAAGAATAACAGTTTAAGAATCCGTCATGAGTGACATACTTCTCATATTGCCAAGGTCTACCAAACAAGAGATTACATGTTTTCATGGGTACGATATCACATAGTAATTTATCTCTATATTTGCCAATAAAAAAAAGTACTTTCACCTGTTTAGTCACCTTCATTTCCCCGCATTCATTGAGCCATTGAAGCCTGTATGGACGGTTATGCTTGAATGTTGGTAAACTTAATTTTTCGACAAGCTCAACATTCGCCACATTGCTATAACTTCCACCATCTATGATCACACTATATACCTTGTCTTGAATTAAACAGTGTGTATGGAACAAGTTTTCTCTTTGATTGTCTTTCTTCATCATCTGGATGCTAAGTGCTCTTCTAGTCACAAGAAGTTCTCCTTCCATTGCACTTTCTCCCTCATCATTAGATTCTTCTTCTTCCTATGTGATTTCTTCTCCAGTCTCCTAATATCCATTATTGTTGAGGATCATCGTGCACTTGTTAGGGCACTCACTGGAGATGTGGCCTTTTCCTTGGCACTTAAAACACTTTATGTCACGGCTCCTTGAAGAATTAATAGGCTCCATTGGAGTTTTATTTGGAATATCAGCTAATTTTTCAATTTTCTTTGAATCAACTTCCTTGGAATTTGAAGCAGAAAGGATGTCTTTCTTTGAATTATGCCTCCATGAGTTAAAGGAATTTGATATGGAGCTTTTTCTTGCACTATTCTTCTTCTTGAGTTGTTGCTCTACTTTGATGGCTTGATGGACTATCTCTTGAAGCTCTACATAATGATACATCTCCATAATATCAGCTATGTCACGATTGAGTCTATGTAAGAAGCAAGCCATTATTGCTTCTCTATCCTCCACAATGTTGGCTCTTATCATGGCAACCTCCATCTCCTTATGATACTCATCTATACTTTTTGATCCTTGAGTAAGACACTGTAACTTGTTATGAAGCTCTCTATGGTAGTAGGATGTGATGAATCTCCTCCTCATAGTTGCCTTCATTTCTTCCCACCAAACAATAGCATAATCAGTAAATTCAAGAGCTGTAAGTTTTACGTTTTTACCTTCGAAGTAGTTATGGCATGAGAAGATTTGCTCAACATGCCTTCCCATTCTAGATACACCTCAGGATCATTTTTGCCATGAAAGGAAGGGACTTTTACTTTGATTACACCAAGATCTTCTTCTCTAACTCTCTGCCTCCTTGGTTCCTCTCGATTAATCTCCTCCTTTTTGGTTCATATCCAACAGATTCATTATCCTCGGTTGGACTCTCCATAACTCCATAAGGCTATTCATTTGGAATTAGACAAGCAAGAAAGGGGTGGAACAATAGAGAACAACAATAATACTTTTTTTTAATGGTAGTAATAAGATGAATAAAAGAGAGAAGGCCTACCGTGTCAACCAATTGCTTTGATACCAAATGATAGGAAATTCTTAGGATGGTCTGATCTTCACGGCATAGGTGATAAATAAATACAAGACTAAACAAGAAGAAATATATGAACAATATACTCTAGATTTGAAGAAAGGAATTAAGAGTGGTAAGTTTTGATTTGGGTGGTTCAATGACCTAACAAGTGCAAATAGCCAACCAATGCTATATAAAATGTGACCTGCTATTTAGAATGCTTGTTTAACCATGAACATAATTGAATCAATCCACACAACAACGTACCTAGGTTGAAGCATAAAATGAGGGCTTTTATGAATTTAAATCACCAATCTTATAAAGAAGATTGACAAAGCAAGGTTTTCTAAGAGTAAAAGAAGATAAATAAATTCTCACTCAATGAGAGAACACTCTTGAATGTAATTTTCATAAACTTGATGTGATTACAACATATTTGGGTTATGGTATTTATAGATGGGATGAAGAGACAAAACATTTAATACACTTAGAAAAAAATTCCTGCCCATCTTGACTTGGAATACAAAGCATTTAATGCTCTTAAAAAATAGGTATCTACCTATCTTGACTTGGGATACAAAGCATTTAATGCTCTTAGAAAATATGTGCCTACCTATCTTGACTTGGGATACAAAGCATTTAATAATCTTAGAAAATAAGTGCCTACCTATCTTGACTTGGGAATCAATGCATTTAATGCTCTTTGAAAATAAGTGCCTACCTATCTTGACTTGGGAACATGGTATACATGATTCAGATTTGAATAAGGGCCATATAGATCTTAAAATTCGTCTAAAAATATAAGAAAATTACAAAATCTCATGTTCAGCCCAAATTGACATAATTGAACCCAAATTGAGTTGGCCTATGTTAGCTCTTAGTCCAAGGTCCTTAATTTGTAGTATTATGGCCTAAATTTCCTTTAACAATTATATCTTTGGCCCAAATGATGTTGAGCACATTTTGAGCATTGTTCAAATTAGATTCAGATGGAATTTGGTTAACCTATTCTTGAACAAGCCCATTTAATGCCTGTTTAATTCCTTTAGCTCGTGCTCTCATAATTGGCCCACTCGGAATATGTAATGGATCCCTTGAAATGGTTGAATTAGATTGTTCCAGGCCATGATCATCCAAAGTGGTTGTTGGGTTCATATGAAGTATACACAAGAAGGGGGTTGAATTATGTATATGAATAATCTTAACTTCTTCTTGTAAAAATAGTTTATCCTCCTTAGGAGCTTAGTAATGCAAGCCACTATGACTGCCAAGTCACTTAGAATTAGATTTGTGGCAACTTGCAGTATAGTGATAATCTTTGGTTGTATTCTCTCAAGGAGCCTTGCTTCTAAATTGCCTAACTAATTGTTCTAACACTAATTAACCCTAATTACAGCCTAATTACCACTGAGGGGTGATTGCATAATTAAAAGGATTAAACAGAACACTAAACAAAACAAAACAAAGAATGAAATTACAAAACAGAAACGAAATGCAATCAACCTTGGTCTTCTATGAAGTTACAACCATCCTAGTTCTATTCTAATATTGAGTTCAGTTCTATCTATCATCTGGTTTTCAAATAATTTTTCCAAAAGTCTTCTAGCCTAGGTTACACTAAGAGATAAGCAAGAAAATCTTCTCTACAATATAACTCAGAGTAACCTCAATAACCTAACCAACATAATGGAAGATAAACATCATTACATGCCATTTCCATCTCATTTACCACATTAACCGATTACAGTAAACAAACCTCAAATAGAGTATATAAACTAGAAAATGAATCTATGCTATCCAACTAGAACAACACAAATCCATAAACCAGAGCAGAGAAGCAAGATGAAAATGGAATAAATAGAACAATACTTATCTCATTAAGTACATACATTCATATTACAGCTTTAGTTCCAACCAAGACTGATTACAAGGAGATTTCAACTTTCCATGGAGACCAAAACAGAAGAGAAAATTTTTTTTGAGGGGGGCTAACCTATGAAATACTACAAAAAGTGGAAGAAGAGGAAGTCTTCAACAAGCAAAAATAGAGTTCTAAAGTCTTCTTAAGTTGCCAGAAGAGAGATGGACGAAATTGCCTTCTTGTTTGACTTAAGGTGTTGTCCCTTTCTTTCTGATTTCTACTGCTAGCCTTTCTGCATTTTTCTGTTCTGCAATATTTCTTTTTCTACTGTAGTTTCTGGTTGCTACTGGAAAGTGCAGAACAGTGGGCCCCATTTAGTCTAATCAACTCTAGTCAGCATAATTTGCCATGTCCAGTCAGTTGTCATGTCAGCAAATTCATCCATGTCAGCACAATAACTCTCTAATAATTAAATTTGAAAATTAAACACAAGGATAAGTGGGTCTCTAATCCATTAATCTTATAAAAATATGGAATTAAAACATATTAGTTCTATAATTATTTTAGACCTAATAATTGCCAAAATATAATAAAATCAGAGAGTTCACAATATTTAAGATGCAAAAAGGACTAAGATAGGGACTAAATTGTATATAAAAATACTCGATATCAAATCCCCCACACTTAGCCTTTTGCACTTCTAGGCAAAATCAAATTCAAAACACCAAAAGACACAAAAAAATTGTGGAAAGCATGCAAAGATGTAGAAAGCATGCAAGGATGGAATAATTAAAATTTGAAAAGATTTAGCACTTAAAGAAAATAGATCTTAAATTTCTAAAATTCCAAGCATCATGGCAATTTAATTTGACAAGAATGAATTAGAGTAATTAGTCTTCTTACATGGTAAGTATATACACTCTATTCTCTCAAGTGTTTAAGGTTTATTCTCTCAAAATTCAACCTATCATAAAATCACTATCATAAGCTTGTCAAGTATCTAAAATCTCTACTACTTATTATATTCACATGCACTCTTGAATCAAAAGGATTTTACAAGGATGTAATGTTGGGTGCAAAACAATGGGAAACAAAGGGAGTAAAAACAAGAATAAATGTGGAAAACAACTAAAGAAAGTGAAGGGGAACAAGAACAACTTAAGAATATGAAGAGCATTAACCATAACAATGCAAGAGATTGAATAAAAATAAATTTTGGGTGTAAAAGTTCTTTCTACTCCCTTCTCATTTTTTCTATTCTT
This sequence comes from Biancaea sappan, assembly GCA_037074585.1. Classification (NCBI taxonomy): domain Eukaryota; kingdom Viridiplantae; phylum Streptophyta; class Magnoliopsida; order Fabales; family Fabaceae; genus Biancaea; species Biancaea sappan. The sequence continues at coordinate 42,647 of CM073492.1, read as the reverse complement.
CTTTTCTTTTGTTTTGCTTCTTTTTCTTTCTTTTTGACGTCGACACATTTTCTTTTTCAATCATAATATTTTTTTCTATTTTCTTCTTGAATGATCATTCTTTTTTTTTTTTGGCTTAGGAGTAGAGAGAAAGAAATATTCATTTCAAAATATCCCAAACTTCATAGAAAGTTTTAGCACATCAATCTCTCTAAAAGAATTTAAAAACTCTTCACATATCAAATTGGGAAGCAAAAGCTATAGTTTTGGAAAGAAAAAAGGGTGGAAATGCATGAAGGAAAGTGGAAACAAGGCACAAAATGACATACAATGGAAACAACACATGGGATGACTATTTGGTGGAAAGTGGCTCACAAAGAAATGCCTAAATCATCTCCAAGCATGCACATATAAATGTAGCCTCAATAAGATTCAAGATAAGTTCTAGAGTGAAAATTCATGATAGGGAATGCACACAACAAGAAAGAATAGCATATTGCAATTAAGGCTCAAATCCTCACGATTTAAAGACTATCACTAAAATTCATTGAACCAAATTTATTGCCATTTAAGCATGATTAAATTCTAATTATGCTAAAACAATTCAACTCTAAACTATTCAATCAAGCATATTTCCATAACAAAATCTTCTTCCAAAAACCAAAAAAAAAACATAAAAACTAATCTAAAAGCAATCTAAAATTCTGCATCAAAACACAAGCTAAAAACTCTAAAAGTGCAGAAAAGAGGCTAAAAACATAACAAAAAGCAAATAAAAACATAATAGAAAAAAATTAAAATTGTATGAAATTTAAAAACAAAGACCATTTTATTCTCCCCTTACACTTTAATTTTTGTATTGTCCTCAATGCAAACAGTTATTAGCATAGTACATATTATCCAATAGACATAGAGGACATGAAAATAAAAAAGAGAAAAAGGAAAAAGAGACAGTCTTATCAATTTGGCATGCCTTTTCAGCGTCTTCTAATTGCGTAGCAGTGGCTTCTTCCAAAAGTTTTTCTCAGTAGTAGGTTGGATGGTGGAAAGAATTGATTTACTGTCACCAACCTGAAGAAAAATAGAAGAAGCTCCGCTTGCCACGGAGGGGTGAGAAGGACAAAGAGAAAAACTAAAAGAGACGGAAGAAGAACTACTAACTAAAACATAATTTAAAACAAAAGAAAGCTACTTTCTAAAATAGAATTAAAATTAAAACTTTTACACAAAATAGAACAAGAATTAAATCCATTATCTAAACAAGAATTATCTAAAATAAAATTGCTATCTAAAACAGAACTATCTAAAACAAAATTTAATCTAAAAATATTATCTAGAACAAATCTGACCTAGAAACAGAACTAAAAAGAAAAGGAAAATAAAAAACATAACTAAAAACAACACAAGGGACAGGATCAGAATTTACAATGGAAACAAAGGAAGAATTGGAGTCATATTCAGATTCAAATTCAGGTGCACTTGTATGCTCAGATTTAAATGCATTGAATTCAAGTGCAGGTGCAAAATCAGACGCAAATGCAAATGCAGACTCAGATTCAGAAGACTTAAATTCATTTGCAAGTGCAGATACAGGTGCAAATGCATGCAATTCGAGTCAACAAAATTAGAGTTACCATGATTTAAAGCTTTCTCTATTTCAATGCATGCATGACAAGTATGACAGTCACAATCAAAATCTCCTACAAACTTTGACTTTTTCTCTTTCTCCAACACTTTTTTGTCTACTTCTTCTTCTCCTTAGGGTTCCATATCTTTTTCTATCTCAAGCTATAATTGTACTTAGAGAAGGCAATGGTCTAATTTGGATAGGAAACTCATCCTCACTAGCTTTTGCATTCTTACTTTGACTTTGCTGACTTAAATTACTAAAGGGTGATGACTCTTTATTTGGTCCACTTAATTCTTCTAACTTAGGTTGGGGACTTAGATCATCTATCTATGTGTCATCATTTAGAAAAATGACACTGCCATTGGCTCTTAGGTCGGCCATGGATGGAAAAGGTTGATTCTCATACCCTTGATTGATCAACTCATTAACAGTGCTAGCAAGTTGGCCTATTTAAGTTTCCAAAGTCTGAAGGCTTGCCTCAGTTTGCTCTTGAAACTACAGGGTATTTGTGGCAAACTGTTGAACCAAGTCTTCCAAACTAGGTTCTGGCTCCCTAGGGTTGGCTGGAGCAGGTAATTCACTAAGGTAAGGAGATTCAAATTTCTTGCTCATATGGTGAATGAGATAAGCTTTCATACCTCATATTATATTTAGGATTGTATGTGGTGGAGTAAATGTCATACTCTTAAGGATCTTGTTGAAATTGTATTTGGCAAAGACTCATATATAAGACTGTACTTTCTTGGAATTGTGGATATTAGTTTGTCTTATATGTAGATAAGGAATCTATGCCACTTACAAATGGAGAAGGGGAAGAGGGAAAGGGTGGTGGCTCTTGTTGTTCTTGACTAAGGGTTATGTACCTCACTATAGATGCTAGTTCATCTAAGCTATGCTCAACTCTATATAGATCTATAGGTAAGGTCCTAATCTGACTTACTAGAGGCAACCTTAAAATAGAATTAAACTTTGATTCTATGCCAAAAAACAACAAAAATACAACAACACAACAACAACAAAAATACAACAACTATTCTACTCCTAATACAACTACTTTAACATAGACCAGAAGGGTGAAATCTACAAAGACAAAAACTTCTGCTATTGTTTCTATGCCCACCTTAGGAAAAACACCCAAAAATCAAGTATCTAAAAAAATTCTAATTTTTATTTGAAAAAATCCTTCACAAGTTGGAGACACAAAAACAACAAACAGAGCTCAAAAATATGATCTACAAAAATCAAACCAAAAATCATAATATATCAAAAAAATAAAAAAAACATTGTAAAATAGAAAAGAGGGCCTAAACGATTGAATTTGGCCGGTGGGGCTTCCGAGCGATGTAATCTCTTGGAGACCCTTGCTCAGAACGTGAAAATTTAGTAGACTACCAATTTTCAGGTCATTTCTAGTACTTTTCCAAAAGTAAATAGTGTATAAATAGTACCCGGTAACTTGAAAAATCGAAAACTTATAAACCACTTCAGCCAAAAACAACAAACTACCTAAAATCAAACAAAGACTCAATTGAACAACTAATTAGGTGATTTAGAAATAATTTGGTTCCCTGGCAACGACGCCAAAATTCTGGTGTAAGCCACTACGACTGCTAAGTCATCCAGAATTAAATTGGTGGCAACTTGCAGTATAGTAATTGTCTTAGGTCATATTCTTTCAAAAAGCCTTACTTTTAAATTGCCTAACTAATTTTTCCAACACTAATTAACCCTAATTACAACCTAATTACCATGGAGGGCGATTGCATAATTATAGGGATTAAATATAACAATAAACGGAACAAAACGGAGAATGAAATTACAAAATAGAAATGGAATGCAATCAACCTTGGCCTTCTTTGAAGTTGCAACCATCCTAGTTCTATTCTAATATTAAGTTCAGTTCTATCCATCATTTGGTTTTCAAATAATTTATCCAGAAAGTCTTCTAGCCTAGGTTACACTAAGAGATAAGCAAGAAAATATTCTTTATAATATAACTCAGCATAACCTAACCATTATCATGTAAGATAAACATCATTACATGCCATTTCCATCTTATTTACCACATCAACCGATTACAGTAAACAAACCTCAAATAGAGAATATAAACCAGAAAATAAATCTATGCTATCTAACTAGAACAACACAAATCCATAAACTAGAGGCAGAAAAGCAAGATGAAAATGGAATAAATAGAACAATACTTATTAAGTACATAAACTCAGATTACAGCTTTAGTTCCAACCAAGATTGATTACAAGGAGATTTCAGCCTTCTATGGAGACCAAAACAAAGGAGAAAATAGAGATAACGGATAACCTATTTAATACTACAGAAAGTGGAAGAAGAGAAAGTCTTCAACAAACAAAAATGGAGTTCTGAAGTCTTCTTAAGTTGCGAGAAGAATGATGGATGAAATTGCCTTCTTGTTTGACTTAAGGTGTTGTCCCTTTCTTTCTGATTTCTATTGCTGGCCTTTCTGTATTTCTCTATTCTATAGTATTTCTTTTTTGCTACAGTTTTAGTTGTTGCTAGAAAATGCATAAGGTGCAAAACAGTGGGCCCTAATTAGTCCAGTCAGCCTTACTCAACTCCAGTCAGCGTAATTTGCCATGCCTAGTCAGCTCCTATGTCAGCAAATTTATCCATGTCTATAATACCCGTAAAAAATAAAATATAAATGTGTGTTCGTGGACTATGATTACTATTTTAGTATACGATACTATTCAACTGTGTAATACTATTCACGTATATGGTACTGTTTATATATACAATCGAAATGTTGAGTACTAGATGTGGTTTGGTCATAAGAGAAATTTAGAAAGAAATTCGAGCCATTGAATATGAAGTAATTTTAGTCATTGAAAATTATTTGGTATGAATATATCTTACATGAAGTGTTGGAAAAATCAAATGGCTAGGATTTGTTAAAAAATTAATGGCTAATATTAGTTCCACACCTACCACACCTTAATGGCTAGGATTAGTTCCACACCTACCACACCTTAATGGCTAGGATTAGTTTCACACCTATCATACCTCAATGGCTAAGATTGGTTCCACACCTACCTACATCAATAGCTAGAATTCATTCTTGAAGCCTATACAAGGGAGGCTTAAATGGTGTTTCTATCATTCCATTTTATTTCTTTTCTCCTCTTGTTTAGCTTCTTATTTTCTAGAGAGAAAGAAGAGGCAAGTTCTTTGAGTGATTAGTCTTTTCTCTAAGTAAGAAATAGATAATTTCTCTTGCTCCGGTGCTATTTTCCTTTTTAGCTTAGATCCGAGGTGAGGATACTATGCCCTTTTTATACCTTTCAAATTTCAGAAGTTATTTTCTTAAGTATGCTCTGTGGTTGTGGCTTTGGCTGATCCTCTACAATAGAGAAACTGTCCTTAGCTGTCTATATATTATTTTAATTTTCTAATTACCAAAATAGAATGTAAACTGTGAAGAATACATGTCTAGAAAAGTTCTGGCTAAGGAAAGACTTGGTACTTAAGTGTGTTTATTGCAACCCTTGACTCTTTCCTTGGACCAGGTTACTCTTTTACAAATTGTATTCTCAATTTCTAGTATGAATAGTAACCATACATATGAATAGTAATCATATGTATGAACAGTGTCTGTATGAAAATAACCCTAACTTGTTTTCTCTAATCTTTTATGAAAATATTCGTAGCGAAACACTGAAATTCACCTGTGTGCTCTTGTCCGTAACGACTTAGAGAAGTGATACTTATACGGAATCTAGGTGAGTGAAATAACTCTGTCTTAATAAGATTTTAGCATTATTGGTGAAAAAAATAATATCGTAGGACACTCCTAAAATTCATAGGGGTAAACTGGATTCGGAGTGGCAAATCTATGGAGGTAATTCAAATTAATCCAGAAGTATGGATAAGATGAAACAAGTATATTAAAGTGACATAAAGTTTGAATATTTCCAAAGACAACTCAATTGTTATCTTGATTTGTGATTTATAAACCTGTGATATAGTTATATACAATACCTGTCACATGAATGAATATTACATTGTACTTCTGATTATGATATTAAATACTGTACTATTGATTATGATTGAGTGGAATAGTACCCCCTCTCACATTAAGGTGAAAAACCCGGTTTAAATGGTGTCTTGATCAATGAGTGTGGAGCATGAGGCGCCCTAGCTGAGAGGATGAGGTTATGCATCATGGTAGAAATAAACAAATTTGGTGTGCCGGCCTATGTGCGCTCTCCAGGATATATTGCCATTAATGAGTACTAATACCTTTAGATGAATTTGATGACTTTATATCTTCCAATATGTAATTTCTAGCTATGTTTATTGGTTGAGTTTGAGCTTTTGGGTATACTTGCATAACTGGTGATGTATTTGAATTTTATTAATGCGAGGCTGATTTGCTCACTGAGTTTTAAAGCTCATACTCTCTGTGAAATCTTTTTGTTCAAATCAGGTTGCCGATTAAGAATATCTGCTAGAGGAGTAGATCACTTTGGACCTTCTCGCTGTTGGGTAGGCCCCTCTTTATTGTAGATTATGTTGCTCTGTAATCGTCTAGGACATCTAGGTTAGGAGTTTGGTATAATTAGCTTGTATTTCAGTATAATAATGTATTTCATAATAATGTTCTATTATTATATGCAAGTCATTTATGTGTATTTATAAATAAGGAAATTTGATATGTTTTCTTCGTATTTATTTGACAAGGAATGATTATTTTGGTCACATGGAGATGAAACAATTAATATTTTAACTTGTGAGTAGTATTTATAAAAAGACTTACAGTAATGAGAGATTTATCATTGTGCCAGTCATGTGCCCAGGTAACGGGTTGTGACAATGTTATCACAATAACTCTCTAATAATTAAATCTGAAAATTAAGCACAAAGATTAATGGGTCTCTAATAATTAAGCTCATAAAAATATGGAATTAAAACATATTAGTTCTATAATTATTTTAGACCCAATAATTGTCAAAATATAATAAAATAAGAGAGTTTACAATATTTAAGATGCAAAAAGCACTAAGATAGGGACTAAATTGCATAGAAAATGCCCGATATCACTTAGATAATAATGAAATTCAATAACACAGAAGAAAGTAAGAGAGAATTTTACACAAAAAGTTTAAAGACATTCGGATAATATTCACTTGGATCCTACATCCTCCTTTCTATGCATACAAGCAAAGGGGATTTCTTATAAACTTTGAAGGTCTTGAGCTTTACAAGAAAATCTCACCAGAAACAAGCTTTCTAAAGCTTTTACTTCCAAAAACTCTCATATACTAGAAATGCTTTCTTTATGGAAGATAAATTATAACCTTTATCAAAGGATCAACTCAACAACTTTTACAACCTTCTTAAAGAAAATCAACGACTAGGAAGATTAAAATCAATGAAAGAAACTTTTTCTCTTTAAGATAATACTAAGAACAATTTAAGCACAAGCTCATACAAAGTACTCAAGTATAAATTCATAGAAGAGAGTATGTAAAGAGATGAAGGCAACAATAAATTTCTTCAATATGTTCGTTAACCTCTTCAGAAGCAGCATGAGGCTTTAAATAGAGCACTCTAGGAACTAGCCATTGGCTTCAACGTCTTTCTCCATAAATGCACCAAAAACTCCATTAATGCTTACCTTAGCTTGGTCAGGGGAAGGGTGGCTCGAAGAAAGAAGGAGAAGATATTTTGAATTTTGGTGCAACTTTCCATGAGCTGCCAAAAACCAATTTTGCCTTCTAACAGTTGACCTCTTGCTTCCTGACAGCTTTATCTTTAAAAGATGCAAAAAGGATAATGAATTAAATGCTTGTTAGGAAAGAGAAACTTTTCTTAAAGATTATACAAGTATAATAAGTCTAAAATATTAATCAAAGTGGAATTGATCAAGTATAAAAATGGGCTTCTGAGATAAGATAAGATGGCCCAATTTATAAAGGAATACATTATCAAAAATCAAATGGGCCTTAAATATATTTTTCAAATAGGCTCAAAATATATTTAACACAACATTCTCCCTCTTTTTTGATAATGACAATCATTTGATAAACAATATGAATACCATAAAGAATTTAAGGTATAAGGACATTTCCCTGAGATCTTTAGGTAAACTAGTGTACTTAACCTTGCTCCCTCTCAAATTTAGCTCCCTCTCAATTTGCAATTCCTTAGGAACGTACTTCCTAGACACAGAGTTTAGGAATATACTTCCTTGATCTAGATAATGATTGTATTTAGATATATATTTTGCAGGAGATATTTCATTGTATATTCAACTATATTTTCATAATTCAGAAATATGCTACATAATATCTTTAACATCCATGTATAACATAATGTCAAAAGCATTATCATAACATAAGCATAGAATACTTAACATGAGCATAACACACATATTTCTTCCCCTATAGCATTGTCAAAACAAAGGGGACACAGTAGAAATAGTCATAATAGAATCCTTGCAAATGACCAAAGAAAGTTATGCAAATGCCTGAAAGTAGAAAAGGAATGCCTAAAGTGATTTATGACATGAAGTGGACTTCTTCAATATAGAAGCAATTTTCACGAACGACCATCTTATAGCAATTTTCAGCTACCTGGAGTACTTCCTCAAGGGTAAGTCAAGATGTGGCAGTAGTAGCAGGAGGACACATGGGATCTTTAGTTACAGTAGGCTGAACAACATGTTCCTCTTTTTCTTTAACCTCAAAGGAGAGTGATGGAGTAGAACGATTAGACGAAAGTTCCTTAGGAAGAATTTTTTCCTTAGGAGATCAAAAAAGGCTTGAGGATCAGGATCTTTAGTAGATCCAAATTCTTCATCCAAAATTTTGCTCATATTGTTCTCCTTAATAATAGTCAGTCGTCTAGCCGTCCTAAAAGGTGGAGTTTTCTTAACAACATGTGTCTTCACCATTTTTTATTATTCAGGATGTTCTTGATCCTTCTTAAGCCAGATTTCATTAACCTTCCTTATTCCCATACTTTTGAAAAGCTTTTTTTTTAATCAAAATTCAAAATTTGAAACTAATTCATATAGCACTTGAATATTTAAAAGGTTAAAAACCATGAAGAAAATGAATAGTATGCCTTATAGAATATAGCATATATACTTCATGATCTTGTACTTTTAGGAACATAGCATATATACTTTAGGATCATATATATTTACGAACATTACAATCTTAAGAATAACATTGAGCATTCCTAAATCTCTTCGAATAGTACAAAATCAATCTTTGGATAATGGTTTTGTAAAAATATCAGCAATTTAATAGTCAAGTGAGACAAATTCAAGAATTATGTTTCCTTTTTGAACATGATCTCTAAGAAAATGATGATGAATTTCGAAATGTTTTGTCCTTAAATGCTGAATGGGATTCTTTAAAATATTGATGGCACTTGTATCATCACATTTTCTAGGAACTTGACAAAAATATAGACCATAATCTTTCAATTGTTGCTCATCCGTAGAATTTGTGCACAGCAACTTCCTACAGCAACATATTTTGCTTCAACAGTTGAAAGTGCAAAAATATTTTGTTTCTTGCTATGCTGTGAGACTAGATTATGTCCTAAAAATTCACAAGTGTCACTACCAAAATCATCATAAAAAAAGCCAATTAAATCGTAAATAGTTGACTTATAATACCAAAGTCCTCCAAACCTTGTTTCCTTAAGATATCTCAAAATTATTTTTATAGTAGTTAAGTGTGATTCTTTTGGATTAGATTGAAAGCGAGCACATAAGCAAATACTAAAGATAATATCAGGTCTACTGCCAGTAAGATATAGTAAGGAACCAATCATACCTCAATACTTTGTTGATCAACATTCTTACTTGATAGGTCCTAATCTAATTTTACAGATATGCTTATAGGAGTTACTTGATAGGTTCCCATCATGCTTATTTCAAACTCACTTGTCATGAGCTTAGCAATATCCTTACACAAAGATTCATTAGTTGATCCAAATACAATATCATCAATATATATTTGAACAATTAATAAGTTAGATTTAGAGTTTTTCACAAAAAAAGTTTTGTATTTGTTATTCCTCTAGAAAAACCATTATGGACTAGAAATGTGGTCAGTCTATCATACCAAGCTCTAGGAGCTTGTTTTAAACCATATGGAGCCTTAGAAAACTTGTAAACATGATTAGGATGTTCAGGATCTTCAAAATTAAGAGGTTGTTTAACATAGACTTCCTCACTTAAATTTCCATTTAAAAAGGCACTTTTGACATTCATTTGAAATAATTTAAAGTCCTTTATGCATGCAAAAGCAAGAAGTATACGAATTAATTCTAATCTAGCTACAAGAGCACATGTTTCTTCATAGTCTATATCTTCCTGTTGATTATACCCTCGAACAACTAATCTTGCCTTCTTTCTAACAACGTTTCCAACTTCATCAAGTTTATTCTTAAAGACCCATTTAGTTCCAATGATTGACTAGTCAAATAGAGCAAGAAGTAATTTCCACACATTACGTCGTTCGAATTGATTTAGTTCTTCATGTATTGCATTGATCCAAGAGCTATCTTCAAGAGCTTCCTGAGCATTCTTTAGCTTAAGTTAAGACATGAATGCCATGTGATTCATGCATCTATATGAGGATCTTGTTTTTCTTCCTTGAAATATATCTCCAATAATGAAATCTTTTGGATAAGAAGCATAATGCCTCCATTCTCTATGAAGCTTTCTTCTATCAATGGTTTCAGGAACTTCATGACTCAAGGAAGGAGAAGTCTCAGTGGCAAGTTCTTCTCTTATTTCAATAGAGGATATATCTCCTGTGGCTTTGTTTGTTGTTGATTTAGTGAAGTGAGGATATTGTCATCATCATCATCATCTATTCTTACTAAACTATATTTAACCGTAGTATTGCTTTCATCAAATACCACATGTATAGATTCCATAACAATAGATTTTTGTTTATTAAATACTCTATATACTTTGCTATTTGTAGAATATCCTAGAAATATGCCTTCATCAGATTTTGAATCAATTTTTCCAATATTTTCTTTATCATTTAGAATAAAACATTTGTATCCAAATGAGTGAAAATAACCTATGTTGGGTTTTCTTTCTTTCCAAAGCTCATAGTGAGTTTTATTTAGATCTAATCTAATTAGGTAACGATTTAGGATGTAGTAGGAGGTCCTAATAGCTTATACCCAAAGACTTTTAGGAAGAAAGTTTTCATAAAGTAAAGTTTGAGTCATTTCAAAGAAAGTGCGATTCTTTCTTTCAAAAACTCCATTTTGCTGAGGTGTTTTCGGAGCAGAAAAATTATTTGAAATGCCAAAGTTATTGCAAAAATTATCTACCTCTTTATTTTGGAATTCAATCATATGATCACTTTGAATAGATATAATAGGGAGATTCTTTTCCTTTTGAACTTTTGTACAAAAAACTTTGAAAATTTCAAAACATTCTTCTTTGTGAGATAGAAAGAATACCCATGTATATCTAGAAAGGTCATCCATTATTACAAAGCCATAATATTTGCCTCCAAGGCTCCTGGTCCTGATAAGACCAAATAAATCCATGTGTAATAGTTTAAGAGGTTTTTCAGTTGAAATTTGATCTTTTGATAGAAAAGATAATTTAGTTTGTTTTCCCTTTTGGCACGCTTCACAAATGTGATCTTTTACAAATTTTACTTTGGGCAGGCCAATGAGTAGATCTTTTTTAGATAGTTTTGAAATAAGCCTCATGCTTACTTGCTCTAATCTTTTGTGCCATAACCAGTTCAAATCATTTGTAGATGAAAGACATTTATGTTCCTTAGGAAGATAGTCTAAAATAAGTTTATATACATAATCATGGCGTTGTCCATAAGTTAACATTTCATCAGAATCCTTTTTAAAAATCATGTATTTTGAAGATTCAAAAACTACTTTATGACCTTTGTCACATAACTAAGTAATAATCAAAAGATTATATTTGAAACCATCTACAAAATAAACATTATCTATACCAATCTTTTCTATACCAGCAATCCTTCCTTTGCTGTTAGTGACATTTCCCATTGCCTTAGTTGTGAAAGTGAGAAAGTTTCTAAGATCACCAGTTATGTGTTTTGAGCATCCTAAGTCCAGGAACCAATGACCTTTCTTTCCTTTCACTTTAGAGAAAACTTGCTAGGAACAAATGATGATTTTGGTATTCAAAAACTTTTTTTTGTGAAGATAGTAGCTTCTATTTTCAATGTTCCTTTTGGAACCCATACTTGCTTTACTTTAACAGCCATTTTTCTACAATCATTTGCAAGATGGCCTTTCTTTCTACAGTTGTAGCACGTCCTAGATTCCTTCGGAGGATTAGATGTAAACCAATTTTTAAATAAACTTCCTTCTTCACAAAAACCAATTCTAGCTTTGTCTAGGAAGTGTTTTTGACTTCGTAGTATCATATCAAGGTTTTCTTATTCTTTAACGAATCCTGCAAGATCTTGAGTCAATATTTCTCTCTTTTTTTTCAAGGATTTGATCTCAATAAGTAAGGAAGGAAGATAAGAACTACTTGCAAAATGATTTATTTTTTCTTCAAGAATTTTCTTTTCATTTGTTAAAACAGTAAAGCTCTTGAGAATCTTATAATGAGCCTTTTTTATATCATTGTATGTACTCATGAGAATTTTTGAATCTTCTAAAATTGTATCAAATGCAAAGAGTAATGCATCATAAGAAAAGAAATTATTTCCTACCTCAGGATCCTCATTATCAGAGGTGTCAACATCCTCTTCTTCTGCAACTAGACATAGATTTGCTATTTCTGGTTCCTCTTCTGAATCTTCTAGCAAGTCATCATCACTCCATGTTGTATTTGCCATCATGACTTTCTTGCTATAGTTTTCCTTTGAGTTGAGGGCATTTTGCTTTTATGTGTCTTGGTTTTTAACATTCATAACATATTATAGGTTCCTTAGGAGGATCATACCTTGAAGAACTATCTTTTTACCCTCTTCTATTTTGTTGTTTTTTCTTAAAGTATGAGTACATCCTTCTGGAGATCAACTCCATTTCTTTGTCACCAATGGAAGCATCTTGAGATTTATCTTCTTTAAGAAGTTGTCTTTCATTGACTCTGAGAGCAATTTTGGGTTGCTTATTTTTCTTCTCCATCTCTTCTCTTAGGAACATGCTTTCATATGCTATAAGATTTTCTTTGAGTTGATTAAGAGTTGTTGACCCTAAGGCTTTATGCCATAAGTTTTGATGATGACAAATGTATTTGAATTGTAGCATTGATATATATAAAGATTAATTATCATATATATGCTACAAGTACTTAAGCATGATTATGTTATTTAATATGTTTGTTGCATATATTGAATCATGCTATTGAACTAACCATTGGGTTTGCAAGTAAGATATATTTTAACATGCAAGGATAAAGCTCTAAGAAATGAAGAATTAGAAGATTTGAAGTCTTGGAAGCTTGGATGCATCAAGAAAGCAACCATCATGCTTTAAAAACAAAGAATTTGAAGATAACAAGTGACTGGTCGACCACCCTATGCTGACTGGTCGACCAACGAGCTCCAGAGGCAATATATTTGAGCACTGGTCGACCACCCCATCGACACTGGTCGACCAACGAGCTCCAGAAGCAAAAATATTTGAGCACTAGTCGACCAACGTGCCACACTGGTCGACCAACGTGACTGATGAATCACTTTTGGACTACACTGGTCGACCAACGTACCACACTGGTCGACCAACGGGGCACACTGGTCGACCAACGTGCCACACTGGTTGACCACCGACATCAGAAAACATGCTGTAACGGCTAGTTTTTGCTGACATCATTATGGAATCACCTTGGATTTGTCTCCAACGGTCTTATTCGTCCTTGGGCTATATATATCAACCTTGGGGGCTATCAAAACAGAAGAGAGAATACTTCTATTGCTGAACTTCATCTGTAAATCTTCTCTTGAGCAGATTATACCATTGTGAGCTTATCAATGTAACATATACTCTGTTTTTAGAGAGTTTCTCTGTAATTGTTGATTTTGATCAACACAAATATTATCTTGAGTTGTATTATCAAGGAGAGTATTCCTTGATAGAGTATTTATTGAGAGAGCATTCCTTTGGGTTGTAGAGAAGCCAGTTTAGCAGAAATTCTCCGGAGGGTTGAGGAGGAGCCCGGATTCATAAATTCTCCATTGGGTTGTGGAGGAGCCTTGGCTAATGAAATTCTTTGTAGTGGTTTGCAAGTACCCGGATCAAACTTGCAAGTATAGTGAAAATACTCAAGTGACTTCTTGAGGACTGGATGTAGGGCTGAGATTAGCCGAACCAGTATAAATCTCTGAGTTTGCTCTCTCTATCCCTTACTCCTTTATTTGTGCTTATTGTTATCTATTCTTTATTTCCTTGCTCCTCATAATTATTCATCTTGATAGCACATTGATTTTCTGTGTTGTATTTATTATCCTAAGCATTGTTCTTTTATAGAAAATCATTTTAACTTCCAATAAAGTTTTGTGAAAATTTTATAAAACCCAATTCACCCCCTTCTTGGGTTCCAACCATTACTTTCAAGAGTTAGTGTAGAAAATTTAGAATTTTTAGTAATAGCTGTTACCTTGGATTTCCATGATGAAGTTAGACTCATAATGATTTTCTCTACTATATCTTCCTCAGGATAGTGTTTCCCCAAGGCGTCTAAATCATTGTAATTTTACCAAACCTATCAAAGGTTTCCAGTATAAGCTCTCCTTCAAATAGATGAAAGAGACCAAAATCTTTAGCTAAGGCAACAATCCTAGCTCTTCTCACATCTTGAGTTCCTTCATATGTTAATTCTAGCTTTTCCCACATTTCTTTTGCAGTAGAACAACAAACAAGTCTATTAAATTCATCAAAGTTGACTGCACAATATAGCATGTTGATGGCTTTGTAGTTAAGTTCATCTAGCAAGTGATCTTCTTCCTCCCATTCCTTTTCTGGTTTAGGAACCTCATTTTCTCATTCCTTCTTGGTAGGAACATAGGGTCCTTTTTCAATCACTTTCTAGACCCATTTGTCAGTAGCTTGGACAAATATCTTCATTCTCGCTTTCCAGTAAGAATATTTGGTTCCATCAAAGAATAGAGGTTGAGAAATTAATTGTCCCTATAGAGCAAGAGGAATATTCATCCTTAGGATCTTTTCTCAAGATTGTGAAACTTTAGTAAATAAAGACCAGAATGCTCTGATACCATATGTTAGACACAAGTATGCACAAGAAGGGGGTTGAATTATGTATATGAATAATCTTAATTTCTTCTTGTAAAAATAGTTTATCCTCCTTAGGAGCTTAGATAATAATGAAATTAAAAAATAAAAAATAGAGTAAGAGAGAATTTTACACAATAAGTTTAAAGAGGATCGAATTACATCTACTTGGATCCTACGTCTTCCTCTCTATGCATACAAGAATATACTTGCACAATCTTTAAGAAATAGTTTCTCTTTCTTGACAAGCATTTAATTCCTTGTCCTTTCTTCATCTCTTAAAGAGAAAGCTATCAGGAAGCAAGAGGTCAACTATCAAGAGGCAAAATGAGTTTTTGGCAGCTCATGGAAAGTTTCACCAAAATTCAAAATGTCTTTTCCTTCTCCCTTCGAGCCACCCTTCCCCTGACCAAGCTAAGGCAGCATTAATGGAGTTCTGAGTGCATTTATGGAGAAAGACGTTGGAGCCAACGACTATTTCTTGGAGTGCTCTATTTAATGCCTAATGCTGCTCCTGAAGAGGCTAAGAACATATTGAAGAAATTCATTGCTGCATTCATCTCTTCACATACTCTCTTCTTTGAATTTATACTTGAGTGCTCTGTGTGAGTTTGTGCTTAAATTATTCTGAGTATTGTCTTAGAGAGAGAAAGTTTCTTTCATTGATTTTAATCTTCCTGGTCTTTGATTTGCTTCAAGAAGTTTATAAAAGATTTGAGCTGATTTTTTGGTAAAAGGCTATAATTTATCTTCCTTATAGACAGCATTTTTTAGTATGTGACAGTTTTAGGAAGTAAAATCTTTAGGAAGCTTGTTTCTAGTTTTTCTAAGATAAGACAAGATGACCCAATTCATAAAGGAATGCATTATTAAAAATCAAGTGTGCCTTAAATATATTTTTCAAATGGGCTCAAAATATATTTAACCCGACAAGTTGCCATGTTTGCGGATTGCTTATGCTTTATAGCTAGGATTCTGATATGGTGGTCATGTGTAATTGGAGCCACTAAAATTATGATAGCCAGGGAAATCAGTGAAAGTATGGTTAAACCTGTGGAAACATTGGCTAACCACGTGTCTTGGCTTACTATATAACTGACAAACAATAGATCTTCCTGACTTTCTGACTCTGCCTCTTCCCCTATTCGGGAATCTTCCTCCTCTGTTATTATAAGCACCTCTGTAGACTGTAGCCTCCAGTATTTATTTTTTGTCTTGTCTTTTACTCAGTCCATAGTGGTACATGGCAATTATACTCTCCTGTTGCAGATCTGATACCATCAAGGATTTGTGAAGGAGAAGAATATGTGTTGTATTCAAGGAATAATAAAGATTACAATACATTTACTTGACTGAAACGCATTTGTTAAGCATAACAGACTGGAGCACTATGGACACAAAATACGATATAACATAAAGCTTAGGTGTACACGAGAGAGAATAAGTCAGTAACCGATTTGCATTCTAAACTCCACTATATCCCTTTCATGAGTCAATGATCCGCTGATGTAGGTGGCCATTTCATGAAGAAGATGATGATGTAAGTGTAAATACTGTTGAGCAATGGTGTCTGTGCAGAACGTGATGAAGCAAGATCCAACACGTTGGACGTAGGGCAGACTGGGAATTTCAGAATCAACTATTAACGTTAAAGTTGTAAGTATTAAAGAAGAGGCGTAATGGTCATTTTGTTATCCATTTGATGTAGTAATGGATTATGTTAGAATGTTGACTGGATTACAAAGAGTGCCGCATCGACTCCATTTTAATAGCACATTAATGACAACTAACATTAGAAACATTTTTTAAAACTCTATAATGTATAGGCACTAAGTTACACAAAAATAAATTATAGAAGCTAAATTTAAAATTAAGTAAAATTATTGGGACTAAATAAATTATTGGGACTTCTATGTCGATTTGCTTTTCTGTAAGATAAGCATCGACAATAATTTTTATTGATATATTGAATTTTTATTTAATAAAATATAAGTCTTTTAAAAAATTAATATCAAGTCACAAAATATATTATTATAAAATTTTATTTTACACATGTTAAACTATTAACATTTATTTATTTATTTATTTTTACTTTTGTATAGAATATCCCCCGCCGATTACAGGGACTAATTTCTTTTGGGATATTGAAGGCAAAGATAGACCCTTAGCCAACTAGATTTGTTCCATTCACAAGAATTAAGAATTGAACCTTTAATAACTTACTTGAGGGGCAAGAGCTCCTACTATTCACGCCAACCTGAATTGGTTAATGTAACACCCCAATTTTTTTCTTTTTTTTTGTAACACCCCGATTTTTTTTCTTTCTTTTAAGAATAATAGTTTTTTTCTAAATCGGTTAATTGGATAATTTTTTGAATAATTTTCTTTCAAATAATTATAGATTTCACTATTTACGAATTTTACTATTCATGTAAATAGTAACCTTGTAGAAAATTTACAGGATTCTCATTAATTATATTTGAGCTTGAATATATATAGAAATAATTTACAAAATATTTGTTATTATCTTTACATCTTTGTATCATAAACTACTATAAAATATATTTCTACACTTCAATCTCATCATTAATATCATCAAGCCTTCCATTTTGCCCTTTTTCCTGAAATGATCAATTTTCTAAAAGTGAGATATAAAATATCTCAATAGCTAGTCACTTTATTAAAAACATGTAAATACATGAGGAGATCATTTCAGTCATAAAAGCATAACATCACACAATAATTAAATTTCTCTTATTCACTATGTAGAACATGAATTATAAATAAAATTCTGTAAAAATTGATTATGAACATAGATATCATAAATCATAAATAATCATACTTTTATGAAAGACTAACTACCTGATCTGATTCTCAACCTTTTAAACTTCTTTGCTCCTCCTTGCTCTGTGTTTCTTAGTCCACTCTCTTATTGAAATTTTCGCCTCTTCCGCTCTCTCTTTCTCTCTCTTTTCTTTCTTTCTTCTCTTTCTTTCTTCCTTCTCCACTGTGACTCACATAACACCCCCCACACACACACAGAGAGAGACATATATATATATATATATATATATATATATATATATATATATATATATATATATATATATATATATTAACATTTATTTATTCATTACCTCACGTGTCTCCCTTTCTTTTTTTTCTTTCTTTTCGTTCTTTTCTTTTTCACTTCCTTCCTTTCTCTACCGCACACCTCACACACATCACTATCTTTTTTTTTCTTTTGGTTAAAAATGATAAAAACCATCAAATCTTTTTATTCTATACAAATAGGTCCCTACTCAATGGATAAAATTCTATTTATATCTCTCAAAAAATTCTTAATAACTATTTTATCCTTATTTTCTTACTCATTTATTTATTTAGCCTCATTTTCTAAGGTAATTAAATTTGGGATATCACATTCTTCCCCCCTTAAATGAATTTTGTCCCCAAAATTCAAACTAATGCATATATACACATATAAAAATTGCAACCACAACGTGCATGAAAATATTCCAAATACAAACATCACACTTATTAACATAGTCAATCTATTATTCATTTTACACAACTGTAGTATTATATTTGTTTGAATTTACTTATGATTTCTTGGGTGATCAAACCCTCAATCACTTTGCATTTGTACCGTAGATTTGCGTATGATTTCTTAGGTGATCAAACCCTTAATCACTTTGCATTTGTATCGTAGATTTGCGTATGATTTCTTGGGTGATCAATCCCTCAATCACTTTGCATTATGTGCCGTAGATACTTGCACCGAGTGACCTAAAAATTTAACCCTCAAACTCTTTGTGCATAGGTTTTCATAGTTATACACTGAGTAGTATGGGACTCTAACCATTTCAAACTCATGTATTAGATCTCGTAAATCTTTTTAGGTTTCCATAGTTATACACTGAGTAGTATGAGACTCTAACCCTTTCAAATTCATGTATTAGATCTCGTAGATCTTTTTAGGTTTCCATATCATTTTTGTAGAATTCCATCTTCAAGAATACTTTTAGAGAGAGAACAAACACATAGATAATTCATATGATCATAGGAAATATAAGCTTTATCTATAATTCAATGTACACTTTACTAGGTACTTAATTTTATAGAGATAAATATCTCTTATATGTTTATCTAGATTATCACATTCAAAGTAAATTCTAATTTAACTTCGGCATACCTTTCTTTTTCATGAATTTAGGCTATAATGACTTCTTATGTATAAAATATACTGGCCAGACATACGTTACAAATAAGACTCTATTATTTTCTTTATTCATCAAAAGATACCTGGTATGCCTTTATTCATATTTAATCAATTCTCTATATGACTTACTTTTTTTTACTCAAATACTCTTTTAAATCTCACGTAATCATAACAAACATTCACAGCAACTTAAACACAAATATCATAAAAATAATACTTTTAACAAATCAAACAATTACATGTAAATATTTTCCTTTCCATAAGATGGCAAGATCTTTTCCTCTGATACCATTTTGTAACACCCCAATTTTTTTCTTTCTTTTTGTAACACCCCGATTTTTTTTTCTTTCTTTTAAGAATAATAATTTTTCTCTAAATCGGTTCATTGGATAATTTTCTGAATAATTTTCTTTCAAATAATTATAGATTTCACTATTCACAAATTTTACTATTTATGTGAATAGTAACCTTGCAGAAAATTTACAAGATTTTCATTAATTATATCTGAGCTTGAATATATATAGAAATAATTTACAAAATATTTGTTATTATCTTTATATCTTTGTATCATAAACTACTATAAAATATATTTCTACACTTCAATCTCATTATTAATATCATCAAGCCTTCCATTTTGCCCTTTTTCCTGAAATGATCAATTTTCTAAAAGTGAGATATAAAATATCTCAGTAGCTAGTCACTTTATTAAAAACATGTAAACACATGAGGAGATCATTTCAGTCATAAAAGCATAACATCACATAATAATTAAATTTCTCTTATTCACTATGTAGAACAGGAATTATAAATAAAATTCTGTAAAAATTGATTATGAACATAGATATCATAAATCATAAATAATCATACTTTTATGAAAGACTAACTACCTGATCTGATTTTCAACCTCTTAAACTTCTTTGCTCCTCCTTGCTCTGTGTTTCTTAGTCCTCTCTCTTCTTGAAATTTTCGCCTCTTCCTCTCTTTCTTTCTCTCTCTTTTCTTTCTTTCTTTCTTCTCTTTCTTCCTTCCTTCTCTTTCGTGACTCACATAACACCCCCCACACACACAGAGAGACATATATATATATATATATATATATTTTTTTTTTTTTCCTTATTACCCCACATATATATATATATATATATTAACATTTATTTCTTCATTACCTCACGCGTCTCCCTTTCTTTCTTTTCTTTCTCACTTCCTTCCTTTCTCTACCGCACACCTCACACACATCACTATCTTTTTTTTTCTTTTGGTTAAAAATGATAAAAACCCTCAAATCTTTTTATTCTATACAAATAGGTCCTTACTCAATGGATAAAATTCTATTTATATCTCTCAAAAAATTCTTAATAACTATTTTATCCTTATTTTCTTACTCATTTATTTATTTAGTCTCATTTTTTAAGGTAATTAAATTTGGGATAAGGTAATTAAATTTGGGATATCACAGTTAATATTTTAATTTTTAGACCAACATTTGAATCAATGACATGATACCTTTATCGGGTGACCGACTAGTATACGTGATTTCACTAACTATAACACAGCATAATCAAGTGTCTTGTCATAAAAAATAACTAAATCGTTAAATCTTGTAAAAAAGAAATCTGGGCAACATTACTACATTATAGGGATATTGAGCTTTTCTATGGTTAAACATTTTTGAAATTTACATAACACATTTTTTTATTATTATATATTTAAATTTTAGATAACTTAATCACAAGAATTACCCTCTTAAGATGTTAAACTCTCATTTAAAAAAAAAAAATCTAACAGTGCTGTTATTTATTTGGGTTCCTTCTTTAGTAACGTCAAAGATGAAATTGTTGCTTAAAAATGTAGAACGACATAAGCGTACCTTGACCTTCTCTGAAACTACTAAGATCAAGAGTGTAATTAAGCTTTTTTTTTTTCATTGATTTTACTGGATATCTTAGTAAAATCTGGCATGAATATTTTCTGGGTAAAAAATCTATATGATATTTAAAAAATGCCAAGTATCTTCAAACACTCCAAATTTTATTGATGGATTAATATTTATTAGTAATTCATACGAAATCAGTCTGTCAAATAAACTAATTTTCAGGAGAACAAGGCTGAATGCGTCTATTACCATCAAAGTACTCACAATTTACACCACCTAGGCTTCTTGTAAATTTTTCTCCAAGCTTTGACCATTCAGCTCTTATAGTCGCTTGAGTTTTCTTAGCCAGTTCCCACTCATCTCTCAAGTGCGGCGCTTGCCCTTTCAACTCATCTCTTTGTACTTTCAGGGTCTTTCCTTCCTCGAAGATTTCTCTTTTTCTCTTAGTTGCCGTGTTCTTTGCTGATTGAAAAACACACATATTAGCTTTAAGAGCATTTATCTGCTCTTCCAACTCTCTCTTTCTTTCCTCCAAACTGGCTAACTGATTGCTCAACTCATTTTCTAATGATGCAATTTCTTTAAACTGGTTTTTGTTAGCTTCAAGACCCTCTTCCAGTTTATCCATTTTCAACAGGTTGGTGCTGGCAGACTCAATTTTCCTACCAGCATTGTTATAGTCACAACTCCAGCGAGCAAATTCTCTTGAAACTTCTAATATTAACAACCGCAATTCCATTGAGACTCCATCATCCGCAGACAGATTGGAAAGGTACTCTAAGTTAGATTTCATAGTATTGCACGGTCCAGGATGCAACAAAGCATTAAAGTCTCTGGAGAGAAACTCTTGGAACGTTTTCAATGCTTTCTCAGTCTCTTCACATGGCACAGTGTTGTCGGGCAATTCAGTACTGACTCTAGTATGTTGGGAAGTTGACACAACTGAGGTCTCAGCATCCAGAGAAGCATAAAATGCTCTCATTTCTACATCATCCAGAGTTAGTTCCATTTGATTTCTGGGGGATTCAAGGTTATACAGCATCATAGAGGATTTTGTTTTCTGTTGTTGTCCTCGTCCAGTAGCAGATGCAGTAATGGTTGATCCTTGAATACTCGGTGTCTTGGAAAAACATGTGACTTGGGATTCAGGTTCAACCTTTAATGGGCGAACCATAAGAACAGTGTTTGGTCCTATTTCTACAAGAGAAGTTAACAGAGACATTTTAAGTTGCCAGTGGACAAATGGTAAAATACCAGCAGCGACATATCAATGGGAAGAAATGTAATTGCCATTATGAAATACAAGACATAGAATTAAGTTTCTCACGATGTGAACACATAAGTGGGGGAACACTAACGTACGTTACGTGAGGGTTAGTATCTTCCTATTTATCAGTTGGACAACATTAAAATTTGGCTCTTCCTCAAAGCCAAATAGGTTGTTTGGGTACTTGGAGTTTTTCTCTATGTTTCATTTGTTTCTCCCAATCTCTACCTAGAGCACCAAACATCACCTTCATTCCAGCCAATCCCACCATAAAAAAATGAATGAATAAATAACTGGATCTTCATATTTCTACATAGTTCTCTCTCAAATTGTTTCTGTCCTTCCAGATTCTCTCTCCCACATTGTGACCCACAAGCCACCTCCTCTCTCGTTTTTCCCTTCACCATTGACATCACAAAAACCAGACCCAAGGCTAGCAAGCCTTTTGTCGTTCTAATTAAATTCATATTAGGTGGCCTGTTTAACTCCTTATTCTTCCTTTCTCCACTACCAGTCAGACCACAAACACCTAAACTTTCACGCCTACATTAGCATTTATCCAAAGAAATGAAAAGTTTCACATATTCCCTCAATCATGTTATCTTGGCCAAAATGCAAAGAAGCCCTTCTTAACTTTAAAAGCTAGCAATAACCCCCCCCCCCAAACTTTCAATTTTGTGCAACATAGTCCCTCACCCCCTCCCATGACTTTTTCGTACAAAATCTAATAGTACTTGTCCCATTAGGTTGAAAAAGGTTAAATAGAGAAAAAGAATTCGACCAACCATTTTAAGTGATACAACAATGACCTTTTTTGGTTATTTTCTTTCACATTTTTACAACCAAAAAGTTTTCTTAGGATAATAGGTTAGATAAATTTTTCGTTAATTTGATATTTTTCAACCTACATGGACAAGTACTGCAAGAATTTTGAATGAAAAAGTCAACAATATGATTGTTCTGCACAAAATTGAGAGTTTAGGACAGCTTATTGTCAAATTTTAAAGTTGAGGTGCATAACCCCCTAAATGTTTTTTGTGTATTTTTTTTTGTTTTGGGGGGGGGGGGGGGTGGATTCTTTTCATTTTGGCTTATTATCTTTCTGAGTTCATAGTTAGCATTTATATTGGGAACAAATAATTATTAGAGATAAATTGACATCACAGTATTACAAATTGGAAATCACTTTGGAAAGTATCAATTCATTACCACTGAGAACCAATATTTTTTGAAAATCTCATAGATCAGTGAAATGGTGGGTGCTAATCAATTTGGTTTTTATGGCCTTTATCAACCAAGGTTGAAATCTGAAATACATTTTCTTATTCTTCACGACATACACAAACAAATTGATCTCCATAACAAATATCATAATTTAGCATCAATGCAATAGTTAATCAAGTAATGATCAATTTAATGCTCTATTATGAATATATTGAGTTTCTATGGTTTCTCAACTGTATGTATTTATCAGTGACATAAAGCAGATCAGAGTATAACAGACACATATATGGATGGTTGGCTACTTGCAAGCAACTCAAATAGCTCATAACCTTTGAACTGTTGTATCCTCCTTATTTATTTATTTATTTTTTCTGTCCACTCATTAAAGAATATTATAATAAATCTAGATAAACTGAAAGCAAGATTAGTGAATGCAAATGAAGATGAAATGATCTTGGGTGCCAAGATTTGCCATTCATAAAGAATTTATGCTTACCTTTTTCAATACCTATGCCTCTAACGTATGGTGAAGCCATTAGATCTTGGTTAACACCATCTAATGTTTTTGGGCGTTTGGGGCATATGATTAAGTGACGCTTCAAATGAGAAGTCCCACAGTTATCTTGCAACAGTTTCCCACAATGTTTGCATTGAACTTTGCTACCATCATTTGTTTGAATCCTCAGCATATCTTCCCACACTTTAGACATTTTTGGGCGCTTTGAACTAGTAAATTCTTCATATTCATATTCTATACCAATGCTTGTATGCTCACTTGTCATTGTGTCCTGTGAAATAATCATTAACTAAATTTAACACAGTAAACAGACTTTTTAATGAGCTGGGATAAATAGATGTACCACCTCGATTGTAAATTTATTGAGTGAACCCAGGTCTTAGTCCTTGAAAGCGTACCTCGGTAACAGTGTAATCCCTAAAAGATGACCACTGAACATTTTAGTCCTTGGATTTTGAAACCATTATACTAAATGGTCCCTCCATCCATTGCCATGATACAAAATGGTCTCTTTATCCATTGCCATGATACTGAATGGTCCCTCCATCATGGCATTGAACGGAGAGACCATTTTGTGTAACGATTTCAAAATTTAGTGACTAAAGTAGCCAGTCACATTAGCATGTTGAGATGTCACATCACTACCACGCCAGCAAATAACAGTACACATCAACAGACAACATTTGTTGACTGTGATGCAAGGTGGATGGATGGATTTTTGTGCAAAGATTACAAAATTTCGGGACTAAAGTGTTCAATAGCCAGCTTTTACTTTTAGGGACTAAACCGTCACCGAGGTACACTTTTAGAGACCAAAAAATGAGTTTACTCCAAATTTATTACTTGTAAAATCTGAATTAATTTTACAGAGAATAACGATATTTATAATTTTTATATAAAACAAATTCCCCAGGTTAATAATTAAGCAGCAAAATTTGCAAGATAGTTTTTATATCTGATGCCATAACAAAGCAAATAGAAGTATAATCTACATCAACATGAGTTAAATTCTTAATCTTAAGACTTAAGGAAGTATAAACTACCATCAGAGGTGCTTACTTCTCTAGATGAATAAGATATAGATAGCTGATTATAGACTTATGTTCCATTAAATGCATTAAATTCTCATGGAAGTTACTAGAACAAAGACACATGCAAAATCCAACAGGCAGGAGACAGAAAAAAAATAACTAAAAGAACCATTATCCCCATATAATTGCATGATATAACAAAACAAAGATGAGCCAAATAGATAGTTTTTGGTCTACAAATTTTTAATGTTTATACATACAACTCCCAGTACATGGTTGAAGAAGATTTTACTTTATAAAAGTGACATGCTAGATGGGGCTGATTTCATGAGCAGCTAGGCGTTGTGGTATGAAATTTAATTTAAAGGGTATGACTGTGCACTCCAATTTATTATGAGATTGGAAAATTAATATAAGTAAACTTCTTCTGATTCTTAACAATTCATACGCTTAAAGGAAGACTGTAATGAATATTGGAAAGCATTCTATAATGAGCCTCAACATTGTTCATTAGTTCGGTGTTGGAAAAACCTTGAACTGTAATAATGATCATTGTCTTCTCTTTCTAACTTTTATTTAGTTCCCTAGCTATTGCAGAAAATACATTTCCTCTCCACCCCTTCTAAATCCCTACAAATACCAAATGCGTGCATTACCAAATTCTTCAGTGTAGGACCCAAAGTAAACTTGTCCCAATTAATTCACAAATATTGATCACTTTTGACAACTCCTAATGAAAAATCATCAATGAATTACATCTTACGTTTCAAAACACGCATTCCAGATTATGCAAAACTCAGAAGAAGCACGTGTATACCGTCTCATCATAAACTAAATTCATTTATAATCACATCCAATCACCAATTTTGAAACTCGCAACATTACCCTATAGAAAATTAGTAATCAAAGAAATAAAATAGATACAAATAGCAGATGGAAACCCAGAGGATAACCATATACCTAATAGTAAGAAATATAAAGAGAATCATTTACCTGTGTTCTGCTATTGTATCCAGCAGGGATGATACTGTCACCAAAGAGATCGACTGGCGACAATGGCGGAAAGGGGCCAGGGCCAGGGCCAGAGACTAGAGGAGACGGTGGTAGAGAGTGTTAGTCAGCCTGTTGGAATATGGACTTACGGGTGGAGTCTACCATAGCTTACCCTTAAACGTGGGAGCGGAAAGGGACATTTCTATTGAAAAAAAAAAAAAACAAGAAAGGGACATTTTTATGACCCCAAAAAAAAAAAACGATAAAGGGACATTTTGGCCATTTGGACAAAAGAGAGTTATATTTTATTTAGGGCTAAAATCTACTTTAGGTCCTAATAATTTTACTAACTTTTAAATTCAATGCCTATACTTTTAAAATTTGAAATTTAGTTTCCATAATTTCAAAACTCATAAAAAATAATCCTAGACCTAAACTCTAAAAACCTAATCCTTGAACCTCAAACCCTAAATTCTAAACCCAAACATCAAACCATAAACTTAAAATCACTAACCTCAATCCCAAACTTTAAACCCCGAGCTCAAAACACCAAGGGCATGTTTGGTAGAGAAGACTACAGTGCAGTGGAGGATGGAATGCAATGTTTTTTTCCATCAAGACATGTTTGGTAACCAAGTGCTACAGGGAACAAGGGAGAAGTCTGATTTCTCATTTCCATCAAAACCGTACTGAAGCAAATTCCATCGGATGTTGGATGGAAAAGTGCTTGGGATCAATGGAAAACAGTAACTTAGCCTAAGTGTTTCCAAAATTGCCCTGTCCTGCAGAAGTAAAACACAATTTTCTCCTCCATGAAGCCTTAAGCCACTAGACCGTTCGACATATTCTTGCCTCATTCATTACCGTGTGACATATTCATGCCTCATTCATTATCTTCGCATCTGTAGTCGGTGCGTCGGCTGGTCATTACTCTCGTGATTCATTCTCACGTCTCTGGTTTGTGCTTGAAAGGTTTGTTATTTTTCCTGTATCAATCTTTGTTTTTTTTTGGTTCAATACCCTCCTTAACCACGCAGAGGACGATTCTCATGATATTTTCAAATTGTTGTATTTCAATGTTTACTTCACATATATCATTTTGCACGATGAAATTAAGCTTACCCCACAAGCCAAAAAGTTCGTCCTTTAGTTATATGTTTAGTTATAATATGCTTGCATTATTTGTTGAGAACAAAACTAGTGAATTAGGTATTGGGCAACAAGCTTGAAGGGGAAAAGAAAAATATGAGCGATAGAGGAATATAGATGGAGAAGTGAGAGACATTGATAAAAAACATAAACCAACACAATATCAAGTTAGTACAATTTGTTGGTGTCTAAGAATTACATAGGAAATGAACCTGTAATACAGGATGAACCATATCATGATTACATTCTTCCATTGCATACTGTGGTCCCTATATTCTTCTTTAAGTACATCCTCTCCAGTCACCTCACATGCCCCAAACATGTATGAGGACAATAACTAGAAACCCTTTGAATGGCTATCTAAACAATGAAATTAGGCTCTAAAGCACTGAAACACACCACAACTGAATTTGCTATGTAAAGAATTAATCAAATCAACAACAAAAAGTTATAAAAAGCTGTGAAATTCTGGTTTAGCCCAACAAGACAGTATAAGGGCATTGTGAATAAAATGGCAAGGATATGTAGAAATGGCAAGTAAACTAGGCCACTAGCATAAGATGATACTCTGTAACTTCCACAAAAGGTCTCCTTCATTAGAATCTCCCTTTCTTGCAGAAATATATATATATATATATATATATATATATTTAGAACACTACTTGATTTCCATAAATTTAATTTTTTTTTCTTAGTGATGGCTGACCTTATAACAAGAATGATAGTTGCTACGATGACTTGGTGGTTGAACATGATATTTGTTGTTGCCAGATATTATATTTTTATTGTTAGGGTTATTCGCTATAGGCATTATATTAGTAGAAAACCTTACACTGTCGACTTTGAAAAGCACAGGGCTCATTTTAGGAGTCTAATCTATAGTAGTGACATAGGTTGCCATAATTTAACGAGGATGAACAGGTCAACCTTAGATGCCCTTTGTGCTATGCTCGACAGTGTAGGAGGACTTAAACCCACCAAAAATATGCTTGTAGATGAGCAAGTTGCAATTTTTGCACACATTTTATCTCATCATGTGAAGAATAGGGTGATCCAGGATGAATTCAAGAGATTAGAAGAGAGTGTGAATAGGCATTTTAATATAGTTTTGAATGCTATGATGTGCTTAGGAGGAGAGCTATTCAAGACCCCTGAGCCTGTGCCTTCAAATTCGACAGATCCCAAGTGAAAATTATTCAAAGTATCTATTTCTAGTTAACTGTACGCTTACATTAACATAGGTGAGTGACAATGTTATTTTTACAAAAATGTCTTGGTGCCCTTGACGGGACACACTAAGATTCAAGGTTCCCATGGATGTCAAGGCAAGGTATTGAAATCGGAAAGGAGAAATTTCAACTAATGTGCTAGGTGTCTGCACTCAAGATGATCAAATTATATTTATCTTGCTTGGATGGGAAGGGTCCGCAACTGACAGTCGAGTGTTATGTGATACAGTTAATAGGCATGGGTTCACGATTCCTCGGGGTGAGCATACTTGCACCTCAATGCAGTAACCTTGTGGGTTATTATTGATAACTGGCCAATTCAATGTTGCTTTATCTAGGGTGTTATTACTTGGTAGATGCGGGATACAAGAACTGTGATGGATTCTTAGCACTGTGTAGAGGACAACGCTACCATCTAAATAAGTGGCATCGTTCGTCAACAAATGCCCATGAGTTCTTTAATATGAAGCACTCGTCAGCATGCAATATCTTTGAAAGGTGCTTTGGGATGTTGAAGCAATGTTGGGCAATACTGAGAAGTCCCTTCTATTACCCTATTAGAACGCACAATCGAATTATTATCGCTTGGTGTCTACTCCATAATCTTATAATGAGGAAAGAGCCTACAGATCTCTTTGAAGATGACACATTGATAGATCCCGTGAGGGACCCTGATCCCATGCCTCTAATTGAGACCACACCTGCTTGGAGTCTGTGGAGGGATAACTTAGCAGATCAAATGTATACTGAGTTTAGGAATCGACGAGGATGAGTGTTATGTAGCTTATGTGCATCTAATTCAGTGTATTACATTAATGTGTTGATTGATATGTAATAGACTTAAGCTTTTGAACTATGTTTAGAACATTAATGTGTTGTTGTAGTGTGTGTTAATTTAAATTTATCTAGTACATTGTTATAGTTAGAGATTGTTGTTCGAAATATATGAACTATTTTGTTTTGTAGAGACATGATGTTCTGACTTTATTATTTGTAATATACTAGTGCCATGTGTCACATCCCAAAAATTAAGCATGTGAAAAGATACTACTCATTTGATATAATTCTCAAACATACGTTATATACATATATTCTGTAAGGTTTTACATTCAACCTTAATCATTCATTCCACACTACAGAATTATATTCATCTGATAAGCAAATATAGACATACATAGTCTGATATTTCTATCTCATCGCAAGCCTAGGAGACCTATAGAAAGTACAGAGCGTTTCTAGTATCCACATTAATAAGTACTGGTATCCCACCAGACAGAAATAGAGTGTAATCCCAAGGGGCTTCTAATCTTCCAACGGATACTCTTCTTTTTTGTTTTCTGTATCTGAAAAATAATCATAGGGAGTGTGAGTTTATTTAAAAACTCAGTAAGTAAATAACTGTACTATATAGAATATCAAAAGTACAAATACCACATTTACTCATATAATTAATTGTCTTATACATCGAGTAGTATGGGACTCTAACCCTTTCAAACTCATGAATAAGATTTCTTAGATATACAACGAGTACTATGGGACTCTAACCCTTTCAAACTCGTGAATAAGATCTCATCGGTATACACCGAGTAGTATGGGACTTTAACCCTTTCAACTCGTGTATAGATTTCATAGATATGCACTGAGTAGTATGAGACTTTAACCCTTTCAAACTCGTGTATAAGATTTCTTAGATATACACCGAGTAGTATGGGACTTTAACCCTTTCACACTCGTGTATTAGATCCCGTAGATCTTTACTCATTAATAAGATAGTGAGAATTCATCACATAGTACAATTGTCATGAAATAAATAGTTTCTACATACTCTTATTTCTACTGATCATCATATACTCCCATATGAAAAATTAATTGCTTATTATCCAAATAATATTGTAAATGGGACTTATATTGTACTTTGACTAGTAATATCAAATTAGCTGAGCAAGGTTATTCACTCACCTTGATGTTTGTCCAAGTTTACCTTGTTCCACACTAGAATTTGTGTAGGAAAATTTTCTAGTAAAATATATTACAAGAAAACATAAGAAAGGAAACAAAATCACGAAAATACGCAAAATTTTCTGACTGCTACAGTAACGGGTTTGCTACAGTAACGGGTCGCTACAGTGCCTGTTCGCTACAGTAACGTTGACTGCTACAGTACCGTTGACTGCCGACACTACAGTACTGCTACAGTACCCGAAGAAAATTTTTCAGATTTTGTTTCGAAATTTCTGGTCGCTACAGTAACTCGGTTTTTGCAGAAATTTCTAACAATTTCATCCTTTCCTTTCTTGTTTCAAAACTAGAATTTCAACTCTTTTAACTGATTATAACTCAAATATAACTTCTAAAACAACTGAGATTCATGAATTATCATCAAAATCTTCAAGAACAAAACCTCCTCTGATCTTCTACATAAACTGAAATTTAAGGAAAATAATCGGATTAAAGCTTACCTTTGATCCTTACAAAGCTTTTGAACCGAACAAATAATCGAAACTCTGAAAATCAAGGAAAGGATTTGAGAAGAGAATGAAGAAAGGAGAGAAAACTTCCACTGTTCAGTTTTCAGCTTTTCCTTCTGCGTGAGAAATGAGGGGGGTACTATTGAAACTTTATATTAAATATTTCTAATGGGTTATTCAATAACCCATGGGTATCCATAACCCAACATCCAAACCCATCCAGTCAATTTACAATAAATGGACTAATTGACCATTCTGAAACCACTTTTCCATGAATTTCACCATTATTAGAATATATCCCTCATTGTGCAAATATTTAGTCCAGTCATTTAACTCAATTTTCATAAATAATATTCAAAGAGAACAATTAAATATGAAAATTAAAAATGACCAAAATAAATAACTAAAGTAACGTTGTAGAATTCTAAAATACTCTTAAGCGAATTATATTCTGAAATTAACGGGTATTACACCATGGCTCTCCATTGGACACCACAACATGATGCTCTTTTTGTGGACGCACTTGTAGATTTGAGTGTTCAGGGAGTGTACTTGGTTGAGGGTACGTTTCAAAAGGGGTATACAGGCAAATCCTTATATTTTGTCCCGTATTAAGACCCTAAAGTCTAACTGGGCTGCGGTGTATGACATAGTGTATGGAACAAATACAAGCGGGTTTGGGTGGGATCCCCAGACACAAACTATCACTGTAGAGCCTGCTGTGTGGGATGCATATCTAAAGGTACATCATGCTTCCATTTATACAGTTATGCGTGATATGGTAAACTATATTTGATTATGTTTTATTTTATTTTTTTTACATAATATCTACAAAAATCAAATAAAAATTCTCATACAATTAGAAAAAATCGAACAAAAAATACCTAAAAATTGAAATAGTGGTCTAAGCGAAGGAATTTGCCTTATTTTTTTGGGTAAAAAATCGTGGGAGAGTTGACACATGCATAAGGAAGGAAAAATTAGAATTTTAAACCCCAATTATTCTACTCTTAATACTTTTACTTCTTTTTCTAGCCTCTGAATGGCCCCGAAAAATTGGTGAGTAATTATGGGAAAAATTGAGAGACCTTACCTTACACTGTTCGGGGCCAATCGTGTAATACCCGTTAATTTCGGAATATAATTCGCTTAAGAGTATTTTAGAATTCTACAACGTTACTTTAGTTATTTATTTTGGTCATTTTTAATTTTCATATTTAATTGTTCTCTTTGAATATTATTTATGAAAATTGAGTTAAATGACTGGACTAAATATTTGCACCATGTGGGATATATTCTAAGAATGGTGAAATTCATGGAAAAGTGGTTTAAGAATGGTCAATTAGTCCATTTATTGTAAATTGAATGGATGTGTTTGGATGTTGGGTTATGGATACCCATGGGTTATTCAATAACCCATTAGAAATATTTAATATAAAGTTTCAATAGTACCCCCTCATTTTCTCACTCAGCCGAAGGAAGGCAGAAAAGTGTTTTCTCTCATTTCTTCATCCTCTTCTCAAATCCTTTCCTTGATCTTCAAATTTTTGATTATTTGTTCGGTTCAAAAGCTTTGTAAGGATCAAAGGTAAGCTTTAATCTCATTATTTTCCTTAAATTTCAGTTTATATGGAAGATTAGAGGAGGTTTTGTTCTTGAAGATTTTGATGATAATTCATGAATCTCAGTTATTTTAGAAGCTATATTTGAGTTATAATCGGTTAAAAGAGTTGAGATTCTGGTTTTGAATCAAAAGAAAGGAAAGGATGAATTTTTTGAAAGATTTTCTGCAAAATTCGAAGTACTGTAGCAACTGGAAAATCTGAAATTTTTCTTCGAGTTGCTGTAGCAGTTACTGTAGTGTCGGCAGTCAATGGTACTGTAGCAGTCAACGTTACTGTAGCGAACAGGCACTATAGCGACCCGTCACTGTAGCGAACTGTTACTGTAGCAAACCGTTACTGTAGCAATCAGAAAATTTTGCGTATTTTCGTGATTTTGTTTCCTTTCTTATGTTTCCTTGTAATATATTGTACTAGGAAATTTTCCTACACAAATTCTAGTGTGTAACAAGGTAAACTTGGACAAACATAAAGGTGAGTGAATAACCTTGCTCAGCTAATTTGATATTACTAGTCAAAGTACAATATAAGTCCCATTTACAATATTATTTGGATAATAAGCAATCAATTTTTCATATGGGAGTATATGATGATCGGTAGAAATAAGAGTATGTAGAAATTATTTTATTTCATGACAATTGTACTATGTGATAAGTTCTCACTATCTTATTAATGAGTAAAGATCTACGGGATCTAATACACGAGTTTGAAAGGGTTAAAGTCCCAAACTACTCAGTGCATATCTATGAAACTTATACGAGTTGAAAAGGTTAAAGTCTCATACTACTCGGTGTATATCTAAGAAATCTTATACACGAGTTTGAAAGGGTTAAAGTCCCACACTACTCAGTACAATGAAACTTATACACGAGTTGAAAGGGTTAGAGTCTTATACTACTCGGTGTATACCTATGAGATCTTATTCACGGGTTTGAAAGGGTTAGAGTCCCATACTACTCGGTGTATATCTATGAAATTTTATTCATAAGTTTGAAAGGGTTAGAGTCTCATACTACTCGATGTATAAGACAATTAATTATATGAGTAAATGTGGTATTTGTACTTTTGATATTTTATATAGTACAGTTATTTACTTACTGAGTTTTTAAATAAACTCACACTCCCTATGATTTTTTTTTTTCACATACAGAAAACAAAGAATAAGAGTATCCGTTTGAAGAATAGAAGCCCTTTGGAATTATCCTTTATTTCTGTCTGGTGGGATACCAGTACTTATTAATGTGGATACTAGGAACGCTCTGTACTTTCTATAGGTCTCCTAGGCTTGCGATGAGATAGAAATATCAGACTATGTATGTCTATATTTGCTTATCAGATGAATATAATTATGTAGTGTGGAATGAATGATTAAGGTTGAATGTAAAACCTTACAGAACATATGTAAATAACGTATGTTTGAGAATTTTATCAAATGAGTAGTATCTTTTCACATGTTCAATTTTTGGGATGTGACAAATCGGAGGCCAGAAAAAAAGTAAAAGTATTAGGAGTAGAATAATTGGGGTTTTAAATTCTAATTTTGCGTTCTTTATGCATGTGTCATTTCTCCCATGATATTTTATCCAAAAAATAAGGCAAATTCGCTCGTTTAGACCACTATTTTAATTTTTTATCCGATTTTTTCTAATTGTTTGAGAATCTTTATTTGATTTTTGTATATTTTTTCCTCTAGTTTTGTTTTCGAATTCTTTATTTCTACTTTATGAGAGATTTTTTTTTCAAGTGAAATTGTTCGATTTTGATCCGAACCATCAGAGGCCATTCGGAGGCTGGTAAAAGTAGTAAAAGTACTAATAGTAGCATAATTGGTGTTTTCAATTCCAATTTTGCCTTCTTTGTGCATTTGTAAGTTCTCCCACAATTTTTTACCCAAAAAAAAATAAGACAAATTCCCTCGTTTAGACCACTATTTAAATTTTTTGCCCAATTTTTCTAATTGTTGGAGAATTTTTATTTGATTTTTGTAGATTTTTTTCTTCAAGTTTTGGTGTAGGGTTTAGGGTTTGGGGTTTGGGGTTTGGGGTTTGGGGTTTGGGGTTTGGGGTTTAGGGTTTGGGGTTTGGGGTTTGGGGTTTAGGGTTTGGGGTTTAGGGTTTGGGGTTTAGGGTTTGGGGTTTAGGGTTTGGGGTTTAGGGTTTAGGGTTTAGGGTTTAGGGTTTAGGGTTTGGGGTTTGGGGTTTGGGGTTTGGGGTTTGGGGTTTGGGGTTTAGGGTTTGGGGTTTGGGGTTTGGGGTTTAGGGTTTGGGGTTTAGGGTTTGGGGTTTAGGGTTTGGGGTTTAGGGTTTGGGGTTTAGGGTTTAGGGTTTAGGGTTTAGGGTTTAGGGTTTAGGGTTTAGGGTTTAGGGTTTAGGGTTTAGGGTTTAGGGTTTAGGGTTTAGGGTTTAGGGTTTAGGGTTTAGGGTTTAGGGTTTAGGGTTTAGGGTTTAGGGTTTAGGGTTTAGGGTTTAGGGTTTAGGGTTTAGGGTTTAGGGTTTAGGGTTTAGGGTTTAGGGTTTAGGGTTTAGGGTTTAGGGTTTAGGGTTTAGGGTTTAGGGTTTAGGGTTTAGGGTTTAGGGTTTAGGGTTTAGGGTTTAGGGTTTAGGGTTTAGGGTTTAGGGTTTAGGGTTTAGGGTTTAGGGTTTAGGGTTTAGGGTTTAGGGTTTAGGGTTTAGGGTTTAGGGTTTAGGGTTTAGGGTTTAGGGTTTAGGGTTTAGGGTTTAGGGTTTAGGGTTTAGGGTTTAGGGTTTAGGGTTTAGGGTTTAGGGTTTAGGGTTTAGGGTTTAGGGTTTAGGGTTTAGGGTTTAGGGTTTAGGGTTTAGGGTTTAGGGTTTAGGGTTTAGGGTTTAGGGTTTAGGGTTTAGGGTTTAGGGTTTAGGGTTTAGGGTTTAGGGTTTAGGGTTTAGGGTTTAGGGTTTAGGGTTTAGGGTTTAGGGTTTAGGGTTTAGGGTTTAGGGTTTAGGGTTTAGGGTTTAGGGTTTAGGGTTTAGGGTTTAGGGTTTAGGGTTTAGGGTTTAGGGTTTAGGGTTTAGGGTTTAGGGTTTAGGGTTTAGGGTTTAGGGTTTAGGGTTTAGGGTTTAGGGTTTAGGGTTTAGGGTTTAGGGTTTAGGGTTTAGGGTTTAGGGTTTAGGGTTTAGGGTTTAGGGTTTAGGGTTTAGGGTTTAGGGTTTAGGGTTTAGGGTTTAGGGTTTAGGGTTTAGGGTTTAGGGTTTAGGGTTTAGGGTTTAGGGTTTAGGGTTTAGGGTTTAGGGTTTAGGGTTTAGGGTTTAGGGTTTAGGGTTTAGGGTTTAGGGTTTAGGGTTTAGGGTTTAGGGTTTAGGGTTTAGGGTTTAGGGTTTAGGGTTTAGGGTTTAGGGTTTAGGGTTTAGGGTTTAGGGTTTAGGGTTTAGGGTTTAGGGTTTAGGGTTTAGGGTTTAGGGTTTAGGGTTTAGGGTTTAGGGTTTAGGGTTTAGGGTTTAGGGTTTAGGGTTTAGGGTTTAGGGTTTAGGGTTTAGGGTTTAGGGTTTAGGGTTTAGGGTTTAGGGTTTAGGGTTTAGGGTTTAGGGTTTAGGGTTTAGGGTTTAGGGTTTAGGGTTTAGGGTTTAGGGTTTAGGGTTTAGGGTTTAGGGTTTAGGGTTTAGGGTTTAGGGTTTAGGGTTTAGGGTTTAGGGTTTAGGGTTTAGGGTTTAGGGTTTAGGGTTTAGGGTTTAGGGTTTAGGGTTTAGGGTTTAGGGTTTAGGGTTTAGGGTTTAGGGTTTAGGGTTTAGGGTTTAGGGTTTAGGGTTTAGGGTTTAGGGTTTAGGGTTTAGGGTTTAGGGTTTAGGGTTTAGGGTTTAGGGTTTAGGGTTTAGGGTTTAGGGTTTAGGGTTTAGGGTTTAGGGTTTAGGGTTTAGGGTTTAGGGTTTAGGGTTTAGGGTTTAGGGTTTAGGGTTTAGGGTTTAGGGTTTAGGGTTTAGGGTTTAGGGTTTAGGGTTTAGGGTTTAGGGTTTAGGGTTTAGGGTTTAGGGTTTAGGGTTTAGGGTTTAGGGTTTAGGGTTTAGGGTTTAGGGTTTAGGGTTTAGGGTTTAGGGTTTAGGGTTTAGGGTTTAGGGTTTAGGGTTTAGGGTTTAGGGTTTAGGGTTTAGGGTTTAGGGTTTAGGGTTTAGGGTTTAGGGTTTAGGGTTTAGGGTTTAGGGTTTAGGGTTTAGGGTTTAGGGTTTAGGGTTTAGGGTTTAGGGTTTAGGGTTTAGGGTTTAGGGTTTAGGGTTTAGGGTTTAGGGTTTAGGGTTTAGGGTTTAGGGTTTAGGGTTTAGGGTTTAGGGTTTAGGGTTTAGGGTTTAGGGTTTAGGGTTTAGGGTTTAGGGTTTAGGGTTTAGGGTTTAGGGTTTAGGGTTTAGGGTTTAGGGTTTAGGGTTTAGGGTTTAGGGTTTAGGGTTTAGGGTTTAGGGTTTAGGGTTTAGGGTTTAGGGTTTAGGGTTTAGGGTTTAGGGTTTAGGGTTTAGGGTTTAGGGTTTAGGGTTTAGGGTTTAGGGTTTAGGGTTTAGGGTTTAGGGTTTAGGGTTTAGGGTTTAGGGTTTAGGGTTTAGGGTTTAGGGTTTAGGGTTTAGGGTTTAGGGTTTAGGGTTTAGGGTTTAGGGTTTAGGGTTTAGGGTTTAGGGTTTAGGGTTTAGGGTTTAGGGTTTAGGGTTTAGGGTTTAGGGTTTAGGGTTTAGGGTTTAGGGTTTAGGGTTTAGGGTTTAGGGTTTAGGGTTTAGGGTTTAGGGTTTAGGGTTTAGGGTTTAGGGTTTAGGGTTTAGGGTTTAGGGTTTAGGGTTTAGGGTTTAGGGTTTAGGGTTTAGGGTTTAGGGTTTAGGGTTTAGGGTTTAGGGTTTAGGGTTTAGGGTTTAGGGTTTAGGGTTTAGGGTTTAGGGTTTAGGGTTTAGGGTTTAGGGTTTAGGGTTTAGGGTTTAGGGTTTAGGGTTTAGGGTTTAGGGTTTAGGGTTTAGGGTTTAGGGTTTAGGGTTTAGGGTTTAGGGTTTAGGGTTTAGGGTTTAGGGTTTAGGGTTTAGGGTTTAGGGTTTAGGGTTTAGGGTTTAGGGTTTAGGGTTTAGGGTTTAGGGTTTAGGGTTTAGGGTTTAGGGTTTAGGGTTTAGGGTTTAGGGTTTAGGGTTTAGGGTTTAGGGTTTAGGGTTTAGGGTTTAGGGTTTAGGGTTTAGGGTTTAGGGTTTAGGGTTTAGGGTTTAGGGTTTAGGGTTTAGGGTTTAGGGTTTAGGGTTTAGGGTTTAGGGTTTAGGGTTTAGGGTTTAGGGTTTAGGGTTTAGGGTTTAGGGTTTAGGGTTTAGGGTTTAGGGTTTAGGGTTTAGGGTTTAGGGTTTAGGGTTTAGGGTTTAGGGTTTAGGGTTTAGGGTTTAGGGTTTAGGGTTTAGGGTTTAGGGTTTAGGGTTTAGGGTTTAGGGTTTAGGGTTTAGGGTTTAGGGTTTAGGGTTTAGGGTTTAGGGTTTAGGGTTTAGGGTTTAGGGTTTAGGGTTTAGGGTTTAGGGTTTAGGGTTTAGGGTTTAGGGTTTAGGGTTTAGGGTTTAGGGTTTAGGGTTTAGGGTTTAGGGTTTAGGGTTTAGGGTTTAGGGTTTAGGGTTTAGGGTTTAGGGTTTAGGGTTTAGGGTTTAGGGTTTAGGGTTTAGGGTTTAGGGTTTAGGGTTTAGGGTTTAGGGTTTAGGGTTTAGGGTTTAGGGTTTAGGGTTTAGGGTTTAGGGTTTAGGGTTTAGGGTTTAGGGTTTAGGGTTTAGGGTTTAGGGTTTAGGGTTTAGGGTTTAGGGTTTAGGGTTTAGGGTTTAGGGTTTAGGGTTTAGGGTTTAGGGTTTAGGGTTTAGGGTTTAGGGTTTAGGGTTTAGGGTTTAGGGTTTAGGGTTTAGGGTTTAGGGTTTAGGGTTTAGGGTTTAGGGTTTAGGGTTTAGGGTTTAGGGTTTAGGGTTTAGGGTTTAGGGTTTAGGGTTTAGGGTTTAGGGTTTAGGGTTTAGGGTTTAGGGTTTAGGGTTTAGGGTTTAGGGTTTAGGGTTTAGGGTTTAGGGTTTAGGGTTTAGGGTTTAGGGTTTAGGGTTTAGGGTTTAGGGTTTAGGGTTTAGGGTTTAGGGTTTAGGGTTTAGGGTTTAGGGTTTAGGGTTTAGGGTTTAGGGTTTAGGGTTTAGGGTTTAGGGTTTAGGGTTTAGGGTTTAGGGTTTAGGGTTTAGGGTTTAGGGTTTAGGGTTTAGGGTTTAGGGTTTAGGGTTTAGGGTTTAGGGTTTAGGGTTTAGGGTTTAGGGTTTAGGGTTTAGGGTTTAGGGTTTAGGGTTTAGGGTTTAGGGTTTAGGGTTTAGGGTTTAGGGTTTAGGGTTTAGGGTTTAGGGTTTAGGGTTTAGGGTTTAGGGTTTAGGGTTTAGGGTTTAGGGTTTAGGGTTTAGGGTTTAGGGTTTAGGGTTTAGGGTTTAGGGTTTAGGGTTTAGGGTTTAGGGTTTAGGGTTTAGGGTTTAGGGTTTAGGGTTTAGGGTTTAGGGTTTAGGGTTTAGGGTTTAGGGTTTAGGGTTTAGGGTTTAGGGTTTAGGGTTTAGGGTTTAGGGTTTAGGGTTTAGGGTTTAGGGTTTAGGGTTTAGGGTTTAGGGTTTAGGGTTTAGGGTTTAGGGTTTAGGGTTTAGGGTTTAGGGTTTAGGGTTTAGGGTTTAGGGTTTAGGGTTTAGGGTTTAGGGTTTAGGGTTTAGGGTTTAGGGTTTAGGGTTTAGGGTTTAGGGTTTAGGGTTTAGGGTTTAGGGTTTAGGGTTTAGGGTTTAGGGTTTAGGGTTTAGGGTTTAGGGTTTAGGGTTTAGGGTTTAGGGTTTAGGGTTTAGGGTTTAGGGTTTAGGGTTTAGGGTTTAGGGTTTAGGGTTTAGGGTTTAGGGTTTAGGGTTTAGGGTTTAGGGTTTAGGGTTTAGGGTTTAGGGTTTAGGGTTTAGGGTTTAGGGTTTAGGGTTTAGGGTTTAGGGTTTAGGGTTTAGGGTTTAGGGTTTAGGGTTTAGGGTTTAGGGTTTAGGGTTTAGGGTTTAGGGTTTAGGGTTTAGGGTTTAGGGTTTAGGGTTTAGGGTTTAGGGTTTAGGGTTTAGGGTTTAGGGTTTAGGGTTTAGGGTTTAGGGTTTAGGGTTTAGGGTTTAGGGTTTAGGGTTTAGGGTTTAGGGTTTAGGGTTTAGGGTTTAGGGTTTAGGGTTTAGGGTTTAGGGTTTAGGGTTTAGGGTTTAGGGTTTAGGGTTTAGGGTTTAGGGTTTAGGGTTTAGGGTTTAGGGTTTAGGGTTTAGGGTTTAGGGTTTAGGGTTTAGGGTTTAGGGTTTAGGGTTTAGGGTTTAGGGTTTAGGGTTTAGGGTTTAGGGTTTAGGGTTTAGGGTTTAGGGTTTAGGGTTTAGGGTTTAGGGTTTAGGGTTTAGGGTTTAGGGTTTAGGGTTTAGGGTTTAGGGTTTAGGGTTTAGGGTTTAGGGTTTAGGGTTTAGGGTTTAGGGTTTAGGGTTTAGGGTTTAGGGTTTAGGGTTTAGGGTTTAGGGTTTAGGGTTTAGGGTTTAGGGTTTAGGGTTTAGGGTTTAGGGTTTAGGGTTTAGGGTTTAGGGTTTAGGGTTTAGGGTTTAGGGTTTAGGGTTTAGGGTTTAGGGTTTAGGGTTTAGGGTTTAGGGTTTAGGGTTTAGGGTTTAGGGTTTAGGGTTTAGGGTTTAGGGTTTAGGGTTTAGGGTTTAGGGTTTAGGGTTTAGGGTTTAGGGTTTAGGGTTTAGG